>NC_069489.1:9179183-9239240 GCF_026875155.1 Cherax quadricarinatus | reverse complement strand
ATCACACAACAACACGTATGCACACACATACCACACACACCTGTACTAGGATAAAATGGTAACTAACTAGGCAAATACACACACACACACACACACACACACACACAAACACACAACACACACACCACACACACACACGCACATACACACACACACACACACAACACACACACACACAAACACACGCACATACACACACACTCACACACACACACACATACACACACACACACACACACACACACACACACTGTAAGTAGGTGTGGGTCAAGTCCCAGGAGGGTGGGGGTCAGGTCACAAGAAGTGGTCAGTCAAGGACCACTGAGACTCCACATTACACCACTCAAGTCACCTACCTTTCAGACACATAATAAACCCACACATTATTCCACACATAACTACACACACACACACTCACACACACACAGTAATTGGAGTAATGTACAACCCACCACAGAACTGCAGGAGGCCAAGACAAGAATACGATGAGAGCAACAGAGCAATGATCGACACACTAGCCGAGGTGGCCAGGAGAGCACACATGGGGGGAGCAAAATTACTAGTTATGGGTGATTTCAATCACAAGGAGATTGACTGGGAAAACCTGGAGCCCCATGGGGGTCCCGAAACATGGAGAGCCAAGATGATGGATGTGGTACTGGAAAACCTCATGCATCAACATGTTAGAGACACTACCAGAGAGAGAGGAGAGGATGAACCAGCAAGGTTGGACCTTGTATTCACCATGAGTAGTTCGGACATCGAGGGTATCATGTATGAAAGGCCCCTGGGAGCTAGTGATCATGTGGTTCTGTGCTTCGACTATATAGTTGAGCTTCAAGTGGAGAGAGTAGCAGGAATAGGCTGGGAAAAACCAAACTACAAAAGGGAGAACTACTCAGGCATGAGGAACTTCCTTCAAGACATTCAGTGGGAGAGGGAACTGGCAGGAAAACCAGTACAATAAATGATGGACTATGTAGCAACAAAATGCAAGGAGGCAGAGGAGAGGTTTGTTCCCAAGGGAAACAGAAATAATGGGAAGAACAGAACGAGTCCTTGGTTCACCCAAAGGTGTAGAGAGGCAAAAACTAGGTGTACTAGAGAATGGAAAAGGTACAGAAGACAGAGAACTCAGGAAAATAAAGAAATCAGCCGAAGAGCCAGAAACGAATATGCACAAATAAGAAGGGAGGCTCAGAGACAATATGAAAATGACATAACATCAAAAGTAAAGACTGACCTGAAGCTGTTGTACAGCCACATCAGGAGAAAAACAACAGTCAAGGACCAGGTAATCAGACTGAGGAAGGATGATGGGGAATTCACAAGAAACGACCAAGAGGTAAGTCAGGAGCTCAACACAAAATTTAAAGAGGTATTTACAGTGGAAACCAGTAGGACTCCAGGAAATCAGAACAGGGGGGCACACCAGCAAGTGCTGGATGAGGTACATATAACCAAGGAGGAGGTGAAGAGCTGCTATGCGAACTTGACACCTCAAAGGCGTGGGACCAGACAACCATCTCTCATGGGTCCTTAAAGAGGGAGCAGAGATATTGTGTGAGCCATTAACAAAGATCTTCAACACATCATTTGAAACTGGGCAACTCCCTGAGGTATGGAAAATGGCAAATGTAGTCCCAATTTTTAAAAAGGGAGACAGACATGAGGCACTAAACTACAGACTTGTATCACTAACGTGTATAGTATGCAAAGTCATGGAGAAGATCATCAGAGGAGAGTGGTGGGGCACCTGGAAAGAAACAAGTGTATAATTGACAACCAGCACGGTTTCAGGGAAGGAAAATCCTGTGTCACAAACCTACTAGAGTTTTATGACAAGGTGAGCTTATTAAAAGGGAACATGAATGGGAAAAGAAACTAGAAAAACTTAGCAATAAGAATGGAAGAGAGGATAGATATGGAAAGCAGGAAGTGGGAGGTGCAAGTCAAAGCAGCAGAGGCTAGGATACAGAGTTTAGAAGAGGAACTGAAAAATCTGAAACAGCCTAAAGACCTAAAGAACATTTTGGGATTGCCATCAGAGACTGCTACCTCAGTCACAAATAAGGGGACTGTAGGGAAAGAAGGAGCAAATCTGCATGTAGAAGCTCTATCAGAGGAGACTGTAGTAAATGAAAGAGTTAGCTGTATGTGGAGGCCCTAACAGACCACAGCAGAGCCCAGGGAAAGCCGAGAAGGAAAAATGACAGGCCACTGAGCCCAAGTACAATAGCTAGTGAAACTGAAGAAAAGAAAGCTGCAATGGAGGAAATCAAATTAAATGAGGGGATACACAGGGATATGCAGTGGAAGAATGAAAAGGTGAGATCAGTCTTTGTGTATGGGCTCCAGGAAGTTGAAGGGGAAACATAGGCAAGAAAACAAGGGGAAAAAAACAATTGAAAGCATCATGAAAGCAATAGGAGAAGACGACATGACCCAGCTGGAAAATTTTCGGAGAATAGGGGGTTTGTAAAAAAAAAGAACCCGGCCAGTGAAAGTGACCTTCAAGGCAGAATCGACTCGGAACAGGATCCTGCAGGAGAAAGCACGACTAAGGGTCATGCTGGTATACAGGAAGGTGTATCTCGACCGCGACAGAACACAAGAAGAAAGGCAGAAACTGGGAGAGAAGGTACAAAGGCGAAAGGAGAAAAGAGAGGGGATGGAGAAGACAGACAGGAGATCACAGACCCAGAAAGAAGATCAAATGCAGCCTCCCTCACAACTTCCTATAGAAGCCTCCCAACCAGGTCAACCCCAGTGCAACCAAACACTCTAAACCAAAACACCCATGCCACATCCAATGCCCCACCTACTGCATTACAAACTCCACCCCACAGCAACCACCCATAGTTTCCTTATCAGGTCTCCCACTTCCCCAACCCCAATATACCTCCCAGACCACAGTATTAGAAAAGAAGTTGAAGGTGTGGTATACAAATGCAGATGGAATAAAAAATATGTATGAGGAGTGGCACGAAAGAATCAAGGAGACATCCCCAGACATAATAGCACTCACAGAAACAAAACTAACCAGAATAATAACAGATTCAATCTTTCCATCCGGATATCAAATCCTCAGGAAAGACAGAGGGAGGAGAGGGGAGGAGGAGTTGCACTGCTCATTAAAAACCAGTGGGGTTTTGAGAAAATGGAAGGAATGAATGTCATGGGCGAAAGGGGCTACTTAGTAGGAACAATCCAGTCTGAGGGACATAAGGTGATAATTGCAGTAATGCACAACCCACCACACAACTACAGGAGGCCAAGAGAAGAATACAATGAGAGCAACAGAACAATGGTCGACACACTAGCCGAAGTGGCCAGGAGAGCACACATTGGGGGAGCAAAGTTATGGGTGATTTCAATCACAAGGAGATTGACTGGGAAAACCTGGAGCCCCATGGGGGTCCTGAAACATGGAGAGCCAAGATGATGGATGTCGTACTGGAAAACCTCATGCATCAACATGTTAGAGACACTACCAGAGAGAGAGGAGAGGATGAACCAGCAAGACTGGACCTTTAATTCACCTTGAGTAGTTCCGACATCGAGGACATCATGTATGAAAGGCAAATCCTGTGTCACAAACCTACTAGAGTTTTATGACAAGGTGACAGAAGTAAGACAAGAGAGAGAGGTGTGGATCGACTGCATTTTTTTTTTTTTGACTGCAAGAAGGCCTTCGACACAGTTCCTCACAATAGGTTACTGCAAAAGCTAGAGGATCAGGCACACATAACAGGAAAGGCACTGCAATGTATCAGAGAATATCTGACAGGGAGGCAGCAACGAGTCATGGTACATGACGAGGTGTCAGAGTGGGCGCCTGTGACAAGCGGGGTTCCACAGGGGTTAGTCCTAGGACCTGTGCTGTTCTTGGTATATGTGAACGACATTACGGAAGGGATAGACTCAGAAGTGTCCTAATTTGCAGATGATGTGAAGTTAATGAGAAGAATCAAATCGGATGAGGATCAGGCAGGACTACAAAGAGACCTGGACAGGCTACAAGCCTGGTCCAGCAACTGGCTCCTTGAGTTTAACCCTGCCAAATGCAAAGTCATGAAGATTGGGGAAGGGCAAAGAAGACTGCAGACACAATATAGTTTAGATGGCCAAAGACTGCAAACCTCACTCAAGGAAAAAGATCTTGGGGTGAGTATAACACCAAGCATATTTCCTGAGGCGCACATCAATCAGATAACTGCTGCATCATACGGGCGCCTGGCAAACCTACGGATAGCGTTCCGATACCTCAGTAAGGATTCGTTTAAGACTCTGTATACCATTTACGTCAGGCCCATACTGGAGTATGCAGCACCAGTTTGGAATCCACACCTAGTCAAGCACGTCAAGAAACTAGAGAAAGTGCAAAGGTTTGCAACAAGACTACTCCCAGTGCTACGGGGATTGTCCTACGAAGAAAGGTTGAGGGAAATCGGCCTGACGACACTGGAGGACAGGAGGGTCAGGGGAGACATGATAACGACATACAAAATACTGCACGGAATAGACAAGTTGACAAAGACAGGATGTTCCAGAGAAGGGACACAGACACAAGAGGTCACAATTGGAAGTTGAAGACTCAGATGAATCAAAGGGATGTTAGGAAGTATTTCTTCAGTCATAGAGTAGTCAGGCCGTGGAATAGCCTAGAAAGTGACGTAGTGGAGGCGGGAACCATACATAGTTTTAAGGCGAGGTATGATAAAGCTCATGGGGCAGGGAGAGAGAGGACCTAGTAGCAATCAGCGAAGAGATGGGGCCAGGAGCTATGACTCTACCCCTGCAACCACAAATAGGTGAGTACAAATAGGTGAGTACAAACACACACCACACACACACACACACACACACACACACACACACACACACAGTCAGTCAGCAGACGTGGGTCACAAGGTTTCGAGAACTTTAGTGGTTTTTAAGTCGTGCAGTAACTGCTAGCAGTAATAAGTGGTAGTGACAACGTCAGTGAACAATCCTACGAGTGATAACCAGAGTTATTAGCTAAAAAAAGTCGAGAGGAAGCCTGAAATCTTTAATATTTCAAGTGTCGTCATCTGTTAACCATCTTTGCTCGTAAACCTTATGTATATTCTCTTGTCATACTTATTAATCTCTACTTCTTTCACCTATTATCTGCGTACTTCTGTCAACACGTTAATTGAAGGTCATGGGTGAATGTGTGACCTTCTTAACTCATAAAGTCAGGGACTACTCGATTGTGTTGAAATCACCACAAATGATATTATGTATGAAAAATTTGAAGAACAAACAGCAAGGATATTAAAATTCGGGTTAAAAGTGTATAAGTTTTGTGTGAAATGGAAAATGTAGAAAATAAGGGAGGTAATATGTAAACAATATTTACCAATTAGCTGAGACAACCTGGATGTATACTATATCAGGTATTAATTACAATGATAAATTTTCGTGTTGAATCGCAAATGTGAGTGTCGTTTACTACCATAATGATAAATATGACTTTTAACACATTACCAGGAAGTAATCTAATTAGCCTGGGGTTAATTGCAGGTTGACCTATGGTATCATAAAGATCATCTAGCTTGTATTGAGGTTGACATCTGGTATTATAAAGGAGCATATAGCCTGGTATTGAGGGGTATTGTCCTCTGGTATTCATATAAAAAATAAAGATCTCATAATAGCCTGGTATTGATGGTTAGACCTCTGGTATCATAAAGATCAAGCATAGCTGGTTATGAGAGTGAACTCTGTTATCATAAAGATTCATATAGCCCTGGTATTGAGGTTGACCTTGGTATCATAAAGATCATTCTAGCCTGGTATTGAGGTGACCTCTTGGTATCATAAAGATCTCATAGCTTGGTATTGAGGTTGACCTCTGGTATCATAAAGATCATAATAGCCTAGGTATTGAGGTTGACCTCTGGTATCATAAAGATATACATAGGCCTGGTATTGTGGTTGAACCTCTGGTTTTCATAGAAGTATTTTCATAGCCTGGTATGAGGTTTGACCTGCTGGTTTAATCTAAAGATCATCAATAGCCTGGTTTGAGGTTGACCTCTGGTATCATATAGATCATATGCCTGGGTATTGAGGTTGACCTATGGTATCATAAAGAATCTTCATAGCTGGTTATTGGGTTGACCTATAGGTTTCTGAAAGATCATATAGCCTGGTATTGAGTTGACCTATGGTATCCTAAAGTTCATCATTGCCTTGGTTATTGGGTTGACTTGGGTATATATAAAGATCATCATAGCCTGGTATTGTGGTTGACCTATGGTATCATAAAAAGATCTTCATAGCCTAATAGTATTGAGGTTGACTCTTATTTCATAAAGTATCATCATAGCTGGTATTGAGGTAGTCCTTTGAGTATCATAATGATTCCATATGCCTGTATTGAGGTTGACCTTGGTTTCATAAAGATCTTCAAGCTGTTATTGGGTTGACCTTGGTATCATAAAGATCCATCATAGCCTGGTATTGGGTTGACCATTCTGTATCATCATGATCTTCAGGTCGAGCCTCATACTCAGGTTAGGGTCTTTCTTTTTTGCACAGAAACTCGGGGCAGCACTTCATCAAAACACATTATTATTTGTTTTCTTTAGGTAATACTTCGAAAACATAGAGGAATTATTTAGTGATAGAATTAGTGATTGTGGTGCTAATAATATTTTTGTCGGGATCCAGCCTCACATTGGCTGGAAAATTTTAGATGAGATATAAAACGGATACAAAGATATTGTTTCTATTGGAAGTACATCCTACAATCAGCATTTTTAATTTACCAGTATTATCCTTACGCCAGTAGTTATTATTGTAACCTGTAGTTATCTCCCACCAGTAGTTATTCTTTGTACCTCAGTAGCTTATCCTTCCATAGTAGCTTTTATTGTATTAGTAGTTAGTCTTTTACCAATTAGTTATCCTTCCGCCAGTAGTTATGTTTCCACAGTAGTTATTCTTGTGCCAGTAGCTATATCCTTTCCGGTCCGTAGTTATTAGAAATGTACCAGTTAGTTAATCCTTCCATCTAATAGTTTATTTAGTGTAATTGTAGTTATTCTTTTCAGTGGATATCCTTTTCTACCAGTAGTTAACTCTTGTACGTGTAGTTATCCTTCACAATGTAGTGTATTCTTTGGTACTCAGTTAGCTATCCTTCGTCAGCAGTTTATTCTATGGTACCAGTAGGTTTTCCTTCACACTAATAGTTATTAATCTGTAATAGTGTTATTCTTTGTACCAGTAAAGAAGTTATACTTCCTCACCAGTAGTTATTATTGTCATAGTAGTTTATTTTGTCAAACAGTACTTATCTTCAATAGGTAGTTATTATTGTAATATTTGTATATTCTTGTACAAGTTAGTTATCCTTCCACCAGTAGATATGCTTCCACCTGTAGATTTCTTGTACCTGTAGTTATTTGCTGTACCTGTAGTTATCATTCAATCCAGTAGTTATACAATAGTTCAGCATCCTACAGTAGTCTTCTTTGTACCTACCTCTTACCTTTCCACCACGTAGTTATCTTGTACAGTAATCTATACTTCCACCAGTAGTTATGTCCTCCACAGCTGTTATTCTTGTTCGGTGTGTTTATCCTATCACCAGTAGCTATGCTCTACAGAGAGTTATTTTGTTCAGTATGTATCCTTTTCCAGCAGTTAGTTATACCTCCACCAGAAGTTATTATATGTACAGTAGTTATCCTTCCACAGTAGATTATGCCTCAACCAGTAGTGATTCTATTGTACGTAAGTTATCTTCACCAGTAGCTATTGCCTCTACCTGTGTATTCTCTGTACCTAGTAGTTATCCTTCCACCAGTAGTTATTCTTGTAACAGTAGTTTTCCTTCACCAGTTGTGATTCTATGTACCAGTAGTTATCCTCCAACCAAGTAGTTATTCTTGTACCTAGGTAGTGATACTTCCACCAGTAGTTATTCTTGTAACAGTAGTTATCTTCACCAAGTAGTTATTCTTGTACAAGTAGTTATCACTTCACAGAGTTATTTGTACCAGTAGTCTATTCCTTCCACCCAGTAGTAGTGTATTCTTGTACGTTGTTTTCCTTCCACCAGTAGTTATTATTTTACAAGTTGTTATCCTCTCCACCAGTAGTTAGTCTTGTACCGAGTTATCTCCTTCCACAGTAGTTATTTTGCTAACAAGTAGTTAGCCTTCCCCAGTAGTTAGTTTTATTGTGCTCACAGTAGATATCCTTTTCAACAGTAGTGATTCGATTTTACCAGTAGTGTACTTTGTTATCCTCCACCAGTAGATTATTCTAACATGTACCAGTAGTTATCCTTCACAGTAGTTTTTCTAGTATGTACCAGTACGTTATTCCTATCACCTGTAGTTATTCTTGTACCGTAGTTATCCTTCCACCAGTAGTTATTATTTGTACCAGATTGTTATCCTTCCACAGTAGCGTTCTATTCTTGTACCAGTAGTTATCCTTCCACCAGTAGTTTTATTATTGTACAGTGTAAGTTATCCTTCCACCCAGTAAGTTATTCTTGTCTGTAGTTATCCTTTCACCAGTAGTTACTTCTCTTGTACAGTAGTTATCTTCCACATTAGTTATTCTTGTACCGTAGTTATCTTCCACCAAAGTAGTTATTATTGTCCACATTTTCCTTTTCCCCCCCATTTTTCTACCAGTAGTTATCCTTCCACCAGTTAGTTATTCATTGTACAGTAGTTATCCTTCCACCCAGTAGTTCATTCTTGTACCAGTTAGTTATCCTTCCACCAGTAGTATTCTAAGTACTGGTACCAGTAGTTATCCTTCAACAGTAGTATGCCTCAACAGTAGTGATTCTATGAGTACAGTAGTTATCTTCTCCAAGTAGTTATTGCCTCAACGTAGTTATTTT
This sequence comes from Cherax quadricarinatus, assembly GCF_026875155.1. Taxonomy (NCBI): domain Eukaryota; kingdom Metazoa; phylum Arthropoda; class Malacostraca; order Decapoda; family Parastacidae; genus Cherax; species Cherax quadricarinatus. Next base: position 9,230,341 of record NC_069489.1, on the reverse strand, counting down.
TGTACCAGTAGTTATCCTTTCAACCAGTAGTTATGCCTCAACAGTTAGTGTATTCTTGTACTGTAGGTATCCTAGATACACCAGTAGCTTATTCTTGTACCGTAGTTATCTTACCACACAGTAGTTATTCTTCTTGTACCAGTTGTTATCTTCAAACCAGTAGTTATGCCTCAACAGTAGTTAATCTTGTACCAGTTGGTTTCCTTTCACACAGTTAGTTATTCTGTTCCTGTAGTATGTCTCTTCCACCCAGTAGTTATTCTAATTGTACAGATAGTTAATCCTTCAAACCAGTAGTTACACAAAGTAAGCTCCTACCTGTTGTTTATTCTTTCCACAGAATTTTACCCTCCACCTGGTTGATACTGTTCCAATTGAAAGCAATATACAGAAAATGTTTAAAAATTAATAAGAACATAGACAAAACGAACGAAGAGAACATGCAGAGAGCCTACTGGCCCACGCGAAGCAGGTCCAAGTCTCCTACCGGCTTAAGCCAATAAGTAAGCGCTAAATCATGTTTTTGTATTACTATTCCACGTTATATTTAGGAAAAGAATTTAATCAACATCTGCTTAGGTGTTCCACAAGATAAAGTGTCTACATAAGGTGAGTGTAAATTTACAGGTGGAAGGTGAAGATTGTGAATGTGTAAGTTAAACAATTAGGGATGAAAGGGTGTAAGTTAAATATGATGAAGGTGTAAAGTTAAATAATAGATGCAGGGGTAAGCTTGAAAATAGATGGCAGGTGTAAGTTGAACAATAGATGCAGTTGTTAAGTTGAACAATAGATGAGGTGTAAGTTTGAACAATAGATGCAGGTGTAAAGTTCGAAAAATAGATGCAGGGTGAAAGCATTGAACTATAGTTAGCAGGTGTAAGTTGAAAATAGATGCAGGTGTAAGTTGAAACAATTGGTTCAGATGTAGGTGATCAAATAAAACATTAATGTGAGCATCAGGTGAAGGCGGAGTATGGATACAAAAGGAGGTTAATCAAAATTAAGAAGTGTAAGATAAAACAAGAGAAGATAGTAAAGAGAACAACAGGTGAGTTAGGTGAAAAATAGGTAATTTACAATGTAACAAGTTGAAAAAATCATATGGTATACAATACCGACAGGTTGGTAGAGTCGTCACATAGGCAACAGTTAGGCAACTTTTATTCCGAAAACGTTTCGCTAACTGTAGGCGTCATTCAGTCGAATACAGGAAAGCAGGCAGGAAAACAGTAGAGAGTGAAGACGATGTATCAGTCCATCACCCTTGAAGTCGTGCATTTTTGAGTTTGTCTGTCCTACTGGAGAAGTGCAGTTCCATAGTCAGGAAAAACTATCTGAAGACCCAAGCGACAGTGCGGACGAGCTTAAATACTGTCGGAAGGAGAAGTGCAGAGTAGTAGGAGTAGTTGACGAATAGTAGCCAATGAGAGGTCTGGTCCCTCTCAGATCCAAAAGTAACACTGATGATCATCTTGTCTGGAACTGACAAACGCATGCCTCTTGGTAAGACAAGACACCTTGGACAAACCCTTTCATGTGAGACTGTTGGATCTGAGAGGGTCACTGACCTACTCAGTGGCTACATTCTCTCTACCTACTATACAATGCACTTCTCTTCGACAGTATGTAAGTTCCGCACTGTCGCTTGGTTTCAGCTTTGTTCCCTGACTATGGAAACCTGAAACTTCTCCAGGCTTGTAGGGACTGGACAAACCAACAAAATTTCTTACGACTTCCAAGGGTGATTGGACTGATTACATTCGTCTTCGTCTCTACTGCGTTCTTGATGCTTTCTGTATTCGACTGAAGCGCTACTGTGTGGCGAAACGTTTAGGAATAAAGTAGCTATACTGTTTTGCCTAATGTGTCTTACTATCTATGTAACAAGTTTAATGAGTAAAGTTGTCAACACGTGTACGAAATATGTCATCAGTATAAGTATAGGAAAAAACAGGAAAAAAGTGAATAAAAAATGAGGTCTGCTGGAAGAGAAAGAAGATTCAATGAAGTTGTAGATGCCAAGGGTTGATGGTAAAATGTGGTATAATGATAGTGAAAGCTGAATTTCAGCTAAAGTTCAGCTTAAACTACATATATATGGGTAAGTTAATTATGATAAAACGTATAGATGAACTACAGTGAAAATGTATAGTGAAGTACTCAGTGATGATAATAGTGAAGTACATTGATGTATAGTGAAGAAACCAAGTGATATATAGTAAAGTACAGTAAGATATTATAGTGAGTACAGTGATACTTTGTATAGTGAAGTACGATGATGTATAGTGAAGAAAATTGATGTATAGTAAAGTACAGTGAGATTTAGTGAAGTCAGTGATGTATAGTGAACGTACAGTGATGGATAGTGATGTACAGTTAGGTATGTGATGTTATCAGTGATGTATAAGTGAAGTACAGTGATGTATAGTGAAGTATAGTGATGTATAGTGAAGTACGTGATGTATAATGAGTATAGTGATGTATAGTGAAGACTACAGTGAAAGCATAGTGAAGTACAGTGATGTATAGTGAAGAAACCCGTTGAATGTATTGATGAAGTATAGTCATGTATAGTGAAGTACTGTGATGTTTAGTGGAAGTATTGTGATGTTTTTCTGAAAGTACAGTGATGAATGGTGAAGTACTCGTGATGTATAGCGAGGTACGTGATGTTATAGTGAAGTACAGCGAGATGTATAGTGATGTACAGTGATGAATAGTGAAGTATAGCGAGTATAGTGAAAGTACAGTCGATGTATCAGTACAAACAGGTGAAGGTACTATGGTGAGAAACAGGTGAGGGTATAATGGTGAACAACAAGTGAGGGTTTTAGGTGAACAACAGGTGAGAAAGGTATAAGGTGAGCAACAAGGTAAAGGTATATTAAGGTGAACAAAAGGTGAAGGTATAAGGTGAACAACAGTTGAGGGAATAAGGTGAACAACAATGAGGGTTATAAGGTGAACAACAGGTGAGGTATAAGGAGAACAAAAAGGTGAATGTATAAGGTGAACAACAGGTGAAGGTATAAGGTGAAAACAGGTGAAGTTATGGTGAACAATACAGGTGAAGTATATGTGAACAACGATGAAGGCATTAGAAAGGTGAACACAAGTGAGGGTTATAAGGTGAACATCAGGTTGAAGGATATATGGTGAACAACAGGCGAAGGTATCAGGCTGAACAAACAGGTGAAGGCTATAAGGTGAACAATACAGGCGCTGAAGGTATATAGTGAACAACAGGTGAGGGTATAAGTGTGAAACAACAAGTGAGGGTCATAAAAGGTGAAAAAGGAGTGAAGGAATTCAGGTGAACAAAGGTGAAAGGTATAAGGTGAACAACAGGTGAAGGTATAAGGTGAAAAAAACAGAGTGAAGGTATATGGTGATCAACAGGTAGAGGGTATAAGGTGAACAACAAAGTGAGAGGGTATAGGTGAAAAACAGGTGAAGGTATATTAAGTGAACAAAGGTGAGGGTATAAGGTGAACAAAAGTAAGGGTTATAAGGTGAACAAAACAGGTGATGTTGTAAAGTAAAGGGATATTTAAACCAATTGCTTCATTAGGTAACAAATGGTTGTTGTTAAAGGGAAAATTCAGTTGAAAAACATTTTTATTCAACTGATTCCATGGTTAGGTTCTTTTATCAAGGTCATGTATTGTATAAATAGTTAGTGTTTTAAGATTGACGCATGAGAGAGTGAGGTGGTGCCAGGTTCAACACCTGACCTGACTGCAGAATGAGAGAGGTGAGGTGGTGCAGGTCAACACCTGACCCTGACCTGCAGCACGATGAGAGTGGTGGAGCGTGGTGCCAGGTCAACACAATGACACTGAACTGCAGAACATGAGAGAGGTGTGTGGTTAGGTGCCAGGTCAATACCACATGACCTGACTGCAGCACATGAGAGGAGGTAGTGGTGGGGCCAGGTAACTACTGACCTCTGACCTGCAGATGAGAGAGGTGAGGTGGTGCCCGTTCGCAACACGTGCCTGGCCTGCAGCGCAGAGAGAGACGAGAGGTTGGTGCCAGGTCATCACATGACCTGACCTACGCTAGCACATGAAGAGAGGTTGAAAGGTGGAGCCCAGATCAAACACTGACTGACCTGCAAGTGCCTCACTTGAGTGAGGTGAAAGGTGGTGCCAGGCTCAAACACCCTGACTGACTGCAGCACATGAGAGAGTGAGGTGGAGCCAGGTTCAACTACCTGACCTGACTGCAGCACAATGTGATGAGGTGGGTGGTGCAGGTCATACGTGACCTGGCTGCAGCGCAAGAGAGAGGAGAGGTCTAAGGTGCCAGGTCAACACCTGACCTGGACTGCAGCATGAGAGAGGTGAGGTGGAGCCAGCATCAAACACCTCGACCTAAAATGCAGCCACATAGAGAGAGGTGACGGTGGTGCCAGGTCGAACACTTGACCTGGACTGCAGCACAGGAGGAGGTGAGAGGTGGGCCCAGGGTCAACACTCTGACCATGACCGGCTGCACGTGAGAGAGGTGAGGTAGGTGCCAGGTCAAAAACCTGACCTGTACTGCAGAGCATGAGAGAGCGTGAGATGGTGCCAGGTCAACACTAGAGGACCTGACGGCAGCACATGAGAGAGGTGTGGTGTGTGACGAGTCAACACCTGACCTGACCTGCTGCAGTGAGAGAGGTGTAGGTGGTGCCAGGTAACACCTGACCTGACCTGCAGCACAGAGAGTGGTGAGGTGGTGCCAGGTCTACACTGACCTGATCTGCAGCACATTGAGAGAGGTTGAGGTGTTCCAGGTCAACACTGACCTGACCTGCATCGATCGAGAGAGGTGAATGAGATGTGTGCCAGGTCAACACTTGACCTGACCTGCAGCCACATGATTGAGGTGAGGTGGTGCCAGGTCAACACCTGACCTGACCTGCCTCCAAAGTGAGAAGAGAGGTGAGGTGGTGCACAGTCAACACTGTACTGACCTGCAGCTATGAGTGAGGTGTGAGGTGGTGCAAGGTCAACCACCTGACCCGACCTGCAGCACATGAGAGAGGTGTGATAGGCTGCCAGGTCAACACATTGGACCTGACCTTCAGACATGAGAGAGGTGAGGTATGGTTGCCAGGTCAATACCTGACGTGACCCTGCAGGCATGTGATAAAAGGTGAGATGGAATGGTCGCAGGTCAAAACACTTGACCTGACATGCACGCATATGAGAGAGATCTTAGGTCGGTGCCAGGTCCAACCTGACCTGACCTGCAGCATTGAGAGAGGTGAGGTGGTGTATAGCCAGTGCCAGGTCAACACCTGACCTGATCTGCAGCACATGGAGAGGAGATGATGGTGGTGCCAGGTTCAACACCTTGACCTGAACCTGCGCAAATGAGAGAGGTGAGGTGGTTTTGCCAGGTCAACACATGACCTGACTGCAGCTCATGAGAGAGGGTCGAGGTCGGTGTCAGGTCAATCACATGACCTGACCTGCAGACATGAGAGAGGTGTGGCTAGGTTGCAGGTCCAACAACTGGAACCTGACTGCTGCATGAGTGAGGTGAGGTGTGCCAGGTCAACACATGGGGATGACCGGCAGCAATGAGAGAGGTGAGTGGTGCCAGGTCAACACTTGACTGACTGCAGGCATGAGAGAGGTGAGATGGTGCACTGGTCAACTCTTGACTGACCTGCCGCATATGAGAGAGGTGTAGGTGGTGCCAGAGTCAACACTAGATCCTGTACCATGCAAACACATGAGAGAGGTGAGGGTGGTGGTGGCCAGGTCAACACCTGACTGACCTGCAGCACATGAGAGATGGGGGTGAGGTTGTGTCCAGCGTCAACTCCTGACCTGACTGCAGCACTGAGAGAGGTGAGGTGGTTGCCAGCGTCAACACTGACTGACTCTGCAGACATGAGAGAGGTGAAGGTAGGTGCCAGGTCAACAACATGACATGGACCTGCACAGCACATGAGAGAGTGAGGTTGGTGCCAGGTCAACAACCTGACTGACCTGCAGATCATGAGAGAGGATGGAGTTGGAGCCTGGTCAACACCTGATACCTGACCTGCGCAACATGAGAGAGGGAGAGGTGGTGCCTAGGTCAACACGTGACCTGACCTGCAGCGCAAGAGAGAGGAGAGAGAGGTGGTGCCAGGGGTCACCACCCGACCTGACCTGCAGCCAATGAGAGAGGTGACGGTGGAGCCAGAATCAACACCTGACCTAAATGCAGCACACTGAGGAGGTGAGTGGTGCCAGGTCAAACCTGACCTGACTGCCAGCACATGAGCAGAGGTGATGTGGGGCCAGGTCAACACCTGACCTGACTGCAGGCAATGAGAGCAGATGACCGATGGTGCCAGGTCAAAACACCTGACTGAACCTGCCGCTGATGAGAGAGGTGAGTTTGAGTTCCAGGTCAACACTTGACCTCGTCTGCAGCACATGAGACAGGTGAGGTGGTGCAGGTAAACCCGACCTTACCTAGCCCGAACATGAGACGAGTGTGAGGTAGGTGCCCAGGTCAACACCTGACCTGACCTGCAGCGCATGCAGAGGGTGAGATGGTGCCAGGTCAAACATGACCTGAACATGCACAAGTCCAAATGAGAGAGGGTGTGGGTGGTCCAGGTCAACAACCTTGGACTGACCTGCAGACAGGAGAGATGTGAGGTGGTCCAGGTCAAAACCGACCTGACCTGCAGCAATGTGAGAGGTGAAGGGGTGCCAGGTCAACCGTGACCTGACATGCAGCGCAAGAGAGAGGAGAAGGTGGTGCCAGGTCAACACCTGAACTGACCTGCAGCACATGAGAGAGGGTGACGGTGGAGCCAGATCCAACACCTGAACCTGACTCAGCACAATGAGAGAAGGTAGAGGTGGTGCCAGCGTCAACACACCTGACCTGACCTGCAAGCGCATGAGAGAGATGAGATGGTTGCAAGTCAACACTGACCTGACTGCAGCGCATGAGAGAGTGAGGTTGGTTCCAGGTCAACCCTCACCTGACCTGCAGCGCATAGAGAAGAGGTGAGTCTAGGTGCCAGGTCAACACCTGACATGACCTGCAGCGCATGAGAGAGGTGAGGTCGGTTCCAGGTCTACACTTACACTGACCTGCAGCACATGTGACAGGTGAGGAAGTAAGCCGGTGCCCAGGTCAACACACCTGACCTTACCTGCAGCATATGAGAGAGGTGATGGGGGGTGGTGCAGGTCATACACCATGACCCTGGTACCTGCTGCACTGTGAGTGAGGAGTGAGGTGGTGCCGGTCAACACTGTACCTGACCTGCAGCGCATGAGAGAGGTGAGATGGTGCCAGGTATCAACACTTGACCTGACCTGCAGCACATTGAGTGAAGGTGAAGGTGGTAGGTGCCAGGCTGCAACACCTGACCTGACCTGCTGAACTAGAGAGAGAGGTGAGGTAGGTGCCAGGCAACACCTGACACAGTGACCTGCAGACATGTTTAGAGGTGAGGTGTGCCAGGTCAACACCTGGACCTGGACCTGCAGCACATTTTTTTGAGAGGGTGAGGAGGTGCCAGGTCACACCTGAATGCACGCCTGCTGCGCATGAGAGAGGTGAGAGTGGTGCCAGTTCAAACATTGACCTGACTGGAGCACCATGAGAGAGGTGAGGTGGTGCAAGGTCATCACCCCTGACCTGGATCCTGCTGCACGTGAGAGAGGTGAGTGGGTTTGGTTTGACCTGACTGACCTGCCAGCAATCTATGGAGAGAGGTGAGGTGGTGCAGACGTCAACACCTGACCTGACTGCGCATAGGAGAGAGGTAGATGGTTGCCGGTAACACTTGACCTGACCTGCAGCACATGATAGGAGTGAGGTGGATGCAAGGTCAAATACCTGATACCTAACCTGCAGCACATGAAGAGGGAGGTGGTGCCAGGTCACACCATGACCATGACCTGACAGCATGCGAGAGAGGTGAGGTGGTGCCAGATCAACACCTGACTGACTGCATCGACTTTGAGAAAGGTGAAGATGGTGCCAGGTCAACACTGGACCCTGCCTGCAGCAGATGAGAGAGTGAGGTTTGGGTGCAGGTCAGCACCTGTCCCTGACCTGCAGCACTGAGAGAGGTGTGAGGTAGTGCAGTGTCAACACCTGACCTGATCTGCTCAGCACTTGAGAGAGAGTAGAGGTGGTGCCAAGGTCAACACCTGAACTGGACCTGCGCAACATGAAGAGAGGGAGGTGGTGCCAGGTCACACACATGACCTGACCTGCAAGCACTTGAGAGAGGTGTGGTCGGTGTCAGGTCAATACATGACCGGAAACTGCTGCACAAGAGAGAGGTAGAGTGTGCAGGTCAACACTGAACCTGACTGACGCACAATGAGAGAGGTGAGGGTGGTGCCAGGGTCAACACCTGACCGACCTGCAGCACATGAGAGAGCGTGAGGATGGTGCACCAGGTCAAACACCTGACCTGACCTGCCGCGCTATTGAGGAGAGGTGAGATGGTGCCGGTCAACTCTGTGACCTGCCATGCAGCACTATGAGTAGAGTTGAGGTAGGTGCCAGGTCAACAACAATCGACCTGACCTGCAGCAAATGAAGAGAGGTGAGGTGGTTGCCAGGTCAACACGTCGCCTGTCCTGCAGCGCATGAGATGAGGTGAGTGTGGTTGCCAAGTCAACACCTCCCTGACTGACCTGCACCACATGAGGAGGTGAGCGTGGAGCCAGGTCAAACCTGACCTGATCTGCAGCACCATGTGAAGAGGTGAGGCTTGGAGCCAGGTCAAACACATGTCCTGACCTGCTCAGCACTTGAGAGATGGTGAAGGTGGTGCAGGTCAACACCTCGACTGACCTGCAGCACTGAGAGAGGTGAGGTTGGTGGCAGGTCTCAACACCTAACCTGATGCGCACATAGAGCGAGGTGAGGTGGAGGCCAGATCAACACCTGACCTGACCGGCAGACAATTGAGAGAGGTGAGGTGGAGCCAGGTCAACACTGACCCTGACCTGCCAGCACTAGGAGGAGAGTTAGGTGGAGCCAGGTCACCCATGACAGGACTGCAGGGCACATTGAGAGAGGTGAGTGGGACAAGTCTGAGGTCAACACCTGACCTGACCAGCAGCACATGAGAGAGGTGAGGTGGTGCCAGCGTCAACACATGACCTGAACTGAGCACATCGAGAGAGGTGAGGTGTGCCAGGTCACACCTGACCTGACCTGCCAGCACATGAGAGAGGTTGCGGTGGTGGCCAGGTCTCAACACGTAACCCTGACCTGCAGCACATGCGAGAGGTGAGTGGAGCAGTTCTACACCTGACCTGACCTGCAGCACATGTGAGAGGTGACGGTGAGCCAAGGGTCAAACACCTGACTGAGCCTGCAGCACATGAGTGAGGTTAGGTGGATGCCAGGTCACACCTTGACTGACTGCAGCCACATGAGCAGAGGTGAGGTGGAGCCAGGGTCCAACACACTGACTTATACCTGCCGCACATGAGAGAGGTGAGTGAAGCCAGGTCAACACCTGACTGACCTGCTAGCACATGAGAGAGGTGAGGTGGAGCCAGGTCAACACCTGACCTGACCTGCAGCCATCGACGAGAAGTGAGGTGGTGCCAGCGTCAACACCTGACGCCTGCTGAACAATGAGGAGGTGAGGTGGAGCCAGGTGGTCAACACATGACTTACCTGCAGCACATGAGTGAGGTGAGTGGAGCCAGGTGCCAACACCTGACTCTTTAACTGCAGCACATGAGTGAGGTGAGGATGAAGCCCACAGGGTAACACCTGACCGGACCTGCAGCACATGAGAGAGGTGAGTGGAGCCAGGTCACACCGACCTGATCAGCAGCACATTGTGAGAGGTGTGGTGGTGGAGCCAGGCAAACACCTGACCTGACCTGATCAGCACATGAAAGAAGTCAAGGTGTGGTGCAGGTCAACACTGACCTGCAGCACATGAGAGAGTGGACGTGGTTCAAGGTCAACATGGACCTGATCTGCAGCACCGACAACACCAGATGCTTGACCTGAGTGACCTTGACACACCAGATGCTGACCTGGTGACTTGGGACAAACACAGCTGCCTTGACTGGTGACTTGACAACAACACGCTTGACCTGGTGACTTGACAACACCAGCTGCTTGAACTGGTGACCTTGACAAAACATCAGCTGCTTGTCCTGGTGACCTTGACAACAACAGCTGCTTGTCCTGTGTGACTTGAAAACACAGCTGCTTGACCTGGTGACATTGACAACACCAGTGCTTGACTGGTGACCTTGACAACACCAGAGCTTGACATGGTGACCTTGCAACACAGCTGCTTGTCCTGGGACCATAACACACAGCTGCTTGACCTGTGTCCTTGACAACACAGTGCTGGACCTGGTGACTTGACAACACCAGCTGTGTCATCATCTAGACTATAATCTTCCTGAGTTAATATATAAGTTTTAAAACCCCCGATTATTACCTCTACGTCAGATGGGCCATTAGACTGGTCCATGTACACCAGTAAACCTGTGACACATACACAGCAATCAGTTGATCAAAACTTTTATACTGGGAAGTACCAATAGTTCTCAGCTTTACACTCGTTAGTTCTGCCTCGTATATTTAATTTGCCATTTTTTTCCATAATTTAGCATCAATTACTCACTTCTTACTCACATAACATTACATTTACTTGTATAGCATTTTAGGAAGCTTTAAAATTAATCTTAAATCTGGAGAATAATAGTTTTGTTTTCAAGGAATGATAAATATGCAATCTATGAGATTAAATTACTTCTCTTATTTAACAAGATGATCTTGAAATATTATGATAACGGTTGGAAATTTTAATAAAACTATTTAGTTTAAACCAGTTTTATAGTTTATAACAATTGGTATTCAAATACATCTGCTAGTCTACCTTCAGTAATTACTGCACAGGACATTCAGTAATCTGAAAACCCATAGAATACAATAGTATTCAGGCAAAATCTTTCGCTTTAACATATTTAAAATTTACCTAGTTTTCTCTTTATATTTCTTTTCTTTAAGGGTTAATAGATCAGCATTAGTAGAAGCATAAAAACAGATAACACGTTACAGATTATGTTCACATTAAAAATCGCAAATAAGACTATATGTTTGTCTGGGTATAGTACGGGTGAGTGGTTACTAATTACTAAAATTACAATTAGAAATTATATTCGAGTAGAATTGACTGCATAACGAGTATGGAGTAGAACGAATGCTGAAACAAGAACTTGGATAGATTGGAGAAAGGCAACTGGTTTCAAGGATATGTTTAGAAAATAAATTGTATGAAGATCACATTACGAAAGGAGGTGGATTTGAACATGAGATGAGAAGTGGACAGTCTGGACACCGAACCAAGAAAATCTTCAAACAGAGTAACTCCAGATTTTAGGTTATTTTTTAGCGCATTGAGGTTTTGTTCAGGTCGAGTTGAACATGTGGATTGAAAGAAACTTTTGTGTCTTGTTCATGCTATGAATTTGATGTGGCACTCAAGGAGAATTCAAGTACAGTGATCTATATTTGTCTGTATATTAGTGTTCACAGTAGTATGAGCGAATATTACGAATAGTGAATATTTTTTAATCTTTCGTAGTATTTCTATTTCTTGTGTCAATGGATTGTGCTATTAGCAAGACTGACTTTGATGTATTTATTGGTTTGAAAACCTAGTTAGCCAGGGAGACTTACAGTGAGAGTTGACTAGACGGCGCCAGTTCATCAGGTCGACTTCATCTGTAAGGATATATCTTTATTATAAATACCAGTTCTTGCGTATATCGTACATACCTTCTCTTCCCTATTTTTTTATTTGCATCTTCTGCAAGAAGGATTGCAGAAGTTATCAGGGAGGGATTATTTCAAGCTGATGACTGATAATCGTAAGATTAATTTTATTTTATTATCTTTATTAGTATTAAGTCATTTTTTATGGTATTATATTTATTTTTGTTTCTTTTTTGGTTTTATGTAGTTATATTATTATTCTTTAAATAATAAAAACTAATAATAATATTATTTTATATTTCTTATTAAAGAATTATTTATTTCCCTTTAGCTTATTAATTTTATCATGTTTTGTGTTTATTGCATTTTTTTGGACCTTTATGGATTGTTGGGTTTATATGGCGCTCTAGTTCTCTCGACTCCTTTTACTTTCATCTGCCACTTGTTAGTCACTTTACTTCTCATCTGCACATGTTAGTCACTTTACCTTCTCAGCTGCACCGACATGTTAGTCACTGTATTCTCATCTGCAATGTTAGTAACTTTAGTCTTGCTGTGGATATTCATTCTTACAACTTAACCTTCAGTTCATTTTGCACCTGTTGTTTATCGTAATCGTATATATGTTCATGTGTTTACTTTCACCGTACCTTACATCATCACCATGTCACTTTCTGTGCCTGTTCACTTATCATCATCACATGTCACTTACAGTGCCAGTTCAATTAATCATCAACTTACACTTGCAGTACCTGTTTATCTTTAACTTCACCATTATTTCGCTAATATTTTCCACTGGTGATTTTACTTTTCTTCTTCAAGTGTCGTCATCTGTTAACCATCTTTGCTCGTAAACCTTATGTATATTCTCTTGTCATACTTATTAATCTCTACTTCTTTCACCTATTATCTGCGTACTTCTGTCAACACGTTAATTGAAGGTCATGGGTGAATGTGTGACCTTCTTAACTCATAAAGTCAGGGACTACTCGATTGTGTTGAAATCACCACAAATGATATTATGTATGAAAAATTTGAAGAACAAACAGCAAGGATATTAAAATTCGGGTTAAAAGTGTATAAGTTTTGTGTGAAATGGAAAATGTAGAAAATAAGGGAGGTAATATGTAAACAATATTTACCAATTAGCTGAGACAACCTGGATGTATACTATATCAGGTATTAATTACAATGATAAATTTTCGTGTTGAATCGCAAATGTGAGTGTCGTTTACTACCATAATGATAAATATGACTTTTAACACATTACCAGGAAGTAATCTAATTAGCCTGGGGTTAATTGCAGGTTGACCTATGGTATCATAAAGATCATCTAGCTTGTATTGAGGTTGACATCTGGTATTATAAAGGAGCATATAGCCTGGTATTGAGGGGTATTGTCCTCTGGTATTCATATAAAAAATAAAGATCTCATAATAGCCTGGTATTGATGGTTAGACCTCTGGTATCATAAAGATCAAGCATAGCTGGTTATGAGAGTGAACTCTGTTATCATAAAGATTCATATAGCCCTGGTATTGAGGTTGACCTTGGTATCATAAAGATCATTCTAGCCTGGTATTGAGGTGACCTCTTGGTATCATAAAGATCTCATAGCTTGGTATTGAGGTTGACCTCTGGTATCATAAAGATCATAATAGCCTAGGTATTGAGGTTGACCTCTGGTATCATAAAGATATACATAGGCCTGGTATTGTGGTTGAACCTCTGGTTTTCATAGAAGTATTTTCATAGCCTGGTATGAGGTTTGACCTGCTGGTTTAATCTAAAGATCATCAATAGCCTGGTTTGAGGTTGACCTCTGGTATCATATAGATCATATGCCTGGGTATTGAGGTTGACCTATGGTATCATAAAGAATCTTCATAGCTGGTTATTGGGTTGACCTATAGGTTTCTGAAAGATCATATAGCCTGGTATTGAGTTGACCTATGGTATCCTAAAGTTCATCATTGCCTTGGTTATTGGGTTGACTTGGGTATATATAAAGATCATCATAGCCTGGTATTGTGGTTGACCTATGGTATCATAAAAAGATCTTCATAGCCTAATAGTATTGAGGTTGACTCTTATTTCATAAAGTATCATCATAGCTGGTATTGAGGTAGTCCTTTGAGTATCATAATGATTCCATATGCCTGTATTGAGGTTGACCTTGGTTTCATAAAGATCTTCAAGCTGTTATTGGGTTGACCTTGGTATCATAAAGATCCATCATAGCCTGGTATTGGGTTGACCATTCTGTATCATCATGATCTTCAGGTCGAGCCTCATACTCAGGTTAGGGTCTTTCTTTTTTGCACAGAAACTCGGGGCAGCACTTCATCAAAACACATTATTATTTGTTTTCTTTAGGTAATACTTCGAAAACATAGAGGAATTATTTAGTGATAGAATTAGTGATTGTGGTGCTAATAATATTTTTGTCGGGATCCAGCCTCACATTGGCTGGAAAATTTTAGATGAGATATAAAACGGATACAAAGATATTGTTTCTATTGGAAGTACATCCTACAATCAGCATTTTTAATTTACCAGTATTATCCTTACGCCAGTAGTTATTATTGTAACCTGTAGTTATCTCCCACCAGTAGTTATTCTTTGTACCTCAGTAGCTTATCCTTCCATAGTAGCTTTTATTGTATTAGTAGTTAGTCTTTTACCAATTAGTTATCCTTCCGCCAGTAGTTATGTTTCCACAGTAGTTATTCTTGTGCCAGTAGCTATATCCTTTCCGGTCCGTAGTTATTAGAAATGTACCAGTTAGTTAATCCTTCCATCTAATAGTTTATTTAGTGTAATTGTAGTTATTCTTTTCAGTGGATATCCTTTTCTACCAGTAGTTAACTCTTGTACGTGTAGTTATCCTTCACAATGTAGTGTATTCTTTGGTACTCAGTTAGCTATCCTTCGTCAGCAGTTTATTCTATGGTACCAGTAGGTTTTCCTTCACACTAATAGTTATTAATCTGTAATAGTGTTATTCTTTGTACCAGTAAAGAAGTTATACTTCCTCACCAGTAGTTATTATTGTCATAGTAGTTTATTTTGTCAAACAGTACTTATCTTCAATAGGTAGTTATTATTGTAATATTTGTATATTCTTGTACAAGTTAGTTATCCTTCCACCAGTAGATATGCTTCCACCTGTAGATTTCTTGTACCTGTAGTTATTTGCTGTACCTGTAGTTATCATTCAATCCAGTAGTTATACAATAGTTCAGCATCCTACAGTAGTCTTCTTTGTACCTACCTCTTACCTTTCCACCACGTAGTTATCTTGTACAGTAATCTATACTTCCACCAGTAGTTATGTCCTCCACAGCTGTTATTCTTGTTCGGTGTGTTTATCCTATCACCAGTAGCTATGCTCTACAGAGAGTTATTTTGTTCAGTATGTATCCTTTTCCAGCAGTTAGTTATACCTCCACCAGAAGTTATTATATGTACAGTAGTTATCCTTCCACAGTAGATTATGCCTCAACCAGTAGTGATTCTATTGTACGTAAGTTATCTTCACCAGTAGCTATTGCCTCTACCTGTGTATTCTCTGTACCTAGTAGTTATCCTTCCACCAGTAGTTATTCTTGTAACAGTAGTTTTCCTTCACCAGTTGTGATTCTATGTACCAGTAGTTATCCTCCAACCAAGTAGTTATTCTTGTACCTAGGTAGTGATACTTCCACCAGTAGTTATTCTTGTAACAGTAGTTATCTTCACCAAGTAGTTATTCTTGTACAAGTAGTTATCACTTCACAGAGTTATTTGTACCAGTAGTCTATTCCTTCCACCCAGTAGTAGTGTATTCTTGTACGTTGTTTTCCTTCCACCAGTAGTTATTATTTTACAAGTTGTTATCCTCTCCACCAGTAGTTAGTCTTGTACCGAGTTATCTCCTTCCACAGTAGTTATTTTGCTAACAAGTAGTTAGCCTTCCCCAGTAGTTAGTTTTATTGTGCTCACAGTAGATATCCTTTTCAACAGTAGTGATTCGATTTTACCAGTAGTGTACTTTGTTATCCTCCACCAGTAGATTATTCTAACATGTACCAGTAGTTATCCTTCACAGTAGTTTTTCTAGTATGTACCAGTACGTTATTCCTATCACCTGTAGTTATTCTTGTACCGTAGTTATCCTTCCACCAGTAGTTATTATTTGTACCAGATTGTTATCCTTCCACAGTAGCGTTCTATTCTTGTACCAGTAGTTATCCTTCCACCAGTAGTTTTATTATTGTACAGTGTAAGTTATCCTTCCACCCAGTAAGTTATTCTTGTCTGTAGTTATCCTTTCACCAGTAGTTACTTCTCTTGTACAGTAGTTATCTTCCACATTAGTTATTCTTGTACCGTAGTTATCTTCCACCAAAGTAGTTATTATTGTCCACATTTTCCTTTTCCCCCCCATTTTTCTACCAGTAGTTATCCTTCCACCAGTTAGTTATTCATTGTACAGTAGTTATCCTTCCACCCAGTAGTTCATTCTTGTACCAGTTAGTTATCCTTCCACCAGTAGTATTCTAAGTACTGGTACCAGTAGTTATCCTTCAACAGTAGTATGCCTCAACAGTAGTGATTCTATGAGTACAGTAGTTATCTTCTCCAAGTAGTTATTGCCTCAACGTAGTTATTTTTGTACCAGTAGTTATCCTTTCAACCAGTAGTTATGCCTCAACAGTTAGTGTATTCTTGTACTGTAGGTATCCTAGATACACCAGTAGCTTATTCTTGTACCGTAGTTATCTTACCACACAGTAGTTATTCTTCTTGTACCAGTTGTTATCTTCAAACCAGTAGTTATGCCTCAACAGTAGTTAATCTTGTACCAGTTGGTTTCCTTTCACACAGTTAGTTATTCTGTTCCTGTAGTATGTCTCTTCCACCCAGTAGTTATTCTAATTGTACAGATAGTTAATCCTTCAAACCAGTAGTTACACAAAGTAAGCTCCTACCTGTTGTTTATTCTTTCCACAGAATTTTACCCTCCACCTGGTTGATACTGTTCCAATTGAAAGCAATATACAGAAAATGTTTAAAAATTAATAAGAACATAGACAAAACGAACGAAGAGAACATGCAGAGAGCCTACTGGCCCACGCGAAGCAGGTCCAAGTCTCCTACCGGCTTAAGCCAATAAGTAAGCGCTAAATCATGTTTTTGTATTACTATTCCACGTTATATTTAGGAAAAGAATTTAATCAACATCTGCTTAGGTGTTCCACAAGATAAAGTGTCTACATAAGGTGAGTGTAAATTTACAGGTGGAAGGTGAAGATTGTGAATGTGTAAGTTAAACAATTAGGGATGAAAGGGTGTAAGTTAAATATGATGAAGGTGTAAAGTTAAATAATAGATGCAGGGGTAAGCTTGAAAATAGATGGCAGGTGTAAGTTGAACAATAGATGCAGTTGTTAAGTTGAACAATAGATGAGGTGTAAGTTTGAACAATAGATGCAGGTGTAAAGTTCGAAAAATAGATGCAGGGTGAAAGCATTGAACTATAGTTAGCAGGTGTAAGTTGAAAATAGATGCAGGTGTAAGTTGAAACAATTGGTTCAGATGTAGGTGATCAAATAAAACATTAATGTGAGCATCAGGTGAAGGCGGAGTATGGATACAAAAGGAGGTTAATCAAAATTAAGAAGTGTAAGATAAAACAAGAGAAGATAGTAAAGAGAACAACAGGTGAGTTAGGTGAAAAATAGGTAATTTACAATGTAACAAGTTGAAAAAATCATATGGTATACAATACCGACAGGTTGGTAGAGTCGTCACATAGGCAACAGTTAGGCAACTTTTATTCCGAAAACGTTTCGCTAACTGTAGGCGTCATTCAGTCGAATACAGGAAAGCAGGCAGGAAAACAGTAGAGAGTGAAGACGATGTATCAGTCCATCACCCTTGAAGTCGTGCATTTTTGAGTTTGTCTGTCCTACTGGAGAAGTGCAGTTCCATAGTCAGGAAAAACTATCTGAAGACCCAAGCGACAGTGCGGACGAGCTTAAATACTGTCGGAAGGAGAAGTGCAGAGTAGTAGGAGTAGTTGACGAATAGTAGCCAATGAGAGGTCTGGTCCCTCTCAGATCCAAAAGTAACACTGATGATCATCTTGTCTGGAACTGACAAACGCATGCCTCTTGGTAAGACAAGACACCTTGGACAAACCCTTTCATGTGAGACTGTTGGATCTGAGAGGGTCACTGACCTACTCAGTGGCTACATTCTCTCTACCTACTATACAATGCACTTCTCTTCGACAGTATGTAAGTTCCGCACTGTCGCTTGGTTTCAGCTTTGTTCCCTGACTATGGAAACCTGAAACTTCTCCAGGCTTGTAGGGACTGGACAAACCAACAAAATTTCTTACGACTTCCAAGGGTGATTGGACTGATTACATTCGTCTTCGTCTCTACTGCGTTCTTGATGCTTTCTGTATTCGACTGAAGCGCTACTGTGTGGCGAAACGTTTAGGAATAAAGTAGCTATACTGTTTTGCCTAATGTGTCTTACTATCTATGTAACAAGTTTAATGAGTAAAGTTGTCAACACGTGTACGAAATATGTCATCAGTATAAGTATAGGAAAAAACAGGAAAAAAGTGAATAAAAAATGAGGTCTGCTGGAAGAGAAAGAAGATTCAATGAAGTTGTAGATGCCAAGGGTTGATGGTAAAATGTGGTATAATGATAGTGAAAGCTGAATTTCAGCTAAAGTTCAGCTTAAACTACATATATATGGGTAAGTTAATTATGATAAAACGTATAGATGAACTACAGTGAAAATGTATAGTGAAGTACTCAGTGATGATAATAGTGAAGTACATTGATGTATAGTGAAGAAACCAAGTGATATATAGTAAAGTACAGTAAGATATTATAGTGAGTACAGTGATACTTTGTATAGTGAAGTACGATGATGTATAGTGAAGAAAATTGATGTATAGTAAAGTACAGTGAGATTTAGTGAAGTCAGTGATGTATAGTGAACGTACAGTGATGGATAGTGATGTACAGTTAGGTATGTGATGTTATCAGTGATGTATAAGTGAAGTACAGTGATGTATAGTGAAGTATAGTGATGTATAGTGAAGTACGTGATGTATAATGAGTATAGTGATGTATAGTGAAGACTACAGTGAAAGCATAGTGAAGTACAGTGATGTATAGTGAAGAAACCCGTTGAATGTATTGATGAAGTATAGTCATGTATAGTGAAGTACTGTGATGTTTAGTGGAAGTATTGTGATGTTTTTCTGAAAGTACAGTGATGAATGGTGAAGTACTCGTGATGTATAGCGAGGTACGTGATGTTATAGTGAAGTACAGCGAGATGTATAGTGATGTACAGTGATGAATAGTGAAGTATAGCGAGTATAGTGAAAGTACAGTCGATGTATCAGTACAAACAGGTGAAGGTACTATGGTGAGAAACAGGTGAGGGTATAATGGTGAACAACAAGTGAGGGTTTTAGGTGAACAACAGGTGAGAAAGGTATAAGGTGAGCAACAAGGTAAAGGTATATTAAGGTGAACAAAAGGTGAAGGTATAAGGTGAACAACAGTTGAGGGAATAAGGTGAACAACAATGAGGGTTATAAGGTGAACAACAGGTGAGGTATAAGGAGAACAAAAAGGTGAATGTATAAGGTGAACAACAGGTGAAGGTATAAGGTGAAAACAGGTGAAGTTATGGTGAACAATACAGGTGAAGTATATGTGAACAACGATGAAGGCATTAGAAAGGTGAACACAAGTGAGGGTTATAAGGTGAACATCAGGTTGAAGGATATATGGTGAACAACAGGCGAAGGTATCAGGCTGAACAAACAGGTGAAGGCTATAAGGTGAACAATACAGGCGCTGAAGGTATATAGTGAACAACAGGTGAGGGTATAAGTGTGAAACAACAAGTGAGGGTCATAAAAGGTGAAAAAGGAGTGAAGGAATTCAGGTGAACAAAGGTGAAAGGTATAAGGTGAACAACAGGTGAAGGTATAAGGTGAAAAAAACAGAGTGAAGGTATATGGTGATCAAC
The DNA here is from genome assembly GCF_026875155.1 of Cherax quadricarinatus. Classification (NCBI taxonomy): domain Eukaryota; kingdom Metazoa; phylum Arthropoda; class Malacostraca; order Decapoda; family Parastacidae; genus Cherax; species Cherax quadricarinatus. The sequence continues at coordinate 9,210,556 of NC_069489.1, read as the reverse complement.
AGGTAGAGGGTATAAGGTGAACAACAAAGTGAGAGGGTATAGGTGAAAAACAGGTGAAGGTATATTAAGTGAACAAAGGTGAGGGTATAAGGTGAACAAAAGTAAGGGTTATAAGGTGAACAAAACAGGTGATGTTGTAAAGTAAAGGGATATTTAAACCAATTGCTTCATTAGGTAACAAATGGTTGTTGTTAAAGGGAAAATTCAGTTGAAAAACATTTTTATTCAACTGATTCCATGGTTAGGTTCTTTTATCAAGGTCATGTATTGTATAAATAGTTAGTGTTTTAAGATTGACGCATGAGAGAGTGAGGTGGTGCCAGGTTCAACACCTGACCTGACTGCAGAATGAGAGAGGTGAGGTGGTGCAGGTCAACACCTGACCCTGACCTGCAGCACGATGAGAGTGGTGGAGCGTGGTGCCAGGTCAACACAATGACACTGAACTGCAGAACATGAGAGAGGTGTGTGGTTAGGTGCCAGGTCAATACCACATGACCTGACTGCAGCACATGAGAGGAGGTAGTGGTGGGGCCAGGTAACTACTGACCTCTGACCTGCAGATGAGAGAGGTGAGGTGGTGCCCGTTCGCAACACGTGCCTGGCCTGCAGCGCAGAGAGAGACGAGAGGTTGGTGCCAGGTCATCACATGACCTGACCTACGCTAGCACATGAAGAGAGGTTGAAAGGTGGAGCCCAGATCAAACACTGACTGACCTGCAAGTGCCTCACTTGAGTGAGGTGAAAGGTGGTGCCAGGCTCAAACACCCTGACTGACTGCAGCACATGAGAGAGTGAGGTGGAGCCAGGTTCAACTACCTGACCTGACTGCAGCACAATGTGATGAGGTGGGTGGTGCAGGTCATACGTGACCTGGCTGCAGCGCAAGAGAGAGGAGAGGTCTAAGGTGCCAGGTCAACACCTGACCTGGACTGCAGCATGAGAGAGGTGAGGTGGAGCCAGCATCAAACACCTCGACCTAAAATGCAGCCACATAGAGAGAGGTGACGGTGGTGCCAGGTCGAACACTTGACCTGGACTGCAGCACAGGAGGAGGTGAGAGGTGGGCCCAGGGTCAACACTCTGACCATGACCGGCTGCACGTGAGAGAGGTGAGGTAGGTGCCAGGTCAAAAACCTGACCTGTACTGCAGAGCATGAGAGAGCGTGAGATGGTGCCAGGTCAACACTAGAGGACCTGACGGCAGCACATGAGAGAGGTGTGGTGTGTGACGAGTCAACACCTGACCTGACCTGCTGCAGTGAGAGAGGTGTAGGTGGTGCCAGGTAACACCTGACCTGACCTGCAGCACAGAGAGTGGTGAGGTGGTGCCAGGTCTACACTGACCTGATCTGCAGCACATTGAGAGAGGTTGAGGTGTTCCAGGTCAACACTGACCTGACCTGCATCGATCGAGAGAGGTGAATGAGATGTGTGCCAGGTCAACACTTGACCTGACCTGCAGCCACATGATTGAGGTGAGGTGGTGCCAGGTCAACACCTGACCTGACCTGCCTCCAAAGTGAGAAGAGAGGTGAGGTGGTGCACAGTCAACACTGTACTGACCTGCAGCTATGAGTGAGGTGTGAGGTGGTGCAAGGTCAACCACCTGACCCGACCTGCAGCACATGAGAGAGGTGTGATAGGCTGCCAGGTCAACACATTGGACCTGACCTTCAGACATGAGAGAGGTGAGGTATGGTTGCCAGGTCAATACCTGACGTGACCCTGCAGGCATGTGATAAAAGGTGAGATGGAATGGTCGCAGGTCAAAACACTTGACCTGACATGCACGCATATGAGAGAGATCTTAGGTCGGTGCCAGGTCCAACCTGACCTGACCTGCAGCATTGAGAGAGGTGAGGTGGTGTATAGCCAGTGCCAGGTCAACACCTGACCTGATCTGCAGCACATGGAGAGGAGATGATGGTGGTGCCAGGTTCAACACCTTGACCTGAACCTGCGCAAATGAGAGAGGTGAGGTGGTTTTGCCAGGTCAACACATGACCTGACTGCAGCTCATGAGAGAGGGTCGAGGTCGGTGTCAGGTCAATCACATGACCTGACCTGCAGACATGAGAGAGGTGTGGCTAGGTTGCAGGTCCAACAACTGGAACCTGACTGCTGCATGAGTGAGGTGAGGTGTGCCAGGTCAACACATGGGGATGACCGGCAGCAATGAGAGAGGTGAGTGGTGCCAGGTCAACACTTGACTGACTGCAGGCATGAGAGAGGTGAGATGGTGCACTGGTCAACTCTTGACTGACCTGCCGCATATGAGAGAGGTGTAGGTGGTGCCAGAGTCAACACTAGATCCTGTACCATGCAAACACATGAGAGAGGTGAGGGTGGTGGTGGCCAGGTCAACACCTGACTGACCTGCAGCACATGAGAGATGGGGGTGAGGTTGTGTCCAGCGTCAACTCCTGACCTGACTGCAGCACTGAGAGAGGTGAGGTGGTTGCCAGCGTCAACACTGACTGACTCTGCAGACATGAGAGAGGTGAAGGTAGGTGCCAGGTCAACAACATGACATGGACCTGCACAGCACATGAGAGAGTGAGGTTGGTGCCAGGTCAACAACCTGACTGACCTGCAGATCATGAGAGAGGATGGAGTTGGAGCCTGGTCAACACCTGATACCTGACCTGCGCAACATGAGAGAGGGAGAGGTGGTGCCTAGGTCAACACGTGACCTGACCTGCAGCGCAAGAGAGAGGAGAGAGAGGTGGTGCCAGGGGTCACCACCCGACCTGACCTGCAGCCAATGAGAGAGGTGACGGTGGAGCCAGAATCAACACCTGACCTAAATGCAGCACACTGAGGAGGTGAGTGGTGCCAGGTCAAACCTGACCTGACTGCCAGCACATGAGCAGAGGTGATGTGGGGCCAGGTCAACACCTGACCTGACTGCAGGCAATGAGAGCAGATGACCGATGGTGCCAGGTCAAAACACCTGACTGAACCTGCCGCTGATGAGAGAGGTGAGTTTGAGTTCCAGGTCAACACTTGACCTCGTCTGCAGCACATGAGACAGGTGAGGTGGTGCAGGTAAACCCGACCTTACCTAGCCCGAACATGAGACGAGTGTGAGGTAGGTGCCCAGGTCAACACCTGACCTGACCTGCAGCGCATGCAGAGGGTGAGATGGTGCCAGGTCAAACATGACCTGAACATGCACAAGTCCAAATGAGAGAGGGTGTGGGTGGTCCAGGTCAACAACCTTGGACTGACCTGCAGACAGGAGAGATGTGAGGTGGTCCAGGTCAAAACCGACCTGACCTGCAGCAATGTGAGAGGTGAAGGGGTGCCAGGTCAACCGTGACCTGACATGCAGCGCAAGAGAGAGGAGAAGGTGGTGCCAGGTCAACACCTGAACTGACCTGCAGCACATGAGAGAGGGTGACGGTGGAGCCAGATCCAACACCTGAACCTGACTCAGCACAATGAGAGAAGGTAGAGGTGGTGCCAGCGTCAACACACCTGACCTGACCTGCAAGCGCATGAGAGAGATGAGATGGTTGCAAGTCAACACTGACCTGACTGCAGCGCATGAGAGAGTGAGGTTGGTTCCAGGTCAACCCTCACCTGACCTGCAGCGCATAGAGAAGAGGTGAGTCTAGGTGCCAGGTCAACACCTGACATGACCTGCAGCGCATGAGAGAGGTGAGGTCGGTTCCAGGTCTACACTTACACTGACCTGCAGCACATGTGACAGGTGAGGAAGTAAGCCGGTGCCCAGGTCAACACACCTGACCTTACCTGCAGCATATGAGAGAGGTGATGGGGGGTGGTGCAGGTCATACACCATGACCCTGGTACCTGCTGCACTGTGAGTGAGGAGTGAGGTGGTGCCGGTCAACACTGTACCTGACCTGCAGCGCATGAGAGAGGTGAGATGGTGCCAGGTATCAACACTTGACCTGACCTGCAGCACATTGAGTGAAGGTGAAGGTGGTAGGTGCCAGGCTGCAACACCTGACCTGACCTGCTGAACTAGAGAGAGAGGTGAGGTAGGTGCCAGGCAACACCTGACACAGTGACCTGCAGACATGTTTAGAGGTGAGGTGTGCCAGGTCAACACCTGGACCTGGACCTGCAGCACATTTTTTTGAGAGGGTGAGGAGGTGCCAGGTCACACCTGAATGCACGCCTGCTGCGCATGAGAGAGGTGAGAGTGGTGCCAGTTCAAACATTGACCTGACTGGAGCACCATGAGAGAGGTGAGGTGGTGCAAGGTCATCACCCCTGACCTGGATCCTGCTGCACGTGAGAGAGGTGAGTGGGTTTGGTTTGACCTGACTGACCTGCCAGCAATCTATGGAGAGAGGTGAGGTGGTGCAGACGTCAACACCTGACCTGACTGCGCATAGGAGAGAGGTAGATGGTTGCCGGTAACACTTGACCTGACCTGCAGCACATGATAGGAGTGAGGTGGATGCAAGGTCAAATACCTGATACCTAACCTGCAGCACATGAAGAGGGAGGTGGTGCCAGGTCACACCATGACCATGACCTGACAGCATGCGAGAGAGGTGAGGTGGTGCCAGATCAACACCTGACTGACTGCATCGACTTTGAGAAAGGTGAAGATGGTGCCAGGTCAACACTGGACCCTGCCTGCAGCAGATGAGAGAGTGAGGTTTGGGTGCAGGTCAGCACCTGTCCCTGACCTGCAGCACTGAGAGAGGTGTGAGGTAGTGCAGTGTCAACACCTGACCTGATCTGCTCAGCACTTGAGAGAGAGTAGAGGTGGTGCCAAGGTCAACACCTGAACTGGACCTGCGCAACATGAAGAGAGGGAGGTGGTGCCAGGTCACACACATGACCTGACCTGCAAGCACTTGAGAGAGGTGTGGTCGGTGTCAGGTCAATACATGACCGGAAACTGCTGCACAAGAGAGAGGTAGAGTGTGCAGGTCAACACTGAACCTGACTGACGCACAATGAGAGAGGTGAGGGTGGTGCCAGGGTCAACACCTGACCGACCTGCAGCACATGAGAGAGCGTGAGGATGGTGCACCAGGTCAAACACCTGACCTGACCTGCCGCGCTATTGAGGAGAGGTGAGATGGTGCCGGTCAACTCTGTGACCTGCCATGCAGCACTATGAGTAGAGTTGAGGTAGGTGCCAGGTCAACAACAATCGACCTGACCTGCAGCAAATGAAGAGAGGTGAGGTGGTTGCCAGGTCAACACGTCGCCTGTCCTGCAGCGCATGAGATGAGGTGAGTGTGGTTGCCAAGTCAACACCTCCCTGACTGACCTGCACCACATGAGGAGGTGAGCGTGGAGCCAGGTCAAACCTGACCTGATCTGCAGCACCATGTGAAGAGGTGAGGCTTGGAGCCAGGTCAAACACATGTCCTGACCTGCTCAGCACTTGAGAGATGGTGAAGGTGGTGCAGGTCAACACCTCGACTGACCTGCAGCACTGAGAGAGGTGAGGTTGGTGGCAGGTCTCAACACCTAACCTGATGCGCACATAGAGCGAGGTGAGGTGGAGGCCAGATCAACACCTGACCTGACCGGCAGACAATTGAGAGAGGTGAGGTGGAGCCAGGTCAACACTGACCCTGACCTGCCAGCACTAGGAGGAGAGTTAGGTGGAGCCAGGTCACCCATGACAGGACTGCAGGGCACATTGAGAGAGGTGAGTGGGACAAGTCTGAGGTCAACACCTGACCTGACCAGCAGCACATGAGAGAGGTGAGGTGGTGCCAGCGTCAACACATGACCTGAACTGAGCACATCGAGAGAGGTGAGGTGTGCCAGGTCACACCTGACCTGACCTGCCAGCACATGAGAGAGGTTGCGGTGGTGGCCAGGTCTCAACACGTAACCCTGACCTGCAGCACATGCGAGAGGTGAGTGGAGCAGTTCTACACCTGACCTGACCTGCAGCACATGTGAGAGGTGACGGTGAGCCAAGGGTCAAACACCTGACTGAGCCTGCAGCACATGAGTGAGGTTAGGTGGATGCCAGGTCACACCTTGACTGACTGCAGCCACATGAGCAGAGGTGAGGTGGAGCCAGGGTCCAACACACTGACTTATACCTGCCGCACATGAGAGAGGTGAGGTGGAGCCAGGTCAACACCTGACCTGACCTGCAGCACATGAGAGAGGTGAGGTGGAGCCAGGTCAACACCTGACCTGACCTGCAGCCATCGACGAGAAGTGAGGTGGTGCCAGCGTCAACACCTGACGCCTGCTGAACAATGAGGAGGTGAGGTGGAGCCAGGTGGTCAACACATGACTTACCTGCAGCACATGAGTGAGGTGAGTGGAGCCAGGTGCCAACACCTGACTCTTTAACTGCAGCACATGAGTGAGGTGAGGATGAAGCCCACAGGGTAACACCTGACCTGACCTGCAGCACATGAGAGAGGTGAGGTGGAGCCAGGTCAACACCTGACCTGACCTGCAGCACATGAGAGAGGTGAGGTGGAGCCAGGCAAACACCTGACCTGACCTGCAGCACATGAAAGAAGTAAGGTGGTGCCAGGTCAACACCTGACCTGCAGCACATGAGAGAGGTGACGTGGTTCAAGGTCAACACCTGACCTGATCTGCAGCACATGAGAGAGGTGAGGTGGAGCCAGGTCAACACCTGACCTGACCTGCAGCACATGAGAGAGGTGAGGTGGTGCCAGGTCAACACCTGACCTGACCTGCAGCACATGAGAGAGGTGAGGTGGTGCCTGGTCAACACCTGACCTGACCTACAGCATATGAGATAGGTCAGGTGGTGCCAGGTCAACACCTGACCTGACCTGCATCACATGAGAGAGGTGAGGTGGCGCCAGGTCAACACATGACCTGACCTGACCTGCAGCACATGAGAGAGGTGAGGCGGAGCCATGTCAACACCTGACCTGACCTGCAGCACTACGAGGATCATTACTAATCACTACCAGGATCATTAACTAGTCACTACCAGGACTATTTTCTAGCCAGTACCAGGATCATTAATTAGTCACTACCAGGGACATTAACTAGTCACTACCAGGATCATTAATTAGTCACTACCAGCATCATTAACTACTCACTACCAGGATCATTAACTAGTCACTAGCAGGATCATTAACTAGTCACTACCAGGATCATTAACTAGTCACTACCAGGATCATTAACTAGTCACTATCAGGATCATTAACTAGTCACTACCAGGATCATTAACTAGTCACTACCAGGACCATTTTCTAGCCACTACCAGGATCATTAACTAGTCACTACCAGGATCATTAACTAGTCACTACCAGGATCATTAATTAGTCACCTCGAGGAGCATTAACTAGTCACTACCAGGATCATTAACTAGTCACTACCAGGACCATTTTCTAGCCACTACCAGGATCATTAACTAGTCACTACCAGGATCATTAATTAGTCACCTCGAGGAGCATTAACTAGTCACTACCAGGATCATTAACTAGTCACTACCAGGATCATTAACTAGTCACTACCAGGACCATTTTCTAGCCACTACCAGGATCATTAACTAGTCACTACCAGGATCATTAATTAGTCACCTCGAGGAGCATTAACTACTCACTACCAAGATCATTATCTAGTCACTACCAGAACATTAATTAGTCACTACCAGGATCATTAGCTAGTCACTACCATAACATTAACTAGTCGCTTCCAGGATCATTAATTAGTCACTACCAGGAACGTTAACTAGTTACTACCAGAATCATTAATTAGTCACTACCAGGAACATTAACTAGTCACTACCATGATCACGAACTAGCCACTTCCAGGATCATTAACTAGTCACTTCCAGCATCATTAATTAGTCACTACCAGGAACATTAACTAGTCACTACCAGGACCCTTAATTATTCACAACCGGAAAACATTAACTAGAAAACACCAGGACACGAACTACCATTTCCCAAAGGATCATTAACAGTCACTACCAGAAATAAAAAAATTTAGCACTACCGGGACCTTAATTAGTCACTCCCCGGGAACATTAACTATCACTACTAGGTTTCATAAAACTGCCACTTCCAGAATCTTTAAACGTCACAGGAAGACAAAATGTTAAAATAATAAATGAAATATAATCCCCCAAACTACGTCCTGACAAATTTTTTTCCAGAGGGGTGACCCCGCCCACTGTCTGCAAAGGGTTAGGTGACCCGTCCCACTGTCTGCTGAAAGTTTAAATGGGGCCCGTAAACTGCCCTGCTGAAAAAGTTTTGGTGACCCGTCACTGTCAATTGAAAATGTGGGTGATCCTCACGTCAGCTAAAGGGTTTCCCTTGTGACCCATCACGTCTGCGGAAAGGTGGGGGGACCAGTCAGGGTCTGCTGAATTTTTGGGGTGGTAAACCCTTCACTGTCTGCTGAAAGTTTGTGGGGACCCGTCATTTTCTGCTAAAGGGTTTGTTTTGTACCCGCCCACTGTCTGATAATGGGGTGTGGTGACCCGTCACTCTTTTTGCTGAAAGTGGTGGTGACCCGTCCCCCGTTTTTTGAAGATTTTTGGTGCCCCTCACTCTCTCTGAAAGTGTGGGTTGACCCGTCATTGGGCTACTGAAGTTGGGGTGTGACCCGTCACGTCTGCTGAAAGTGTTTGGTGACCCTTCACTCTCAGCTGAAGGTGGGGTGGTGACCCGCCCACTATCGATAAATTTGTGTGGTGACCCGTCACTCTCCGGGAAAGTGTGGGGTTGACCCCCCACCTGGCTGCGAAATTGTGTGGTGACCCGTCACTGCCTGCTAAGGTGGTGGGTGCCCCCGTCACAACTGATGAATGTGCTGGTGACCCGTAACTCTCTGCGGAAAGAATGGGGTAAACCCCCCACAGGCTGTTTAAATTTGGGTGTGGGACCCCCCCACTGTCGCTGAAGGAGTGTGGTGACCCCACTACTGGTAAATGTTTTGGTGACCCGTCACTCTTGTTGAAAGTGTGTGGTGACCCTCACAATCTGATGAATTGTGTGGGGCCCCCATCACTCTCTGCTGAAAGGGTGGTGCCCCCTTCACGGGCTGCTAAATTTTGGGGTGGTGACCCATCACTGTCGCTAAAATTTGTGTGGGACCCGCCCACGGCTCAAAAATTTTTTGGGTGACCCGTCACTGTCGCTGAAATTGTGTGGGGGCCCCCGTCACTGGCTGCTAAAGGGTGTGCCCGTTTTTTGTACACAGATGTAAAAGTAAATGTGTAAGTATTTGTTGGTGGGGTTGGTGTGTTTTGGTGTGTGGTGTGTGGTGTGGTGTGTGTGTGTGTGTTGTGTGTGTGATGATTTGTGTGTGGGGGGGGGGGGGGGGGTGTTTTTGTGTGTGTTTTTGGTGTGCACTCACCTATTTGTACTCACCTATTTGGGGTTGCAGGGGTCGAGTCCTAGCTCCTGGCCCCGCCTCTTCACCGGTTGCTACTAGACCCCTCTCTCCCCGCTCCATGAGCTTTATCAAACCTCGTCTTAAAACTGTGTATGGTTCCTGCCTCCACTACGTCATTTTTCTAGGCAAATTCCACTGCCTTACAACTCTATGACGGGAAGAAATACTTCCTACTATCTCTCTGCTCATTTGTGTCTTCAACTTCCAAATTTGTGGCCTCTTGTTTCTGTGTCCCCTCCCTGGAACATCCTGGGCCTTGTCCACCTTGTCTATTCCACGCAGTATTTTATATGTCGTTTATCATGTCTCCCCTGACCCTCCTGTCCTCCAGTGGGCGTCAGGGGCCCATTGTGTTGTTTGTGTGGTGTGTGTGTTGTGTTTGTGTGTGGGTGTGGTGTGTGTGTGTGTGTGTGTGGGTGTGTTTTGTGTGTGTGTTGTGTGTGTGTGTGTTTTGTGTGTGTAAATCACCTAATTGTACTCAACCAAATTTGGTTTGCAGGGGTCAGACCACTCCTGGGCCCCGCCTCTTCACTGTCGCTACTGGATCCTCTCTCTCTCTGCTTCCTGAGCTTTTTTCAACCCTTCTTAAAACTATATGGTTTTCCCCCTCCACACTTTACTTGAAGGCTATTTCCCCTTTCGACAATCTATGACTGAAAAAATACTTTTTAACTCCCTGTGACTCGTCTGAGTCTTCAGCTTCCAGTTTTGACCCTTTGTCCCCGGTCCCCTCTCGGAACACCTTCTCGCCACCTTTCTATTTCCCCCCAGATCTTGTATGTCGTTATCATGTCTCCCCTACCCTTCTGTCCCCATGTCGCCAGCCCATTTCCCTTTTAACCTTTCCTCGACACATCCCTTGACTCTGGACTAGCCTTTTGCAAACCTTTGTACTTTCCTAACTTCTTGACGCTTGACCAGGTGGGGGTTTCCAGACTGGGCTGCATACTCCAGTAGGGGCCTAACATACACATTACATGCTTGAACATCCTTTTAAAGGGGATGGAACGCATTCTCATTTGCCAGGCGCCCTATGCTGCAGCGGTTATTTGGTTGATTTGCCCCGGTTTTGCCCGTGTTAGGCACCCCAAGTTTTTTCTCCCTGGGAGGTCTGAGTTTTTTGTCCACCTAGCCTATACTCTCCCCTGCGGTCTTTTTTTCCCCCTCCCCAATCTTCATGATTTTGCATTTGCGGGATGAATTCGAAAACCCCCAGTTACGGGACCACATATCCCCCTCCAGGTCTCTTTGCATCCGCCTCATCCTCGTCCGTTTTAATTCTCTCATCAACTCACTCATCTCGAACAGGGACCTAAGTCATTCCCCCATCATGTCGTTTTTTAAAAATCAAAAATAGCACGGGCCCAGAACTGACCCCGTGGGACCCCCCCCTCGTAAAAGGGTCCCAGTGAACCTCTTCACTACCAGACTCTTGCGCCTCCCTGTCAGGTATTCCCTTATCCATTGCAGTGCCCTTCCTTTTACGTGTGCCTCATCCTCCAGCTTCTGCACTAATCTCTTGTGGGAACTGTGTCAAAGGCCTTCCTGCAGTCTAGGAAAACGCAATCTACCCAACCCCCCTCTCTCGTGTCTTACTTCTGTTACCCTTTTCATAAAACTCCAGAGGTTTGTGATACAAGATTTGCCTTCCATGAACCCATGCTGGTTTTCATTTATAATCTTGTTCCTTTCCAGGTGTTCGACCACTCTCCCCCTGATAATCTTCTCCATGACTTTGCACACATTACATGTCCGAGACACAGGTCTTAGTTAGTGCCTCGTTTCTGTTTCCTTTCTTAAATATGGGGACTACATTAGCTGTCTTCCATTTCTCAGGTAGTTGCCCATTTCAAGGGATGTGTTGAAGATTGTGGTTAAGGCACACACAGCATCTCGGCTCCTTCTTTAAGGACCCAGGGGGAGATTTGCCCGGTCCCATCGCCTTTGGGTGTAAAGGGGCCCTTTTAAAGGGCCCTTTTTCCCCTCCTCCTCAGTTTTTGGGTATGCACCCAAACATTTTTGGTATATTCCCTCTTGATGTTCCCTTCTGTGCTGTTTCCCCCAGCCCCTTTCCCGTCTCTACTGTAAAAAAATTCCTTAAATTTTCCCGTTCACTCCCACTTTCCCCCCTGACAAATTTTTTTGTGAGTTCTCCAACCTTTTGTCCTTAATCTGATCACCTGGTTCCCTTTGGGTGCTGTCTTCCCCCCTGATGTTTGGCCCCAAAAAAACAGTTTCGGGTCAGTCTTGATTTTCGATTTTCTTTTTCATTTTCATACGTCGCTGGGGCCCCCCTCCTTACCTTTGCGAAATCTTCCTGGCTCTGCGACTGATCTCCCTATTTTCGTGTGTTCTCTGCCTTCTGTACTTTTCCATTCTCTATTGCACTTTGTTTTGCCTCCTTACACCGTCGGGTAAACCAGGGGCTTGTTCTGGTCTTCCGTTGTTACTGTTGCCCTTGGGAATGAACCTTTCCACTGCCTCCTTGCATTTTGTTGCTACATATTCCATCATTTCATTTACTGGCTTTCCTGCCAGTTCTCTGTCCACTGGACCTCCCGCAGGAAGTTCTTCAACCCTATGTAGTCCCCTCTTTTATAGTCAGGCTTTTCCCATTCTACTCCTCTTATTCTCTCCACTTGCAGCTCTACTATGTATTCAAAGCACAGAACCACGTGGTCGCTAGCTCCTAGGGGACTCTCAAACTTGATGTCCTCAATGTCTGAGCTGCCCAGGGTGAACACAAGGTCCAATTTTTGCTGGTTCATCCTCCCCTCTCACTCTGGAGTGTCCTTAACATGTTGGTGCATGAGGTTTTCCAGCACCACGTCCAACATCCTGGCCTCCATGTTTCGGGACCCCCATGTGGCTCCAGGTTTTCCCAGTCAATCTCCCTGTGGTTGAAATCCCCATAACCAACAACATTGCTCTGCTGGAGTGAGCTCTTCTTGCCACCTCAGCAAGTGTGTCCACCATTGCTCTGTTGCTCTCTTCATATTCCTCTCTTGGCCTCCTGCAGTTCTGTGGTGGATTATACATCACTGCAATGACCACTTTGTGTTCCCCAGACTGAAGTGTACCTGCTATGTAGTCTCTTTCTCCCGTCTCATCTATTCCTTCCATTTTCTCAAATTTCCATCTGTTTTTTTACGAGCGGGAGCAACCCCACCTCCCCCCTGCCCTTCTATCTTTCCTCATGATCTGGTATCCTGGTGGGAAGATTGCATCTGTTATTGTCTCCATGAGTTTTGTTTCTGTAATGCTATGATGTTGGGGACTTCCTCATTGATTCTTTCTTGCCATTCCTCATGTTTATTCGTTAATCCATTCTGCATTTGTGTACCAAACCTTCAACTTCTGTTCTAATACTGTAACTGTGGTGCGGGGGGATGAAACAGAGGGATCGGTGTGTGATGGTTGGCTTGGATTGTCAGTTGCCTTGGGGTGTTGTGGCTGGAGTCCTTCTGCAGGTGTTTCTGGGGGGTGCGCTTGTCCTTCCATTTGATTTGTGGTGTGTGTGTGTGGTGTGTGTGTGTGTGTGTGTGTGTGTGTGTGTGTGTTAGTTAGTTAGTTAGTTACCATTTTGTCCTAGGCACATGTCGATTAGACACTAGGCCTGTATGTGTGTGTGTGTGTGTGTGTTGTGTGCGCGTGTGCGTGTGTGTGTGTGTTGTGTGTGTGTGTGTGTGCGTGTGTGTGCGTGTGTGTGCGTGTGTGTGCGTGTGTGTGCGTGTGTGTGCGTGTTGTGTGCGTGTGCGTGTGTGTGCGTGTGCGTGTGCGTGTGCGTGTGCGTGTGTGTGTGTGTGTGTGTGTGTGTGTGTGTGTGTGTGTGTGTGTGTGTGTGTGTGTGTGTGTGTGTGTGTGCCATGTGCCATATTACCTTCAGCCCGGGCTTGCCACACAGATAGGTAATGACAGATGATGCAACTAGACAACCACAAAACCAAGGAAACAGTGCACCCAACAATGAAAGTAAAGGCACATGTCAGGTGTGTGGAGGGTATCGGGCACTCAACAGTAACGGCCTTAATCGTGTACACAAAGGGTGTGTGGATCACATATGGCCGCAGTAGAGAGCAGCCTCCAGCCTCCAGAGGCAGAGAATAATTCGAATGGCAACCTCCTCACTTGCAAAGACATGATGACATTCTAATCCACTGTTAGCAGTACCCTATCTCACATTCCTAAAGATGCTCGTCCATATGCTCCAGGAAATTCACAGACCTTAAGCAGGTGAATGGAGGTTCCACCAACTTAGAGCCCAAGGCACCATTAAAGCATGGTGCAACCTACTCTTGTTCAGCAATATACAGTCTTGCAGTTCTGAAAGACAAACAAACTGCTAACCACATCTGTCAACAAGGCAGTGTGCAACTACCCAAGAACAGATAATGTGTCCCTCAGCCCCATCATCGCAGGAATCAGAGTAGACCCAAGAAAAATTCCACTGAAAACGAGAGAAAATTTGCTCACAGGTGAGCAAAAAAGTCGAAGTAACACAGAGGGAGCAATCAGAATAATTACAAGTGATGACACGTTGTTATCAAAGATGAGGCCACAGCCCAAGACAAAGAGACAGCGTACCCAACAAGGGACACTATAGTCGTCAACAACAACCCTGAGGAAGACCTCATCACTGGACAACTAATTTTTGCCAGAATCAGAAGTCTACAAGGCATTAGTGTCATTTCTAGCAGGATCTGCATAAGGTTACACTGGAATTCAACCATAACACCTCAAAGAGATTGTAAATCCAGTAATTGGCACATCTGCATCAATTCTTCTTTCTGAGTTAACAACCTTCGTCAACAACTGCCTGGCTGGGCAGAATCAGACTCATTGCTGTTGGTAACACTCTTTGTCATCTCGTTGCCAAAGCAGCAGTAAGAAACATTTGCCTGGAAGCTGCCAGTTTACCCCAGCCACACCAACTGTGTTTAGGGTCTCTCGAGGCAGCGATGACACAGCCCATGTGGGAAGGGACTGACCAGAAGACAAGGCCTTAGTCAAAGTAGCCTTTAGATATGAGTTTAATATGGTAAAAGACATGTGTCTTGCCAGCGTTAGGGATCGGTTCCCCAGTCTTTTTCCCTTCATTTCAGCTGGTGACAGCAAACCTGAAGAGTCCTGCCACCTTTGATATGAAGAGCTTCAAAAGTATATCAAAGTTTTGAAGACACAGGCAGAAGCTTTGGGTTCATCCTCAATCCCTCCAAGTGTGAAATCATCAAAACAAACCATGGAATTAATCATTACTATGCGAACAATCCTCCCTGTAGTCATTGCTACCACTCCATCCAAGAGCACCTCTTGGGAGCACCACTGGTAACTAGGCCATCAACACAGTTCTCAAGGACAAAGTGAATGACCTGAAGAGAATGGAGGAAAGAATACGAGATCTCGATGCCCTTGATGCCCCGTATCTCCTCACAAGGTGTCTTACTCTGCCAAGACTCACTTCCTGAGGTGACACCCACTTTTGACAACCCAACACTCAACAAATATGACTCACTCCTGAAATCAGTCTTTAAGAAGGCACTGAATCTGTCACTGGAAGATCAGTAATGGGATCAGGTAACCCTCCTAGTGCCACTGGGAGGTGTAGGGGTCCGCAAAGCAATGCAGGCAGCTCTACCTGCATTTTTGCCTTCATGTTTGACTTCCAGTGGATTAGTCAAGGATACTGTCCCCGAATGATTGAGAGATGAGGTAGGAGTTCAAGATCCCAGGTTCATTGAAGCAGCCATTGGGTGGTACACCCTTGCCAACTCTTCCAGTAGACCAGCTCCTCCCAGAGAGCACAAACAGTCCCACTGGGACAAACCAATCTTGGTAGAAATTGCCAACACAATGCTCACCAAAGCTTCAGGAAAAGACAAAGCTCGTCTCCTAGCAGTAAAGGCACCATATTTGGGAGATTTTCCTCTAGTTGTTCCCAATTCCTCTCTGGGCACTCGGCTCGAACCACAGGCCATTTGGATTGGTGTTGCTCTTGCCTAGCCCCCCCATACGCCATTTGGATTGGTGTTGCTCTTGCCTAGCGCCCCCATACTCACCGAACATAGGTGTATTTGCGGAAAGGCGACAGCTGAACAGTTCCGACTTCATGGTCTCGTGTGTCACACACCAGAAGGGAAGTATGGTAGACAGGAGGAGGTCAATGACATCATAAAGAGAAGCCTTACCACAACCCGTTACCCAGCTCAACAGAAACTCCAAGTACAGTGGTCTGACAGAAGTCAAAGGCGCCCACAAGTCAAGTGCTTCCAAGCATTCCCAGTAGTTGTGGTGTTTGGTGGAACTTATATGTGCAGTAAAAGTTTTCTGTACACTCTCTGGATCTAAAATTTCACCTTCTATGAATGAAGATGTTAATGTACAGCAGTATTCCAGCCTAGAGAAAACAAGTGATTTGAAAAGGATCATCATTGGCTTGGCATCTCTCGTTTTGAATGTTTTCATTATCCATCCTATTATTTTCTTTGCAGTTGTGATCATGGCACTGATGTGATCTTTGAAAGTGAGATCCTCAGACATTACCACTACCAGGACCCTCACATTATTTTTTCGCTGTATTGTATGATCAGAGTTTGTAGTATACTCAGTTCTAATTATCTCCTCCAGTTGCCCATGTAAGATCTATCTACAAATTTATTGCTATAGCACAACTGTTTTAGCTGTTTCCAGAGCTTCGTGGTGTTATTGTTCTACTCTTCGATTTTTGAGCTATAGTGCCATGCCTTTTATAAGCCTCTGCACTCTGTTCCTTATCATTTGGAATTCATTTAGTGCTGCAGTATCCTGTCTGATTGCTTTAAATGTTTTTTAGCAACTGGTCTCTGAATTTCATATTATCTAATATCTCAGTAGTCATCCAGGGTTCAGTTCTTCGTTTAATCCTAACCTCTTTAACTGCTGCGATATTATTAAGAATGGCAGTGAACATTGTTTTGAATTTTTCCCAGGCATCATTTACTTCCATGTAACTTGTTATCGCTGTCCAATCATAACTGTGTAGCATATTTACCAGTATTTATTTACTGTAGTTTTAGTTGACCTCATTTTTATTGTCCTGTGTAGGCCTATCTGTTCTGTATTGATTTTCGTGGTGCGGTAAATGATGAAATGATCACTAAGGCCTGTGATAATGACGCCTGACTGACTAATGTTATCAGAGTGGTTACAAAGTATACGGTAGAGTATGGTGTCTGAGAAGTGTGTAATCCGGGTTGGTTTATTAATTAGTTAAGTATAACTGTTTAAACCTAGTATTTTCTTACACTTATTACATAGTCCATTATCTTGCTGTTGAAAACAGATATTGAAGTCTCCCAGTATTACTGTCTCACAATTGTTATCAATTACTGACAAAACTCTTGAAAAGTTTGCTAAGAACTGGTCATGGGTGGGAGGGCGGTAACTAGTTCCTACTAAGATGAGTTTGGTCTTGAGAAGCAGCACTTCAAACCATAGAATATCCAGTTTATTGTCATTCAGATCAGGTCTTGTGTTGTAGACTAAGCAATTTCTTATGTAGGCACATACTCCACCACCTTTTCTATTGCTATCTAAGCATTTTATATTGTAACCTTCCATTTTGACCTCATCGTCAGTCACCGTATCATCCAACCAGCATTCAGAGATGAATCTAACTGTCGCCTTAGTTCTGTTAGCTAGAATCCTAATCCCTGTCAATTTTGGAAAAAGTGATCTCGCATTGACATGAATAAAGGGAAGGCCTGTTTTCATAAAACAGTCATAATCATTACTAAGGGCAAGGGGTTATTTATATTAAAATTTGGTAAATCATTGTCATCACGTTAGTAAAGCAAATTCATTCATGGTTTGGTTTACTTCTATGAGGCCTGGACTCAGACCGGACAGCGGAGGCGTTGACCCCGAAACCCTCTCCAGGTAAACTCCAGGTAAACTGTGCCAAAGTGCATTTGTTACAAAGAAAATGAAGTATGGTGCCATTACGTTGTCCTGAATTAGTTTGGATATCACCACTTAACAGTGCCACTGTTTTTGTTTGGGTATGCCGAGTTGCCATACCTTGTGGCAATAGTGACATTTACGTTCTGGTATGATGACAACTGTTGGGCTTTCACTGTCCGGGATGCTATTACCCCAGTTGTCTTTTCCAGTCCCCATGACTGATTCCCTTCTTCAGGGAATTGCAGCAGGAAGATAAATATAATTATGGCAGCCTGTACACTTCTATCGCCAGCCATATTCACTCTTTTTATCACTTTGACAAAAAATATTTTTTTTAAAGAGAAACCACTGTTTGCTACTAGTTACCTAGCAATGGCCTAGTAGCTATTATAACAATCACCACTGATTACAAGTAGATTTCCTGATATCTTACTTCACAAGCCCACTACTCCCCTCGCTTATCCCTTACTTCACAAACTCACTTCACTCCTCACTTCACAGCCTAGCTGCACCTATTACACTTCTAACTCATTTCCATCCCAACAGGATAAAAGTTTCAATCAACGGCATTATCCTTCCAAAACCTCCTCAATCCCATTTAGCGGGACTGCATCTTGTTGTTGACTGGTCCTCAAAGAGGTGATGTTTCAGCAATTTTTTAAAAACACTAAAGGGGGAAAAAAACTCCCAAACCTACAGCCTGACAGATCCCTTGGAGTTTTGCCGCTGATATGTTGTAGAAGGTTCTCAGTACATTCACTAGGTCTTCATACAAACCAAGGATCACAGGGTGGACAGCTTCCTGTTTCAGAGACTCAGTGTTGCAATCCAGAGGGAAAATACCTGTAGCATGGTGGGCACGTGGCCCACCGCCGGGGAGCTGGATGAAGTATTCGAGATGTAGCTCTGAGTTGTTACCGATGTTTTACCCCTTACTGTATTTTGTCTTTAAAATATATATTAAATATAGGGGGTGGTAGGAGAAAATTTTCACACAGCTTCAGGGGGAACCTTGAGTTTTCCCTGAAGCAAGTTTTTTTCTTTTCTCTGAGGATGAGGGTCCCCAGCACAGTTCCAGAGGTGGTACCTCCTTACATTTATATATACAGTGGACCCCCGGATTACGACGACATCGGATTATGTAAAAATCAGATTAAGTAACAATTTTTGCATCAAAATATTGGCTCGGTTAATGACAAAAAGAACTTTGTTAAAGTCTTCGTCCCGAAAACATTTTCACTGGCCTAGTGGTAAGGAGATGCGTACATTGTGTTGTTCTGGAGGCGGCACAAGGTTTGTAGGGGAGTCCTGGCCTGCCGCGTTTGGTAGATGATTTAAAATCACATGTTTCGTGATTTCATTGCTATATAGACTGCTTGTTAAGGTGGGTATTCAAACAGGATGAGGCTGAAATTAATCCTTGAGATACCACTGCCACGGCAAACTCCTCAGATCAAGGCAATACATGCTCCATGTGAGTGCTTGGTTCTGTGTAGGATCACTGGCTAGTGGTAAGGTGATGCGACATTTATGAGCTGTTCTGAAGGTGGCACAGGTTTGTAGGGTGGAAGTCCGGTAGCCTGCCGCAGGTTTGGTAAATAATTTAATATCACATGTTTCGTGATTTCCATTGATATATATATATATATTATCTAAATATATATTATATATATATATATATATATATATTTAAACATATATATATTATATATATAGATATATATATATATAAGTAGTCATAATTTTACAGAGCAAGGGAACTTCCGGTTTAGGCTTTCACGAGCGCAGGAACTTTCCAGGTTTGGGCCCTTTCTACAGAGCGAGGACTTCGGGTTTAGGCCTTCCCTGAGCGAGGTATCCGGTCTAGGACAGCAGCTGGAGGGTCACCTTTTCACACCTATGTTTCTAATGACCATGACCTCGCCCTCGAGACTACCTGCACCCTTGACCCCCCAACCAATACCCCGCCCACCGCCCCCCCCCTCGCGACCCCCCTTCGCGACCCGCCCTCGCGCCGCGCGCATTCCCGCGCGCCCGCCCGCGCCCTTCGCGCCCCCCGCCGCGCCCCGCCCGCGCGTCCGCCCGCGCCCTTCGCGACCCCCGCCCGCGCCTTCTGCTGCGCCTTCTGCAGCGTCGTCCGGATCGCCCCCGCGCCTCGAATTTTTTCCGATTTTTTTCGAATTTTTTTTGAATTTCATTTTCTTATGCTCTCCATCTCCTCGGATCAAATTTTTGAGGTTCCCCCTCTCACTTTCACCCCCCCACCATCCCAATTTTTTTTCACTCGATAATACGAAGACTCTACTTCCTCGGATCAAGTTTTTTTGGATTCCCCCCCCCCTCTGGGTATAAACATTCAAAATGGACTCCCACTTTCACCCCAAAATTTCTCGAAATCAAAGTCTCCATCTCCTCGGATCAAGTTTTTGGATTCCCCCCTATGGGGGTTTTCGAAATTCTCCAAATTCCTCGGATCAAGTTTTTTTTGGGTACCCCTCTTTCACCCCCCCATCCCCAAAATTTTCTCGATAATACAGTTTTATACTCCCCCCTATGGGGTTTCAATATCAAGCTCCATTCATCGGATCCCCCTCCCACTTTCACCCCCCAACCCAAAAATTTCTCGACAATACAAGTTTTTTGGATCCCCCCTATGGGGTTTTCGAAATTCTCCTCGGATCAAATTTTCTCGACAATACCATGACTCCATCTCCTCGGATTCAAGTTTTTTGGATCCCCCTTTGGGTTTTCGAAATTCTCCATCTCCTCGGATCAAATTTTCTCGACAATACCATGACTCCATCTCCTCGGATCAAGTTTTTTGGATCCCCCCTATTGGGTTTTTGAAATTCTCCTATTTCCGGATTCAAGTTTTTGGAATCCCCCTCTGGGTATAAGCATTCAAAATAGACTCCTCCTATGGGGGCATGCTTACTACAGGTCTAAACAAGTCAATTGAATAGAAAAGCAGTGTTTATCGGCGGTCAGTGACGGTCACACATACAACTGAAATCTTGTCGAACTTACCCTATGTCAGTGACGTCACGTGATGGACCGCGCACACAGGCTGAATATTGACGATCCTTTAGTTTCTTTCAAGTTAATATGGGGACACAGTACATCATGAAAGGCACATGTGTTCGTTTATACCAAAATGTCATTTACAACACTGTCTAGACATTTTAAACTATTTCATCTCAGGTCACTCCCCCTCCAAGTAACCTCCTCCCCCACCTCCCGGAACTCACACTCCAACCAACACCTAACATTTTTCACTCATAACCCCCAATTTTTCTCGTTTTAACCCTTTAGTTCATTAGTGTTAATAAGGGGACACATGGCATCAGAAAGTCACCACATCGCTCTACATCCACTTTAGTTAAATTCATACTCACAAGTTTACATTTACGAAGTTAAATACCGCACTTTTACTTTGACATCTTCAAAAACACATCTCATAAATCATTTGATACTCACAAAAAATACTTTATCCATTTCCAAACAACACTGAAATACTCCAAAAAACTCATTCGAACACCCCCAAATCAACCTCTGAATACCTCCCAGAACACCTTCAAGTACTCTTGCACATCATTTGTAACACCTCATAAGTACTCTCATAATCATTTGTACACTTCAAAAACACCTTTGAATACTACCACATAAACCACCCTTGAACACCCTTCAAACACCTTTGAATAACTCAAAACACCTTTTGAACAACCTTCAAAAACGCTTGAACACCTTGATCAACTTCATAAAAACAACATTTGAACACACGCAAAACACCTTTGGAAAACACCTTTGAACATTTCCAAACAAAACACTGAAAACACTTCCAAAAACACCATTTGAGTACTCCCAAATACACACTGAATACTAAAACACACTGGAATACACTCAAACACCACCAAATCACATGAAAACACTTCCAAAAAACACTCCAATTTGAGTACTCCAAGTACACCACTGATACTACTAAACACCGTGAATTCAATCAAAACAACCTTTTCACACCTTCAAAAAACCTTTTGAACACCTTTTGAAACATTTCAAAAAACACTATTTGAGTACTCCCAATTACACACTGATTACTTACTAAAACTCCGCCTGAATTCAATCAAAACACCCTTTCAACACGTTCAAACACCCTTGACACCTTCAAAACCACTCTTGAACACCTTCAAAAAACACCTTTGAAAATTTCCATCAAACTGAACACTTCCAAAAAAAAACACAATTTGAGTACTCCCAATTACACACTGAATACTACTAAAACACCGCTGAATTCAATCAAAACACCCTTCAACACCTTCAAACACCCTTGAACACCTTCAAAACCCTCTTGAACACCTTCAAAAACACCTTTGAACATTTCCAATCAACAACTGAAACTGAAAACTTCCAAAAAAAAAAACACCATTTGAGTACTCCCAAAATTACTACCACTGAATACTACCTAAAACACCGCTGATTCAATCAAAACACCCTTCTACACCTTCAAACCACCTGATCACCGCTTCAAAACACTCTGAACACCTTCAAAAAACACCTTTGAACATTTCCAAAAACACCAATTTGAGTACTCCCAATCTACACCACTGAATACTACTAAAACACGCTGAATCACATCAAAACACCCTTCAACATTCATACACCTTGAACACCTCAAAAACACTCTTGAACACTTCAAAAAACACCTTTGAACATTTCCAATCAACACTGAAACACTTCCAAAAAAACACAATTTGAGTACTCCCAATTACACCACTGAATACTATTTAAAACACCGCTGAATTCAATCAAATAACACCCTTCAACACCTTTCAAACACCTTGAACCACCTTCAAACACCCTTGAACCACCTTCAAAAAAAACACTCTTGAACACCTTCAAAACCACCTTGAACATTTCCAAACACAATTTGAGTACTCCCAATTACACCACTGAATACTACTAAAACACCGCTGAATTTCAATCAAAACACCTTCAAAACACCTTCAAAACACCTTTGAACACACTCAAAACACTTTCAACACCTTCAAAACACCTTTGAACACTTCCAAAACACCTTTGAACACATTCTCAAAAACACTATCCATAATATTTTGAAAACACACTCAAAACTCCTTTGATAACCTCAAAACACCTTTGAACACCTTCAAAAACCACCCTTGAACGCACCCTTTGACACCTGCAAAAAAAAAAACAACATTTTAACACACTCAAAATCACCTTTGAAACACCTTTGAACATTTCCAAAAAACACTGAACACTTCCAAAAACACCATTTGAGTATCCCAAATACACCACTGATACTAAAACACCACTGGAATCACACTCAAAACACCACCAAAATCACCATAAACTAAGATCAACACCCACATCCCACAACACCCACAACCCACAACACCCAAATTTTTTCTCGTTTTATCTAATTTCATCAGAAAGTCACAACACCCACACCTCCCATTTTTTTCTCGCTTTTAACCCTTTTAGTTCGTTAAAGTTAATAAGGGGACACACTACATCAGGAAAAAGTCTCAAAAACAACCCACTTATAACGTCTTTTCGGTATCTTAGATTCGACAACAACACCCCACATCCCACAACACCACATCCCACATCCCACAACAACACGCACACACAGACACACCACACACACCACACATCCCTAACCTAGCCTACATAACCTAACTTATCCTAACCTAACCTAACCTTAAACTAACCTAACCTAACCTCCTAACCTTACTAACTATATCCTAACCTAGCCTAACCTAACCTAACCTAACCTTACCTTAACTTTATCTAACCTAACCAAACCTAGCCTAACCTAACCTAACTTACCTAACTAAACTAACCTAACCGGACCTACCCTAACCTAACCTACCTAGCCTAACCTAAACCTAACTAACCTAACCTAACTAACTTAACCTAACCCAAACCTAACCTAAACCTAACCTTGCCTAACCTAACCTAAACTGTAACCTCAACCTAACCTAACCTACCCTAACCTCAAACTAACCTATCTTAACGAACCTTCCTAACTTACCTAAAATATTATTGAAACACCTTCCAAATCATTAGAGTACTCCAGAATTACTTTGAACGACTCCATTTTTTTTGGATATTCCAAATTAGTTTTGAAAACTTTATCGTAAAATTCGAACATTATTTTCTTGTTGGTAAAACACACTCAATGGTAGTAAATATTTACTCGATTTCCGAATAGAAACCACTTTCCTGCTCTGAGAGACTCATTGTGGGTCACCCCTCCCCCCAACACCACTGGGTAATGCGGTTCACACCCAAGGTAGATTTAAGATAAATCATGAACACCTGAGTTCAACTCGGTCCGACAGACGCATGAAATGCGGGTAACATCCAAGTTGAAAATCATCTCTTTCCAGTCCAACTATCTATCCTAACCTAACCTAACCTAACCTAATTCCTAACCTAACCTAACCTCACCTAACCGAACCTAACCTAACTCCATCAATCACCTCTATCCTATCCTAACCTCAACTAACCTAACCCAAACCTAACTCCAATCAAAACACCTCTATCCTAACCTAACTAAACCTATCCTAACTAACTAATACTCCATCAAACACCTCGAATACTACCTAACTTACCCTAACCTATACCTTACCTAACCTACCGAACCTAAACTAACCTAACCTAACCACTCATAACCTGTCCTAACCTAAACCTAACCTATCTAACTAACCTAACCTTAAGCTAACCTCTAACTTATCCTAAGTAACCTAACCTAACTTATCTAACCTAACCTAACCTAACTAACCTAACCTAACCTAAAAATACCTAACCTAATTATCCTAACCTACTCACTTACTTTGATCCACCTTCAAAAACACCTCTCATACATCATTGGAGATCCCCTTTTCTCAATATCTTCATCCACAACCTTTATCATCTCACTACCATGAACAACCAAGATTACTTCGAAACTCTCATAAAGGCATTTGAGTACTCACATAAACACTTTTGACCATTGCCAAACAACACTGTAGCACTTCCAAAATATCATTTGATTACTCCCAAATAAGATTTGGGACAGCTCTAATTTATCTACACTTACACATTTCATTAAAATAACATCTCATTCCCCCCAAACTCCTCCCTCATTCTCCAGGACTTTACAACATTAGCACAAAAAAATAACTCATACACTTATGACATAGTCTTACCATATTCTAACACACTGACTAACTTTGAACCAACTCTGAACACCACTGATCTTCTCAAAAAATGCCTTCTGCACATTCATTTGAACACCTTCAAAAAAAAAAAACCATCAAACACCTCCGAATA
Organism: Cherax quadricarinatus; assembly: GCF_026875155.1. Lineage (NCBI taxonomy): Eukaryota > Metazoa > Arthropoda > Malacostraca > Decapoda > Parastacidae > Cherax > Cherax quadricarinatus. The sequence continues at coordinate 9,185,923 of NC_069489.1, read as the reverse complement.
CTCCCAAAAAACCTACTGATTACTACCAAATCCACCACTGGATACTACCAATCACCGTCAAAATCACCAGAAAAACTAAGTTTAACATCACATCTAACATCCTTTTTATAGAAATCCCCTCAAATCACTATAACCAAGAAGTCCTTCCATTTGGCGCATGAAAAAAAAAAAAAGCATGGAAAACACAAAATACCTATACACAAACACTTGTACATGTTCACCATCAACTGTAAACATATCTTGTACACACCACATAATATAAGACATCACCAACTACAATCCCCCATGTTCACTACTCTCAAAATCACTAATATCACTGAAAACAAATCATTTATAAAAACATTTCACACACACACACACACAACACACACACACAACACACACACACACAAAAAAAAAAAAAAAAAAAAAAAAAAAAAATCTTATTTGACAATATCTAAGCGCACTACTCACTACACCAAACCACTATGTCTCACTCACAGGACCGACGAGTCACCTCTGTGACGTCACACTCCCATTGTGTTTACCTTTTAGTGGTTGTAGACATCACACCTAACCCCCCTTGTTTCAAATCTGTTGTACCCCTTAATTTATCTAAGAACACTCTATCAAGAGATACCAGATTTTATGATACCCATCCCAAGATCACAGAAAACAAACATTTTTTATAATTTCTTCACAAAAATCACGATCAACCAATTCCATATCATGTTTACCGTCTCTATCAACTCTAATCACCAAGATCACCAAAAATATAAGATCATGCAATCAAACTACTATGATCACTGAAAACACTATTTTTAAATTTCGACACAAAAATAAGACATACACAAAATACCACAACCTTCCACCAACATCTATAAATAACATGAGCACTATATCATATCACTATCACAAAATAAATAATACACAGACACCCACATATTATACATTTCAATTGCAAAATTTAAGACATGAGACATACACACCAAATCTAAGACATTTCACCTCCAAAATAAGGAATACACATCACCCCTAAAACTTCCTTCCTTATTCATTTCGTATAATCTCCTAGAGCTGTTTTTAACCCGACGGAACCCATCACGGACGTAGGAGCCAGGTGTTAGTAGGTGGTGTTGGAGTGGTGATGGTTTCCTCTGGCTCCCTACGTCGTGATGGGTTCCGTCAGGGGTTTTAAAACAGCTCTAGGAAGATATACGAGAATGAATAAGGGAAGGAAAGTTTTAGGCGTGATGAGTATGTCTTAGTTGGAGGTGAATGTCTTGATTTGGGTGTGTATGTCTCCATGCTCTTTTAAATTTGCAATTGAAATGTATATATGTGGGTGTCTGTGTATTATTTTTTTTGTGATAGTGATATGTTATAGTGCTCAGTTATGATGTTATAGATGTTGTTGGAAAGTGTTGTTGGTATTTTTGTGTATGTCTTATTTTGTGCGAATGTTTAAAAATAAGTGTTTTCAGTGATCAATGTAGTTTTGAGATGCATGATATTAGATTTTTTGCGTGGTCTTGGTGATTAGTGTTGATAGATGACGGTAAAATGATATGGAATTGGTGATTCGTGATTTTTGCTGTGAATAATTATAAAATGTGTTTTTCTGTGATCTTGGTATGGGGATCATAAAATCTGGTAATCGTCTTGGATATAGTGTTCTTCAGATAATGTAGGGTACAACAGGTTGGAACCAAGGGTGGTTAGTGTGATGTACCAACACCAAGTAACACAATGGGAGTGTGACGTCACTGGAGGTGAGCTCGTCGGTCCTGTGAGGTGGAGACACATAGTGTGTTGGTGGTAGTGAGGTGGTGAGTGCGCTTAGATATTGTCAAATATTGATTTTTTTTTTTTTTTTTTTTTTTTTTGTGTGTGTGTTTGTGTGTGTGGTGTGTTGTGTGTGTGCTTGTGTGTGAAATGTTTATAAATGATTTGTTTTCTGTGATATTAGTGGATTTTGAGGTAGGAACATGGGTGTTGTATGTTGGTGGTTGTCTTATATGTGTGTGTGTACAAGATATGTTTTCAGTTGATGGGTGTGATCACTGTACTAAGTGTTTGCGTATTAGGTTTGTGTTCATGCTTTTTTTTTTTATTTTTTTTCATGGCCAAATGGGGAGGGACTTTCTTGGTTATGTTGATTTGAGGGGATTTCTATAAAAAGGATGTTAGATGTGATGTTAAACTTAGTTTCTGGGATTTTGACAGTGATTGGTAGTATTCAGTGGTGATTTGGTAGTAATCAGTAGTGTTTATTTGGGGGAGTATTCGGAGGTGTTTGATGGTGTTTTTTTTTTTTGAAGGTGTTCAATTGATGTGCAGTGCATTTTTTTGAAGAAGATCAGTGGTGTTAGAGTTGGTTCAAAGTTAGTTCAGTGTGTTAGAGATGGTAATGTTCATGTCATAAGTGTATGAGTTAGTTTTTTTGTGCTAATGTTGTAAAGTTGGAGAATGAGGTGAGGAGTTTGGGGGGAAGAGATGCTAATTGTAATGAAATGTGTAAGTGTAGATAAATTTGAGCTGTCAAAATTTATTTGGGAGAATCAAAATGATATTTTGGATGGCTTCAGTGTTGTTTGGAAATGTTCAAAAGTGTTTAGTGATGTACTCAAATGCTTTATGAGAGTGTTCGAAGTAATCTGTGGGGTTGTTCTGTAGTGAGATGATAAAAGGTTGTGGATGAGTGATTTTGAGAAAAAGGGGGGTCCTCAAAATGATGTATGAGAGTGTTTTGAAGGTGTTCAAGTAAAGTGAGTAGTTAGGATTAAGTTAGGGTTAGGTTATTTTTAGGTTAGGTTAGGTTAGGTTAGGTTTAGGTTAGGATTAATGTTAGGTTAGGTTTAGCTTAGGATAAGTTAGGTTAGGTTAGGTTAGGTTAGGTTAGGATAGGGTTGGTTAGGTTAGGACAGGTTAGGATAGGTTAGGTTAGGTTAGGTTAGGGTTCGGTAGGTTAGGTAAGGTTAGGATAGGTTAAGTTAGGTAGTATTGAGGTGATTGATGGAGTTAGGTTAGGTTAGGATAGGTTAGGTTAGGTTAGGATAGAGGTGTTTGATGGAGTTAGGTTGGAGTTAGGTTAGGTTAGGTTTAGGATAGGATAGAGGTGATTGTGGGTTAGTTTAGGTTCGGTTAGTAGTGAGGTTAGGTTACGGTTTAGGAATTAGGTTAGGTTTAGGTTAGGTTAGGATAGATAGTTGGTCTGGGAATTGAGATGATTTTCTACCTTGGTTGTTACCCTGCAATTTTCATGGCTTCTTGTCTGTCCTGAGTTGACGCAGGTGTCATGATTATTCTTAAATCTACCTTGGGTGTGACCGCATTACCCAGTGGTGTTGGGGGGGAAGGGGAGGACCACAAATGAGTCTCTCAGAGCGAGGAAAGTGTTTCTATTCGAAATCGAAAGTAAATATTTCTCACCCATTGAGTGTGTTTACCAAACAAAGAAAATATGTTCGATTTTACCGATAAAGTTTTCAAAAACTAATTGGAAATATCAAAAAAATGGAAGGCGTTCAAAAGTAATTTGGAGTACTCTAATGTATTTTAGAAGTGTTCCAATATTTTTAGGTTAGTATAGGATAGGTTCGGTTAAGATAGGTTAGTTTAGGGTTGGGTAGGTTTTTAGGTTAGGTTAGATTAAGTTAGGTTAGGCTAGGTTAGGTTGGTTTAGGTTTGGGTTAGGTTAGTTAAGGTTAGGTTAGGTTAGTTTGTTTAGGTTTAGGGCTAGGTTAGGTTAGGTTAGGGCCGGTTCGTGTTAGGTTAGGTTAGGTTAGGTTAAGTTAGGTTAGGTTAGGCTAGGTTTGGTTAGGTTAGGATAAGTTAGGTAGGTTAGTGTTAGGTTAGGTTAGCTAGGTTGGATAAGTTTAGGTTAAGGTTAGGTTAGTTAGGTTAGGTTAGGTTAGGTTACGGTTAGGTTAGGTATAAGTTAGTTAGGTTAGGCTAGGTTAGGGATGTGGTGTGTGTGTGTGTGTTGTGTGTGTGTGTGTGTGGGGATGTGGGATGTGGGTGTTGGTGGAGGTGGGTGTTGTTTTGTCGAACTAGAGATACGAAAAGACGTTATAGTGGGTTGTTTTGTGACTGTTTCTGATGTAGTGTGTCCCCTTAATAACTTTTAATGAACTAAAAGGGTTTTAAACGAGAAAAAAAATGGGAGGTGTGGGTGGTTGTGACTTTCTGATGAAATTAGTTAAATCGAGAAAAAATTGTGGGTGTTGTGGGTTGTGGGGTGTTGTGGGATGTGGGTGTTGATCTTAGTTTATGGTGATTTTGGTGGGTTTTGTGTGTATTCAGTGGTGTTTTAGTATTAGTGGTTGTATTTGGGAGTACTCAAAATGGTTTTTTGGAAGTGTATCATGTTGTTTGGAAATGTTCAAAGGTGTTCAAAGGTGTTTTGAGTGTGTTCAAATGTTGTTTTTTTTTTTGAAGGTGATCAAGGGTGTTCAAGGGTGTTTTGAAAGTGTCCAAAAGGTTGTTTGAGTTATTCAAGGTGTTTTGAGTGTTGTTCAAATGATTTTATGAGAGTGTTTTGAATGTGTCAAAGGTGTTTTGAAGGTGTTCAAAGGTGTTTGAGGTGTGTTGAGGTGTTTTTGAGTGTGTTCAAAGGTGTTTTGAAGGTGTTGAAAGGGTGTTTGATTTAATTCAGCGGTGTTTTAGTAGTATCAGTGGTGTAATTGGGAGTAGCTCAAATTGAGTGTTTAGTGGAGATGTTCAAAGGTGTTTTTGAAGGTGTTCAAGAGTGTTTTGAAGGTGTTCAAGGGTGTTTTGAAGAGTTGTTGAAGGGTGTTTTGATTGAATTCAGCGGTTGTTTTAGTAGTATCAGTGGTGTAATTGGGAGTACTCAAATGTGTTTTTTGGAATGTTCAAAGGTGTTTTTGAAGTGTTCAAGAGTGTTTTGAAGGTGTTCAAGGGTGTTGAAGGTGTTGAAGGGTGTTTGATTGAATTCAGCGGTTGTTTTTTTAGTAGTATTCAGTGGTGTAATTGGGAGTACTCAAATTGTGTTTTTTGAGTGTGGTGTTAAGGTGTTTTTATGTGTTTTTTTGAGTTGGTAATTGATGTTCAAAGGTTTGGAAATTTAGTGTTTTGAGGTGTTCAAAGTGTTTTGAAGGTCGGTTCAAGGGTGTTTGAAGGTTGTTGAAGGGTGTTTTGATTGAATTCAGCGGTGTTTTAGTAGTATTCAGTGGTGTAATTGGGAGAAGTACTCAAATTGTGTTTTGGTATTAGGTAAAGTGTTAAAGGTGTTCAAAGGTGAATGTGTTAGTGAAGGTGTTGAAGGGTGTTTTGATTGAATTCAGCGGTGTTTTAGTAGTATTCAGTGGTGTAATTGGGAGTACTCAAATAGTGTTTTGGAAATGTTCAAAGGTGTTTTTGAAGGTGTTCAAGAGTGTTTTGAAGGTGTTCAAGGGTGTTTGAAGGTGTTGAAGGGTGTTTTGATTGAATTCAGCGGTGTTTTAGTAGTAATCAGTGGTGTAATTGGGAGTACTCAAATAGTGTTTTTGGAAATGTTCAAAGGTGTTCAAAGGTGTTTTGAAGGTGTTGAAGGGTGTTTTGATTGAATTCAGCGGTGTTTTAGTAGTATTCAGTGGTGTAATTGGGAGTACTCAAATTGTGTTTTTTGGAAGTGTTTCATGGTGATTTTGGTGGTGTTTTGAGTGTATTCAGTGGTGTTTTAGTATTCAGTGGTGTATTTGGGAGTACTCAAATGGTGTTTTTGGAAGTGTTTCAGTGTTGTTTGGAAATGTTCAAAGGTGTTCAAAGGTGTTTTGAGTGTGTTCAAATGTTGTTTTTTTTTGAAGGTGATCAAGGGTGTTTATGTGAGTATTCAAAGGTGTTTTTTGAAGGTGTACAAATGATTATGAGAGTACTTATGAAGGTGTTCAAATGATGTGCAAGAGTACTTATGAAGGTGTTCTGGGAGTATTCAGAGGTGATTTTGGGGGTGTTCGAATGATGTTTTTGGAGTATTTCAGTGTTGTTTGGAAATGTATAAAGGTATTTTTGTGAGTATTCAAATGATTTATGAGAGTGTTTTGAAGGTGTTCAAAGTAAAAGTGGGTATTAACTTCGTAATATGTAAAATTGTGACTAGTGAATTTATCGAAAGTGGTTATAAGTGTTGTGGTGACTTTCTGATGTACTGTATCCCCTTATTAACTTTAATGAACTAAAAGGGTTAAAACGAGAAAAAATTGGGGGTTATGAGTGAAAATTGTGAGGTGTTGGTTGGAGTGTGAGGGTTCGGGAGGGTGGGGAGGAGGTTACTTCGTGGGGGAGTGACCTGAGATGAAATAGTTAAAAAAAATGTCTAGACTTGTGTTGTAAAGAAATTGTGGGTATTAACGAAACAAAAATGTGAACTTATCTGAGATGAAAATGTTTTCCCTATGATGTAGGTACTATATCCCCTTATTAACTTTAATGAACTAAAAGGGTCGTCATGATTCAGCCTGTGTGTGTGGGGGTCATCGCGTGACGTCACTGACCGTCGAGTGGTAAATCATTAATAGAGGAATACTGACGTCACACTTGTTTCGATTTAGTAAGAGAGTAAGCACCATGCCCCATAGGAGGAGTTAATTTTGAATGCTTACCCCAGAGGGGGGAATCAAAAAACCCTTGATCCAGGCGATGGGAACACCCCACGGCTTGGTCCCCCTCTTCTCCGAGGAAATTTTTGGGGTGGGAGTGAAAGTGGAGAGGGTAATCCAAAAAATTTGATCCAAGGAGATGGAGACTTTGATTTCGAGAAA
>NC_069489.1:9154183-9176683 GCF_026875155.1 Cherax quadricarinatus | reverse complement strand
ACCCTCATCTTTCATAGGACCCCACCGCAGACACGTCCACTCCCAAATATCTGAATACGTTCACCTCCTCCATACTCTCTCCCTCCAATCTGATATTCAATATCTTACATCACTAATCTTTTTGTTTATGTCATAACCTTACTCTTTCCTGATTCACCTTTTTTTCTTCTTTTGCACACCCTACCAAATTCATCCACCAATCTCTGCAACTTCTCTTCCAGAATCTCCCGAGGCACAGTGTCATCAGCAAAAGCAGCGGTTGACTAAACTCCCACTTTGTGTGTGATTTTTATCATTTACCTCCACGGCCTCTTGCCAAGACCCTCGCATTTACTTCCCTAAACACCATCTATTATATATTATAAAATAAAAAAACAACCACGGTATGAATCTACATCTTGTCTAAGCTACTTTTACTGGGAAAACATTTCCTCTTTCCTAATACACTAACTTGGCCTCACTATCCTCGTTAAAAAATCTTCACTGCTTTCAGTAAACCATCCTCCTACACCATACACTTGCAAAACATCTGCCACATTGCCCCCCTAGCCACCCTGTCATACGCCTTTTCCAAAATCAATAAATGCAACAAAGGACCTCTTTTAGCCTTATCTAAATCCTGTTCACTTTATGTTTCCACTGGTAATCACCTGGTCCCCACCACCCCTACCTTTACTAAAGCCTCCTGTTCATCTGCTATCCTATTCTCCGTTCTTACTCTAAATTCTTTCAATTACAACTCTTACCATACACGTTACCAGGTTACATCAAACAGACTTATCCCCCTATAATTTTTGCACTCTCTTTTATCCCCTTTCCCTTTATACAAAAGGAATATGCATGCTCTTCTGCCAATCTTAGGTACCATACCCTCTTCCCATAACATTTATTAAATAATTGCAACACCACTCCACAACTTTATCCCCACCTGCTTTAACATTTCTATCTTTATCCCTTCAATCCCGGCTGCCTTACCTCCTTTTCAATTACCCTACTGCTCTCGAACTTCCCCAACACTCACAACTGGCCTTCCTCATCCTACAAGATGTTTATTCCTCCTCGCCCTGTACACGAAATCACAGCTTCCCTATCTTCTTCAACATTTAACAATTCCTCAAAAGATTCCATCCATCTTCCCAATACCTCTAACTCTCCAGTTAATACCTCTCTCTCCAATTTTTAACTGACAAATCCTTTTGTTCTCTAGGCTTTCTTAACTTGTTTAATCTCATCCAAACTTTTTCTTATTTCAACAAATGTGTGGATAACATCTCACCCCTCTCTCATTTTGCTCTCTTTTTACATTGCTTCACACTCTCTTTACTCTCTCTTTTTTCTCCATATTTACTCTTCTCCTTGCATCACTTTACTTGTAAAAACTTCTCATATGATAACTTTTTTCTCCCTTACTACTCGTTTACATCATCATTCCACCAATCGCTCCTCTTCCCTCCTGCACCCCACTTTCCTGTAACCACAAACTTCTGCTGAACACTCTAAACCACTACATTCTAAACCTACCCATACCTCTTCGACCCCTTGCCTATGCTCTCATTAGGCCCATCTATCCTCAATAGCTGTTTATATCTTACTAAACTGCTCTCCTCTTTTAGTTATAAACCTTTCAACCTCTCTCTTCCTTGATGCTTCTATTCTCCTGTATCCCATCTACCTTTTACTCTCAGTGTAGCTACAATAGAAGTGATCTGATTATACGTGGCCCATCTATTAAAATATGTACATCCTGAAGTCTACTCAACAGTCTTTTTCTACCAATACATATGAATCCAACAAACTACTGTCATTTGCCATACATCATATTTGCTATACTTATTTATCCTCTTTTTCTTAAATTATGTATTACCTATAACTAAAGCCCTTTTCTATTACAAAGTTCAATCAAAGGGCTCCCATTATCATTTACACCTGGCACCCCAAACTTACCTACCACACCCTCTCTAAAAGTTTCTCTACCTTTAGCATTAAGGTCCCTACCCACTTACCTCTCTCTTGGTTCAAAGGCTCCTATACATTCACTTAACATCTCCCAAAATCTCTCTCTCTCCTTGCATTCTCTCTTTCCAGGTGCATCACGCTTATTAGGACCAATTCTCGCATCAAAACTTTACTTTAATCCACATATTCTTGAATTACACATTCTTTTCTCATTTCTCCTTCATACTGATCATTTAACATTACTGATACCCTTCCTTTGCTCTAACTCTCTTCAGATACTCAGATTAATTCCCATTTATTTCCCCCATGAAACTCTCCTACCCCCTTCAGCTTTGTTTCGCTTAGGGCCAGGACATCCAACCTTCTTTTCATTATAACATCGCAATCCATCGGTTTTCTTGTCATCCGCACTCATCACGCCCATTTAAGCTTCCCAGTTAGTTTTATAAGTTTTATCTTCTTCTTTTTTTAGTAAATGTTACAGGAGAAGGGGTTACTAGCCCCTTGCTCCGGCATCATTTTGTCGCCTCATACGACCACGCATGGCTTACGGAGGAAAAGATTCTATTCCACTTCCCCATGGACAATAGAAGAAATTAAAGAAGAACAAGAGCCATTTAGAAAAAGGAGAAAGAAAAACCTAGTTGTATGTATATATATATGCATGTGAGTGTCTGTGAAGTGTGACCAAAGTGTAAGTAGGAGTAGCAGATATCCTGTTATCTCGGTGTTTTATGAGACAGAAAAGGAAACCAGCATATCTACCATTCAATGCAAAACTGTTACAGGTTTTTGTTCACAGCATCTGGCAGGGACGGTTGGACTTCCCTGGGTGGTTGTGTCTACCATCCTTATACCATATATATTCATATTATATAATTTATATATATATATATATATATATGTATATATATATTATATATTATATATATATATTATATATATATATATATATATATATATATATATATTTATTATATGTCGTGCCGAGTAGGCAGAATTCGATCTTGGCTCCTTAATAGCAACGCTCATCTTGCCATATAGGACACGTGAAAATTTTGTGTATGCATATTTGCCAAAATCATTCTGAAACTAACGAAAAAAATATTTTTTACTGTGTTTGTTTTTTAATATTAATTTATTGTAAACAAATCTAAAATTATTTTTGTTGGGTTATGCCTAATATAAATTTTTCTTGTTATAATAAGGTTGGTAAGTTTTCGAAGATTCTTTTGGTATGCAAAATTAAAAAAAATTACATTAACTTTATGAAAAAATATTCTTTAAAACTTATAAGAGAAAAATTTTAGAAAAGGACTTAATTTTAAATGAAGTTCTTGCTAATGGCCAGTTTTACATAAGCTGGACACGCCATATATATATATATATATATAATATATATATATATATATATATATATATATATTTTATATATATATATATATATATTATAAATATATATATATAATTTATTATATATATGTATATATATATATATATATAATATATTATGATAATATATTTATATATATATATATATATATATTTATATATATATATGAGTAGTAGGTAATGCGGCTTGGGGGTCCCTTCCGGTTTAGACCTTCTACGAGGGGAGTCCCTTCTGGTTTAGGACTTCTACAGGGAGGTCCCTTCCGGTCTAGGAGGTCTCGCGGTCCCTTTTCCAACCTATGTGTTGCTTTCCGGTTTGACCCGCCATGACCCCACCCGCGCCCCCCACCCGCGCCCCCCCACCCGCGCCCCCCACCCGCTACCACCCCACCCGTGCCCCCCCCCCCCCCCGCCCCCCGGGGCCCCCCCCCCCGGCCCCCCCCCCGCGCCCCCCGCGCCCCCCGCCCCGCCCCCCCGCGCCCCCGACCGTCGACGGCCCCCGACACCACCTCGACGCGCCCGCCCCTCGCGCCCCCGCCCGCGGCCTTCTGCAGCGCTTCGAAGCGTTGTCCGGACGCCCCCGCGCCCCGAATTTTTTTCCGATTTTTTTCGAATTTTTTTTGAATTTCTTGCGCTCTCCTCGGGTCAAATTTTTGAGGTTCCCCCTCTCACTTTCACCCCCACCCCAAATTTTTCTCGACAATACAAGTTTTGGATTCCCCTCTATGGGGGTTTCGAATTTCATTTGCTCTCCTCGGATCAAGGTTTTTGGATTCCCCCCTATGGGGGTTTCGAAATTCTTATGATCTCCTTGGATCAAAGTTTTTCTCGAAAATACCAAGGCTCCATCTCCTTGGATCAAGGTTTTTTGGATTCCCCCCTCTGGGTATAAACATTCAAAATGGACTCCCACTTGCATCCCAAATTTTTTTCGAAATCAAAGTCTCCATCACCTTGGATCAGATTTTTGGATTACCCCTCCCACTTTCACCCACCCCCCACCTCAAATTTTTCTCGATAATACCAAGGCTCCATCTCCTCGGATCAAGTTTTTGGATTTCCCCCTATGGGGGTTTCGAAATTCTTATGATCTCCTCGGATCAAGTTTTTTTTCTCGATAATACCAAGACTCCATCTCCTTGGATCAAGTTTTTTTTCTCGATAATACCAAGACTCCATCTCCTTGGATCAAGGTTTTTTGGATTCCCCTCTGGGGGGTAAGCATTGAACTCCTCTATTGGAAGCTGCTTTACTACAGGTTCTAAACAAGTATTCCTCTCATCAAGTCAAATGAACTAAGAAGAGTGTTTACTCGGCGGTCAGTGACGTCACACATACAAGCTGAATCTTGTCGACTTCCCCCTATGTCAGTGACGTCACGTGATGACCTCACACATACAGGCTGAATCTTGTCGACCCTTTTAGTTCATTAAAGTTAATAAGGGAACACTTACCTTCTGTCAGTGACGTCACGCATGACCACACAACCACAGGTTGAATTCTTGTCGACTTCCCCCCCCACTACACATTTCATATACAACATAGGGAAAACATTTTCACTCTTAACCCAGGATAATCCAAATAATTTCACATTTTTTTCGTTAATACCCACAACAATCCACAATTTCTTTACAACACAAGTCTAGACATTTTTCTCGTTTTAACTATTTCATCTCGGGTCACTCCCCACGACAGTTAACCTACCTCCTCGCCACCCTCCCGAACCCTCACACTCCAACCAACACCTCACAATTTTCACTCATAACCCCCAATTTTTTATCCTTTTAACTATTTCCTCAGAAAGTTCACCACAACACTTATAACCACTTTTTCGATAAATTCACTAGTCACAATTTTTACATATTACGAAGTTAATACGCACACACCAACTTTACTTTGAACACCTTCAAACACTCTCATAAATCATTTGAATATCACAAAAAAGTACCTTTTGAAACATTTCCAAACAAACACTGAAACACTTCAAGACAACATTTGAATAATCCCAAATAAGATTTGACAGCTCTAATTTATCTACACGTACACATTTCATTAAATTACAATCATCCCCCCAAACTCCGCCCTCAGTCTCCAGGACTTCACATCATTATCACAAAATCTAACTCAAACACTTTACTTTGAACATCACCAAAAAAACACCTCAATTGCTTTGAATACTCCAAAAAATCACCCCCCCCCATTCGAACACCCCATAATCACCTCTGAATACTCTCCGAACACCTTCATAAGTGCTTTTGTACATATTTGAACACTTCAAAAAACTCCTTTGCACATTCCAACAACACTGATGAAACAATTTCCAAAACACCATTTGAGTACTCCCCAATACACACTGGAATACTACTAAAAAACCACTGAATACTCAAACACACACAAAACACCATAAATAAGATACAACACCCCACGATCCCAAAAACACCACAACCCACATACCCAATCACCCACAGCACCAACATCCCACAATTTTTTCTCGTTTAACTAATTTCATCAGAAAAAAGTCACAAAAACAAACATTATATCATCTTTTTTTTGGTATCTCTAGTTCGACAACAAACACCCACAACCCACACACACCCAAAACTACCACAACCCACCAACACACCACACCCTAATACTCCATTTTTTGAGTCTCGCGATACTAATTGTGGTTATCTATGTATTCCACGCGAGAATCAGAAAAAAGTCACAACAAGACACCCTCTACCACCATACTTATAAACCGCTTTCTTCCCCGGCCCTGCATCTCTTGTTCGACAACACAACAACACCCACTACCCACAACACCCACAACCCACAAACACCCACTAACACCCCAAAACCACAACACACAACACCCACAACCACAACCCACACCCCCAACATTTGACTTCTCGTTTTAACTCAATTTATCAGAAAAAATCTTTAATACATACACCAATCTAGTGCCAAACAATCCACTTATAATCTTTTTCTGTGTGTCAGGATCGTTCGACAACTACAACACCACATCATCACATCCCACAACACCCAAACCCAACATCACCACCAACCACAACACACATACCACAATATTTTTCTCGTTTTAAACTAATATTCATCAGGAAGTCACACAACACACAACCCACAATTTTTCTCGTTTTAAAACTAATTTCATCAGAAAAAGTCACAAACAAACAACCCACAACTATAAAACCACTATTCAGCATCTCTTAGTTCGACAACAACACCACAAACCTCATCAATTACCAATTTATTCACATTTTTTTCCCTTCTTTTTACTGAATCTTAAAATGTTAATACACGTTCCTCTTTATTACTAAAATTCTAATAAAATCTCTCCATTACCTGTCCTGTATCCCACATAAATTAATTTATACTCGCATCAACTAATCTCACTACCCAACTATTGTGACATGTTTTCAACACCCTCCATTCTTTTTCCAAATATATCATAACTTTTCCATTTCTATAATTTCTTTCTAAAATATTCACACATTACATTTATTTTTGTAAAATATCCCCATATTTCATTAAATTTCTAATACACCTCCCCATTCCCCCTCTCCATCTCACCCGCATTTCTACACATCCACTCACCCATCCCAACACACTCTTCTGAACAAACACAAATCACATTTCACATCACAAAGATCTCATCACCATCTCAAAATCCACTAAAATCAATGTAACCAAGATATTCACCGAATTCTATGACCACCTAAAATTCTTAAGACAACCATCTCCAAAACTACTATGATAACTGGGAAAACACTTATTTTTTAAACATTGACAAAAATTAGACTACACAAAAATACCACAACACTTCCCACCATCTATAAATAACATGAGCACTATCACAGATCACTATCACCAAAAAAAAAAATATAATACTCTGCACCCACATCTTAGACATTTTTAATCACAAATTTAAGACTTGAGACATACACACCAAATCTAAGGCATTCACCTCCAACTAAGACATACCCATCTTAAACTAAAAACATCCTTCCTTTTTCATTCCGTATATCTCCTTAGAGCTGTTTTAACCCCCGACGGGCCCATCATGCATTAGGAAGCCATAGTGTAGTAGGTGGTGGTTGGCGTGGGTGGATGGTTGCTCTGGACATACGTCGTGATGGGATCCGTGGGGTTATAACAGCTCTAGGAAGATATACGGGATGATAAGGAAGGATGTTTTAGTTAAGATGTGTATGTCTTATTGGAGGTGGAATGTCTTAGATTTGGTGTGTATGTCCATGTCCTTAATTTTGTGATTGAAATGTATGAGATTTGGGTTGTACAGTGGTATTATTTTTTGTGATTCGTGATATGTTATAGTGCTCATGTGATTGTTATAGATGTTGGTGGAAGTGTTGTGGTATTTTGTGTTATGTCTTATTTTTGTTGCGAAATGTTAAAAAGTAAGTGCCTTTAGTGTTATAGTAGTTTTGAGGTGCATGATCTTAGATTTTTGGTGATTTGGTGAATGAGTGTTGATAGATGACGGTAAAAATGATATGGGAATTGGTGATGTGATTTTTGTGTGAATAATTATAAAAATGTGAGTTTTATGTGATCTGGTGGTGGGGTTCATTAAAATCTGGTAATCGTCCTTGGATTAGTTGTTCTTAGGATATGTAGGGTAAACAGGTTGAAACAAAGGTGGGTTTGGTTGTGATGTTACCAACCACCAAGGTAACCACAATGGGAGTGTGACGTCACTGGAGGTGAGGTGTCGGTCTGCGAGGTGTGACATCGCGTGTGGTGGGTAGTGAGGGAGAGCGCTTAGATATTGTTAAATATGATTTTTTTTTGTGTGTGTGTGTTGAATTGTTTATAAAAATGAGTGTTTTCAGTGATCTTAGTGATTTTTTTGAGGTAAAAGTGAACATGGGTGATTGTAGTGGTGGTTGTCTTAGATTTTGTGTGTGTACAAGATCTGTTTTCAGTTGATGGTGATATGTACTAAGTGTTTGCGTATTAGGTTTGTGTTCATGCTATTTTTTTTGCGCCAAATGGGGTGGGAGTTTCTTGGTTATAGTGATTTGAGGGGATTTATAAAAAGGATTGTTAGATGGTGATGTTAAATTAGTTTCTGGTGATTTTGACGGTGATTTGGTAGTATTCAGTGGTGAATTTGGTAGTTTTATCTGTAGTGTTTTTTGGGAGTATTCGGAGGTGTTTGATGGTGTTTTTGAAGGGTTCAATTGATGTGAAGAGTATTTTTTGAAGATCAGTGGTGTTCAGAGTTGGTTCAAAGTTAGTCAGTGTGTTAGATATGGTAATTGTCTCATTTTCCTAAGTGTATGAGTTAGTTTTTTTTTTTTGTGCTAATGTTGTAAAGTATGGAGACTGGAGGGTAGTATAGTATGGTGGATGTGTTGTAAATTCAGTTAATGAATGTGTAGACTGAGATAAATAGGTGAGATAAATCTTATTTGGGAGTAATCAAAATGATATTTTGGAAGTGCTTCAGTGTTGTGTGGAAATGTTTCCAAAGTGTTTTACGTGAGTACTCAAATGATTTATGAGAGTGTTCGAAGTAATCTTGGGGATGTTCTGTAGTAAGATGATAATGGTTGTGGATGAGAGATTTGAGAAAAGGTGGTTCTCAAATGATGTTTGAGGTGTTTTTGAAGGTGTTCAAGTAAAGTGAGTAGGTTTGGATTAAGTTAGGTTCGGTTATTTTAGGTTAGCTTAGGTTTGGTAAGGTTTAGGATACGTTAGGTTAGGTTAGGTTTGGATAAGTTATGTTAGGTTAGGTTAGATTAGGATAAGTTAGGTTTAAGGTTAGGTTAGGTTAGGTCGGAATATGTTCTGTTAGGTTTGGTTAGGGTTAGGATAAGTTTAGGGTAGGTTAGGTTAGGTTAGGTTAGGGTTAAGTTAGGTTAGGTTAGGTTAGGATAAGTTAGGTTAGGTTAGGATAGGTTAGGTTAGGTTAGGTTAGGTTAGGTTAGGTTAGGTTAGGTTAAGTTAGGTTAGGATAGGTTAGGTTAGGGTTAAGGACAGGTTAGGATGGTTAGGTTAGGTTAGGTTAGGTTAGGTTAGGTTCGGTTAGGTTAGGTTAGGTTTTGGTTAGGATAAGTTGCTAGGTTAGTTATGTTAGGTTAGGTTAGGTTAGGTTAGGTTAGGTTAGGTTAGGTTAGGTTAGGTCAGGTTAGGTTACAGTTGGTCTGGAAAGAGATGATTATGTGATTTTCTACCTTGGGGTGTGAACACCATTTCATGGGTCTGTTCTGACCTGATTGACGCAGGTGTTCGGTAAGGAGATGGCCGTGTGATTTTCTACCTTCGGCGTGAACCGCATTACATGGCGTCTGTCTGACCAGAGTCGATGCAGGTGTTTGGTAAGGAAATGGTCGTGTGATTTTCTACCTTGGGTGTGAACCGCATTACTGGTGTCGTGAGGGGGGAAGGGGTGTACAAAAAATCATGACGAATCTTTGGGGGTAAGGCTTAGGTTAGGTTAGGTTAGGTTAGGTTAGGTTAGGTTCGGTTAGGTTAGGCTAGGTTAGGTTAGGATAAGTTAGGTTATGTTAGGTTAGGTTCGGTTAGGTTAGGTTAGGTTAGGTTAGGTTAGGTTGGTTAGGTTAAGTTAGTTAGGTTAGGTTCGGTGAGGTTAGGCTAGGTTAGGTTAGGTTAGGATAGGTTAGGATAGGTTAGGTCAGGTTAGGCTAGGGTTAGGTTAGATAGGTTAGGTTTAGGTTAGGTTAGGTTAGGTTAGGATAAGTTAGGTTAGGTTAGGTTAAGTTAGGTTAGTTAGGATAAGTTAGTTAGGTTAGGATAGTTAGGTTGGATAGGTTAGGTTAGGTTTAGCGATAGGTTAAGTTAGGTTAGGTTATAGGTTAGGTAGGTTAGGTTAGGTTAGGATAGGTTTGGATAGGTTAGGTTAGGTTAGGTTAGGTTAGGTTTTGGTGAGGTTAAGATGGATATGTTAGGTTATGTTAGGTTAGGTTAGGTTTTAGGCTAGGTTAGGTTACGTTTCGGTTAGGTTAGGTTAGGTTAGGTTAGGTGTGGTGTTGTTGTGTGTGTGTGCTGTGCTGTTAGTGTGGTCATAGTGTTTTGGTGAATATCTTGGTAATACAGTGATTTTAGTGGATTTGAGATGGGTGTGATGAGATGGCATTTGTGGATGTGAAATGTTGATTTTTGGTGTGTGTTCGAAGAGGTGTGTTGGGAGATGGGTGAGTGGATGTGAAGAATGCGGGTTGAGATGGAGAAGGGGGTATGGGGAGGGTTGTATTAGAAATTACTGTAATATGGGGGGGATTTTACTGGAAAAATAAGGTAATGTGTGAATACTTTAAAAAAAGAATTTTAGACTGAAACGTTATGATAATTGGGAAAAGAATGGAAGGAGGTGTGGAAACCATGTCGCAATAGTTTGTAGTGAGATTAGTTGATGCGAGTATATTATCAATTTATGTGATACAAGGACATGTGTATTATGGAGAAGATTTATTAGAATTTTTTTTTGTAATGTAAAGAGGGAATGTGTATTACATTTAAGATTCAGGTAAAAAGAAGGGAAAAAAAAAATTGTGAATAAAATGGGTATTGATGAGGGTTGTGGGTTAATGTAGTCGAACTAGAGATACCAAAAAAAAGATGATATAAGTGGGTTGTTTTTGTGACTTTTTTTTGATGAAATTAGTTTAAATGAGGAAAAAATTGTGGGTGTTTGGTGGATGTGGGTTGTGGGATGGGGTGTTGATCTTAGTTTATGGTGATTTTGTGGTGTTTTGAAGTGTATTCAAGTGGTGTATTTGAGTGTATTCAGTGGTGTTTTTGTAGTATTCAGTGGTGTATTTGGGAGTACTCAATGTTGTTGTTTTTGATGTTATACAAAGGTGTGATTATAAGTGTGGGTTGTTGTTGTTGTGACTTTCTGATGTAATTAGTTTAAAAACAGAAAAATAAATTGTGGGTGATCGTGGTGGGGTTATTGTGTGTGTTGGGGTGTGGGTGATGTGGGGTTGTGTGTGTTGTGGGGTGTGGGTGATGTGGGTTGTGGGTGTTGTGGGGTGTGGGTGATGTGGGTTGTGGTGGTGTTGTGGGTGTGGGTGTTGCTGTCGAACTAGAGATACCGAAAAAAAAGTTGTTTACGTGGTGTTGTTGATGATGGACTTTTTCTGATGAAATTAGTTGAAACGAGAAAAAATTGTGGGGTGTGGGTTGTTGTGGGATGTGGGGGTTTGTGGGCGTTGCTTTGTCGAACTAGAGATATCGAAAAAGTGTTATAAAGTTGTGGGTTTGTTGTACCTTTTTCTGATGAAATTAGATAACCACGAGGAAAAAAAAAGGTGGGTTGTTGAGACTTTCGAGAAATTAGATAAAACGAGAAAAAAATTGTGGATGTGTTGTGGGCGTTGTGGGTTGTGGGTGATTTTGGGTGGTGTTTTGTGTGTTTTCAGTTGTGTATTTGGGAGTACTCAAAAGGTGTTTTGGAAGTGAATCAGTGTTGTTTTGGAAAAATGTTCAAAGGCGTTTTTGAAGGTGTTAAAGATGTCAAGAGCACTTATGAGGGTGTTATGAGAGTAATTCAAGCAGGGTGATTTTGGTGGTGTTCGAATGTGTTTTTGGAGTATTTCAAAGTCAATTGATGGTGTTTTTTGGTGATGTTCAAAGTAGTTAATGTGTTTGAGTTTAGTTTTTGTGATAATGATGTGATGTCTGTAGACTGAGAGGCGGAGTTTGGGGGGATGAGTTGTAATTTATTGAGAATGTTGTAAGTGTAGATAAAATTAGTGCTGGTCAAATCTATTTGGGAGTATTCAGAATGTTGTATGGAAGTGTTCGGTGTTGTTTGGAAATGTTCTAAGGTATTTTGTGGAGTATTCAAATGATTTATGAGAGTGTTTTGAAGGTGTGAAGCGTTCAAAGCGAGGTTGTGTGTGCGTATTAACTTCGTAAATTTGTAAAAATTGCGATAGTGAATTTATCGAAAAGTTGGTTATAAGTGTTTGTGGAGACTTTCTGCGCGCATTGAAATAGTTTTTTAAAACGAGGAAAAAAATGGGGGGGGGGGGGGGGTTGTTATGAGTGAAAATTGTGTGGTGTTGGTGGGAGTGTGAGGGTTCAGGAGGGTGGAGGAGGAGGTAGGTTACTTCGTGGGGAGTGACCTGAGATGAATAGTTAAAACGAGGGAAAAATGTCTAGACATGTGTTGTAAAGAATTGTGGATAGATGTGGGTATTAACGAAAAAAGTGAAATTAATTGGGTTAGCCTGGGTTAAGAGTGAAAATGTTTTCCTATGTTGTATATGAAATGTGTGTAGGGGTAGTGTAAGTCGACAAGATTCAGCCTGTGTGGGTGGGGGGTCATCATGTGACGTCAATGACATAGGGGTAAGTCGACAAGATTCAAAGTTGTATGTGTGTGTGTTGACGTCAATTGACCGCGAGTAAACACATTATGAGAGGAATACTGATGTCCACACTTGTTTAGATGTAGTACGAGAGAGCACCATGCCCCCATAGGAGGATCCCCCCCCCCATTTTGAATGTAAAATCTTGGGTAGCTTGGCAGGGTATTGGACAAGTTGTGAGCAGACCTTCAGCAAGTGTTAGTTCTTATGTGGGATAGCGATGAAGAAGGTTCTTTGGCAAGTGGTTCAGCTATGTTATAGAAGCATTGTTTGGTTGAAAATTGTGGTTGTAAAGATAAGCGATGATTCTGGATTCTTCGTGTATTGTGTGTTGTCTTCTGTGGGCGAATGTCTTGAGTTTCTGTAGTTAATTAAATTGGTTGTGTGAATTGCGCGTGTTGTACACAGGCCATTCTCGTATCGTCATTCTGCTTGCGTATTGGTTGTTCTGAAATCCGTGTTTGGAGGTTCTTGATGTGTCGCCCACGTAAATTTGTTTTGAGTCATTACAAGGGAAGATACATTAACATATCACAAAAACTACTCAAACACTTTACTTTGAACATCACCAAAAAACACCATCAATTGCCTTTGAATACTCCAAAAACATCATTCGAACACCCCCAAAATCACCTCTGAATACTCTCAGAACACCTTCATAAGTGCTCTTGTACATCATTTGAACACCTTCAAAAACACCTTTGAACATTTCCAAACAACACTGAAACACTTCCAAAACACCATTTGAGTACTCCCAAATACACCACTGAATACTACTAAAAAACCACTGAATACACTCAAAACACCACCAAAATCACCATAAACTAAGATCAACACCCACATCCCAAAAACACCCACAACCCACATCACCCACATCACCCACATCACCAACATCCCACAATTTTTTCTCGTTTAACTAATTTCATCAGAAAAAGTCACAAAAACAACCCACTTATATCATCTTTTTTTTGGTATCTCTAGTTCGACAACAACACCCACAACCCACAACACCCACAACACCCACAACCCACAACACCCACACCCCACAATTTTTTTCTCGTTTTAACTAATTTCATCAGAAAAAGTCACAACAACAACCCACAACTTATAACCGCTTTTTCGGTATCTCTAGTTCGACAACAACACCCACTACCCACAACACCCACAACCCACAACACCCACAACACCCACAACCCACAACACCCACAACACCCACAACCCACAACACCCACACCCCACAATTTTTTCTCGTTTTAACTAATTTCATCAGAAAAAGTCACAACAACAACCCACTTATAACATCTTTTTCGGTATCTCTAGTTCGACAACAACACCCACAACATCCACATCCCACAACACCCACAACCCACATCACCCACACCCCACAACACACAACCCACAATATTTTTCTCGTTTTAACTAATTTCATCAGGAAGTCACAACACACACAACCCACAATTTTTCTCGTTTTAACTAATTTCATCAGAAAAAGTCACAACAACAACCCACAACTTATAACCACTTTTCAGCATTTCTAGTTCGACAAACAACACCCACAACCCTCATCAATTACCAATTTATTCACATTTTTTTCCCCCTTCTTTTTACTGAATCTTAAAATGTAATACACATTCCTCTTTACATTACTAAAATTCTAATAAAATCCTCTCCATACCCATGTCCTTGTATCCACATAAATTAATATTATACTCGCATCAACTAATCTCACTACCCAACTATTGTGACATGTTTCAACACCCTCCATTCTTTTCCAATATATCATAACTTTTCATTTCTATAATTTCTTTCTAAAATATTCACACATTACCTTTATTTTCAGTAAAATCTCCCCATATTTCATTAAATTTCTAATACAACCCTCCCCATACCCCTCTCCATCTCACCCGCATTTCTTCACATCCACTCACCCATCTCCCAACACACCTCTTCTGAACAAACACAAAATCACATTTCACATCCACAAATGCATCTCATCACCCATCTCAAATCCACTAAAATCAATGTAACCAAGATATTCACAAAATTCTATAACCACCTAAAATCTAAGATCATCCATCTCAAAACTACTATGATCACTGAAAACACTTATTTTTTAAACATTCGCACAAAAATAAGACATACACAAAAATACCACAACACTTCCACCATCTATAACATAACATGAGCACTATAACATATCACTATCACAAAAAAAAAAAAATAATACACAGACACCCACATCTTATACATTTTAATCACAAATTTAAGACATGAGACATACACACCAAATCTAAGACATTCACCTCCAACTAAGACATACCCATCTTAACTAAAACATCCTTCCTTATTCATTCCGTATATCTCCTAGAGCTGTTTTAACCCCGACGGGCCCATCATGACATTAGGAGCCATAGTGTAGTAGGTGGTGTTGGAGTGGTGATGGTTGCTCTGGCTCCTACGTCGTGATGGATCCGTCGGGGTTAAAACAGCTCTAGGAGATATACGGAATGAATAAGGAAGGATGTTTTAGTTAAGATGTGTATGTCTTATTTGGAGGTGAATGTCTTAGATTTGGTGTGTATGTCTCATGTCTTAAATTTGTGATTGAAATGTATGAGATTTGGGTGTCAGTGTATTATTTTTTTGTGATAGTGATATGTTATAGTGCTCATGTGATGTTATAGTTGTTGGTGGAAGTGTTGTGGTATTTTTGTGTATGTCTTATTTTTGTGCGAATGTTTAAAAAGTAAGTGTTTTCAGTAATCATAGTAGTTTTGAGGTGCATGATCTTAGATTTTTGGTGATCTTGGTGATGAGTGTTGATAGATGACGGTAAACATGATATGGAATTGGTGATCGTGATTTTTGTGTGAATAATTATAAAAATGTGTGTTTTCTGTGATCTTGGTGGTGGGGTCATAAAATCTGGTAATCGTCTTGGATATAGTGTTCTTAGATAATGTAGGGTACAACAGGTTGAAACAAGGTGGGTTTGGTGTGATGTTACCAACCACCAAGTAACACAATGGGAGTGTGACGTCACTGGAGGTGAGCTCGTCGGTCCTGCGAGGTGTGACATCGTGTGTTGGTGGTAGTGAGGTGAGTGCGCTTAGATATTGTCAAATATGATTTTTTTTTTTGTGTGTGTGTGAAATGTTTATAAAAATGAGTGTTTTCTGTGATATTAGTGATTTTTGAGGTAAGTGAACATGGGTGATTGTAGTTGGTGGTTGTCTTAGATTATGTGTGTGTACAAGATATGTTTTCAGTTGATGGTGATCATGTACTAAGTGTTTGCGTATTAGGTTTGTGTTCATGCTTTTTTTTATGCGCCAAATGGGGAGGGAGTTCTTGGTTATAGTGATTTGAGGGGATTTCTATAAAAAGGATGTTAGATGGTGATGTTAAACTTAGTTTCTGGTGATTTTGACGGTGATTTGGTAGTAATCAGTGGTGATTTGGTAGTAATCAGTAGTGTTTTTTTGGGAGTATTCGGAGGTGTTTGATGGTGTTTTTTGAAGGTGTTCAAATGATGTGAAGAGTATTTTTTGAAGATCAGTGGTGTTCAGAGTTGGTTCAAAGTTAGTCAGTGTGTTAGATATGGTAATGTCTCATGTCATAAGTGTATGAGTTAGTTTTTTTTTTTGTGCTAATGTTGTAAAGTCTGGAGACTGAGGGAGTAGTATGGTGGATGTGTTGTAATTTCAGTTAATGAAATGTGTAAGTGTAGATAAATAGGAGATGATAAATCTTATTTGGGAGTAATCAAAATGATATTTTGGAAGTGCTTCAGTGTTGTTTGGAAATGTTCAAAGGTGTTTATGTGAGTATTCAAATGATTTATGAGAGTGTTCGAAGTAATCTTGGGGTTGTTCTGTAGTGAGATGATAAAGGTTGTGGATGAGAGATATTGAGAAAAGGTGGTCTCAAATGATGTATGAGAGTGTTTTGAAGGTGTTCAAAGTAAAGTGAGTAGGTTAGGATAAGTTAGGTTAGGTTATTTTAGGTTAGGTTAGGTTAGGTTAGGTTAGGATAAGTTAGGTTAGGTTAGGTTAGGATAAGTTAGGTTAGGTTAGGTTAGATTAGGATAAGTTAGGTTAGGTTAGGTTAGGTTAGGATAAGTTATGTTAGGTTAGGTTAGGTTAGGATAAGTTAGGTTAGGTTAGGTTAGGTTAGGTTAGGTTAGGATAAGTTAGGTTAGGTTAGGTTAGGATAAGTTAGGTTAGGTTAGGTTAGGTTAGGATAAGTTAGGTTAGGTTAGGATAAGTTAGGTTAGGTTAGGTTAGGATAAGTTAGGTTAGGATAGGTTAGGTTAGGTTAGGACAGGTTAGGATAGGTTAGGTTAGGTTAGGTTAGGTTAGGTTCGGTTAGGTTAGGTTAGGTTTGGTTAGGATAAGTTAGGTTAGGTTAGGTTAGGTTAGGTTAGGTTAGGTTAGGTTAGGTTAGGTTAGGTTAGGTAAGTTAGGTTAGGTTAGGTTCGGTTAGGTAGGCTAGGTTAGGTTATGGTTAGGATAGGTGTAGGATAGGTTACGTCAGGATAGGCTGGTTAGGTGTAAGGATAGGTTAGGTTTAGGTTAGGTGGTTAGGATAGATTATGGTTAGGTTAGGTGAGGTAGTTTGGGTTAGGATGTTAGTTAGGTTAGGATAAGTTAGGTTAGGATAGGTTTAGGTTTGGTTAGGATAGGTTAAGTTAGGTTAGGTTAGGTTAGGATAGGTTAGGTTAGGTTAGGATTAGGTTAGGATAGTTAGGTTAGGTTAGGTTAGGTGTTAGGTTTGGTTAGGTTAAGTTTAGTATTGTTAGGTTTAATGTTAGGTTAGGTTTAGGTTAGGCTAGGTTAGGTTAGTTCGGTAGTTAGGTAGGTTAGGTAGGTAGGTGTGTGTGTAGTGTGTGTGTGTGTGTGTGTGGTTAGTGTTAGGTGGTCATAGAGTTTTGGTGTAATATCTGGTTCAGTGATTTTAGTGGAATTTGAGAGGGTGATGAGAGCATTTGGTGGATGTGAAATGGTGATTTTTGGTGTGTTCAGAAGGTGTGTGTTGGGAATGGAGTTGAGTGGTTGTGAAGAATAGCGGGTTAGATAGGTAGAGGGGTATGGGGAAGGTTGTATAGAAATGTTAATGTAATTGGGGGGATTTTACTGAAATAAAGTAATGTGGAATATTTTAAAAAAGAAATTTAGAGATTTGAAAAGTTATGATATTTGGAAAAGAATGAGGTGTGTTGAACAGTCGCAATAGTTGGTTAGTGAGATTAGTTGAATGCGAGTATAATATCAATTTAGTGGATACAAGGACATGGGTATGGGAGAAATTTTATTAGAATATTTAATGTAAAGAGAATGTGTATACATTTAAAAAAAGATTCATAAAAAAGAAAGTATGATATATTAAAAGAATAGTGTGAAAAATTGGTATTTGGTGAGTGAGTTAGTTGGGATAATATATCGAATAAGAGATACCAAAATAAAGATATTTAAGATTTTTTATATGTGAGATTTTTACATATTAATTAGTAAAATGAGAAAAAAATTGTGAAATTGGATTGATGATGTGGGTTAGACTGAGAACTAAAAGGATAAAGTGGGTGTTGACTTGAGAATAGTTAATGGAAAAATTGTGGGGTTTTGGTGATGTTTTGAGTGTATTGATCAGTTATAGTATTTTGAGTGTTATTAGTTATAGTGGTGAGTTATTCAGTTTAGTATATCAGTGGTGTATTTGGGAGTACTCAAATGGTGTTTTGAGGTTATTCAAAGGTGTGATTATAAGTTGTGGTTGTTGTGTTGGACTTTCTGATGAAATTAGTTAAAACGAGAAAAAAAAATTGTGGGTGATGTGGGTGGGTTTGTGTGTTGTGGGGTGTTGGTGATGTGGGTTGTGTGTGTTGTGGGGTGTGGTGTTTGTGGGTGTTGTGGGATGTGGGTGTTGATTGTCCGAACTAGAGATACCGAAAAAAAGATGTTATAAGGGTTGTTGATGTGACTTTTTCTGATGAATTAGTTGAAACGAGAAAAAATTGTGGGGTGTGGGTTGTTGTGGGATGTGGTGTTGTGGGTGTGGGTGTTGTGGGCGTTGTTGTCGAACTAGAGATATCGAAAAAGTGTTATAAGTTGTGGGTTGTTGTACCTTTTTCTGATGAAATTAGATAAAACGAGAAAAAAAAGGTGGGTTTGTTGTGACTTTCTGATGAAATTAGATTAAACAGAGGAAAAAAAATTGTGGATGTTGTGTGGACGATGGGTTGTGGGTGATTTTGGTGAGTGTTTGAGGTATTCAGTGGTGTATTTGGGAGTACTCAAATGTGTTTGGAAGTGATTCAGTGTTGTTTGGAAATGTTCAAAGGCGTTTTGAAGTGTTCAATGTGTGCAAGAGCACTTATGAAGGTGTTCTGAGAGTATTCAGAGGTGATTTTGGGGGTGTTCGAATGATGTTTTTGGAGTATCAAAGGCAATTGAGGTGTTTTTGTGATGTTCAAAGTAAATGTGTTTGAGTTAGTTTTTGTGATAATGTTTGAAGTCTGTAGATGAGGGAGGAGTTTGGGGGGATGAGTTGTAATTTAATGAAATGTGTAAGTGTAGATAATTATGGGGAGCTGTCAAAGCTTATTTGGGAGTATTCAGAATGTGTCTTGGAGTGTTTCGGTGTTGTTTGGAATGTTAAGGTATTTTGGGTATTCAATGATTATGAGAGTGTTTGAGGTGGTCAAGCGAGGTGTGTGGGGTACTATAACTTCGTAATAGTAAAAAATGCGACGTAGAATGTGAATTTATCGAAAATGAATATAAGGTGTTGTTGAGTGAATTTTCTGATGAAATAGTTAAACGAGAAAAATGTGGGGGGGGGTATGAGTGAAATGTGAGGTGTTGGTGGGAGTGTGAGGGTTCGGGAGGGTGAGGAGGAGGTAGGTTACTTCGTGGGGAGTGACCTGAGATGAAATAGTTAAAACGAGAAAAATGTCTAGACTTGTGTTGTAAAGAAATTGTGGATTGATGTGGGTATTAACGAAAAAATGTGAAATTAATTGGGTTATCCTGGGTTAAGAGTGAAAATGTTTTCCCTATGTTGTATATGAAATGTGTGTAGGGGTAAGTCGACAAGATTCAGCCTGTGTGTGTGTGGGGTCATCATGTGACGTCACTGACATAGGGGTAAGTCGACAAGATTCAGCTTGTATGTGTGTGTGTGACGTCACTGACCGCCGAGTAAACACATTAATGAGAGGAATACTGATGTCACACTTGTTTAGACCTGTAGTAAGAGAGAGCACCATGCCCCCATAGGAGGAGTCCATTTTGAATGTAAAATCTTGGGTAGCTTGGCAGGGGTATTGGACAAGTTGTGAGCAGACCTTCTGCAGTGTTCTATGTTCTTATGTGGGATAGCGATGAAGAAGTTTCTTGGCAAGTGGTTCAGCTATGTTATAGAAGCCATTGTTCTGGTTGAAATTGTTGGTTGTAAAGATAAGCGATGATTCCAGGATTCTTCGGTATTGAGTGTTGTCTTCTGTGGCGATATGTCTTGAGTTTCTGTAGTTAATTAAATGGTTGTGTGAATTGCGATGTTGTACACAGGCATTCCTCGTATCGTCAGTCCTGCTTGCGTATTGGTGTTCTGAAATACGTGTTTGGAGGTCTCTTGATGTTTCGCCCACGTATAATTTGTTGCAGTCATTACAAGGGATTATACATTAAAATGGTATAAAATACCGACAGATTGTTAGGTAAGACACATATGCAACAGTTAGGTATCTTTATTTCGAAACGTTTCGCCTACACAGTAGGCTTCTTCAGTCGAGTACAGAAAAGTTGATAGAAGCAGAATAGACTTGAAGACGATGTAATCAGTCCATCACCCTTAAAGTTTTGAGGTGGTCAGTCCCTCAGTCTGGAGAAGAGCATTGTTCCATAGTCTGAAACAAGTCGAGTCAATATGGAGTTGAAGTGACAGGATGGAGCCTTATATAGCGCCAGGAGGTGAGACGTAGGTCACTAGTAGAACGGAGATGTTGGGAGCTCAGGTCCCTCTCAAATCCAGCCTTTCTCACTAGTAGAGGTTGAGAGGGACCTGACCTCCCAACATCTCCGTTCTACTAGTGACCTACGTCTCACCTCTTGGCGCTATATAAGGCTCCATCCTGTCACTTCAACTCCATATTGTTTCAGACTATGGAACAATGCTCTTCTCCAGACTGAGGGACTGACCACCTCAAAACTTTAAGGGTGATGGACTGATTACATCGTCTTCAAGTCTCTTCTGCTTCTATCAACTTTTCTGTACTCGACTGAAGAAGCCTACTGTGTAGGCGAAACGTTTCGAAATAAAGATACCTAACTGTTGCATATGTGAAAGTTAAGACATATGTGCAACATCTGGATATCTTTATTGTAGACGTTTCGCCATCCAGTGGCTTTATCAATACAGATTCTAGGACATAATAGGAAGACAGTAGAACTATATACAAAAGATGAGGTAATCAGTCCCTCGGCATATGTTGCATATGTGTCTTACCTAACACAAGGGATTATGTATACCCCTGTTGAGGATGGAAGCTTGTCCTGTCTACTACTGGTGATGCCCTTGATGGTCGTGGTTGTGGAGGTAGATACTTGGGATGATGTACTGGAAAAGTTGTTGGAAACATTTTTGGCAATGGAGTTGGTGGGGAGGACTATGTATCTCTTCTCGGCAGTGTCTTCTCTGGGTGTGTTGAAGATGTTTAATGCGCGCCGTCTGCAGTCTCTGATGAAGTGACGAGGATAGTGGAGTTTAGAAAATACTTGTTCAATTATAGTCCACTCTTCCTCAAGGAACTCATTGCTGCAGATTCTGAGTGCGCGCAGGAATTACACCACGTTGTCAATAAAGGATCACATTAAACTGCATATGTGTTTATGTTTCCATTGTGTCGGTATTTTATACCATTTATTTTCACCTAGTAGCAATCAGCGAAGAGGCGAGGCCAGGAGCTATGACTCGACCCCTGCAACAACAAATAGGTGTGTAGATGAATGGTTCAGAGAACCGACATGTTGATAAATTAGACACATGTGCAACTCTTGGGTATCTTTATTGAGGAAACGTTTCGCCACACAGTGGCTTCATCAGTCCATACGTAGGAGAAACTTGAAGAACAAGAGGAGAATGAGGTAATCAGTCCCTCAACCTTGAGTCGATGTGTTCAGTCCATCAATCTTGAGTAGAATACGGCATGTGAGCGGAGAAGCAGCTTATAAACCGTATGGCAGGAGAGGTGCAGCAGTCATAGATAGTGTCACATTTGTTCAATGTGGAAGTAGGTCGTGCCCAAGAATTAGGCAAGCGAAGAATTCCTAAGTATTAAGATCACAAGAAGTTGCAGTGTCTGACAGGTTTGTTCTTCAAGTTTCTCCTACGTATGGACTGATGAAGCCACTGTGTGGCGAAACGTTTCCTCAATAAAGATACCCAAGAGTTGCACATGTGTCTAATTTATCCACAAATAGGTGAGTACACACGCACACGCACACACACACACACACACACACACACACCACCGTACGTGGATGTTTGTTGTTTGCGCGCGCGCATGTGCGTGCGTGTCAACTTCAATATGAGGAAGGACTCCTGTTTGTCTCTGCAAATATTT
The DNA here is from genome assembly GCF_026875155.1 of Cherax quadricarinatus. NCBI lineage: Eukaryota > Metazoa > Arthropoda > Malacostraca > Decapoda > Parastacidae > Cherax > Cherax quadricarinatus. The sequence goes on along the minus strand of NC_069489.1, from coordinate 9,154,345 downwards.
GAAACATTTCTAAGCCGTTCATATTTATTTTACACACGGTGTTTGTCAATGTGCTTGAATTTTCAGAGTAATAAATTTTTTGCAGGAAAAAAACATTCTGCCTCATAAAATATGTAGAATTACCAAAAAACGTTTAAAAAAACACGGATCAATTAAACCCAA
>NC_069489.1:9138257-9153683 GCF_026875155.1 Cherax quadricarinatus | reverse complement strand
CCCTTTGTAGACATTTACTAAAAAAAAAAAAGAAGAAAACTTAATAAAACTGGGATGCTTAAATGTGCGTGGATGTAGTGCGGATGACAAGAAACAGATAATTGCTGATGTTATGAATGAAAAGAAGTTGGATGTCCTGGCCCTATGCGAAACAAAGCTGAAGGGGGTAGGGGAATTTCGGTGGGGGGAAATAAATGGGATTAAATCTGGAGTATCTGAGAGAGTTAGAGCAAAGGAAGGGGTAGCAGTAATGTTGAATGATCAGTTATGGAAGGAGAAAAGAGAATATGATTTTGTAAATTCAAGAATTATGTGGATTAAAGTAAAAATTGGATGCGAAAAGTGGGTCATAATAAGCGTGTATGCACCTGGAGAAGAGAAAAGAATGTAGAGGAGGGAGAGAGATTTTGGGAGATGTTAAGTGAATGTATAGGAGCCTTTGAACCAAGTGAGAGAGTAATTGTGGTAGGGGACCTGAATGGTAAAGTACGAGAAATTTTAGAGAGGGTGTGGTAGGTAAGTTTGGGGTGCCAGGTGTAAATGATAATGGGAGCCCTTTGATTGAACTTTGTATTGAAAGGGGTTTAGTTATAGGTAATACATATTTTAAGAAAAAGAGGTTAAATAAGTATACAAGATATGATGTAGGGCGAAATGACAGTTGTTTGTTGGATTATGTATTGGTAGATAAAAGACTGTTGAGTAGACTTCAGGATGTACATGTTTATAGAGGGGCAACAGATATATCAGATCACTTTTTAGTTGTAGCTACACTGAGAGTAAAAGGAAGATGGGATACAAGGAGAATAGAAGCATCAGGGAAGAGAGAGGTGAAGGTTTATGAACTAAAAGAGGAGGCAGTTAGGGTAAGATATAAACAGCTATTGGAGGATAGATGGGCTAATGAGAGCATAGGCAATGGGGTCGAAGAGGTATGGGGGAGGTTCAAAAGTGTAGTGTTGGAGTGTTCAGCAGAAGTTTGTGGTTACAGGAAGGTGGGTGCGGGAGGGAAGAGGAGCGATTGGTGGAATGATGTAAAGAAAGTAGTAAGGGAGAAAAAGTTAGCATATGAGAAGTTTTTACAAAGTAGAAGTGATGCAAGGAGGGAAGAGTATATGTAGAAAAACAGAGAGGTTAAGAGAGTGGTGAAGCAATGTAAAAAGAGAACAAATGAATTTTGTTGAAAATAAGAAAAAGTTTTGGAGTGAGATTAACAAGTTAATGAAGCCTAGAGAACAAATGGATTTGTCAGTTAAAAATAGGAGAGGAGAGTTATTAAATGGAGAGTTAGAGGTATTGGGAAGATGGAGGGAATATTTTGAGGAATTGTTAAATGTTGATGAAGATAGGGAAGCTGTGATTTCGTGTATCGGGCAAGGAGTAATAACATCTTGTAGGAGTGAGGAAGAGCCAGTTGTGAGTGTGGGGGAAGTTCGAGAGGCAGTAGGTAAAATGAAAGGGGGTAAGGCAGCCGGGATTGATGGGATAAAGATAGAAATGTTAAAAAGCAGGCGGGGATATAGTTTTGGAGTGGTTGGTGCAATTATTTAATAAATGTATGGAAAAGGGTAAGGTACCTAGGGATTGGCAGAGAGCATGCATAGTTCCTTTGTATAAAGGCAAAGGGGAGAAAAGAGAGTGCAAAAATTAAAAGGGGATAAGTTTGTTGAGTATACCTGGTAAAGTGTATGGTAGAGTTATTATTGAAAGAATTAAGAGTAAGACGGAGAATAGGATAGCAGATGAACAAGGAGGCTTTAGGAAAGGTAGGGGGTGTGTGGACAAGGTGTTTTCAGTGAAACACATAAGTGAACAGTATTTAGATAAGGCTAAAGAGGTCTTTGTGGCATTTATGGATTTGGAAAAGGCGTATGACAGGGTGGATAGGGGGGCAATGTGGCAGATGTTGCAGGTTTATGGTGTAGGAGATAGGTTACTGAAAGCAGTGAAGAGTTTTTACGAGGATAGTGAGGCTTAAGTTAGAGTATGTAGGAAAGAGGGAAATTATTTCCCAGTAAAACTAGACCTTAGACAAGGAAGTGTGATGTCACCGTGGTTGTTTAATATATTTATAGATGGGGTAGTAAGAGAAGTAAATGCAAGCAAGGGTCTTGGCAAGAGGCGTGGAGTTAAAAGATAAAGAATCACACATAAAGTGGGAGTTGTCACAGTTGCTCTTGCGTGATGACATGGGGCTCTTGGGAGATTCTGAAGAAGAAGTTGGCAGAAATTTGGTGATGAATTGGTAGGGTATGCAAAAGAAGAAAATTAAAAGTGAATACAGGAAAGAGGAAGGTTATGAGGATAACAAAAAAGATTAGGTGAAAAAGATGGAAAAAAAAAAAATTTTTTTATTTTTGTCCCAGGACTGCAGGGAAGAGTATGGAGGAGGTGAAGTATTCAGATATTTGGGAGGGGACGGTGTCAGCGGATAGTCCAATATGAAAGAGAGGAATCATAGAAATTATGAGGGGAAAAGGGTTAGTGGTGCACTTAGAAGTCTGTGGAGACAAAGAACTTTCCTTGGAGGCAAAGAGGGGAATGTAGAGAGTATAGTTTTAACAACGCTCTTGTATGGGTGTGAAGCCATGGTGATGAATTGTTGCAGCGAGGAGAAGGCCAGGCGGCAGTGGAGATTCATGTCCCTGAGGGCAAAGAGTGGTTTGATATAATGAAGAAAATTCGTAGTTTGGAAGTTAGAGGAGGGCGATTTACCAAAACTGTTGTCCAGAAGAGCTGAGGAAGGGGTTTGAGTGGTTTCGACATGTAGAGAGAATGGAGCGAAACAGAATGACTTCAGACTTCAAGCGTGTATCAATCTGTAGTGGAAGAAGGCGGGTAGGGGTTCGGCTAGGAAAGGTTTGGAGTGAGGGGGTAAAGGGGTTTTTGTGTGCGAGGGGCTTGGACTTCCGAGGCATGGGGTGAGCGTGTTTGATAGGAGTGAAGAGACAAATGGTTTTTTAACACTTGAGCGTGCTGTTGGGTGTGAGCAAAGTAACATTTATGAAGGAGTTTCAGGGAAACCGGCAGGCCCGTACTTGAGACCTGGAGATGGAAGTACAGGTGCCTGCACTCTGAAGGAGGGGTGTTAATGTTGCAGTTTAAAACTGTAGTGTAAAGCAAACCCATCCTGGCAAGACAGTGATGTAAGTGAATGATGGTGAAAGTGTTCTTTTTCGGCCACCCCTACCTTGGTGGGAATAGGCCCGTGTGATAATAATAAAAGAATATATATTATATCAGTATAAATATATATATATATATAACAAATATATAGATATAAATATATATATATATATATATATATATATATATATAATAATATATATATATATAGATATATATATATATAATAGTCCAAAAAAGCGCTGCGGGCCCCTTCAAAGGATGCCGGCCTTTTTTCACACCTATGTGCTTAATGACCCATACCCTATATTATGACCCTTCCGGGCACTTTCACCTTTCACACCTAGGTTGTTCTTTCGTTATGACCATGACCTCGCCCGCGAGACTACTGCAACCTTAACCCCCCCCCCCGCCGCCGACCCCCCCCGTCCTCGAACCCCCCCCTTCCGGCGACCCCCCCCCCTTCGCGACCGCCCCGCCGTCCGCGCCGCGCGCCGACCCGCGCGCCCGCCCGCCGGCCCTTCGCGGAACCCCGCGCGCGCCTTTCGCGACCCCCGCCCGCGCCTTCTGCTGCGCCTTCTGCGCGCATCCGGATCGCCCCCCGCGCGAAATTTTTTTCTATATCTCCTTGATCAAGGTTATTTTCGGATTCTCCCCTATGGGGTTTCGAATTTTTTTTTTGAATTTCATTTTCCATGTGCGCTCCCATCTCCTCAGTTTCAAATTTTTGTGTTCCCCCTCTCAACTTTCACCCCCCATCCCCAAAAAATTTCTCAATCAAATTCTCCATCTCTCGGATCGAGTTTTTTTGATTCCCCCTATGGGGTTTTCGAAATTCTCCATACTCCTGGAATCAAGTTTTTCTGGATTCCCCCTATGGGTTTTCGAAAATTTCCCGATCAAGTTTTTTTGGAATCCCCCCCTCTGGTAAAAGCATTCAAAATAAGACTTCCCTCCTATGGGACATGCTCTACCGTCAAAGCGGTTATAAGTTGTTGGGTTGTTGTTGTGACTTTTTTCTGATGAAATTAGTTAAAACGAAAAAAATTGTGGGGTGTGGTGTTGTGGGTTGTGGGTGTTGTGGTGATTGGTGGGGTTGTGGGGTGTGTCGTACTAGAGATACCAAAAAAAAGATGATATAAGTGGGGTTTGTTTTTGTGACTTTTTCTGTGAAATAAGTTAAACGAGAAAAAATTGTGGATGTTGGTGATGTGGGTGATGTGGTGATGTGGGTTGTGGGTTTTTGGGATTGGGTGTTGATCTTATTTATTGTGATTTTGGTGGTGTTGTTGAGTGTATATTTCAGTGGTTTTTAGTAAGTATTCGTGGTGTATTTGGGAGACTAAATGTGTTTTGGAAATGTTTCAGTGTTGTTTGGAAATGTTCAAAGGTGTTTGGTGAAGGGTTTCAAATGATGTACAAGACACTTATGAAGGTGTTCTGAGAGTAATTCAGAGGTTGATTTTGGGGGTGGTTCGAATGATGTTTTTGGGAGTATTCAAAGGCAATTGATGGTGTTTTTTGGTGCATGTTCAAAGTAAAGTTTTTGATTAGTTTTTTGGTGATAATGTTTGAGTCTGGAGACAGAGGAGGAGTTGGGGGATGAGTTGTATTTAATGAAAAGTGTAAGTGTAGATAAATTAGAGCTGTCCAATCTTATTTTGGAGTATTCAACATGTTGTCTTGGAGAAAGGTGTTTTCAGTGTTTGTTTGGAAATGTTTCAAAGGTATTTTTGTGAGTAATTCAAATGATTTATGAGAGTGTTTTTGAAGGGGTTTCAAAGTAAAGTGGTGTGTGTGTATTAACTTTCGTAATATGTAAAATTTAGAACTAGTGAATTTATCGAAAAGTGTTATAAGTTTTGGATGTGTGAGACTACTTTCTGATAAAATATTAAAAGATAAAAAATTGGGGGTTATGAGTGGAAAATTGTGAGGTGGTGGTTGGAGTGTGAGGGTTCGGAGGGTGGCGAGAGGTAGGTTACTTCGTGGGGAGTGACCCGAGATGAAATATTTAAATACGAGAAAAATGTCTAGACTTTTGTGTAAAAGAATTGTGGATTAGTTGTGGGTATTAACGAAAAAAAATGTGAAATTATTTGGATTAACCTGGGTTTAAGAGTGAAAATGTTTTCCCTATGTTGTATATGAAATGTGTAGGGGGGGGGGGAAGTCGACAAGATTCAACCTGTGTGTGTGGGGTCATCGCGTGACGTCACTGACAGAAGGTAAGTGTTCCCTAATTAACTTTAATGAACTAAAAGGGTCGACAAGATTCAGCCTGTATGTGTGAGGTCATCACGTGACGTCACTGACATAGGGGAAGTCGATAAACAAGATCAGCTGATGGTGTGACGTCACTGACCGCCGAGTAAACACTCTTCTTAGTTCATTTGACTTGATGAGAGGAATACTTGTTTAGACCTGTAGTAAGCATGCTCCATAGGAGGAGTTCAATGCTTACCCCCAGAGGGGGGAATCCAAAAAACCTTGATCCAAGGAGATGGAGTCTTGGTATTATCGAGAAAAAAAACTTGATCCAAGGAGATGGAGTCTTGGTATTATCGAGAAAAAAAACTTGATCCGAGGAGATCATAAGAATTTCGAAACCCCCATAGGGGGAAATCCAAAAACTTGATCCGAGGAGATGGAGCCTTGGTATTATCGAGAAAAATTTGAGGTGGGGGGTGGGTGAAAGTGGGAGGGGTAATCCAAAAATTTGATCCAAGGTGATGGAGACTTTGATTTCGAAAAAAATTTGGGATGCAAGTGGGAGTCCATTTTGAATGTTTATACCCAGAGGGGGGAATCCAAAAAACCTTGATCCAAGGAGATGGAGCCTTGGTATTTTCGAGAAAAACTTTGATCCAAGGAGATCATAAGAATTTCGAAACCCCCATAGGGGGGAATCCAAAAACCTTGATCCGAGGAGAGCAAATGAAATTCGAAACCCCCATAGAGGGGAATCCAAAACTTGTATTGTCGAGAAAAATTTGGGGTGGGGGTGAAAGTGAGAGGGGGAACCTCAAAAATTTGACCCGAGGAGAGCACAAGAAATTCAAAAAATATTCGAAAAAAATCGGAAAAAAATTCGGGGCGCGGGGGCGATCCGGACGACGCTGCAGAAGGCGCAGCAGAAGGCGCGGGCGGGGCGCGAGGGGCGGGCGCGTCGAGGTGGTGGGTCCGGCGCGACGGTCGGGGGCGCGGGGGGTGCCGCGGGGGGCGCGGGGGGCGCGGGGGGGCGGGGTGGGGCACGGTGGGGGTGGTAAGCGGGTGGGGGCGCGGGTGGGGGGGGGGCGCGGGTGGGGTCATATGGCGAGGGGTCAAACCGAAGCAACACATAGGTGTGAAAAGGGGAAACCGAGACTCTAGACCGGAAGGGGACCTCCCTGTAGAGACCTAACCAAGGGACTCCCCTGTAGAAGGTCTATACCGGAAGGTCACCCCATCCGCATTACTACTACTCATATATATATATATAATATAATATATAAATATATATATATATATATATTATATATATTATATATTATTATATATATATATAAATATAGATACATATATATAAAAATATAAAATATATATATATATAGTATATATATAAATATATATATATATATATATATATATATATATATATATATATATATAGTCGTGCCCTTATTAAAACTGGCCAATGAGCAAGAAACTCCTTTAAATTATAGTCTTTCTAAAATTTCTCTTATAAGTTTAAAGATATATATTTTTTATTCATTAATGTTAATGTAAGTTTTTTTAATTTTTGCACCAAAAGAATCATAGAAAACTACCTAACCTTATTATAACAAGAAAAATTTATTTAGCCTAACCCACAAAATATATTTTAGATTTTTTTACATAAATGAAGATTAAACCAAAACAGTGACATCTATTTTTTTTTCGTTAGTTTTCAGAATGATTTTTGCGAAATTATTCATACACAAATTTCACGTGTCCTCTATGGCAAGATGAGCGTTGCTATTTAAGCCAAACGCAATTTCTGCCTATTCGCACGACATATATATATATATATATATATATATACATCTATACTATATATATAGATATAGTATATATATATATATATATATATATATATATATATACATTATAATATAGATATATATATATAAGGTATATATATGGTATAGGTTGGTAGACAGCACCACCCAGTGAAGTACTACCGTCCTTGCCAGAATGACTGTGAAACCAAAACCTTTAACTTTTTGCAATGATGGTATGATTGCTGGTTTCTTTTCTGTCTCATAAACACGCTAGATAACAGGATATCTTGCTACACCTACTTACACTTGGTCACACTTTCACAGACACGCACATGCAATATATATACCATACATCTAGTTTTTTCTCCTTTTTCTAAATAGCTCTTGTTCTTCTTTATTTCTTCTATTGTCATGTGGAAGTGGAAAAGAATCTTTCCCCTCCTAAGCATGCGTGTCGTATGAGCGACTAAAAATGCCGGGAGCAATGGGCTAGTAACCCCTTCTCCTGTAGGACATTTACTAAAAAGAGAAGAAGAAAAACTTTATAAAACTGGGATGCCTTAAAAGTGCGTGGATAAGTGGCGGATGACAAGAAACGATGATTGCTGATGTTTATGAATGAAAAAGAAGTCGGATGTCCTGGCCCTAAGCGAAACAAAGCTGAAGGGGGTAGGAGAGTTTCAGTGGGGGAAATAAATGGGATTAAATCTGGTATCTGAGAGAGTAGAAGCAAAGAAGGGTAGCAGTAATTTTAAATGATCAGTTATGGCAGGAGAAAGAGAAATGAATGTGTAAAATCAAGAATTATGTGGATTAAAGAAAGGTTGGATGCGAGAAAGTGGGTCATAATAATCGTGTATGGCACCTGGAGAAGAGAGGAATGCAAAGGAGAGAGAAGATTTTGGAAGATTTCAGTGAATGAAAGGAGCCTTTGAACAAGTGAGAGAGTAATTGTGGTAGGGGACCTTAATGCTAAAGAGGAGAAACTTTCGAGAGGGTGTGGTAGGGAAGTTGTGGGGTGCCAGGTGAAATGGATAATGGGAGCCCTTTGATTGAACCTTGTATAGAAAAGAGGCTTTCATTATAGTAATACATATTTTAAGAAAAGAGGATAAATAAAGTAACACGATAATGATGTAGGCGAAATGACAGTAGTTTGTTGATTAATGTAATTGTAGATAAAAGACTGTTGAGTAGATTTCAGATGTACATATTATAGAGGGGCCACGTATATATCAGATGCACGTTCGTAGTTGTAGCTACACTGAGAGTAAAAGGTAGAATGTTGATACAAGGAGAAAAAGAAGCATCAAGGGAAGAGAGAGGAGAAGGGTTATAAACTAAAAGAGGAGGCAGTTAGGGTAAGATATAAACAGCTATTGAGGATAGAATGGGGCTAATGAGGAGCATAGGCAATGGGTCGAAGAGGTATGTGGGTAGGTTAAGCATGTATGTTAGAGTGTTCAGCAGAAATTTGTGGATACAGAAAGTGGGTGCCAGGAGGAAAGGAGCGATTGGTGGAATGATGATGTTTAAAAGAGTAGAGTAAGGGAGAAAAAGTTAGCATATGAGAAGTTTTTTACAAAGTAGAAGTGATGCAAGGAGGGAAGAGTATATGAGAAAAAGAGAGAGGTTAAGAGAGTTGGTGGAAGCAATGTAAAAGAGAGCAAAAGAGAGCGTGGGTGAGATGTTATCACAAAGTTTAGTTGAAAATAATGAAAAAGTTTGGGATGAGATTAACAGATTTAAGAAAGCCAGAGAACAATGGATTTGTAGTTAAAATAGGAGAGGAGAGTTAATAAATGGAGAGGTAGAGTATAGGGAAGATGGATGGAAATAATTAGAATTGTAAATGTTTATGAAGATAGGGAAGCTGTGATTTCGTGTACAGGGCGAGGAGGAATAACATCTTGTAGAGTGAGGAAGGCCAGTTGTGAGTGTTTGGGAAGTTCGGAGCAGTAGGTAATAAAATGAAAGAGGTAAGGCAGCCCGGGCTAGATGATAAAGATAGAAAATGTTAAAAGCAGTGGGGATAAAGTTTTGGAGAGTTGGTGCAATTTTTAATAAATGTATGAAAGGGTAGGTACCTAAGGATTGGCAGTAGAGCCTGCATAGTTCCTTTGTATAAAGGGGAAAGGGGAATAAAAGAGAGTGCAAAAATTTTAGGGGATAAGTCGTTGAGTGTACCTGGTAAAGTGTATGGTAGAGTTTAATTGAAAGAATTAAGATTAAGACGGAGAATAGGATAGCAGATGAACAAGGAGGCTTTAGGAAAGGTAGGGGGTGGTTTGGACCAGTTTTACAGTGACACATATAAGTTGAACAGATATTTAGATAAGCTAAAGAGGTCATTGTGCATTTATGGATTTTGGAAAAGGGTATGACAGGTGATAGGGGCACTGTGGCAGATGTTGCAAGTATGTATGGTGAGGAGGTTGGTTACTGAAAGCAGTGAAAGTTTTACGAGGATAGTGAGGCGCAAGTTTAGAGTATGTAGGAAAAGAGGGAAATTTTTTTCCCAGTAAAAGTAGCCCTTAAGACAAGGATGTGTGATTGTCACCGTGGTTGTTTAATATATAGTATAATGGGGTTTGTAAAGGGAATAAATGCAGGGTCTCTGGCAAGATGCGTGGAGTAAAAGATAAAGAATCACACACAAAGTGGAGTTGGTCACACTGCTCTTTGCGGATGACACTGTGCTCTTGGGAGATTCTGAAGAGAATTGCAGGAGATTGGTGGCTGAATTTGGTAAAAGGGTGTGCAAAATAAGAAAATAGAGGGTGACTTCAGGAAGAGTAAGGTTATGAGCATAACAAAAAGATTAGGTGGTTAAGATTGAATATCAGATGGAGGGAGCGAGTATGAGAGGTGAACGATTCAGATATTTGGGAGTGGACGTTTCAGCGGCTGGTCCTATGAAAGATGAGGTGAATCATAGAATTATGAGGGAAAAAGAGGAGTGGTGCACTTAGGAGGTCTGTGGAGACAAAGAACTTTGTTCTTGAGGCAAAGAGGGAAATGTATGAGAGATCGTTTTACCAACTCTCTTATATGGGTGTGAAGCGTGGTGAGAATGTTGCAGCGAGAAAGGCTGGAGCAAGTGGAGATGTCATTCAGAGGGCAATGTGGTGATGTGAGGTGAATTATAATTCAGAGCATTCGTCGTTTGGAATTAGAGAGTGCGGGATTACAAAACTGTACTTGTCCAGAGGCTGAGGAAGGGTTGTTGAGGTGTTCGGACCATTGTAGAGAGAATGGAGCGAGAACAGAAATGACTTCTAGAGTGTATCAGTCTGTACTCGAAGAAGGCGGGAAGGGTCCGGCCCTAGGAAAGGTTGGAGGAGGGGTAAAGAGGTTTTGGTGTGCGAGGGGCTTGGACTTCCACGCAGGCATGCATACGGCGTGTTTGATAGGTGTGAATGGAAACAAATGGTTTTTAATACGGACTGCTGTTGGAGTGTGAGCAAAGTAACATTTAATGAAGGATTCAGGGAAACCGGAAGGCCGACTTGATTCCGGAATGGGAAGCACAGTCCTGCACTCTGAAGGAGGGATGTTAATGTTGCAGGTTTAAAAACTGTAAGTGGTAAAGCCCCTTCTGCAAGACAGAGTGAAGGATTGAATGATGGTGCAAGTTTTTCTTTTTTCGGGCACCCTGCCATGGTGGAATCGGCCAGTGTGATAAAAAAAATCATAAATAAAATATGTATATATATGATATATATATATTTATATATATATATATATATAATATATATATATATATATATATATATATATACATAGATATAGATATATATATATAATAGTATATATATATATATATAGATAATATATACTATATAATATAATAATATACATATATATCCATAATATATATATAATAATATATATATATATATATATATATATATATAATAAAGATATATATATATTATATATATAGATATATATATATAGATATATATATATATATATATATATATAAATATATAGTATAGATATATATATATTTATGTAATAATATTATAAATATATATCTAATAAAAATATATATATAATACATATATATATAAAATGTACTTATATATATTTCATATATATATATATATATCTATATATATAATTAAATATATATATATATACATATATATATATATATACAAATATATATATATATATATCTATATATATAAGTAGTCAAAAAAGCGGCTGGGGCCCCTTCAAAGGATGCCGCCTTTTTCACACCTATGATGCTAATGACCTTGACCCTATGATAAAACCCTTCCGGCACGTGTCAACCTTTTCACACCTAGGTGTTACTTTCTGTTTTGACCATGATCTCGCCCTCGAGACTACCTCACCCCTTAACCCCCCCCCCCCCTCACGACCCCCCCCCTTCCGCGACCCACCCCCCCTTCGCGACCCCCCGTCCGCCGCCGCGCGCCGCCCGCGCGCACCCCCGCGCGCCCGCCCCGCCCTTCGCGACCACCCTGCGCGCGCCTTTCGCGACCCCCGCCCGCGACTTCGGCTGCGCCTTCGCAGCGTGCATCCGGATCGCCCCGCGCCTCGAATTTTTTTTCTATGATCTCCTTGATCAAGTTTTGATTCTCCCCTATGCGGATTTCGAATTTTTTTGAAATTTCATTTTCTTTTGGCTCTCCATCTTTCCTCAGATCAAATTTTTGAGGTTCCCCCTCTCACTTACACCCCCCATCCCCAAAAAATTTCTCAATATCAAATTCTCCATCTCCTCGGATCGAGTTTTTTTGGATTCCCCCTATGGGGTTTTCGAAATTCTCCATCTCCTTGGATCAAGTTTTTTTTTGGATTCCCCCCTATGGGGTTTTCGAAATTCCTCGGATCAAGTTTTTGGAATCCCCCCTCTGGGTATAAGCATTCAAAATAGACTCCTCCTATGGGGACATGCTCTTACAGGTCTAAACATCTTCCCCTTATTATTTTAAAATGAACTAAAAGTTTCCTCTCATTAAGTCAAATGAACTAAGAAGGGTGTTTACTCGGCGGTCAGTATTCCTCTCATTAAGTTAAATGAACTAAAAAAGGACCACACATACAAGCTAAATCTTGTCGACTTACCCCTATGTCAGTGACGTCACGCACACAGGTTGAATCTTGTCTACCCTTTTAGTTAATAAGGGGACATAGCAGTGACGTCACACATACAAGCTGAATCAATGTCGATCCTTTTAGTTCATTCAAGTTATTAAGGGGATATAGTACCTACATCATAGGGAAAACATTTTCATCATCAGAAAGACACATTTCAGGATAACGCTAATACCAATATTTTTTTTCATTATTTATTATACAGCAATAACATCACTCCTATTCTCCTACGTTTTTTAGAGGTGGAATATCAGGGTGTCCATAAGCAAGGATTCTTTAGTATTCAAAGATATCTTTTATCATCAAAGGCAGACAAACCTCTCTTATCAATTCTTACCGTACATATTTTCACCTTTTACATTACTTATAGACTTACACGGAATAATTCTCTATCTGCATTTGAGTAAAACATTCTGTATATCTTGCATGTGTTAATAATGGCATAAGATTTGCGAAGGAATACCCTTGGCTTCTGCTGACATTAGTTGATCTTCCAGCAATCTTGACAGAATACATTATAGCTTTCAGGGCTATCAACTCGCTAATATGTTCTATCACACATTTCAGATTTCAATAACCCCAGCTCTACCTTTTCTACTTAATCATCATATAAGGGATGCTCAGGCTGAAATTTGAAAAATAATCCATATAACCTCACAATGTTCACACATTCTTAACTCGTGTACAAATCTATTACCTTTCAAGCTAAAAATAACGAGTCAGTATCGTATAAAGAAATCTTAACATCATCACCATAATGCTGTTTTTAAAACTTTATACCAAAATGACATACAATTTCTTTTTAAGCTATCACAGAATTTGAAAACCGAGAATAAAGTGTTTGCTTAACTTCTAATAATATCTTTATTGAATGTGCCAATCACTCTATCTTATTTAAATGTTGATATTTTTTAACAAAGGATACACTTTTACTCGCGCTAATAAAGGCTTTCTCATATTGATATATCTATATTTCCTCAGCCATACTTGTAATATTCAAGCAATGATCAGTTAGAGCAGTTTCAAAGTATTCTATATAAAGATTAACGAAAATATGCGAGTAAATTACTAAAGTCAACTGTAGCTGATATTAACAGAGGTCATCATGATAAGCAAAATTTGATGTACGGTGCTCGGTGTGGATCCACCAGGGCAGTTCCTGCCTAACTAATTTACTTTCTTCAGTAAAGCACTTGAAGCGTCTTTGAAACACCGAGTCTTTTTAGCACGAATCTTCGACATCGAAAACACTGAAATATTTTGTTCGCTGGAAATACCTCGACGAAGAAGATACAAGTCTAAATACTAATATATATTATATATATATAAAATATATATATATATATTTATATATATATATATATATTATATATATATATATATATATATATATATATATATATATATATATATAACAAAGTTATAATTCTTCCCAACAGCCAAGTTGCACTGAACATTTCTAAAGTACTTTCACAAGCTAACACCAGAGTCGCCATCGCTTCCAGCACTTCAATAAAGGATCTGTCCAGGACAAAATCAAAGCACCACGAACCAGTCAATGCAGGGGTTTACACTATACCCTGTGGAGGCTGTGACAAGATTTATGTAGGTGAAACAGCAAGAAACCTCGACACCCTCCTCAATGAACACATTTACGCATGTAAGAACGATAACTTGAACAACGCCTGTGTACAACACCGAAATTCCACCAATAATCTCATGAAATTCAGGGACGCCCAATTAGTGATCAAAGAAACTAATTTCCGCAGACGCAAGTGCCTTGAATCAGCACTAATCGCTGTTTCTAATACAATTAAACAAAACAAAGGCAGCTTCACCATCTCTGAAGTCTTAGCAAGAATCCTCCTGAAAACAGTAAACCCTGCCATCACATAGTCTCTCCTGTTAATACAACACAAAGCACATTACAGAGAATGAACACTGAAACAGGCCTTCTCTATCCAGTCTATATTTGTCTAACTTATTTTCATGTTACCCAAGTAATAGCTTTGATATCCTTTTACTCATGTACCATATTGTATTGCTACTACTACTACCACTAGTATTGCACCTCACTCTGAGTCTATATATACCCTCTGTGTCCATGTATTGTTTGTAACGGCTTGACAAAGCTCCTGGAGAGCGAAACTTTGCCACAATAAAATGTCACATTAGTTGCACTTGTGTCCTTTTACTTTACATAAAATATATTTAGTTGGATTAGGCTAAATTAAATTGCGCTTGTTTTAATAAGGTTAGGTATTTTTTCTAATGTTCTTTTGGTACAAAATCATTAATTACATAAACTTTAAATGTATAAGAGAAAATTTTAGAAAGGACTTAATTTTAAACGAGTTCTTGCTAATTGACCAGTTTTACTTATTCGGTACGACATATATATACTTTTACATTTGTAAGTTATGGCATATTCATATGTACACATAATATCCTTACCATGCCTCAGCATATTTCCGACCACCTTGATCTAACGACGAAATACAAAGTCGTGATATTTTCCAAGATTCTACTACATTAAGTTCAAGGAACGTGAGGCTTCTTTGTGAGTGGATTATCTTCTCTTAGTCTGTCGTTCCAGAGGCAGACAAGTAGTCAAAAAAGCGGCTGGGGGCCCCTTCAAAGGATGCCGCCTTTTCACACCTATGTGCTAATGACCTTGACCCTATGATAATGACCCTTCCGGGCACGTGTCACCTTTTCACACCTAGGTGTTACTTCTGGTTTTGACCATGACCTCGCCCTCGAGACTACCTCACCCTTAACCTATCGTAAGGGTTCTTGAATGGAGATATCGTAGGTAGAAAGTAGACACACTTGTAGGATGGTAAATGTATTGTCAGACTGAGATGAGAGATGGGGCCCAGTGCCAAGCCTGTTCACGCCTGTAAGGACTGCCGCCGACTGAGAACGGGACAGGGGGATCACTGCCCAAGTGTATCCCCATGACGTCACACAAAGCCACAGGCCTACGAGGGGTCTCGTGTCTAAAGCACATGGATGATACTAATATGCTATGCTATATAATACAGGGAATACAGGGATCAGCAACTATGCTGACAGCTCGGTCATGTTTACGTATGTCGTCCCGAATACATATTATTAGGGCTGACAGGCAGGCGGATCTGGGCTG
>NC_069489.1:9111237-9137757 GCF_026875155.1 Cherax quadricarinatus | reverse complement strand
CAGGTCGTCTGTTATATTTTCCCCCCAGCATTTTGTATTCTTGTTTTTTCTCTCTGTGTGTTTGAACATTTTGTGTTAATTCTTTTCATTCAGCCAGTGTCTAATTTGTCTTATTTCCACAGACAATAGTGCCATTATTTTGTGCAAGCAAGAAATTATTTTCCAAATTTTTCACACATCAAGTTTCATAGCAAGAAAATTCTAGTATTGTGTTTATGTTGATGTGTTGTGTTCTGCATCACTGTAAGTGTTCAAACCCTTTTGTTCTGTGTTTTTTGCACCTATTATTTTTCATGTTTCATTGAACAAATTCACTCTTAGTGCAATTTTTAAGTTGTTCATTTAAAGTAAATTGTTCTTTTGCTTGTTCAGTAAGTGTTGTTTTGTCAGCATAGTTGCTGATCCCTGTGTTATATAGCATAGCATATTAGTATCATCCATGTGCTTTAGATAGGAGATCCCTTGTAGGCCTGTGACTTTGTGTGACATCACGGGATGCGCATGTGTAGGCTCGTACCTCTGCCTCCCTCTCACTCGGCGGCAGACCATCCAGACTAGTACACGGCAAGGCTGGGCTCCATCTCCCATCAACTCAGTCTGACAATATATGTTACCATCCAACAAGTGTGTCTACCTTCAACCCGCGATATCTCCATTTAAGAACCCCTACGATAAATGGTGGCATCGGAGGGTCTGTAATTCTGACGATTACAGCGATTTCTGGAGATAAATTTCGACCGAGCCGCCCATCTTGTGAGTAGGCCTACCGAGGTTAATGCCAGCCAGCTACCTCAAGCCAGTTCACCCTCCCAAGCTCCTACACCATCCACTGGTCAGTCTCTTTGTATTAGTGTTTATCTGCTTATTTGCATCACTCCCGAGGGGTTGACCCGAGTTTGCAAAATAAGCCAGCTTCCAGTCTGTGGTGGGGGAGTCAGAACAACGGAGTCCTAGTCCAGCCTAGCCTACCCCATCCAATTCTTTTGCCTGCCAAGCCAGCTTCCACCTCTGCTGTGCTCATCGTGTGAAGTTGTCAAGCTATTCTGTGTGAAGGGTTAAAATAAGCCAGCTAGCAACTAACCCAGGTGTCTTACCCCAGTACTCAAGCAAGCCACGTGAGTAGTCTTCATCACTTCTGATTCAAGCTCCAAGCAATTCTGAGTGTTCTTTATTCATCCTTGTGGTGTTGTGGTATTTTGTGGGTTGTTTTTAAGTCAGTCAGCTTAGAATTATGTTCGCGGCAGTGTGGCTGTCCTCAGTGGGGCTTACGCCATTCAACCCATAGACCCAGCCACCCACGACCACGTGTGTCTCACCATTGCCGGTCTTAGCCTGCTATACCCACAAACCCAACTACACTCACCACGCGGACCTCAGATGTCTCACTCAGCCATTACCCACTCACCTAACTTCTTCAGTGTTTTGGTGCACTACTAAGGGTTGTAGCACCATATTTTAAGGACCACATAGGGGGTCAAGAGCTAGAGTGTGTTTTTGCACCACCGTTAAAAGCCTCCTGTGTGTGTCTCGTCGATGTAAGCGCAATTCTACGATCACGTGTGCAGAGGACAGCAACAAGACGACATAAACAATCCTCTACTCTCCACTACCATCAACCTCATTCTTCACCAAGTCGTTACAGCGATAATATTTTTTTTTCCATAGAGACATTTGCGAGTGTTTGAGACATTTCTTTTGTGTTTTCCAGTGATTTTTCTCTTAGTGACATTCAGTGACTCTTGATCAGACTCAGTGTTTATCATGTACTGATTGCATTAATTTTTTTTATCTCCTTAATTCAGTGTTAATTTTCGTGCATTATCTTATGTCTGTTGTGTTGTGTGTCTTTTTATACACTTGAAGTAAGTACTTAGTGTTTTTCCTTTGTTGTATGTGCAACATATGAGCAGTATAGAACTTGTGTTTACACTTCAGAGTCGCCTAGTGTTCTCAGTATTCCAGTGAAGTATTTCAGTAAATTTTTCACTTCATATTCTGCATCACAACTCAGTGTTGCCTGTTATATTTTTTTTTCTTCCCAGTATTTGTGTATTTTTGTTTTGTTCCCTGTGTGTTGAACATTCTTATGTTCATATTCTTTCATTTAGCCAGTGTCTAATTTGTCTTATTTCCACAGACAATAGTGCCATTATTTTGTGCAAGCAAGAAATCATTTTTACAAATTTTTTCACACATCAAGTTTCATAGCAAG
Source organism: Cherax quadricarinatus (assembly GCF_026875155.1). NCBI lineage: Eukaryota > Metazoa > Arthropoda > Malacostraca > Decapoda > Parastacidae > Cherax > Cherax quadricarinatus. Next base: position 9,135,545 of record NC_069489.1, on the reverse strand, counting down.
AAAATTCTAGTATTGTGTTTATGTTGATGTGTTGTGTTCTGCATTACTGTAAGTGTTCAAGCTTTTGTTCTGTGTTTTAGCACCTATTATTTTTCATTTTTCATTGAACAAATTCACTCTTAGTGCAATTTTTAAGTTCTTCTTTTAGAGTAAATTGTTCTTTTGCTTGTTAAGTGTTGTTTAAGTTGCAGTTAAGAGTTAAAGTGTTCAATCGGCTCATTCCTTGATATATTTCTTTTCTTGTGTGTGTAATATTTTGTATTATTGCACATTGATTCATTTTGCAATAATTCTTGTGCAAATATTGTGTTGCCATTAAAGTTTTCTTGCAGAAAATTTTATGCAGTACTTGTTGATTAGCAATTGTAATTTTGCAACATTGCTACAGTTTATTTCAGTGCAGTTTCTTATGCTCTGTTCTGTGCATAATATTTTATTCATTGTGTGCCATTTTATTTTATTTCAGTGAATTGTGCATCTGTTTTATTTTTTGCACAAGTTTTATTGAGTCCATTCTATCATTTTATTGTGTATTTCCCTGTTGCATTGAAAGTAAAGACAGCTCACTGTGCCATTCATTCAATTTAAAGTAAAAGTCGAGCAAATCAGATTTGAGTAAAGTACAAGTTCTCTTGATTTTCAAGTGTTGTTCATTCAGTTGCATATTTTTCTTGTGTGAGTTCTTTACTTACTGTGTAACCTGTCAACTTTTAATTACTTATGCAGAATCGTTTAAGCATTTTTTTTCTCCATTTGAGTCCACTGTGTTGTGTGTTCCTCAGCTACATTTTCTTTTGTTTCTCTAAAGTCTTGTTTTACATTTTGCAAATATGTCTCAAGTTTTCTCAAGCGATGCCTCAGCACATGCTGCTAGTACAACCATTAATGCGTCAGCCCAAAATTCGAGTAACTCCTTATCAAACGATAGACATACTCAGACTTCTAGCCTGCGTAATTTCAGTCGTGATCTGTATGATGCTATGCCATTGTTCAATGGTGACCCAGACAACCTTGAAGGTTGGTTTACCGCAGTTAGAGCCAGAGCTAATGCTTCAGTTGATGGTCTTCCATCTGAGAGTTGTTTAATAAGTATCGGAAAGGAGAGCCTAGCCCGTTCTCCAGCAGCCTCAAATGTATTTAACTTAATTCGTATGAAGGACTTCCAAGATCTAACCAGGTGGCAAGATTATGAACAGTTAATTCGCAATTATCTTGAACCGGTGCGAGAAACCGATCCGTTCGTTGTTCTCAAAGAATTAGTTTGCACAGCTCCGAGACCAGAAGAGTCATTAGATGAGTTTGCTCTTCGTCTTAATAACCTAATGTCCTCATTCGTTAAAGCAGGTCAAAATTCAAAGTACCTTAAAGATAACGATAAACCAGCCCTTGATGGGTTTGCCAAATTAGCTGCATTTGGAGTTATTAAACAACTAATGCCACCGACATCTAGGTATGTGTACAATTCAAGTCTGCTAGATGCTACTATGGGACCGCTTGCAGCTCTAATCCATGTACGAAATTTGTGTCCCGAGGGAACCTTCCCTTATCGTAAGTCTATACCAAACACCTTGTCCAATCCTGTACCTCCTCTAGTTTGTGCTACTACCAAAACTCCCAACCTTAATCACTCGCGCCCATCATCCAAAGCAAGTGTTAAGAGCCATCATTCCCGTAGCACCCGTAGTACGTACAGTACCCACAGTCAAAGAGTTTGCTACAATTGTGGTTACCGTGGCCATATTGCTATTAATTGTCATGACAGTCACCCTAAGAAGCGTCGTACTGATGATGAGTACCAGTCAGATCTTCCCTACTGTACTTATCATAGAATTCATGGACATGACACATCTGAGTGCAATGCTCTCTACAACCTTCAGTACTCTAGGTCTTTCCGTGGCCGTTCCAACCGCAGAACCCGTAGAGGAAACAGACATCGTGGTTCTCAAAATAACCAGAACCAGGCTCATTCTTCCAATTCAGGGGAATTCGAGCGCCCCCGTCAAACCGTCCCATGGTGACAGTAGGTGAAAATGAGTACACCATCCCCATTCACAATTCCTTTGAAGCCTTAAGCAGTCTCGAGAATGACAATCCTGCTGATGATGTTGCTTCACACGTCTCTGATGTAGAGGAATTTGGGGATGAAGTAGAAAATGCCTTCTCCGATGACAACTCACCTTTCTGTTTGCATATAACTCCTAACGTAACGATTGGTCCATTAGTACAAGCTTCTGTCCATAATGCGCCCGTTCATGTGTTCATGGACTCTGGTGCGCAAGTTAATATCATTAGGTCTAGCTTGTTTAAAGAGAAGCAGTTACGCCGTGTCCTCCTCGTTGAACCAACTACTGTAACCTCCCTTAGTGGAGTAGCTGGTTCCCTTCTGCGAGTCCGAGTCAGACTTTGCTCACCTTTACTATCCAAGGCAGAGACTTTACTGCTGCTTTTCTTGTTGTCGACCAGATTACTTTCCCTGGTGACCTTCTACTGGGATTTGCTTCCATGCGAGACTTACGCATTGTGCTCAACCCATACCGATGGCATGCCCAAATTGACGACTTGATCGTTCCATTCTGGGGTTACCAGCTTGGATCAGAAATCTGTCATACTGCTGCAGAGTATGATGTATGCATTAAGTCCTTACAAGCCAATGCATTCTCCAGTAGCATACCCAAGCGGTCAGGCACTGGTAATTCTGTCACTCCTATCTGTGTTCCACCTACACCTTCAGACTTGCAGGATAGTGTTCCATTGCCTCAAGTGTCCGAGGACACTCAGACTGCCTTGAGTGCACAGCCTATCCCTGCAATGACTGCTAGTTCGAGTAGTAGTTTCCTCCACAGGGATGCCTTGCCCAGAAAACGATTACTTGAAACTAGTAATGCCATCTCTTGTTGATGTCACATGCCGTTTGCAGAAAGACGTCTCTGTTGCGGCTACAGTTAGGCCTGAGTGGTTGAGGGGAGAGGACGTGTGTGTTGAGTGAAGTCCTAGGCCTTCTCTATCAGAACTGCTTATCTCACCCGACTGATACTCATCATGCAACAAATATCGTTGGAGCGCAGCTGAATTGCTGCTGGAACTCTTATGTTTTGAACTGTGACTAGTGATATACCCATTTGAAACACAAACATCGTGATTTGAAGTGGCTGTAGGAGGCTACAACCTTCACTCCACCTCGCCTCTCTCCCCTCCTTCCTCGATTTGGAACTCAGCCATTCGCCTCTATTTACTTATGGTCTAGAGGCGGTTTTTGCCAGACCACATAAATGCTTGAGGGGCCCGTGTCAGTCCTCTGTGCCGCACTCCACTCATCTTACGAATATGTCTCCTGTGTGCCTACCTGCCTGCTACAAGCAAATATCCAAGTGGTTGACACGGGCTTAGCAAGCACATTCAAGCAGGCTTGAAAGCAGCATTCCAAACTAGCCAGAACAAACTAAGGTAGCCTGCAGTTACAGCTGGCCTAAGGCTCAGCATGTATACGTATACATTCTACAGTGCTGCTGGCATACCAGTGTTTCCTGTAGTGGCTTAGTTAAGAACAATTTAACGAGCATTGCAGTACTGACTTTTTAAGTGGGACATGCCAGAGGTTCACCTATAAACATAGTAAGTTTGTGCTAGAAGTGTTTTTGTTTCTGCAGATTTTTTGTTGGGTTTAACTCATTTTTGCCCCGAGTGGATTTCACTGACTTAGGACATTGTGCTACCAAACAGAGCCTACGTAGGCTTAAAATGAGTGAGGAATGTCTGGCCTGCTGGGTGACCTTGAAAATGGCACTATAAGACTCGCATGCCACTTACACCCATACTGCGTGTGTCCAGTGAGGTGAATGTCCCTTCCTCGACTTTCCTATTCACCGGTATCCCTTAGCTCGTCGCCATTATCTACATATGGGATAAGGGCGAGTTTAACCGATCCAGGCTAAACAGCACTCCAAGCCAGCTTGCCAAGGTCAAGTTACACTGCAGTTACATCTCTTCTGAATCCCAGAATGCCTTTGTGAACGTTCTACAGTGTTCCGGCCGTACCTTCAGCGTTGTTAGAACTCTTGTGTGTGAGTTGTGACATACCTAGTGAAACACTGGAATTAGTTTTTCCATTTTGAAAGGGTAGTACCTGATAACTCCTTCGGAGACGGCTTTTTAACTGTAACAAGCCAGAGGTTCATCTATAAACATATTAAGTTTGTGCTGATTTATTTTTCCACAGAGTGAAAATTGTCTGTCATTCCTAGACACGTGTGCTAGCTGTGTTAAGTGCTGCGGTTTGGAGTAAAATTAAAGAGTAGTGCAATATTGGTAACTCTCGAGACGACTGTGGCCCCGTGAATGACCTTGAAAAACGCACTGCGACCCGCAGGCCACTACACCCATATTGCCTGTGTCTAGCGAGGTGAATATCCCTTCCTTGTCCCTTCTATTCACCGGTATCCTTTAGCCCATCGCCAGTGTGAAACTCCTGTCAGCTATGAGTATAGCTGATGGTGTTGACGTAGATGATGGTGAAGGCAAAATTTGAAACATATTTTAGTAAACAGCTCGGAAAAAAGAACGAGGCTTCCAGAGAAAGCTTGCTGAAAGCAATACAGTGGCGCACACCCTCCCAAAGCTGTCAGGTTTAGATTTCCCTAACAACACTGATCAAGAGACCAAGTTTAACTGGTTTTTTCGAAGCTAGTGTAAACAATCATGAGAAAACGATCAAGTTTGTCCGGATGAGGAAACTACGTCTTTGTGCCTACTGATTCACATTTATAGACAAACTCTCACGTCACGAATATGCCAAAAAACATCAAACTCCGAAGCTGCCCCACCAAGGGCAACCTAAAGTGCTTATTGTCATCACTACAACGTCAACAAGCACTTGAATCCTCGACAGAGAGCACAGTTCGTCATATCCAATTGCATGATGGGTCCTCTTCTAGAATTTGTAAGGCAGGATACAGGCATCTAGGCTTTGAGGTTCCACTACTTGGACCTGTTGTAACAAGACTTTGTCGCCAATACAAAGAACGACTAAGAGCACTTAGAGTTGTGGCAGGGCTTCACCCCCGGTATGGTGCTAATGTTAAAATTTGTGAAAAATGATGTATCTGGCTTATATTTAGGATCATTGCTGATTATGCTGCGCCACTAACTTGCTCTTTGTGTCTGAACTGGAAGCTTGGAGGCTGGTAAAAACTGCAGAACGAAGCATTGAGGATCACCTAGGATGCCCACCTCGTACTGCCAAAATTTTAAATATGCAAAAAGAACTTGATATTCCAAGCATCAAGACGTGTTACTGAAAGAAATAACCTATTTGGGGTTAATAGCTCCAAGGCAAGGCTCATTCAAACCCCTGCACAGAAGCCGCTCCAAACTTCTCACACTGGTGAACACTCGCCTCCAGATGGATCGAAAAGACGTGAACCGACCTCCGCAATATTAGATACATGAACAATGTCAAGTAAGCACAGCGCACTTTCTCCGCTCCATGGAATATTACCCCATTCCAACTACCATTCCTCCATTTCCCCAAACTACTTCTTAAATCACACCAAAACTCGCCTTGAAGCCAAACATGAGGCTTTAAGCTGTATTGATAACTAAGTCACATCAGCACACATCTCGCAAATTATTTTACGTTGATGGTTCTGTTCACCAATCCACTGGGGCAGCTGGAAGTGCTGCTGTTGTCGTACAGAGTGATGGCTCTCTTAAAAAAATGGAGCACACGCATCAATAATTGGGCCTCTACCCTTCAGACAGAACTGTTTTGCCATACTCCTTGGCACTGAAATCCATCTATGTATCAAAGATTGACAGTTTAATTGTAACTGATTCTCATGTCATCCATAAATGCTCTCACTCATTAGCATAAATTGTGGCATGCCTTCTGTGTCAGAACTCTGACACAGGTATGGTAGGATTGTGGACAGTGGAGGCAAGTGCACATGCTGTGGATTCCATCTCACATTGGTCCTTCAGATGCATGATAGAACTGATAATATTGGCTAATCCTGTATGCTTTCAAAGAGGGAGTAAGTACAATCTTGGCTGTTCAGTAGTAGTTTGAGAACAATAAAACGAAAAGAACTTCAGCTGATTTTATGACTTAAGGCTCAGGGAGATGACACCAATGAGTCCATCTATCATCATTCTATCATGCAGGAGGAGCACATGCTATGATGCATCCAACAAAATAAGCAGACTCTTGGACGTCACTACCGCCCGGCTCCGGCTTGGGTTTACAAGTATCTTTGGCAGGTTAAATCACCACCACACAGATGTAATAACCAAACGAAATGTAAACTTTGCCAGATGGATTATTGTCACACCCTGCGTCATTATGTACTGGAGTGCGATATAATTAATGAATTAAAAACAACTCACTCAGAGTGTTCAAGAAAATGGCTAAGTATTTTTTCCACAGTGGTATATTACCAGACCATTCTGGAGAAATACCCTGACTTTGCTAGCTGTAATAAAGCATTACCACATATGTCATGTGGTGTGTGTGTGTGTGTGTGTGTAAGTGTGTGTGTGTGTGTTAGTTAGTTACCATTTTGGTCCCTAAGCACAAGTCGATTAGACACTAGGCCTGTATGTGTGTGTGTGTGTGTTGGTGTGTGTGTGTGTTGTGTGTGTGTGTGTGTGTGTGTGTGTGTGTGTGCGCGCGTGTGCGTGTGCTTGTTGTGGTGGTGTGTGTGTGGTGTGTGTTGTGTGTGTGTGTGTGTGTTGTGTGTGTGTGTGTGTGGTGTGTGTGTGTGTGTGTGTGTGTGTGTGTGCCATGTGCCATAAGGTACCTCAGCCCGGCTGCCACACAGATAGAGGTATGACAGATGATGCAACAGACAACCACAAAACAAGAAACAGTGCACCAACAATGAAAGTAAAGGCACATGTCAGGTGGTGTGAGGGTATAGGGCACTCAACATAACGGCCCTTAATCGTGTATCAACATGGGTGTGTGGATCACATAATGGCCGCAGTAAGAGCAGCCTCCCTAGCCTCCCAGAGCAGAGAATAATTCGAGAATGGCTAAACCTCCTCACTTGCAAAGACATGATGACATTCTAATCCACTGTTAGCAGTACCCTATCTGGACATTCCTAAAAATGCTCCGTCTCATATGCTCCAGGGAAATTCCACAGACCTTAGCAGTGAATGGAGGTTCCACCAACTAGAAGCCCAAGGCAACCATTAAAGCATGGTGCAACTACTCTTGTTCAGAGCGAAAATCTGTCTTGCAGTTCCCTCTGAAAGACAAGACCAAACTGCTAACGCACATCTGTCACAAGGCATGTGCAACTACCCAAGAACAGATAATTGTGTCCCTCAGCCCACATCGGCAGGAATCAGAGGTAGACCCAGAAAAATTCCACTAAACGAGAAAATTTGCTCACAGGTGAAGGTAACACAGAGGGAGCAATCAGAATAATTACAAGTGATGACACTGTTGCTATCAAAGATGAGGCCACATCCCAAGCACAAAGAGACCAGCGCACCAAACAAGGACACTATAGTCGCAACAACAACCCCTGGAGGAAGACCCATACTGACAACTAATTTTGCCAGAATCAGAAGTCTACAAGGCATTAGGTGTCATTTCTCTAGCAGGATTCTGCATAAGATTACACTGGAATTCAAAACCATAACACCTCAAAGAGATGTAAATCCAGTTATAATTGGCACATCTGCATCAATTCTTCTTTCTGAGTTAACAACCTTCGTCAACAACTGCCTGGCTGGGGCGAATCAGACTCATATGCTGTTGTAACACTCTTTGGCCATCTAGTTGCCAAAGCAGCAGTAAGAAACATTTGCCTAGAAGCTGCCAGTTTAACCCCAGCCACACCAACTGTGTTTAGGTCCTCGAGACAGTGATGAAACAGCCCATTGGGAAGGGACTGACCAGAAGACAGGGGCTAGTCAAAGTACCTTTGGATAAGAGTTTAATATGGTAAAAAAGACATGTGTCTTGCCAGCCGTTAGCGAGGGGATCGGTTCCCCCAGTCTTTTTCCCCTCATTTCACTGGGTGACAGCAAACCTGAAGAGTCCTGCCACCTTGATAGAAGAGCTCAAAAGTATTCAAAGTTTTGAAGACACATGGCTTGGGTTCATCCTCATCCCTCCAAGTGTGAAATCAAACAAACAAAAACAGGAATAATCATTACTATGGCGATACAATCCTCCCTGTAGTCATTGCTACCACTCCATCCACAGAGCACTCTCTTGGGAGGCACCACTTAGGGTAACTAGTCCATCAACACAGTTTTTCAAGACAAAGCGAATGAGACCTGAAGAGAATGGAGAAAGAATACAAATCTCGATGCCCTTGATGCACCGTATCTCCTCATAAGGTGTCTTACTACTCTGCCAAGACTCACTTCCTGAGGTGCACACAACCACTTTTGATAACCCAACACTCAACAAATATGACTCACCTTCCTGAAGATCAGATCTTTTAAGAAGGCACTGAATCTGTCACTGAAGATCAGTATGGGAATCAGGTAACCCTCCTAGTGCCACTGGGAAGGTGTAGGGGTGCGCAAAGCAAATGCAGGCAGCTCTACCTGCATTTTGCCTTCATGTTTGGACTTTCCAGTGGATTAGTCCAAGGATACTGTCCCCGAAGTGATATGAGAGATGAGGTAGAAGTTCAAGATCCCAGGTTCATTGAAGCAGCCCATTGGGTGGGACACCCTGTCCAACTCTTCCAGTAGACCCAGCTCCTCCGCAGAGAGCACAAACAGTCCCACTGGGACAAACCAATCTTGGTAGAATTTGCCAACACAATGCTCACCAAAGCTTCAGGAAAAGACAAAAGCTCGTCCTCCATAGCAAGTAAAGGCACCCATTTTACAAATTTTTTTGGAGATTTGTTCCTCTAGTTGTTCCCAATTCCTCTCTGGGCACTCGGCTCGAACCACAGGCCATTTGGATTGGTGTTGCTCTTGCCTAGCCGCCCCCATACTCACCGAACATAGGTGTATTTGCGGAAAGGCGACAGTCTGAACAGTCCGACTTCATGGACTCGTGTTCACACCACCAGAAGGGAGTATGGTAGACAGGAGGAGGTCAACGACATCATAAAGAGAAGCCTTACCACAACCCGTTACCCAGCTCAACAGAAACTCCAACACCTTCTATGAATGAAGATGTTAATGTACAGCAGTATTCCAGCCTAGAGAAAACAAGCGATTTGAAAAGGATCATCATTGGCTTGGCATCCTCTCGTTTGAATGTTTTTCATTTTTCTTATCCTCCTATTATTTTCTTTGCAGTTGTGATCATGGCACTGATGTGATCTTTGAAAGTGAGATCCTCAGACATTACCACTACCAGGACCCTCACATTATTTTTTCGCTGTATTGTATGATCAGAGTTTGTAGTATACTCAGTTCTAATTATCTCCTCCAGTTTCCCATGTTAGATCTATCTACAAATTTATTGCTATCGTACCAACTGTTTTAGCTGTTTTCCAGAGCTTCGTGTGTTATTGTTCCTACTCTTTCTTCGATTTTTGACTTATAGTGCCATGCCTTTTATAAGCCTCAGCATTCTGTTCCTTATCATTTGGAATTCATTAGTGCTGCAATATCCTGTCTGATCTGCTTAAAATGTTTTTTAGCACTGGTTTTCTGAGAAATTCATATTATTCTAATATCCTCAGTAGTCCATCCAGGTCAGTTCCTTCGTTGCTTAATCCTAACCTCCTTAACTGTAACTGCTGCGATATTATTAAGAATGGCAGTGGGAACATTGTTTTGAATTTTTCCCCAGGCATCATTTACTTCCATGTAACTTTTATCATATCCACTGTCCAATCATAACTGTGTAGCATATTTACCAGAATTTTTATTACTGTAGTTTTAGTTGACCTCATTTTTATTGTCCTGAGTAGGCCTATCTGTTCTGTAATTGATTTTCGTGGTGCGGTAAAAGATGAAATGATCACGAATAAGGCCTGTGATAAAGACGCCTGACTGACTAATGTTATCAGAGTGGTACAAGTATACGGTAGAGAAAGGTGTCCTGAGAAGTGTGTAATCCGGGTTGTTTATTATAGTTAAGTATAACTGTTTAACCTAGTATTTTCTTACACTTATTACATAGTCCCCATAAACTGCTGTTGAAAACAATATTGAAGTCTCCAAGTATTACAGTCTTCACAATTGTTATCAATTACCTGACAAAACTCTTGAAAAGTTTTTCTAAGAACTGTTCATGGTTGGGAGGGCGGTAACTAGTTCCTACTAAGATTGAGTTTGTCTTGAGAAGCAGCACTTCAAACCAAAGAATAATCCGTTTAATTGTCATTCATCAGGTCTTGTGTTGTAGACTAAGCAAATTTCTATGTAGGCATATAAAACTCCACGCACCTTTTCTATTGCTACCTAAGCATTTTATATTGTAACCTTCCATTTTGACCTCATCGACAGTCACCGATCATCCAACCAGCATTCCAAGATGAATAATAACTGTCACACTTAGTTCTGTTAGCTAGAATCCAAATCCCTGTCAATTTTTGGGGAAAAAAGTGATCATCGCATTGGACATGAATAAAGGGAAGGGCCCTTGTTTTCCCATAAAAACGTCTTAATCATTACTAAGGCAAGGGTTATTTATATATAAATTTGTAAATCATTGTTCACAACGTTAGTAAAGCAAATTCATTCATGGTTGGTTTACTTTCTATGAGCCTGGACTCAGACCGGACAGCGGAGGCGTTGACCCCGAAACCCTCTCCAGGTAAACTGTGCCAAAGTGCATTTGTTACAAAGAAAATGAAGTATGGTGCCATTACGTTTGTCCTGAATTATTTGGAATATCAACCTCTTAACAGTGCCACTGTTTTTTGTTTGGGTTACGCCGAGTTGCCATACCTTGTGGCAAATAGTGACATTTACGTTCTGGTATGATGACAACTGTTGGGCTTTCACTGTCCGGGATGCTATTACCCCAGTTGTCTTTTCCAGTCCCCATGACTGATTCCCTTCTTCAGGGAATTGCAGGCAGGAAGATAAAAATTAATTATGGCAGCCTGTACACTTCTATCGCCAGCCATATTCACTCTTTTATCACTTTGAGACAAAAAATATTTTTTTTAAGAGAAACATCTGTTTGCTACTAGTTACCTAACATGGCCTAGTAAGCTATTTATTAACATTCACCACTGATTACAAGCCCACTCTCCACAAGCCCAACTACTCCCCTCGCTTTTCCCCTTACTTCAACAAAACTCACTTCACATCCTCACTTCACAGCCTAGCTGCACCTATTACAACTTCTAACTCATGTCCATCCCAACAGGATAAAAGTTTCAATCAATGGCATTATCCTTCCAAAACCTCCTCAATCCCATTTAGCGGGACTGCATCTTGTTGTTGACTGGTCCTCAAAGAGGTGATGTTTCAGCAATTTTTGAAAACACGAAGGGAAAAGCTGCCACTACAGCCCTGACAGATCCCTTGGAGTTTTTGGGCCGTTTGATAGGTTGTAGAAGGTTCTCAGTACATTCACTAGGTCTTCATACAAACCAAGGATCACAGGGTGGACAGCTTCCTGTTTCAGAGACTCAGTGTTGCAATCCAAGGGAAAATACCTTAGGCATTCTGGGGCACGTGAGCCCAACCGCCCCGGGGAGCTGGATGAATGTATCGAGATGTAGCTCTGAGTTGTTACCGATGTTTTACCCCTTACTGTATTTTGTCTTTAAAATATATATTAATATAGGGGGTGGTAGGAGAAAATTTTCAAACAGCTTCAGGGGGAACCTTGAGTTTTCCCTGAAGCAAGTTTTTTCTTTTCTCTGAGGATGAGGGTCCCCAGCACAGTTCCAGAGGTGGTACTTCCTTATATTTATATATACAGTGGACCCCCGGATTACGACGACATCGGATTATGTAAAAATCAGATTAAGTAACATTTTTGCATCAAAATATTGGCTCGGTTAATGACAAAGAACCTGGTTAAAGTCATTCGTCCCGAACATGTCACTGGCCTAGTGGTAAGGAGATGCGTACATTGTGTTGTCTCTGGAGGCGGCACAAGGTTCGTAGGGGTGAGTCCTGGCCTGCCGCAGTTTGGTAAATGATTTAAAATCACATGTTTCGTGATTTCATTGCTATATAGACTGCTTGTTAAGGTGGGTATTCAAACAGGATGAGGCTGAAATTAATCCTTGAGATACCACTGCCACGAGCATCCTCAGATCAAGGCAAACACATAGCTCCATGCTGTGTGCTTGGTTCTTTGTAGGATCACTGGCCTAGTGGTAAGGTGATGCGTACATTATGCTGTCTCTGAAGGTGGCACAAGGTTTGTAGGGTGGAGTCCTGGCCTGCCGCAGTTTGGTAAATAATTTAAAATCACATGTTTCGTGATTTCATTGATATGTGTGTGTATATATATATATATATATATATATATATATATATTATATATATATATATATATATATATATTATATATAAAATATATATAAAATATATATATTTATATATATATGTCGTGCCGAATAGGCAGAACTTGCTATCTTGGCTTAAATAGCAACTCTCATCTTGCCATGTAAGACAAGTAGAAATTTGTGTATGCAATAATTTAGCCAAAATGATTCTGAACCTAACGAAAAAAATATATTTCACTGTGTTTGTTTAGTATTAAATTATTGTAAGCAAATCTAAATTATATATAGTTGGGTTAGGCTAAAATAAATTGTTCTTGTTATAATAAGGTTAGGTAAGTTTTCTAAGATTCTTTTGGAGCAAAATTAAATTTTTTTACATTAACATTAATGAAAAAAATATATCTTTAAACGTATAAGAGAAAATTTTAGAAAGGACTTAATTTAAAATGAGTTCTTGCTAATTGACCAGTTTTACATATTCGGCACATATATATATATATATATATATATATATTATATATATATATATATATTTTATATATATATATATATATATATATATATATATTTTTATATATCTATATATATATATATATATATACATATATATATATAATATACATATATATATATATATATATTATGTATACATATATACATATATATATATACATATATAGTATATATATATACATATATATATATATATATATACATATATACATATATATATATACATATATATATATGCGTGGATTCAGGATAAAACCCATTTCCTGTCCCTGTGTAGGATCATCTAGAAGGGACTCCTTTGTACCCACCAGTGTGCCCTCATCCAGGTCACTGGTCACTTGGTCACTGGTCAGCCTGTCTGTGATTTCCCTAACCACTATACAGAAGAGAAATGGTGCGAGAGAATCTCCTTGCTGGACACCCTCTGATGATGTGAATTCATCCTCTCCAAACAGGAACATTGATTCCATGCTATATTCAGCTGAAGCAAAAAGGTAGAGACCAGATAAATGTTCTTCTTCAGCTGTTAATACCATGTCTCTTTTCAGGAGATTAATGCATTCTTGAAATCTAATTTTACCACCGCATTATTTTCAGGCAGGTTGTTGATATACGCCCTTGTCGCATGGACTGCTGCTTCACTTCCTTGAGAGATGCCAAAGCCAAGTTGGTTTGGTTAAAGCATCATGACCACCTCTGTGTGAATACTTTGGACAGCAGCTTTGGAAATGAGGCAGTTTCCAAAGCTCCTGTCTAAAGAGTACAAAGTGATGTACCAAAAAGACAGGTTTAATTTTGTCAGGAATTAGATCAGCCAAAGAGTTGTTGATGAACCTTGTGATCTCTGAAAGCAGTGTCTCTGCAATCTCCCTGATAACCGGATGGACCATTTTCTTTAAATATTGTGGCCTTTATCCAGTGTAGCCATCAGCTGAGCCAGATGGATATGACATTATTGCTTTGTAAATGCGAGCCCTTGCCAAAAATGGTGCCACAGTGGGGCACAGGGGTTTTTGAACTTTTGGTGCCCCGGTTTTCCCCTGGAAGGTGTTTCCTGTAATGCTTTAGAAGTGTCAGCATCCGGGGGGCAACTGTATTTTTTCGGGTGATAACCTTTTTTGCCCCCAGGTATTGCCCTCTTCAATTTCATGCCACGGACTCAGATTTTTTTTTGTAAGGACCCATGGGGGGTCAAGACTGAGTGTGTCGCGCCATTTTTAAACCCCTCTTGTTTTGTTTCGCCGATTTAAAGCGCAATTCAAAATATCTGGCAAGGACAGCAGCAAGCTTTAAAAAACAATCCACAGTCTCTTTTTTTAAAGTGTTACAGCGAAAAATTTTTTTTTTTTAGAGACATTTGCGGTGTTGAGACTTTCTTTGTTTTCCCCGTGAATTTTTCTTTTAGTGACTTTCAGTGCCTTTTTGCGCCGTGTTTTTTGTACTTTGCTTTAATTTCTTTTAATCCCCTTAATTCAGTGTTAATTTTCGTTATTATTTTATATTGTTTGTTGTGTTTCTTTTTATACCTTAAAATAAGTACTAGTGTTTCCCTTGTTGTGTGGGGAACATTTTGGCAATATGAATTTGTGTTTAACATTTCAGAATTACCTTTGTGTTCTCTTTTTCCCAGTAAGTATTTCATTAATTTTTCCCCTCTTTTCGCATCACAACTCTTGTTGTCTGTTTATTTTTCTTCTACTTTTGTGTTTTTTTTGTTTTGTTCCCTGTGTGTTAAATTCTTGTTTTCATATTCTTTCCATTTAGCCGTGTCTAATTTGTTTATTTCCGAAAATAGTGCCTTTTTTTTTAAAAGACCCAAAAAGGTCTATTTACAAATTTTTCAAAATTTTTCATTGCAAGAAAATTCTAGTATTGTGTTTATTTTGATGTGTTTGCATCACTGTAAGTGTTCAACCCTCGTTTTGTTAGATTTTTTGCATCTATTTTTTTTTTCTGTTTTTTGAAAAAAATTCATCTTAGTGAATTTTAAAATTTTCCCCCTTTTAAAAGTAAAATTTTTCTTTTCTTGTTGTTTAAGTGCGTTAAGAGTTAAAGTTTCATTCCTTGATATATTTTTTTTTGGGGGTTTATAATTTTTATTTTTGCACATACTCATTTTGCAAAAATTCTTGTGCAAATATTGTGTTGCTATTAAGTTTTTCTTGCGAAAATTTTTTATGCAGTTTGTGCAATACAGTTTTTTACAGTGGTTTCTTATCTCTGTTCTGTGCTAGTTTTTATTTTGTCTGTCTTTTAATTTTTTTTTTCAGTGAATTTGTGTGTTTGTTTTAATTTTTGCACAAGTTTTGATCCTTTTTATCATTTTTGTGTTTTTTTTCCTTTTTTGAATTGAAATTTAAAAAACTCAGTGCCATTTATTCAATTTAAAGAAAAAATTGGGCATATTAGATTTGGCAAAGAAAAAGTTTCTTGATTTTCAGGTTTGTTAAGTTGATTTTTTTTTTTTTTTTGTGTGAGTTTTTGCTTACTGTGTAACTTGCCCAATTTTTTAATTATTATGCAGAATAGTTAAGATTTTCTTCCTTTTAAGTTCACTGTGTTGTGTTTCCTAGTTTCTTTTTCTTTGTTCTCAAAATTTTCTAGTTTTTACATTTTGGCAAAGTCTCAAGTTTTCTTAGCGATGCCTCAGCACTTGCTGTGTACAACCATTAAGTGTACCCAAAATTCGAGTAACCCCGATCAAACGATAGACATTAACTTCGGGTTTGCGTACTTCACTGGTCCGTTGTGCTTCCCATTATTCAATGGTGCCCCAGAAAACCCTTAAAGGTTGGTTTACTGCATTTAGACCCGAGCTGCCCTTTTCAGTTGATGGTCCCCCATCTGAGGTTTTTTAAATAAGTATCGGAAAGGAGAGTCTCCCCGTTCTTCAGCTGCCTCAAATGTTTTTTAATTTAATTCGAAAAGGATTCCAAGATTGACCGGGGGCAAGTTTATAAATTAATTCGCAATTATCTTGAACCATGCAAAAACCCGACCCGTTCGTTGTTCTCAAAGAATTAGTTTGCACCCCCCCGGGAACCAGAAGTCTTTAGAGGAGTTTGCTCCCCCCGCTCAAAAACCCCTAATGTCCTATTTTTTAAAAGCGGGGCCAAAATTTTCAAGATATCTTAACGTAGTGAAAAACCAGCCCTTGAGGGGGTTTTGCCAATTGCTCCCTTGAGCTTAAACAACTAACCCCCGACATCTAAGTATGTGTCAATTCAAGTCCGCTAGAGTAATAGGGCCCCGCTTAAAGCTCAAATCCATTAGAAATTTGTGCCCCGAGGGACCCTTCCCTTATCGTAGGTCTATGCCAAACACCTTGTCCAATCCTTTTCCCCCTTTATTTGTGTATAAAACCTCCCAACCGCAATACTCACGTCTCATCCCAAAGCAAGTGTTAAGAGCTATATTCCCGTAACCCCAAGTACGTACAGAAAACCACGTCAAATAATTTGCTTACAATTGTGGTTTCCGGGGCCCCATATGTAGAAATTTTGTTATGCCAGTTACCCTAAGAAGCGTCGTCTGAGATGATCCCAGTCGATTTCCCTACTTACTCATCATAGAATTCAGGAATGAACATCTGATGAAATGCGCTCTACAATATGGGTATTTAGATCTTTCATGGCCGTTCCAAACCGCAGACCCAGGGAGGAAACAGAGTCGTTTTCACAGTCTAATCAGAACCAGGTATTTTTCCCAATTCGGGGGAATTGAGCGCCCCAGTCAACCGCCCAATGGTACGGTAATTTAAAATGGTTGCCACCCCCCGTTCAAAATTTCCTTTGAAGCCTTAAGCTCTCGAGAATGACAACCCTGCTGATGAGTGGCTTCACACGTCTCTGACGTAGGGGAAATTTTGGGGGATGAAGTAAAGTTTGTTTCTCCGATGAAACTAAACTTCCTGTTTGCTATGAGTTCTAATGCAAACGATTGGTCCATTGTACAAGCTTCTGTCCATAATGCGCCCTTCATGTTTTATGGACTCTGGTGCGAAGTTAAAATCATTAGGTCTGCTTGTTTAAAGAAAAAGCGGTTACGAGTATCTCCTGTTGAACCAACTACTGTAACCTTTCCCTTGGTGGAGTAGGGGTTTCTTTGCGAGTCCGAGGCAGACTTCACTCATTTTTACATCCAAGGCAGAGACTTTACTGCTGTTTTTCTTGTTGTCGACCAATTGCTTTCCCTGGTGCCCTTCTTCTGGGATTTGTTTCCATGCGAGACTTACGATTGTGCTCGACCCGACCGATGGCATGCCCAAATGATGATTAATCGTTCCATTCTGGGGCCATTTGGATCAGAAATCGTCATACTGCTGCAGAGTATGATGAAGCATTAAGTCCTTACAAGCCAATGAAATTTTCCCGTACGTCCCCAAAGCGGTCAGGACTGGTAATTCTGTCATCCCTTTAGTGTTCCACCTAACCTTCAGATTTGCAGGTGTGTTCCGTTGCCTAAAGTGTCGGGACCCAACTGCCTTGGTGCACAGCCTATCCCTGCAATGACTGCTAGTTCGAGTAGTAGTTTTCCACAGGGTCCTTGTCAAAAAACGATATTTGGAACTGTAATGCCATTCTTGTTGATTACTGCCGTTTGCAGAAAGACGTCTCTGTTGCGGTAGTGCCTCCTAGAGTGTCTGTTGTTGTTCCAAATGCCAGATGGTATACCGTCCTATTTGACGTGTTTCCCTGCAAGGTAAAGGTTTATTTGTTGAACCTTCTTAACATTGTAAGAACAGTAAGATCCATTTACCCCTTGTCATTTGGGTCACGTTTTGTCTCGGCAAATCCCAACCTTTTTGACCTATTTCATATCCTTACCGTTCAAGTACAGGATGACGTGTCCTGCCAGTGGGCGGTGCTTTTTCTACCGGGAGACCTCATCCACTTCTCCGGATAATTTTTTTCACCGTTGAGGAGAAAGCTTAGCCCCTATGACTTCCCAGAGAAAGTCAACTTTTGTTGACTCTGTTAACAAACTCGTAAAGCTTTGCCTTACGGGTGAAAGATGGGTATAACGAATTATTGTCCCATCGTTTTCCACTTAAAACCGGGTAAGACCTATTTACATCCCTGCGTACAAATGCCTCATTCCGTTGCTGTCGCGAGGAATGATCAATCAAATGCTCAATGTGGATTTTATTGCACATAGCAATTCACCCTGGAAGCGCCCTTGTCCTTTTGCCTAAGAAGGAGGCATTTGGCGCCCGGTGTTTGATTTTTGGAATTTTAAACGCGAAAAAACCATTCCGATCTTTTCCCCCATTTCCCTTACTGGGAAATTTTTACGAAATTTCGGGATAAAAGTCTT
This sequence comes from Cherax quadricarinatus, assembly GCF_026875155.1. NCBI lineage: Eukaryota > Metazoa > Arthropoda > Malacostraca > Decapoda > Parastacidae > Cherax > Cherax quadricarinatus. The sequence continues at coordinate 9,117,315 of NC_069489.1, read as the reverse complement.
CTCGACCCTAGACTTTTTTTAAAAGGTTTTGGCAAGCCCCCTCTTCACGGGACACCCAAAGAGTTAACAGCTTTCCCCACTCCCACAGTCATTACTTTCCTCCGTATGGCGTTTGGATTAACGTCTCCTATCACGTTCTCTAGCCATCCCAAATATCTTTAGGGTTTCTGATGGGTAAAGCATTTAGGGTGTACTTAGAGACGTAATCGTCATGCCCGAAGACGTGGACAACATTGAAAAGACTTGATACGTAAATTTGGGAAAACTTTAAGAAGCAAATTTAAAGATCAAATGTCTAAATCCAATTTTTTTCAGATCAGAAATTTTGTTTTTTGGTCAGTAGTCACCCTCTAGAGGGGTTACGATGACCCAAAAAAAAGTAAAAGCAGTACAAATTTTCCAACTCCCAAAAACCCCTGATGCCGTAAGACCTTTGTGGGCTTTTGCAGGTTTTTTTTAGATCTTTCTTTCTAATTTTTCTTCCATAGCTGCTCCCAATGAGTTGCTTAAAAAAGATGTCCCTTTTGGGACCCTTCCCTCAAGAAAAAGCTTTTCCAAACTCTAAAAGAAAAACTAACATCTGCTCCCCTTTTTAAAAATTTCCCCGATTTTTCAAGCCCTTCATCTGACAATGAGCTTTCCATTGGGAAGGTGCCTACTAGCTCAGAAGACTGATGAATACAAAAGCAGTTTCATTTGTAGCCGATCTTCAAGGCTAAAGTAATTATACAGTAACGGAGCAAGAAGCTTTTTAATATGTGGTCTTTAAAGCACTTCCCAGAATCATTTAAAAGTCCCTGTTATGTTTGACAGATCAGCCCCCTGATACCTTTATTCCCAAAAAAACGTACTGGAAGGTTGCCCGATGGTCCCTTGACTATCCCAAAAGTTTAATCCCCCTTTTGAAAAATTTCCTGGCAAGTCAAATGTATGCAGATGCTTTTTTCGCGAAAGTTAGTGTTTACTGCAGATCCTCCCTTTTTGTCGAGGAGTCAAAAATCACAAAGAAAAGATCCCATGTGGTCTGGTGTGATTCGATTCCTTCTCCCGGAAGATTCATTTTTGTGTAAACCCCAGACCCATTGTGACTTTGTAATGGTCAGGAATTACTGTATCGAACGCCGAGTTGGGTACTCAAGCAGAAAAGTTTACCGTTAGTAATTCCACAGTACTAGTGAAAGTAGCTCACGCTAGTTTTGATGCACCCGGGGTTTTCACACCCTGGTATGGTGTTTTTGTGAAACAAACCCGAAAGAAAAACTTTTTGGCCAGTATGGCAACTGACATTTTCCCGGGATTTAAAAAATGTATGTCTGTATGCAGCTAAAAGGAAAAGTCAATGGTCCTAAACCCCAAACCAAGTGTACCCAACCACTAGCGAACCCTGGGAAAAAAGTTGCCCTTGATTTGTTAAATAATTTTAAAAAGTTCCCTCCAAGGCAACAAACATCTGTGTGTTATGGTAACCATTTTACCCGATATTGTGACTAGTTTCCCATTGCGATAAAACTGAGGACGTAGCTAAAGCGTTTTTAAAGAACGCATTATCGCAGGCATACCCCCCCAAAAATCCTTGTAACAATAATTGGGGGTGAATTCTGTAATGAGATTCTTTAAAATTTGTTTTTTATACAAGATCTCTAAATCCACCTTGTTCTCATCATCCTGCCAGCAATGGGTTAGCCCAAAAAAAAAATAAAAAGTACTTGATGTTCTGAAGCCACTACAACCCCCAATAGTGAAACTTGGATGAAATTATACCAGATGTCCCGTGTGCCCTAAATTCTGCTTAAATGCTTTCCCAAAGGTTTTACCCACATTAGCATTTATGGTGTAGACAAACGTTTACCCTATGAGTTGTTTATTCTATCCGAAACCTAAATTTCAAACCCCGATGATTTCGTAGAACTCGTCCACTTGCTCAAAGTGTTTTTTAGAAGAATCGTGAAAACTTATAATCAAAAGCAGAATTTACAAGGTCCAAACACTCGAGCAAAGCCATAAAATCAAATAGGTTCGAGAGTTTGCTGATTAACTTTAACAAAACGTCTGCAATGCCAAGCTTGATCAAAAGTTTTTCGGACCCTTTTCGATAGTTGAACATATCACGGAAATAAGTATAAGGTTAGAGAAATTGTACTGGAAATACAAGAATCGATTTAGATCATATGAAATTAGGTTTTCGATGTTTAGGTATTGCTACCCAGATAAAGAGACAGACTCTGACAATCCTCCTGATCCTGTATTTTCCTAGATACTCAGTCAGATACTCAACCTGAATGTCGTTAACTTTGCGTACTCGACAAGTAATGAGAAACCCGCAAGTATCTTTTGTTGATATTCCTTAGATCTCTCTCAGTCAAGGATGTGTTAGCCATTCAGAGGAATTCGACCCCCCAGAGTGAAACCATTCTGATAGAAACCTTACCCCCGAGAATTGGGTTTTTAAAAGACATATCTGTATAAATTTTGATGTCCGAGATGAATGAATTTGTCAATTGTGTGTTTTATTATTGTATCGTTTTCAGAAATTTTGTGTTCACGTTCCTCCGTATTTGAGAATTAACTCTGTTTTGCGTGCACCCCAAATTCCTTTCTGTAAAATTTTTGTTATAATTATTCTTCCCTCAGAATCCGTAAGTCATGAATTTCAGATGATCGATCAATTCCATCCAATTTTATATGTTTTTCTTATGTTTTAATGATTACGTTTAAAACCCCTTCGCAAAATCATGTTGTACCCTCCCTTTTGTTTAGTTATTAGAATTTGTTATTGTATAGAAACAGCCCAGATCGGCCTGCCTGTTCAGCCTATAGTATAGTATTTTATGTCGGACGAATACTAACATGCCGAGCTGTCAGCATAGGTGCTGATCCCTGTATTCCCCGATTATTAGCATAGCATATTAGATCATCCCTGTGCTTTAGACACGAGATCCCCCGTAGGCCCGTGGTTTTGGTGTGAGTCACGGGTTTCTACGAGGAGGCCCTTCCTCTGTCCCCCTCACTCGGCGGCAGATACAAAACTGAAAAACTTGGCACCCGGGCCCATTCTCTCTCAGCTGACAAAATTTTTTTTACCTCCTAAAATGGTCTACTTTAAACCCCGATATCTCCATTCAAGAACCCTTACGATTGATGGAAGTCAAATGATGTTTTCAGCTCTACAAAATTTCGGATTTAATGTCGTTTAGGCTGTCTGTTTCCCTTTTTTTTCCCGCCACTAAGCAGACATTGCTGAAAAAATAGCAGTTTGCAATGCTTTGATGGTTGAGGGGCATTTAGGATATGGAACAGTAGCGTAGATGGGCTGCTTGGGAATGTGTGAGTGTTTTGGTCCCGTTGTTTAATTTTTCCAGTATTATTGATGAGATGAGATCTTTGGGTGTGTTCGGTGCCTGAAATGGCTAGGGCCATCACTTTCCCCGGAGGACATCTTAACCCGGGGAGCACCTGCTTGCAGAAGAAACCATTGAGTTGAGACAAAAAGCTGTAAACAGATACACTTTCCTTCCTTGTAAATTTCCAGCCTTTTCATTTCCCTGGCTATTGCTCCCCTGCTTTGGCATCCATCTGGCTAGCTATACTGTAGGGGTGGGTCGATTTGCGGGGGATGAGCAAGGTGTATAGGGGTATGTGCATGGAAATGTAATCTTTGAAGGTATGAACTTGAGGTGGTGGCCCCGGGGTTTTAGGTGCTGCTCTCTTTGGTAAGGTGTTGGGGTGGGGGGGGCACAGGTAGTTGGGTGGGGGTTTTCCCAGGGAGAAGGGTGAGGGGAGGCATGGGTAGTCACTGCCTTGTTTTTTTACAAATATCCTCTAATTTTTTTCATGCATTTCCCCACTTAAATAATTTTGATTTCTGGAGGCATGGCACTGGTGCTGAAGGAGTGCTTTTATGAAACTTTTTGAGATTTGTATAACTGTACGATAATCTTGGCCAAAACCCCAACACAGTGTAGGTTTTATTCCCCACTCCCCATCGGCCCTTCTTCCACAATGTACCCCACACCAACCCTTTGAAAAAGCACAAATTTCCCCTATTTATGTTTAAAACATACACTTGAATTTTTTTCCCTACAGTGAGACGTGAGTCCTTTCCCTCTCACTCCACGGCTTACCCTCACAGGTTTTAAAACCTCCCTCCACAGACTGGCTATTTGGGCACTCCCTCACTGTGCCCCCCTGATCCCTGTTTGATAAATAAGTCAAATCCAGTCCTCGGCCATTCTCTAACCTACGCTAAAACCCTTCTAGTACCTTCAAAAGTCGGTACTTAACTGCTCTTTAACAGAAATAACAGCTTAACAAAATGATTTTTGCAGAACTGAGGAGGTTAAAACAAAAACCTCAAAGATATGGGGAAAACAGTACTTTTTGGCACATTTGCATCAATTCTTCTCTCCAATTAAAAAACTTTTGTCAACAATGCCTGCTGGGAGTTCTAGAAGAAATTAAACCTTCTTTTTTGGGCCCATTATGCACTGACGAAGAGGATGAGGGAATCAGAACCCTGCTGTTGGGAGCACTCTGCCATCTTTTCCTCTTCACAGACCCATGGAAAAAATTTGATACGTTGACCCGATCTCTTGCACCCAAAACTTGAACATTATGTGGTAAAGGGGAAATCACCAGTTACCTTTAAATAACATCTTAGCAATAGACACCAGTATGTATATACAAATGTTGTTGCCTCCCCACACAGCCTGTTCTAGTTGGGGCCCCCCTTGGAGTGCCCTTGGAGCAATGGGAAACAACCCAACAGCCCCTCCCAGCAGACAGACTAAAAGCTACTGTGCTTCACCTCTACAGAGGACCTAAAACATGCAATCAAATTAACACCCACCAGGACACTGACACACCCCCAAAGCAGCTCGCCCTAACCCAAAAGCAAATTTGCTAAGCTCTTGAAGAAATCAACAATGCCCCTGCAAACAATGATCCGGGCCAACCTACGCTTTTTGGCAATCCCTGTCTGGCTGTCCCACCAAGAAAGGAAAAACCCCTAGAAACATCTGTTATTTAAGGTAATAAAGTATTCCCTAGAGATGAAAACCCTACTGTCTTCCTCTATGGAAAAAAACCCCAGCCGGCAAATGTCACAAAAGAACCTGATCCCCCAAAAAAATCAGACCCCCCCCCAAAAAAAATGGAAAAGTAATATATGGAGCACTGGGATTAAACCACTGAAGTACATCACCCCTAAGGATGTCATCCCGCACAAGCCTTAGGGGCAAACATTAGCCCGTGCTCCCCAAAATCATCATTTACCTCCTTGTTGCAGGAAGGAAAAAAATTTAACCTACAACCTGATGTGTATAAAACCACCTCACAGAGTTGGTTTAATGTTTCTAGCCTGTAAATTGTTGTTCAAAATGAATAAATTGTCCACTGTGTGTTTGTTATTAGCTGATCGTTTTTCAGAATTTTTTTTTTTTGTGTGTTACGTTCCCCCCCCCCCCAATTCTGAGATTAGCAGAATGATTGTGGCACCAAATTTGCCGTCTGTTTAATTTACTTTTACCTTTGTAAATAAAAATTTTTTTTTCCCCAGAATCCATAGATGATGAATACAAAAACGATCGTCAAATTTCCCTCCTTATTATACCCTGCTTTGTTTTATAATTTGTAAAAGATTCATTTAAAACCTATTACGTTAACCCATTCGATACCTCCATTGTTCTAAGTTACATATGTCTTTTTTGTTGTATAAAAAAGCCCAGACCCCCCTGCCGTTCACCTATAGCTGTACAATTTTATGTCAAAAATGACTATGTAAATGACCCCCCCGCTGTCGCATAGTTGTGATCCCTGTTATGATTTTATCTGAGTTTGTAGTTAGTACCATCCAATTTACATACAGACACCTGCAGGCCAGTGACCAGCTGTGTGACGTCACGTGATGCCCCATGAGTGGTGGGGGTGCACTGCCTCGGTCAGTAGTCTACTTAGAAGAACAGGCCTTGGGCCCCTCCCCCTTTCACACCTGCAATTAGTTACCCTCCAACAAGGTGTTTTAACCCAACCCCCACATTTTCCACCAAAACCCCCCCAACAACACCTTTCAAAACCAAAATT
>NC_069489.1:9104231-9110737 GCF_026875155.1 Cherax quadricarinatus | reverse complement strand
GTCGAGTATAAACACATTAATGAGAGGAAACTTTTAGTTCATTTGACTTAATGAGAGGAAACTTTTAGTTCATTTTAAAATAATAAGGGGAAGATGTTTAGACTTGTAGTAAGCATGCCCCATAGGAGGAGTTCATTTGAATGCTTACCCCCAGAGGGGGGAATCCAAAAAACCTTGATCCAAGGAATTTCGAAACCCCCATAGGGGGGAATCCAAAAACTTGGTAATATTGAGAAATTTTTGGGATTGGGGGGTGGGGTGGAAGGAGGGACAATCCAAAAAACCTTGATCCAAGGAGATGGAGAATTTCGAAAACCCCATAGGGAGGATCCAAAAAACTTGATCTAAGGAGATGGAGAATTTCGAAAACCCTATAGGGGAGGAATCCAAAAACTTGTATCATCGAGAAATTTTTGGGTTGGGGGGTGAAAGTGGGAGGGGGATCCGAGGAGATGGAGAAATTCAAAACCCCCAGAGGGGGGAATCCAAAAAACTTGATCCGAGGAAGTAGAGTCTTTGTATTATCGAGTGAAAAAAATTGGGATGGTGGGGGTGAAAGGAGGGGTACCCAAAAAAAACCTTGATCCGAGGAATTGGAGAATTTCGAAAACCCCATAGGGGGGAATCCAAAACTTGTATCATCGAGAAATTTTTGGGGTTGGGGGTGAAAGTGGGAGGGGGAACCTTAAAAATTTGATCCGAGGAGATGGAGAACCCCATAGGGGGGGGAATGCAAAAACTTGTAATATCGAGAAATTTTGGGGTGAAAGTGAGAGGGGGAACCTTAAAAACTTGATCCGAGGAGATCATAAGAAAAAAAAAATTCGAGGCGCGGGGGCGATCCGGACGACGCTGCAGAAGGCGCAGCAGAAGGCGCGGGCGGGCGCGCGGGGTGGGGCGGGGCGCTCGGGGCGGCGGGGCGGGGCGCGCGGGTGCGCGGGGCGGCGGGGCGGCGGGGCGGGGCGCGCGGGTGCGCGGGCGCGCGGCGCGACGGCGGGGTCGCAAGGCGGGGGGTCGTGGGGGGTGGGGGTATTGGTTGGGGGGTCAAGGGTGAGGTAGTCTCGAGGGCGAGGTCATGGTCAAAACCGGAAGTAACACCTAGGTGTGAAAAGGTGACCCTCCAGCTGCTGGTCCTAGACCGGAAGGGATGCCCCAGAGGTGGCCTAAACCGGAAGGGATGCCCCAGTGAAAAGGCCCAAACCGGAAGGGATGCTCCAGAAGAAAACTTCACTACTTATATATATATATATATATATATATATATATATATATAAACACTGATCTCTGGCTGAAGGAGACTCGAACCTACGAACCTTTTAACAAGGTACGCAGTGCTATACCAAACTCAACACACTGGACCAATACCTTGGAGTCCAGCTTGCGCTAGACGTTAATCCAAGGCAGCCAGCTTTCAGGGAGAAGGCTTACAGCTTTTCATCTCATCCCCTGCATGCATCAGCCTTACTAGAGATTTTAACAATGCAAGGAATTCGCAAGAGCAGGCGAAATATAAACAAACACTGATCTCTGGCCGAAGGAGACTCGAACCTACGAACCTAGGAACAAGGTATGCAGTGCTACACCAAACTCCCCACACTAGACCAATACCTTGGAGCCCAGCTTGCGCTAGACTTTAAATTCCAAGGCAGCCAGCATTCAGGAGAAGGCTTACAGCTTTCATCTCATCTCCGCATGCATCAAGCCTTACAAAAATTTTAAACAATGCAAGGAATTCGCAAGAGCAGGCGAAGTAACACAAACACTGTCTCTGGCTGAAGGAGACTCGAAACCTACGAACCTTAGGACAAGGTACGCAGTGCTATACCAAACTCACCACACTGGCCCAAAATACCTTGGAGTCCAGCTTGCGCTAGACTTTTAATCCAAGGCGGCCAGCTTTCATGGAGAAGGCTTACAGCTTTTCATCTCATCCACTGCATGCATCAGCCTTACTAGAAAATTTTAACAATCAAGGAATTCGCAAGAGCAGGCGAAATATACACAAACACTGATCTCTGGCTGAAGGAAAACTCGAACCTACGAACCTTGGAACAAGGTACGCAGTGCTATACCAAACTCACCACACTGAACCAATACCTTGGAGTCCAGCTTGCGCTAGACTTTAATCCAAGGCAGCTAGCTTTCAGGAAGAAGGTTTACAGCTTTTCATCTCATCCCCTGCATCATCAGCCTTACTAGAGTTTTTAAACCAATGCAAGGAAATTTTTCGCAAGAGCAGGCGAAATATACACAAACACTGATCTCTGGCTGAAGGAGACTCGAACCTACGAACCTTGGAACAAGGTATGCAGTGCTATACCAAACTCACCACACTGGACCAATACCTTGGAATCCAGCTTGCGCTAGACTTTAATCCAAGGCAGCCAGCTTTCAGGGAGAAGGCTACAGTTTTTTTATCTCATCCCCTGCATGCATCAGCCTTACTAGAGATTTTAACAATGCAAGGAATTCGCAAGAGCAGGCGAAATATACACAAACAGCAGAAGATGAGATGAAAAGCTGTAAGCCTTCTCCCTGAAAGCTGGCTGCCTTGGATTAAAGTCTAGCGCAAGCGGGACCCCAAAGGGTATTGGTCCAGTGTGGTGAGTTTGGTATAGCACTGCGTACCTTGTTCCAAGGTTCGTAGGTTCGAGTCTCCTTCAGCCAGAGATCAGTGTTTGTGTATATTTCGCCTGATCTTGCGAATTCTTTGCATATAAAAAATATATATTTTATATATATATATATATATATATATTATATAATATATATAAAATATATATATGCAATAAGATCACAGTAAACAGGTGGTTTCAAAATATGCAAAACAACCACTCTGAAAGAATAGAGAAATTCCAAGCGCTTTCGTGACTACTCACATTATCAAGGAACTATGATGATGTGAGTAGTCCCCGAAAGCGCTTGGAATTTCTCTATTCTTTCGAGTGGTTGTTTTGCATAAAAATATATAATATTAAAATATAAAATATATATATAATATTTTATATATATATATATATATATATATAATATAATATATATATATATATATATATCAAATAAGATCACAGTAAACAGGTGGTTTCAAAATATGCAAAACAACCACTCTGAAAGAATAGAGAAATTCCCAAACGCTTTCGGACTACTCACATTATCAAGGAACTATGATGATTGAGTAGTCACGAAAGCGCTTGGGAATTTTCTATTCTTTCAGAGTGGTTTTTTTTGCATATTAAATATATTATATTTAAAAATATATATATATTTATATATATATATAAAAATATTTTATATTTAAATATACATTTTGGGGATTTGGGAAAGTAGCGTGGTGGGGGGGTCCTGGATGGAGTGTGGAGGAGGTTTTGTTGACACTGATGGGCCCCCGGTTTTTCGTGGGTTGGGGAAGGAAGGGCCCCCACGACATGGTCATTGGGATGGTGAACAAACCCCTGGGGTTTAATAGTAGGGCATGGGATTATGTCCAAATGGCGGGGTTTTTTTTTTTTTTTCTAAATGGAACAATAATGTACACAATTAACAAAAGTTAGTCAGTGTGGCGCCCTTGGGGAAAAACCACAGGGCCACTCCCCCCCCCCTCCCCCACCCAGATCCCCCCCCTACCCCCAGTCTGGCCAATATTTCCTGCCCAAAGGGGTGTTGCCTTTAAAAAGCTCCACCAGTTACAAGTTCCGCCGCTCCCTACTCCCCCACCCTACCCCCATGCACCCACTGCCCTTCCCCCGTCACCCCCCACCTGGGCCCTCCCCCCCCAAATACACAATGTCACAAGTATCGCGGTTTTTCCCAGGTTTCTTCACGACAGACCCAAACTTCGTTCACGAGCATTTCCCGGGGTGTGCCACAGGAATGTGCACTCAACCCCACATCTGGCAAAATCCGGAAAACACAATAATGCCTAGGCTCGGGAAAGCTCCAAAAAACAACCAACAGCCCCCCCCAGCAACGGGCTGACAGCTCCCGTGACTTCACCTTAAAGGGGGACCCAAAACCTGCAAAAAATTAAACATCCCCGGACCTGACACACACCCCCAAAGAGCTCGCCCTCAAGCGCTAGCAAATTCACTCCTTCGAAGAAAGTCAACTGCTCTTAAAACAACAGACCTGGCACAAACTTCTGTTTTTTTGGCAATGCGGTTTGGCTGCCCCCCAAAGGGGACAAGTCACAGCAACCATGTTTTTGGGGAATAAATGCATTCCCAAGGATGAAAAACCCTCTCCGATCCCCCCAGGGCGAAAACACCCGCCGGGTAATGCCAAAACAGGCACCCGACACCTCAAAAATCAACCCCAATTTTAGAAAAAAATAGAGAGGGTAATACTATTGGAGCTTTGAGCTTAAACCAGGAGGATACCATCGCTCCCAAGGACTCAGCAGGGCGCAAGCCTGAAGGCAAACATCCACCCGGGGGGCTCCCAGTACCACATTGCCTCCCTGCATTGCGCAGGCAAAAAACATTAACCTTACGGGATGCTGATGTGTATAAAGCTGCATTCTTTTCCACAGGTTTCAGCAGAGGTTTCCCCCGGGTTTTTAAGGCCTCAACACTTAAAACAAATACCAATCCAGCCTTGGTGAGGTTTAGAAGCTGCTTTTCTAATCCCCAAAATTTTCCAACCGTGCCGGTGGCGGTGCCCCCAGGGCCATCAGACCCTTTTTTTTTGTGCCTCTTTGTGTGCCCCCCAAAAAAAAGGATGGGGGAATGGGGCCCCTTTCAGTGGGGTAAAAACCCTTTCGGCCGGGCTAGTCCCCAAAGGCGCAGTAAAAGGGGAGTAAAGGGGCTGCTGCAATGCTAAAACCCAAACTCAGCCCGGTTTCGGCTTTAAAACGGGGCGTGAAGCAGCGCCCCACGCAGCACGATATATATCAAAAACACCCCTATGAAAAACCTTTGGGTAAAATTGGATTTTGCCAAGCTTTTTAAATCATCAGAAAGGGGTGTTGCCCCCCAAGCAGTTTACAGAAACTTCCCTTCCCTTTTATCCCTTCATAGAAAACTTGTTATAGTGTGACTTCCAAATATTGTTTGGGGGCCATGAAATTGATCTTGTGAGGGGGGTGCAACAGGGGGACCCTCTGCCCCCCTTTTATTTTGTTTGGGCCCAAGGAAGCACGGGGGCATCTCCAGCGACTCAAAATTGGGTTCCCGGACGACGGGGACCCCTGGCGGACGCAGAAACCCCCTGGGGGAATCAGTAAAATTAAAAAATGGGGGAAAACCTGGGCCTTTCTTTTTAACCCCACCAAATGTGAAATAGTTTTTCTACCCAAACAAAAGTTTTTATCCAAATTTTAGTACCGTTTTACCGGGGGCACACCTTATCCAGCCAAAAAGCACTCTCCTCGGTGTCCTCTTGGGTTTCCCAAACCATGTCGATCCTAGAAAAAAAAAAAATCTCAGACCCCGGGGCAAAGGAAAGCAGGGGTAAAGACATTTTCACACACGATGCCTTCTACCCACTCCCAGGTGCCTGCAACCCCAAAACTTACCTATTTTCTGAATGCTCCCCCAGCCTTAGCTCCCAAAAACCCAAGGATATACTCTTCCTGAGTATGCAGAAGTGTATTAATCTTTTTCCCTTTAGATGGACAGTGGGTTTGCAAGCCTCCTTCCGTCAGGCTTTGGGGGGCAGGGTACCAATCCTCCCAAATTGCTCACCACTTTCCTATCCTCTTCCGTTTTTTCATCAAAAGAGTTGTAAGACAAAATTTTTCCTGACACCCCCCCTGACTCACAGGAATAAAGACCCCGCTATTCATGCCCTCACCCAATGGAGACTCTTGCTCTCCAGCACCAAACCCTAGTGCAGCACTGGGGTCACAAAAAGTCAAGCTGGGTAGCCCCAAATTTCTGAAAAGGGCTTGCCCAACATGCCAGGGCCGCAACATCAGTAGGGAGATTGCCCCCCAGGCTGTGAGTGCACCTCACCCGGGGATTCCTCCAAACAGTTCCCATATCGGCAATGGGGGAAAGCGACTCGACCCTAAGACCCCCTATTCATGGGCTCTGCGCCTGCGCCCAAACACACGAATATAGTGTATTTGGGGCGAAGAGCAAGCAGACCAATACGGTCTACAAGGGGTTTAATGTTCCAAAACCAAGGGCTGGCATGCAAGACACAATGAGGTCAAAAAACAATTAAGGAAACCCTTGCTACAGCTGGATGCCCTGCCCAGAGGGAGCCCCGATCACTTGCAGCAAAAAAAATACCCACACCCAGCAAACCGCCCCCACGGATCCCTCTATCCTTGGGAAAAATGGCAAACTCTTAGCATGGGGCTATACCTTTGTCCACACTGGCTGACCCTATATCCATCACAGGTGGGGGGACGGGAGGGCTGCTGCCACAGGGAGGATACAAGACACAAGTACGGACATTACCAACTTCAATTTGTCCCGTGGGATCAAGACCTTGGGGCATGGGGAAAAAAAAAAAAGCCACACGTTTTTCCTAAAAGAAATTTGGGGTTCCCGACTCCGACA
>NC_069489.1:9066731-9096731 GCF_026875155.1 Cherax quadricarinatus | reverse complement strand
TACTTCCAGTGGTCTAAGGACCACTATTCATGATTTTTACACCGCTCTACATGCATTTCAACATTGGTTTTTGAAAGTAAAGGTTTCCTAATTGCAGTTCTCGCATAAAATCTAGCTTTATGAAGTTCCCTTCTTACAGTTTTTGTGGAAACTGGGTTATGGAGATGTTCATTAGGCTCTGCTGCAGTTTTGGATGTTGTAGTCTTATGATCCTTTCTAACAATCCGTGAAAGAGTTCGACGATCCCTGTCTGACAGGTTTCGCTTACTTCCAGAGTTTTTCTATGATGAAGAGGTTTTCCTATCTTTTGCAAAGGCTGTCATCACCTTCGAGACAATACCTTTTGATAAACCCAAAAAGTCCAGCTGTTTTCGTTACGCTACAACCACCCATACGAGCACCAACAATTCGAACCCATTCAAAGTCTGACAGATCTATCATTTTATGGATTTTAGTTAATTTCTCTTCATAAATCTGTAAAAAAATAAAATTTTCAGCAAAAATGAATAAGAAAGACTAATAATAAATCAAAAAAACACAAAAATAGCAAAATTTCATGATTTTATACATGTTATAAAATTATTAGGAGAAGATGCTAGGTGTTTCAATTTGTCGACCAACAATTATATATATATATATATATATATATATATATATATATATATATATATATATATTATATATATATATATATATATATATATATATATATATATATATATGTATATACATATATATATATATATATATATATATATATATATATATATATATATATATATATATATATATATATATATATATATATATATATATATAAACAATGATCTCTGGCTGCAGGAGACTCGAACCTACGAACCTTAGGACAATGCATGCAGTGCTTTAAAAATCTACCCACACTGGACAATACCCTGGCGTCCAGCTTGCGCTACACTTTTGATCGAAGGCAGCCAGCTTTCAGGGTGAAGGCATTGCAGTGGTGTAACACAGCCCACCACCCGCCCACCTGAGCATTGCAGTGCTGTTGTAACACTACCCACCACCCACCCACCTAACCACTGCAGTGTTGGTGTAACACCGCCCACCACCCGCCCACTTGAGCACTGCAGTGGCGTAACACCGCACACACACCCGCCCACCCCAAAAACTGCAGGATTGGTGTAACACCGCCCATCACCCGCCCACCAGAGCACTGCAGTGTTGGTGTAACACTGCCCACCACCTGCCACCCCGTGCACTGCAGTGTTCGTGTAACACCGCTCACAACCAGCTGACCCAAGCACCGATGTGTTGGTGTAACACCGGGCCCACCACCCACCTACCCGAGCACTGCAGTGTTGGTGCAACACTGCCCACCCTCCGCCCACCCCGACCAGTGCATTGTTGGTGTAACACCACCCACCACCCACCCACACGACCACTGCAGTGTTTGGGGTAACACCACCCACCACCCGCCAATCCGTCCACTGCAGTTTTTGGTGTAACACCACCCAACCCCCCCACCCGAGCCTGCAGTGTTTGGGGTAACACCGCCCACCATCCCCCATCCCGACCACGGCAGTGTTGGCGTAATACAGCCCATCACCCACCCACACGAGCACTGCAGTGGTGTAACACCGCCCACCACCCGCCCATTTGAGCACTGCAGTGGCGTAACACAGCACAATTTTCCGCCAACCCGAACACTGCACTGTTGGTGCAACACCCCCCCACCATCCGCCCACCCGACGACTGTTTGTTGGTGTAACACCACCCACCACCTGCCTCCCCGACCACTGCAGTGTTGGTGTAACCCCCACCCACCAAACCCCCCAACCCTCCACTGCAGTGTTGGTGTAACCCGCCCAACCCCCGCCAACCCCGACCACTGCCGTGTTGGTGTAACACCGCCCCCACCCCCCCCTACCCGTCCACTGCAGTGTTGACGTAACAAGCCCACCACCCCCCCAAAAGACCACTGAAGTGTTGGTGAAACTCAAACCCACCCCCCACCCACCCGAGCATTGCAGTGGTGTAACACCACCCACCAAACCCCACCCGACCACTGGAGTGTTGGTGTAAGACCGCCCACCACCCCCCATCCGAGCATTGCAGTGGTGTAACACCGCCCAATACCCGCCCACCAGAGCACTGCAGTGGCGCGACACCGACCACCACCGGCCCACCAGAGCATTGCAGTGTTTGTGTAACACCGCCCACCACCTTCCCACCCGAACACTGCAATGTTGATGAAACACCGCCCCCACCACCGCCCACCCGAACACTACAGTGTTGGTGTAACACCACCCACCACCTGCCTCCCGACCACTGCAGTGTTGGTGTAACAACACCCACCACCCGCCAACCCGTCCACTGCAGTGTTGGTGTAACACAAACCCCAAAACCCGCCAACCCGACCACTGCCTTGTTGGTGTAACACCGCCCACCACCCGCCCCACCCGTCCACTGCATGTTTGTGTAACACCGCCCAACACCTTCCAACCCGAACACTGCAATGTTGATGGAACACCGCCCACCACACGCCCACCCGAACAAATGCAGTGTTGGTTTTAACACCCCCCACCTCCCTCCCACCTAAGCACTGCATTGTTGGTTTAACACCAACAACCAACCTCCCAACCGAGCAATGTAGTATTGGTGTAACACCACCCACCACCTGCCCACCCGAGAGCTGCAGTGTTGGGGGAACACCACCGACCACCCGCCAAACCCCACCACTGCAGTGTTGGGGTAACACCACCCACCACTGCCCACCCGAGCACTGCAGTGTTGGGGTAACTCCACCACCGACCCCCCGCCCCCCCGAGCTCTGCAGTGTTGGTGTAACACCGCCAACCACCCCCCCACCCGAGCACTGCAGTGTTGGTGTAACACCTCCGAAACCCCCCCCCACCCGAGCACTGCAGTGGTTTTAACACCGACCACCACCCCCCACCTGAACACTGCAGTGTTGGTGTAACACACCCCTCAGCCTCCCACCCAGGCAATTCAGTGTTGGGGTAACACTGCCCACCAACCCCCCACCCGACCACTGCAGAGTTGGTGGGAACACAGCCCACCACCAACCCAAAACGAGCACTGCAGTGGCGTAACACTGCACACACCGGCCCCTGAACACTGCAGTGTTGGGGTAACACCGCCCACAACCCGTCCACCCTAGCACTCCAGTGTTAGTGTAACACTGCCCACTACCCGCCAACCTGTACAGTGCAGTGTTGGTGTAACACAGCTCACAACCCGCTCACCCCAGCACTGATGTTTTGGTGTAACACCCCCCACCACCCACCCACCCGAGCACTGCAGTGTTGGTGCAACACCGCCCACCATCCGCCCACCCGAACACTGCCAGCGTTGGTGTAACACCACCCACCACCGACCCACCAGACCACTGCAGTGTTGGTGTAACACCACCCAACAGCTGCACACCCGACCACTGCAGTGTTGGTGTAACACCACCCATCACCAGCCAACCCGTTCACTGGGAGTGTTTTGGGGTAACACTGCCCACCACTTGCTCAAACACCCCACCCACCCGAGCAATGCAGTGGTGTAACTCCGCCACCACCCGCCCCCGAGCACTGCAGTATTGGAGTAACACCGCCCACCACCCGCCAAACGAACAGTGCAGTGTTGGTGTAAACACCACCCCCCCACCCGCCAACCAGTTCACTGCAGTGTTGGTGTAACACCGACCCCCCCCCCCCCCCGACCACTGCAGTGTTGGTGTTAACATCGCCCCCCACCGCCCACCCGACCACTGCAGTGTTGATGTAACACCGTCCTCCACCCGCCCACCCGACCACTGCAGTGATGGTGTAACACAACCCCCCCCCACCCACCTGAGCATTGCAGTGTGTAACATCGCCCTCCACCCGCCCCAAAACCCAGGCACTGCAGTGTTGGTGTAACACCACCCACCAACCGCCATCCGGCAATGCAGTGTTGGTTTTAAACCACCCGCCTACCCGACCCCTGCTGTGGCGTCACACCGCCCCCCACCCGCCCACCCGAGCACTGCAGTGTTTGTGTAACACCGCCCACCACCCTCCCACCCGACCACTGCCCCCTGTTGGTTTAACACCGCCCACCACCCGCTCAACACTCTCCCCATCGGCACTGCAGTGTTGGTGTAACAAAACCCACCCGCACCCCCCGAGCATTGCAGTGGTGTAACACCCCCCTCCACCCGCCCAACCCCAGCACTTCAGGAGCGTAACCCCGCCCACCACCCTCCCACCCGAGCACTGCAGTGTTGGTGCCAACTCAGCCCACCACCCGCCCCACCCGAAAAAACTGCAGTGTTCGTGTAACTGCCACCACCCCCCACCTAAGCAATGCAGTGTTGGTGTAACACAAAACCTTACACCCGCCCCCACCAGACAAATGCAGTGTTGGTGAAACACCACCGACCCACCCCCCCACCTGAGCACAGCTTTTTTGGTGTAACACCGTCCAACCGCCAACCAGACCACTGCAGTGGGTTTGGGTAACACAGCCCACCACCACCCACCCGAGCTCTGCGTGGTGTAACACCGCCCACAACCGTCCACCCGACCACTGCAGTGGCGTCACACCGCCCAACACCCGCCCACCCGAGCACTGCAGTGTTGGTGTAACACCGCCCACCACCCGCCCACCCGAGCACTGGAGTGCTGGTGCAACAACGCCCACCACCACCCACCCGAGCAATTGCAGTGGTGTAACTCCGCCCACCACCCGCCCTCCCGAGCACTGCAATGTTTGTGTAACACCGCCCACCACCCGCCCAACCGAACACTGCAGTGTTGGTGTAACACCACCCACCAACCTCCCACACGAGCACTGCAGTTTTGGTGTAACACTACCCACCACCCGCCCACCCGACCATTGCAGTGTTGGTGTAACACCACCGATCACCCTTCTGCCCGAGCACTGCAGTGTTGGTGTAACACCACACACCACCCGCCCTATTGAGCATTGCAGTGTCGTAACACCGCCCACACACCCGCCCACCCGAGTACTGCAGTGGCGTAACACTGACAACCACCCGCCCCCCCGAGCACTGCAGTGTTTTGTGTAACACCGCCCATCAGCTTCCCCACCGAACACTGCAGTGTTAGTGAATCACACCCCCCACCCGCCCCCCCGAACACTGCAGCGTTGGCGTAACACCGCCCACCACCCGCCCACCTAAGCACTGCATTGTTGGTGTAACACCAACCACCACCTGCCCACCCAAGCACTGCTGTGTTGGTGTAACACCGCTCACAACCCGCCCACCCGAGTTCTGCAGTGTTGGTGTAACACCGCCCTCCACGTGCCCACCCGACCACTGCAGTGTTGGTGTAACACCAGAGACCACCCTCCCACCCGAGCACCGCAGTGTTTGTGTAACACAGCCCACCAACCGCCCACCTGGACACTGCAGTGTTGGTGCAACAAAGCCCACCACCCACCCACAAGAGCACTGCAGTGGTGTAACACCGCCCACCACCCGCCACTTGAGCACTCGCGTGGCGTAACAAACCGCCCCCACACCCGCCCACCCGAATGCTGCAGTGTTGGTGTAGCACCACCCATCCACCAGAGCACTGCAGTTTTGGTGTAACACCGCCCACCACCCGACCCCCGAGCATTGCTGTGTTGGTGAACAGCGCCCACCACCCCAGCATTGCTGTGTTGGTGTAACAGCGCCTACCATCCGACCACCCGAGCACTGCAGGTTGATGTAACGCTGCCCACCACCTGCACACTCGAGCACTGCAGTGTGGTGTAAAACGCTCAACACCGGCCACTCGGCACTTGCAGTGTTTGGGTAACAACGCCCACCACCCGCCCACCCGAGCACTGCAGTGTTTGGGGTAACAACGCCCACCACCCGCCCACCCGAGCACTGCAGTGTTGGTGTAACACCCCCACCACACCCACCCACCCGGCACTGCAGTGTTGGTATAACCGCCCACAAATACAGTGACAAAAAACACAAATATGAATTCATTTGGGACAATATATCAACATTATGGATCTCCTCCATCTTCTCAGAGCCGACGTGAGCCAAAAAAGCAGCATGAATTTTCCCTCTGGATGGCCACGATAAAGCGCTGGAACATTCAAGTGGCTGCCCTTGTGTCCCTGGTGGTGTCCCATGAGTCTGGAACCCAGTTCTTTAAGGAAACTTTTGCATGTTTCCCCTGATCCCCAAAGGGCTCTGATCCCATGGGACAATTGATATGTTGGTTATGTCCCTGTACTTGCTGATCTTGTACTCCTCCCTGTGGTCAGCAGCTCCTCCCTGTGGTCAGCAGCTCCTCCCTGTGGTCAGCAGCTCCTCCCTGTCGCCCCACACTGTGATGGATATAGGTGTCAGCCAGTGTGGACACACAGGTATAGTTCCATGCTAAGATCTTGTCATTCCCTTTCCCAAAGGGTAGTTGGTGATCCTGTCTGGGTAGTATGCTGGGTTGTGGGTATTGTTGACTGCTAGTAATCGGGGCTCTCTCTCTGCTGGGCATCCAGCTGTAGCAAGGATTCTCTTTATAATGTTGTTGACCTCATTGTGTCTTGCTTGCCAACCTTTGGTTTTGGAACAGTTAAGACCATGTAGACCATAATGGTCGGTTTGCGCATCACAGCAAATACATAAATATTCCTCGTGAATTGGGCAGTAAAGCTCAGAGCCACTGCAGCATGTATATATATATATAAATATATATATATTAATATATATATATATATATAATATATATATATATATATAAATATATATATATATATATATATATATATATATACAAGGTACTTCGCGAGAGCATGCGAAATATACCCAACACTGATCTCTGGCTGAAGAGACTCGAACCTACGAACCTTCAGCCAGAGTTCAGTGTTTGTGTATATTTCGCATGCTCTTGCGAATTCCTTGCATTGTTCAAATCTCTAGTAAGGCTGATGCATGCAGGGGATGAGATGAAAAGCTGTAAGCCTTCTCCCTGAAAGCTGTCTGCCTTGGATCAAACGTGTAGCTCATGCTACACACCAAGGTAGTCCAGTGTGGGTAGATTGGTAAAGCACTGCGTACCTTGTCCTAAGGTTCGTAGGTTCGAGTCTCCTTCAGCCAGAAATCAGTGTTTGTGTATATTTCGCATGCTCTCGTGAATTCCTTGCATTGTTCAAATCTCTAGTAAGGCTGATGCATGCAGGGGATGAGATGAAAAGCTGTAAGCCTTCTCCCTGAAAGCTGGCTGCCTTGGATCAAACGTGTAGCTCATGGTACACGCCAAGGTATTGGTCCAGTGTGGGTAGATGGTAAAGCACTGCGTACCTTGTCCTAAGATTCGTAGGTTCGAGTCTCCTTCAGCCAGAGATCAGTGTTTGTGTATATTTCGCATGCTCTCATCCGAATTCCTTGCATTGTTCTAATCTCTAGTAAGGCTGATGCATGCAGGGGATGAGATGAAAAGCGTAAGCCTTCTCCCTGAAAGCTGGCGCCTTGGATCAAACGTGTAGCTCATGCTACACGCCAAGGGTATTGGTCCAGTGTGGGTAGATTGGTAAAGCACTGCGTACCTTGTCCTAAGGTTCGTAGTTCGAGTCTCCTTCAGCCAAGAGTCATGTTTGTGTATTTTTCCCGCATGCTCTCGCGAATTCCTTGCATTGTTCAAATCTCTAGTAAGGCTGATGCATGCGGGGATAGATGAAAAAAAAAGCTGTAAGCCTTCTCCCTAAAAAGCTGGCTCCCTTTGGGATCAAACGTGTGGGCTCAGGGCACACGCCAAGGTATTGTCCAGTGTGGGTAGTTTGGGTAAAGCACTGCGTACCTTGTCCAAAGGGTTTTCGTAGGGTTCGAGTCCCTTCTGCCAGAGATCAGTGTTTGTTTATATATATAATAATATATATATATTATATATATATATAATATATATATTATATATATATATATACTCAACAGGACTTATTGTGAATTCTCTGTGAAGATTCCAGTGAAGCGAGAAGACATTTCACGGGCACCGTTTCAAGGTAAATTGTCGATGTGTTGTGCAGTTTGTGAATGTTGGTGAGTGGTGGTGGTGAGGAAGATGGCCAGTGGAGGTGGGGGAATATAAGGCCCCTATCTGTGTATGAGTCCCGGGCCAAGTTTATCGACATACAGACCTCGAGAAGCCTTATAAAAACATCAAATTCCGCACCATGCACCATGCTCCCAGTTAATTTTGGAAATGATTGTGTCGATACATGGACTAATTAGGGGCATATATTATGGAAAAACAATGTGAAATTAATGTTTAACGAATTAGTGACCAGTCAGTGCTTTCCACCCCCACGTCACGGGGGTGGGTGGAAGAGGTGGGATGTGTAACTAGATGTGAGTAACACATTGGTTCAGCAGTGCCCATACCCACATGTTCATAGTTCACATGGGAAACAAAAAAAGTTTTGTGTATTGTAAGACATTGGTGAACAATATATAGTGGGGCAATTCCATGTGTGTTGTACTCCCCGGGATAACCCCACTCAACAACCTGCGCACCCCCCACCTAATTCCCAGGGGAAGTTTTCCCCCTTCCCCTCCCAGCCCCCAAACTCCACCAGGCCACCGCGGTCAAGTTCACTACCTTCCACGCACCATACCCACCCAGCATGTCATATTCCACTCCTATTGTTTAGTCTAGCAGATGGATGCCAACCAGGAGGAAGCAAGCAGCCAGGGAAATGGCACGGCTGGCAATACTAGGAGAGGCAAGTGTGGGTCAGGGCTTACAGCTTCGTTGTCCCAACTCTAATGGTTTCCTCTGCAAACACGGTAGTTGCCCTGGTTCAGGATGTCCTCCTGTGGAAAGTGATGATCCAGAGCCACCTCAGGCACCTTAACCCACTCCAACAGATTTCATCTCATCAGAAAAATCTCTTGGAAGCTATTAAAGCAACGGGTATGAGGACACTCATACATATTCCCAAAGCAGGCCCGTCCACACGCAGCTGGGAAACTTACAGACCTCCTGAAAAAAGTAACGATGGTTCCACTAATCTTAAATCCTCCACCAACCATCAAGGCATGGCACAACTTGCTACTTTTTGGCAATGCCCTGCTTAGCTGTGCCGAAAGAAGGGGGAAGAGGCTAGCCTCAATGATAATTAAAACCTTAAGAGATTTTTCTAGAGTTGATAACCTCATTCGCCTTCCCCGTCAACACAAAAAAGGGAGAGGCAGAACCCCCACTCCACTGACAGTGAAAAAGTCAGAGTCCAAGTGAGCAAGAAAATTGAAGAGGGCAACACAGTGGGGGACAATCAGAATTATTACCAGTGAAGATACAGTTGCTCCCAGGGATGCTGACACGGCTGAAGCACTTAGAGGAAAGCACCCTGCCAGGGAAACCAGTGGCACCAACAGTTCCAACACATCTGTCCCCACTATGGAACCATTGATTGTGGAAGACTCAGACATTTACAAATCAATAATGTCGTTCCCATCTGGCTCTGCTGGGGGTTACACTGGAATAAGGCCACAGCATTTAAAGGAAAGGGTTTTAATCCAGTTATTGGGGAAATTGCAGAGACACTGCTTTCCCGAGAAACACAAGGTTCGTCAACAAATTCCTTGGCTGGTCTGATCCCGATGAAAATTTGACCTTTCTTTTTTGGTGCAAACACTTTGTGCACTTAAAAAGAAGGGTGGAGGAATTTCCCCCAATTTCAGTAGGCAACACGTTAAAGCCGGCTCTTATCCAAAGCTGCTGTCCGAAGTATTCGTGCACAGGCAGCCATGATGCTTCAACCAAACCAGCTTGGCTTTGGGGTCTCTCAAGGAAGTGAAGCAGCGGTTCATGCAACAAGGGCGTATATCAACAACCTGCCTGAGGACAATGCAGTGGTGAAATTAGATTTCAAGAATGCGTTCAATTCCTGAAAAGAGACTGGTATAGCACAGTACAAGAACATTTCCCTGGGCTCCCTTCCCTTTTTTTCAGCTGGGTATAGCAAGGAATCAATGCTTCTCTTTGGAGAGCATGAAATCACATCATCGGAGGGTGTCCAACAAGGAGATCCTCTTGCACCATTTCTCTTCTGTACAGCAGTTAGGGAAATCACAGTCAGACTGACCAGCGAGCTGAACATCTGGTTCCTAGAAGATGACACACTAGCAGGTACAAAGGAGTCCCTCCTACATGACCTTACACAGGTAATGACATGGGGACAGGAAATGGGTCTCGTCCTGAATCCATCCAAATGTGAAATCATTCTCAGTCAGTCAACAAGTGATAATGCAGTGAGATCAAAACTACCAGGACAGCAGTCATTGCCCCCACAAATAGTTTTGCTAGGAGCAAACCTCTGGGAAGCAATGCCATTGACACAATTCCAGGAAGAAAATGGAAGAGTTAAGGAAATGGAACAACGAATAGGCAATCTGGACACCCACATGCCTTGTACCTTCTCACAAAGTGCTTGAGGCTGCCCAGGTTGACATATTTCCTAAGATTGCACCTTCACATGATAACCCTATACTGCACGAATATGGCAGTATCTGAGGCAGATTTTTACGAAAGTACTTAACCTTACTCTAGAAGCGGCAGTGGAACCAAAGCTACACTTCCCGTCAGACTAGGAGGCATTGGTGTCCGCAAGTCATCACAGATTGCGTTACCTGCTTTTCTGTCCCGTGTATTGCATCCAGAGAACTTGTAGCAGCGATTCTCCCTGAACATCTTGGGGACAAGATTGGAGTCCAGGACCAAAAATTCATAGAGGGAGCAATGGTCTGAGATAATCTAACGGTCTCAGAAACCAGACCTGCTCCCCCCCAACAACTACACACAATTGCACTGGGGTGGTCAATAGTGGAAAATAAGCCTCAACAATGCTTCAGAGTGTGTCAGGGAAGGATAGACCCCGCCTGCTGGCAGTGAGAGCCCTTCATGCTGGGGACTTTCTATTGGCTGTTCCCAACTCCAGCCTTGGCACACGCCTCGACCCACAGACCATCCGCATCGGTGTTGCCCTTCGACTTGCCGCCCCTATTCTCGCCGAACACAGGTGTATTTGTGGCAGTGAAGCAGCAGACCGATTCGGGTACCATGGTCTTGTGTGCCGTAAATCCGAGGGGAAAAATTGCAAGACATGAGGAGGTTAATAAAATTATCAAGAGGAGCCTCACAACAGCTGGATGCTCAGCAGTAAGGGAGCCACCCCAACTATGCAGATCTGATGGCAGCCGGAAGCGACCAGATGGTATCACCCTTCAAGCCTGGACAGATGGGAAGCAGGTGGTGTGGGACTATGCATATGCATCTACCTTGGCTGATACCTATCTCCAATACACCAGGGAGGAAGGAGGGGCAGCTGCCAGCTTCAGGGAGTCCCAAAAGTCTAGAAAATATGAAGACCTTGCCCATCATCATATGTTTGTTCCCACAGGCTCAGAGACCCTTGGCTCATGGGGAAAGAGTGCATCTAAATTCCTTAAGGAGCTGGGAAAAAGACTCATCAGGGTAACTAGGGATCCCAGGGCAGCTAGTTTTCTGCTCCAGCGGCTCAGTGCGGCTGTTCAAAGGGGTAATGCCTGCTGTAATTTGGGAACACGCCCCAGCTCTGAGGAGCTGGATGAGATTTTCGCCTTATAATCGGTGATACACACGTAACAACATGTACCTTACATGCCACCTTTATGTCAACAATGTATCTCTTAAATCTTCTGTACCTTACTTTGTAATAAAATATTCCTATTGGTAAATATATATATATATATATATATATATATATATAATATATATATATATATATATATATATATATATATATATATATATATATATATATATATATATATATATATATACATATAAATATATATATATATATATATATATATATATATATATATATATATATATATATATATTTATATATATATATATATATATATAAATATATATATATATATATATATATTATATATATATATATATATATATATATATATATATATATATATATATATATGTAATATAATAATATTATATAAATATATATTTTATATATATATATATATATATATATATATATATATAATATATATATATATATATATATATATTTACACACACACATATATATAATATATATATATATATATATATATATATATATATATATATATATATATATATATATATATATGTATAATATATATATATATATATTATACATGTACTCACAAGTTTGTGGTTGCAGGTGTCGATTCATAGCTCCTGGCCCCGCCTCTTCACTGATTGCTACTGGGTCCTCTCTATCCCTGCTCGATGAGCTTTATCATACCTCGCCTTAAAACTATGTATGGTTCCCGCCTCCACTACGTCACTTTCTAGGCTATTCCACGGCCTGACAACTCTGTGACTGAAGAAATACTTCCTAACATCCCTTTGATTCATCTGAGTCTTCAACTACCAATTTCGACCCCTTGTGTCTGAGTTCTATCTCTGGAACATCTCGTCTTCGTCCACCTTGTCTTCCGCGAAGTATTTTATATGTCATTATCATGTCTTCCCTGACCCTCCTGTCCTCCAGTGTCGTCAGGCCTATTTCCCTCAACCTTTCTTCGTAGGACAATCCCCTTAGCTCTGGGATTAGTCTTGTTGCAAACCTTCGTACCTTCTCTAATTTCTTGACGTGCTTGATCAGTGTGGGGTTCTAAACTGGTGCTGCATACTCCAGTATGTGCCTGACGTAAATGGTGTGTGTGTGTGTGTGTGTGTGTGTGTGTGTGTGTGTGTGTGTGTGTGTGTGTGTGTATGTGTGTGTGTGTGTGTGTGTGTGTGTGTGTGTGTGTGTGTATGTGTGTGTGTGTGTGTGATGAGGATGATGAATAACAATGGTGGATTTAGAGATCTTGTATAAAGTACACAAATTTTCAAGAATCTCATTACAGAATTCACCTCCATTATCTGTTACTAAGGACTTTGGGGTGGAATGCCTGCAGATGATGCGTTCTTTAAACGCTCTAGCTACTGTCTCTGCAGTCTTATCTGCAATAGGAACTAACTCACAATATCTGGTGAAATGGTCTACCATAACACACAGATATTTGTTGCCTTGGAGGGAGCATTTAAAATTAGTTAACAAATCAAGGGCAACTCTTTCCCACGGTTCGCTAGTGGTTGGGTACACTTGGATTGGGTTAGGATCATTGACATTTCCTTTATGCTGCATACAGACACTACATTTCTTAACATACTCGGAAATGTCAGTTGCCATACGTGGCCAAAAGTATTTCATTCTGGCTTGTTTTACTGAACGATCCATACCAGGGTGTGCAACACTTGGTGCATCATGAACAAGCTGTAGAGCTTGTTCACTAGTGACTGTGGAATTACTAACTGGTAAACTCTTCTGCTTGGAGTGCCCAACTCGGCTGTTTGATACAGTAATTCTTGACTCATTACAAAGTCACTAATGGGTGCTTGTGGCTTTACAGTAAGAATGAGATCTTCCTGGAGCAGGAATCGAATCACACCAGACCACATGGGATCTATTCTTTGTGCAGTTTTGACATCCTCGACAGTAAATGGAGGATCTGCAGTAACTACACTAACGTGTCCCGATAAAGCATCTGCGACTACATTTGACTTGCCAGGTAAATGTTCAAAAGTGGGAGTGAACTCTTGGATAGTCAAGGTCCATCTGGCTAACCTTCCAGTAGGCTGTTTGTTCTGGAATAAAGGTATCAGTGGCGCATGGTCTGTCAAGACATGAACAGGGTACTGGTAAATAATGTCTCGGAAGTGCTTTAAAGACCATACTATTGCTAAAGCTTCTTGCTCCGTTACTGTATAATTATGTTCAGCCTTCGTAAGGACTCGGCTAGCAAATGCAACTGCATTGTACTTGCTATCAGTCTTCTGAGCTAGTACGGCACCTATGCCAATTGAACTAGCATCAGTTGTCAGATAGAAGGGCTTAGAAAAATCTGGGAATTTCAAAATTGGAGCAGATGTTAGCTTTTCTTTTAGAGTTTGGAATGCTCTTTCTTGACGGAAGGTCCAAACAAAAGGAGCATCTTTCTTAAGCAACTCAGTTAGAGGAGCAGCTATGGAAGAAAAATTAGCAATGAAAGATCTATAAAAACCTGCTAAGCTTACAAAGGATCTTACGGCATCAGCAGTTTTGGGAGTTGGAAAATTTAGTACT
Organism: Cherax quadricarinatus; assembly: GCF_026875155.1. Lineage (NCBI taxonomy): Eukaryota > Metazoa > Arthropoda > Malacostraca > Decapoda > Parastacidae > Cherax > Cherax quadricarinatus. Next base: position 9,082,571 of record NC_069489.1, on the reverse strand, counting down.
GCAGTTACTTTACTTTGGTCAGTCGTAACCCCTCTAGGAGTGACTACATGACCAAGAAACTTAACTTCTGATCTGAAAAATTGACATTTAGACAGTTTGATCTTTAAATTTGCTTCTTCAAGCTTTCCAAGTACTGTATCAAGTCTTTTCAGATGTGTGTCCACGTCTTCGGACATGACGATTACGTCGTCTAAGTACACCATAAGTACTTTACCTATCAGACCTCTAAAGATATTGGTCATGAGTCTAGAGAATGTGATAGGAGACGATCGTAATCCAAACCCCATACGGAGGAAATGATAATGACCTGTGGGAGTGGAGAAAGCTGTTAACTCTTGGCTGTCATCGTGAAGAGGGACTTGCCAAAACCCTTGTAACAAGTCTAGGGTCGAGAAGACTTTGTTATCTCCGATATTGCGTAAAAGGTCACCTAGTACAGGAAGTGGGAAACGATCTGGAATGGTTTTCGCGTTTAACTTCCTAAAGTCAATCACCGGGCGCCAAGTACCATCCTTCTTAGGTACTAGTATCAAGGGTGCATTCCAAGGGGAATTGCTAGGTGCAATAACTCCATCATCAAGCATTTGATTGATCAATTCTTCTGCGACAGCAACTTGTGAATGAGGCATTCTGTATGCAGGTATGTAGATAGGTCTAGTACCAGGTTCAAGTGGAATACGATGGGACAATAAGTTCGTTATACCCATCTTCTCACCTGGTAAAGCAATGGCTTTACGACGTTTGTTCAACAGAGTCAACAAACGCTTGACTTCAACTGGGAAGTCAGTGGGAGCTAAGTCTTTCTCCTCAACTGGTGGAACAGACTGATCCAGTGAAGTGGATGAGGTCTCCCCGGTAGAAATAGCACCGACCCACTGGTCAGGTGACATCTCATCCTCTACCTGAACAGGGTAAGGATAGTGAACAAGGTCAACAAGATTGGTATTTGCTCTGAGGCGAACACTGTGACCAGAAGTGTTGGCCAGGAAGAAATGGATCTTACTATCTCTTACAACATGTAAGGATGGTTCAACAAATAGACCTTTTACTTTGCAAGAATCACTGTCAACTAGGACGTTATCACCATCTGGAACACTAGGAACAACTACAGACACTCTAGTGAGAGCACTAGCCGCAACAGAGACGTCTTTCTGCAGACGGCATGTGACATCAACAACTAGTTTCAAGTAATCGTTTTCTGACAAGGCATCCCCTGTGGAGAAACTACTACTCGAACTAGCAGTCATTGCAGGGATAGGTTGTGCACTCAAGGCAATCTGAGTGTCCTCGGACACTTGAGGCATCGGACTATCCTGCAAGTCTGAAGGTATAGGTGGAACACTGATGGGAGTGACAGAATTACCAGTGCCTGACCGCTTGGGTACGCTACTGGAGAATGCATTGGCTTGTAAGGACTTAATCCGTACATCATACTCTGCAGCAGTATAACAGATTTCTGATCCAAGCTGGTAACCCCAGAATGGAACGATCAAGTCGTCAATTTGGGCATGCCATCGATAAGGGTCGAGCACAATGCGTAAGTCTCGCATGGAAGCAAAGCCCAGTAGAAGGTCACCAGGGAAAGTAATCTGGTCGACAACAAGGAAGGAAGCAGTGAAGTCTCTACCTTGGATAGATAAGGTTAGGGAAGTCCGACCTCGGACACGCAGGTGAGAACCAGCTACTCCCCTAAGGAAGGTTGCAGTAGTTGGTTCAACGAGGAGGATACGTCGTAACCGCTTCTCTTTAAACAAGCTAGACCTAATGATATTAACTTGCGCACCAGAGTCCATGAACACATGAACGGGCGCATTATGGACAGAAGCTTGTACTAATGGACCAATCGTTGCATTAGGAGTTATATGCAAACAGGAAGGTGAGTTGTCATCGGAGAAAGCATTTTCTACTTCATCCCCAAATTCCTCTACGTCAGAGACGTGTGAAGCCACATCATCAGCAGGATTGTCATTCTCGAGACTGCTTAAGGCTTCAAAGGAATTGTGAACAGGGATGGTGTACTCATTATCACTTACCGTCACCATTGGGCGGTTTGACTGGGGCGCTCTAATTCCCCCGAATTGGAAGAATGAGCCTGGTTCTGATTAGATTGTGAACCACGACGTCTGTTTCCTCTCCTGGCTCTGCGGTTGGAACGGCCACGGAAAGATCTAGAGTACTGCATATTGTAGAGAGCATTGCACTCAGATGTGTCATGTCCATGAATTCTATGATGAGTACAGTAGGGAAGATCTGACTGGTACTCATCATCAGTACGACGCTTCTTAGGGTGACTGTCATAACAATTACTAGCGATATGGCCACGTAAACCACAATTGTAGCAAATTCTTTGACTGTGGTTACTGTACGTACTATGGGTGCTACGGGAATGATGGCTCTTAACACTTGCTTTGGATGATGAGCGCGAGTGATTGCGGTTGGGAGGTTTGGTAGTAGCACAAACTAAAGGAGGTACAGGATTGGACAAGGTGTTTGGCATAGACCTACGATAAGGGAAGGATCCCTCGGGACACAAATTTCGTACATGGATTAGAGCTTTAAGCGGTCCCATAGTAGCATCTAGCGGACTTGAATTGTACACATACTTAGATGTCGGTGGCATTAGTTGTTTAATGACTCCAAATGCAGCTAATTTGGCAAACCCATCAAGGGCTGGTTTATCACTATCTTTAAGATATCTTGAATTTTGACCTGCTTTAACAAATGAGGACATTAGGTTATTAAGACGGAGAGCAAACTCCTCTAATGACTCTTCTGGTCTCGGAGCCGTGCCAACTAATTCTTTGAGAACAACGAACGGATCGGTTTCTCGCACCGGTTCAAGATAATTTCGAATTAACTGTTCATAATCTTGCCACCTGGTTAGATCTTGGAAGTCCTTCATACGAATTAATTTAAATACATTTGAGGCAGCTGAAGAACGGGCTAGACTCTCCTTTCCGATACTTATTAAAAGACTCTCATAAGGGGGACCATCAACTGAAGCGTCAGCTCTGGCTCTAACTGCAGTAAACCAACCTTCAAGGTTGTCTGGGTCACCATTGAACAATGGCATAGCATCATATGGATCACGACTGAAGTTACGCAGGCCAGAAGTCTAAGTATGTCTATCGTTTGATAAGGAGTTACTCGAATTTTGGGCTGACCCATTAATGGTTGTACTAGCAGCATGTGCTGAGGCATCGCTAGAGAAAACTTGAGACATGTTTGCAAAAATGTAAAACAAGAATTTAGAGAACAAATGAAAATGATAACTGAGGAACACACAGCACAGTGAACTTAAATGGAAGAAAATGCTTAACTATTCTGCATAAGTAATTAAAAATTGACAAGTTACGCAGTAAGCAAAGAACTCACACAAGAAAAATATGCAATTTAACAAACACTGAAAATCAAGAGAACTTTTACTTTGCTCAAATCTAATATGCTCAACTTTTACTTTAAATTGAATAAATGGCACAGTGAGTTGTCTTTACTTTCAATGCAACAAGGAAATACACAATAAAATGATAAAATGGACTCAATAAACTTGTGCAAAAATTAAAACAGACACACAATTCACTGAAATAAAAATAAAATGACAAAGACAGAATAAAATACTATGCACAGAACAGAGCATAAGAAACTGCACTGTAATAAACTGTAGCAATATATCAAATAATTGCTAATCAAAAAAGTATTGCACAACACTGCATAAAATTTTCTGCAAGAAAACTTTAATAGCAACACAATATTTGCACAAGAATTATTGCAAAATGAGTCAATGTGCAATAATAAAAGTTATAACACACAAGAAAAGAAATATATCAAGGAATGAACACTTTAACTCTTAACTGCACTTAAACAGCACTTAACAAGCAAAAGAACAATTTACTTTAAAAGGAGAACTTAAAAATTGCACTAAGAGTGAATTTGTTCAATGAAACATGAAAAATAATAGGTGCAAAAAATACATAAAACAGAGGGTTGAACACTTACAGTGATGCAGAACACAACACATCAATATAAACACAGTACTAGAATTTTCTTGCAATGAAACTTGGTGTGAAAAATTTTGTAAAAGTGAGTTCTTGCTTGAACTTTAATAATGGCACTATTGTCTGTGGAAATAAGACAAATTAAACACTGGCTGAATAAAAGAATATGAACACAAATATGTTCAACACACAGGGAACAAAATAAAAATACACAAATGCTAGGAAGAAAAAAAATAACAGACAACACTGAGTTGTGATGCAGGATATGAGGTGAAAAATTACTGAAATACTTCACTGGAATACTGAGAACACAAGGTGATTCTGAAGTTTAAACACAAGTTCTATATTGCTCATATGTTGCACACACAACAAAGGAAACACTAAGTACTTACTTCAAGTGTATAAAAAGATACACAACACAACAGATATAAAATAATGCACGAAAATTAACACTGAGTTAAGGAGATTAAAAGAAATTAATGCAATCAGTACATGATAAACACTGAGTCTGATCAAGAGTCACTGAATGTCACTAAGAGAAAAAAAATCACTGGGAACACCAGAGAAATGTCTCAACACTCGCAAATGTCTCAAAAAAAAATTATTATCGCTGTAACACTTGAAGAATGAGATTGATGGATTGTTTATATCGTCTTGCTGCTGTCCTCTGCACAGATGATCGTAGAATTGCGCTTAAATCGAAGAATGACAACACACAGGAGGCTTTATGAAGATGGTGCGACACACTCTAGCTCTTGACCCCCTATGTGGTCCTTAAAATATGGTGCTACAACCCTTAGCAGTGCACCAAAACACTGATGAGGTAGGTGAGTTTGTAATGGCTGACTGTAGTTGGGTTTGTGGGTTAATGGCTGAACGAGGCGTCTGAGACCGGCAATGATGCAACACACGTGATCGTGAGTGGCTGGGCTTATGGGTTGAACGTCGTAAGCCTCACTGAGAACACCCACACTGCCGCGAAGATAATTCTAAGCCGGCTGGTTTTAAAATAAACCCCACAAATCTACAACACCACATGGATGACAAGGAGCACTCAGAATGTTTGGAGTTGAATCACAAGCGATGAAGACTACTCACGTGGCTTGCTTGAGTACTGGGGTAAGACACCTGGGTTAGTTGCTAGCTGGCTTATCTCAACCCTTCACACAGAATGGCTTGACAACCCCACACGATGAGCACAGCAGGGGTGGAAGCTGGTTTGGCAGGCAAAATAATTGGATGGAGTAGACTAGGCTGGACTGGGCTCGGTTTTTTCTGACTCCCCACCACAGACGGGAAACTGGCTTATTTTGCAAACTCGGGTCAACCCTCGTGAGTGATGCAAAAAAAGCAGGAAACACTAATACAAAGAGACTGACCATGAATAATGTAGAAGCTGGAAAGATAGCTGGCTTGAGGTAGCTGGCTGGGTAAATCTCAGTAGTCGGTAGGCCTACTGGTGACACGAAATGGCCGCCCTTGCTGGTCGAAATTTTATCTCCAGAAATCGCGGGAATCGTAAAGAATTTCAGGCCCCCCGCTGGCACCATTTATCGTAAGGGTTCTTAAATGGAGATATCGCAGGTTGAAAGTAACACACTTGTAGGATGGTAACTATATTTTCAGGGCTGAGATTTAGGAATGGACCCAGTGCCTTGCCTGTCTACGCCTGGATGGTCTGCCGCCGAGTGAGAGCGGGCAGAGGGATGAGCCTCCTCTGTGCATCCCGTGACGTCACACAAAGCACAGGCCCACAAGGGGTCTCGTATCTAAAGCATATGGATGATGCTACTGCTATGCTATATAATACTGGAATACAGGGATCAGCAACTAGCTGACATGTGTGTGTGTGTGGGATGTGTGAGTGTGTGTGTGTGTGCGGTGTGTGTATTGTGTGTGTGGGTGTGTGCGTGTGTGTGTGTGTGTGTGTGTGTGGTGTTTTGTGGGGTGTGTGTGTGTGTTTGAGTGTGTGTGTGAGTGTGTGTGTGTGTGTGCGTGTGAGAGTGAGTATGTGTGTTTTGAGTGTGTGTGTGTGTGAGCGTGTGTGTTGTGTGTGTATGTGTCACAACGAGTAGGTAAAACTTGCCATTTTTGCTTAAATTGCAACTCACTTCTTGCCGAATATGGCAAGTGAAATTTGTGTATGCAAAATTTCTCAAAAAACATTCTGAAAAGTAAAGAAAAAAATATATATTTATAATATATTTCTATGCATTGAAGGTTTTATGAAACTTTAATGTTGTGGTGCTAAACTGAGGATGCGGGGATTGGGGAACACCGGATACCTTTTTTAGATAGTACAACTAACATATGTTTGTTGATGTCACAGGTATACAGCCTTCCACATACACTGGGCTGGTCATGTCATTGTGTTAAATGCTGCGGGATCGGGTGCTGACCCCAACTCTCAGATAATGAGATAGGGCTGGGACCCCTACACTCCTCCCAAAATAACCAGCGGATTCTTAGTGTTTTTAAATATTCCGCTGTATGCCAGTGCGAAAAAAAAATCACAAAACACTACCTGCCCCAGGGTAAAGGGTTTGTAGTGAAAGGGGGTTTATGTTAACAAATTCAGGGAAATTTTTTTTTTTCATAATACCATTGAAGTATTAATTTATTTTTTGTCTACATTGTGTTGTGTGGTGGTGGGGTTTTGTGTGTTGGTTGTGTGTGTGTGTGGTGTGTGTGTGTGTGTTGTGTTTTGGGGTTTGTGTGTTAGTTTACCATTTTGCCCGGGCACAGTGATTAGACACTACCTGTATTGTGTGTGTGTTGTGTGTGTGGGTGTGTTGTGGGTTTGGTTGTGTGTGTGTGGGGTTTGTGGGGGTGTTTGCGCGGTGCGTTGCGTGTGCTTTGTGGTGTGTTGGTGTGTTGGGTTTGTGTGTGTGTGTGCGTGTGTGTGTGTTTTTGTGTGGTGTGTGTGTGTTGTGTGTGTGGTGTGGTGTGTGTGTTGTTGTGTGGTGTTGTTTTGGGGGTTGTGTGTGCCATGTCCCTTTTACCTTCACCCCGGGGATTTGCCACACAGATAGAGGTAGACAGATGAGAAACTAGAAAACCCCAAAAAACCAAGGAAAACTGCCCCCAACAATGAAAGAAAGGCACATTTTCAGTTTGGGGGGTATCGGGCACTCAACAGTAACGGCCAAAACGTGTACACAAAGGGTGGTGGTTCCATAGGGCCCAGTAGAGAGCAGCCTCCAGCCTCCAAGGCAGAGAATAATTAATGGAACCTGCCACTTGCAAAGACATGAGACATTCAACCCACTGTTGCAACCCATCTCCATTCCTAAAGATGCCGTCCATATGCCCGGGGAAATTCCAGCCCCTTAACGTGAATGGAGGTTCCCCCAATTTAGAAGCCCAAGGCACCATTAAACAGGGTGCAACCTTCTTGTTCAGCAATATCTGTCTTGCAGTTCCTGAAAACAAGACAAACTGCTAACCAATCTGTCAACAAGGCAGTTTCAATACCCAAGAAAGATAATTTGCCCTCACCCCACATCGCGGGGAATCAAGGTACCCAAGAAAAATTCCACTGAAAACGAAAAAATTTTTGCTCACAGGGGGGCAAAAAGTCGAAGAAACCAGAGGGAGCAATCAGAAAATTACAAGGATGCACTGTTGCTTAAAGATGGGGCCACACCCCAAGCACAAAAAACAGCGCCCCCAAACAAGGGACACTATAGTCGTCAACAAAAACCCCTGAGGAAGCCCTCATCACGGGAAAACAACTGAATTTTCCCAAACACCTAAAAAGAGATGTAAATCCAAAATTTGGCCACTGCAAAATTTTTCTTTCTGAGTTAAAAACCCTTTCGTCAACAACTCCCGGCTGGGGGGAATCAACTCATTTTGCTTTTGGGTAACACCTCCTTCGTTGCCAAAGCAGCAGTAAGAAACATTTCCCTAAATTGCCACTTTTTCCCCACCCACCAACTGTGTTTAGGGTGTCTCGGGCATGATGACCACCCATGTGGGAAGGGATGACCGGGAAGACAAGGCTTAGTCAAGTACCCTTTAGATATGAGTTTTTAATAGGTAAAAAACATGTGGTTTGCCAGCCTTTGGGATGGGTTCCCCAGTCTTTTTCCCTTCTTTCGCGGTAAAAGAAAAACCTGAAGAGCCCCTGCCCCCTTTTGATTGAAGAGCTTAAAAAGATTCAAAGTTTTGAAACACGGAAAAGCTTTGGGTTCATCCCAATCCCTCCAATGTGAAATCACAAAAAAAAAACCGGGAATTTAATCATTCATGCGAAAAACCCCTCCCTGTATCATTGCTACCACCCCATCCAAGGCCTCTTTTGGGACACCAGGGTAACACATAAAACACTTTCCCAAAGGGACAAAGGAATGCCCTGAAGAAATGGAGGAAAGAATACAGATCTCGATCCCCTTGATCCCCCCGTATCTCCCCCAAAGGTGTCTTACTCTGCCAAGACCACTTCCCCTGGGGGCACACCCACTTTGAAAACCCCAAAACACTCAACAAAAACTCACCCCTGAAATCGTCTTAAAAAGGCCTAAATCTGTACGGGGAAGAACAGTAATGGATCAGGTCCCCCTCCTTTGCCACTGGGAGGGTAGGGGTGCGCAAGCAATGCAGGCAGCTTACCGCATTTTTTCCTTCATGTTTGACTTTTCCGTGGTTATCAAGGGAAATGTCCCCGAAATGATTGAGGATGAGGAGGGGTTCAAGACCCCGGTTTATGAAGGCCATTGGGGGACACCCTTGCCAACTCTTCCCGTAGACCAGCTCCCCCAGAGAGCACAAAAATCCCCCTGGGGCAAACCAATCTGGTAGAAATGCCAAAACAAAGCTCACCAAAACTTTAGGGAAAAAACAAAGCTGTTCCCAGCGTAAAGGCACCAATTTGGGGATTTTTCCCCTTTGTTGTTTCCCCAATTCCTCTCGGCACTCGGCCGAACCACAGGGCCCTTTGGATTGGGGTTGCCTTTTCCTGCCGCCCCCATACTCACCGAAATAGGTGTATTTGGGGAAAAGGGGACAGCTGAAAAGTTCCGACTTCAGGCCGTGTGTCACACACCAGAAGGGGAAATATGGGAACAGGAGGGGGTCAACGACATCATAAAGGAACTTACCAAACCCCTTACCAGTCAACAAAACCCCAAATACAGTGGCTGACAAAAGTCAAAGGCGCCCAAATCAAGTGCTTCCAAAATTCCCAGTAGTTGTGGGTTTGTGGGAAATTTTATTGCAGAAAAGTTTTCTGTACACCTTTTGGTTTTTAAAATTTCACCTTTTATGAATGAAGAGTTAAATTTCAGCAGTATCCAGCCTAGAGAAAACGTGTTTGAAAAGGGCACATTGGGTTGGCACTCTCGTTTGAAAGTTTTCTTTTCCCTCCTATATTTTCTTTGCAGTTGTGATATGGCAAATGGGTGTGACTTGAAAGTGAGTCCTCAACATTTCCATACCAGGACCTCACATTTTTTTTTGCTGTATTTTATATCAGAGTTTTTATATACTCAGTTTTTTAAAATTTTTCCTCCAGTTTCCCATGTTAGATCTATCTACAAATTTATTTATAGCAAAACGTTTTTTGCTGTTTTCCCGAGCTTCGTGGGGTTATTGTTCTACTCTTCGATTTTTGAGCTATAGTGCCATGCCTTTTATAAGCCTCTGCACTCTGTTCCCTTTTCATTTGAAAATTTATTTAGTGCTGCAATACCTGTCTATTCTTTAAATGTTTTTTTTGCAACTGGTCTCTAATTTCAATTTTTCTAATATTTAGTGTCATCCAGGGTCGTTCTTCGTTTTTCCAACCTCTTAACGCTCGATATTATTAAAATGGCGGAAAAATTTTTTTGAACTTTTCCCCGGCACTTTCTTCCCGAATTGTTATGCTGTCCAATCTAACTGGTTTGCATATTTCCAGTATTTTTTTTACTTTGTTTTAGTTGACCTCATTTTTTTTTGTCCGTGTAGGCTATTTTCTCTATTGATTTTTGTGTGCGGTAAATGAGAGATGATCCTAAGGCCTGTGATAATGACGCCTGACGATAATGTTTCAGAGTGGTTCAAAGTATACGTAAGATGGGTCCCCGAGAAGTGGTAAACCCGGGGGTTTGGTTTTTTAAATTAGTTTTAAATAACTGTTTAAACCTAGTATTTTCTTTCATTATTACTATCCATACTTGCTGTTTAAAACAGATATTGAAGTCTCCCATATTACTGTCTCGCAATTGTTACAATTACTGCAAAACTCTTTAAAAGTTTTCTAAAAATGGTCATGGGTGGGAGGCGGTAAAATATTCCTACTAAGAGAGTTTGGTCTTGAGAAGGCCCAAAAACCCTAGAAATCCAGTTTTTTGTCTTCAGATCAGGTCTTTTGTTGTAATAACAATTTCTTATGTAGGCACATATCCCCCCACCCTTTTCATTGCTATCTAAGCATTTATATTGTAACCTTCCCTTTTGACCCTCGTCAGTCACCGTTCATCCAACCACATTTTAGAGATGAATCTAACTGTCGCCTTATTTGTTTCTAGAACCAATCCCTGTCAATTTTTAAAAAAATGATCTCTCATTGACAGAATAAGGGAAGGCCCGTTTTCATAAAACAGTCATAACTTTCAAAAGGGGAAGGGGTTATTTATATTTAAAAATTTTGGAAATATTCATCACGTTTTGTAAGCAAATTCATTCATGGGTTTTTTACTTCTATAGGCCTGGACTCAGACCGGGCAGGGGAGGCGTTGACCCGAAAAAACCCCCTCCGGTAAACTCCAGGTAAACTGTGGGCCCAAAATGCATTTGTTACAAAGAAAATGAAAATTTGGGGCTATTCGTTTCCGAATTAGTTTTGGGTAACCACTTAACAGTGCCACTGTTTTGTTTTGGGGAGCCGGGGGTTGCCATACCTTGTGGCAATAGTGACATTTAAGTTCTGGTATTATGACAATTGTTGGGCTTTCACTTCCGGGTCTTTCCCCAGTTGTCTTTTCCATCCCATGACTGATTCCCCTTTTTCAGGGAATTGCAGCAGGAAATAAATATAATATGGCAGCCTGTACACTTCTATCGCCAGCCATATTCACTCTTTTTATCACTTTGACAAAAAATATTTTTTTTAAAGAGAAACCACTGTTTGCTACTAGTTACCTAGCAATGGCCTAGTAGCTATTATAACAATCACCACTGATTACAAGTAGATTTCCTGATATCTTACTTCACAAGCCCACTACTCCCCTCGCTTATCCCTTACTTCACAAACTCACTTCACTCCTCACTTCACAGCCTAGCTGCACCTATTACACTTCTAACTCATTTCCATCCCAACAGGATAAAAGTTTCAATCAATGGCATTATCCTTCCAAAACCTCCTCAATCCCATTTAGCAGGACTGCATCTTGTTGTTGACTGGTCCTCAAAGAGGTGATGTTTCAGCAATTTTTAAAAACACTGAAGGGGAAAAACTGCCACTACAGCCTGACAGATCCCTTGGAGTTTTGCCGCTGATATGTTGTAGAAGGTTCTCAGTACATTCAATAGGTCTTCATACAAACCAAGGATCACAGGGTGGACAGCTTCCTGTTTCAGAGACTCAGTGTTGCAATCCAGAGGGAAAATACCTGTAGCATTCTGGGCACGTGGCCCACCGCCGGGGAGCTGGATGAAGTATTCGAGATGTAGCTCTGAGTTGTTACTGATGTTTTACCCCTTACTGTATTTTGTCTTTAAAATATATATTAAATATAGGGGGTGGTAGGAGAAAATTTTCAAACAGCTTCAGGGGGAATCTTGAGTTTTCCCTGAAGCAAGTTTTTTTATTTTCTCTGAGGATGAGGGTCCCCAGCACAGTTCCAGAGGTGGTACCTCCTTACATTTATATATACAGTGGACCCCCGGATTACGACGACATCGGATTATGTAAAAATCAGATTAAGTAACATTTTTGCATCAAAATATTGGCTCGGTTAATGACAAAGAACTTTGTTAAAGTCATTCGTCCCGAACATGTCACTGGCCTAGTGGTAAGGAGATGCGTACATTGTGTTGTCTCTTGAGGCGGCACAAGGTTCGTAGGGGAGTCCTGGCCTGCCGCAGTTTGGTAAATGATTTAAAATCACATGTTTCGTGATTTCATTGCTATATAGACTGCTTGTTAAGGTGGATATTCAAACAGGATGAGGCTGAAATTAATCCTTGAGATACCACTGCCACGAGCATCCTCAGATCAAGGCAATCACATAGCTCCATGCTGTGTGCTTGGTTCTTTGTAGGAACACTGGCCTAGTGGTAAGGTGATGCGTACATTATGCTGTCTCTGAAGGTGGCACAAGGTTTGTAGGGTGGAGTCCTGGCCTGCCGCAGTTTGGTAAATAATTTAAAATCACATGTTTCGTGATTTCATTGATATATATATATATATATATATATATATATATAATATATATATATATATATAATATTATATATATATATATATATATATATATATATATGCAAACAACCACTCTGAAAGAATAGAGAAATTCCAAGCGCTTTCGTGACTACTCACATTATCAAGGAACTATGAAAGTAAAGCATCCAAGGAAGCTATATAAGGGGTCTGGTCGGCACCCTCACTATCAGATCCCACAAAAGGTTTAAAAACACGTGACGCGCGGCGAGCCAACTTGGAAAGGTCCTTGGCACAACTCACCCCACAAACTATTCTACCCAAGAAATAAGAAATTTTAAAGATTATTTGTCCAGTGTATTATTAAATTCTTCCCAAATTCTTAATTATAAAGGGTTAATTTATATAAACCAAAGGAAAAAATTCATATTATTTCAAAACGCTTTTTATGAAAAAAGATTCAATTATTTCCTTTTTACCAGGGACTTGTTTGATACTATTTTCTAACTTTTTTAAAAAATCAATTGGTGGTTAAAACCCTTTACATGAATAAATAGGCATTGGAATCTTGTCCAGTTCTAATGCTATATTTATGTTTTTTAATTTTAGTTCGGATTTTTAAACCATTTGCCGTAATAAACTTTATCGCAAATTTTACAAGAATCTATAGACAATCCATCGCTTTTTGGGGGGGAATTCTTTATAAAATTTTTTTTACTGTAAGAGATTTTTGATAAAATTTTAATATTAAAAGTTTTAAAGAAGAGAAGGATATCAAAATTTTTTCATGGTGGGGAAAACCCAAACTTTTTTTTTTAAATAAGGCGGGTTTGGGCCTTTTTGGGATGTAAAAAGTTTCGGGCAATTTTTAAAGATTTATAAATTCATTTCTTGGGTATTTTAAATCATTACCTTTTCATAAATTTTGGATTTTTCCCCTCATCATAAACTCAGGACTACAAATTCGAAAGCTTCGAAACATTGATAGAAAACAGAAGTTTGACTTATCTTGATGCGGGGAATAATAGTGTAATAGGAACTTTATTAGTAGGTTTTCAAAATTTTTAAATTTTGGGGAATTCATTATTCCCCTTAATATTAAAAACACTAGAAAAGGCAATGAGTTATTTTCTTAAAGCTCAAAAGTAAATTTTTATTGATGGGCAAAGTTTTTTAATTTTTCCAAGGAAATGGTGTATTCTACATTTTTGGGCAAAGAAACAAAATATCATCAACAACTGAACCATTTAGCTCTATTAGGGAGGATTGTGTAAGTAACCTTGTTTAAAAAAAATTCCATGTATAGGTTACTAAGAAAGGTGAAAGAGGATTCCCCATTCCCAACCAAACTTCGAGTGTAAAATTTATATTAAATACAAATTTTGCATCAACAATGAAAATTTTAAATAAGTTTAATGATAGTAGGAACTGGCAATGGTAATCTATTTAAACGAGTTTTCAATAAGAAACTTAATAAATCATCAACGGGAAAACTTTCGTAAAAAAGGGGAAGTAACATAAAAAACTAACCTTTTAAATCATTTAAGTAGTAAAGGAGTTAATTTATAAACCAAGTCTATTTTTGTTTTTAACATTAAATTTAGAAATTTTGCAACAATGGGGCTCAAAATATAACAACCATTTGGATAATTTATATGAAATGACCCTATGGAGCTAATAATTGGTCTGACTGGACCGGGGTTTGTGTTTTTTTATTAGTCCTACTGAAAGGAAAAGATGGATTAGTGGAAGTAAATTGTTTGACTAATTCATCTTTGCCTTTCGTAAAGTTTTTATTTTTTTATTGAAATTGCTTTTAAAACGGTTCTAGGGGTTTTTTTCCTAAGTTTAGAAAGGTTTCAGTATCATCTAAAGATTATTCTTTTTTTCTTGGTAATCATTTTCTTTCAAAATTCTTTTGCTTTTATTTTGTCTGCTTTGTAAGGCGAAAATTTTTTTATTGTTATTAAGTGTATCATAAACTTAAAGAATTTTATTTTTTGGGTAGAATAGTTTTGGGGAGTTGTGCCAAGGACCTTTCCAAGTTGGCTCGCCGCGCGTACGTTTTTAAAAACCGTTGTGGGATTGATAGTGAGGTGCCGACCAGACCCCCTTTATTTAGCTTCCTTGGTTCTTTATTTTCATATTCCTTGATAAGTGAGTAGTCACAAAAGCGTTTGGAATTTCTTTATTTTTTTCGAGTGGTTGTTTTGCATATTCTAAAATCCCCTGTTTCTGTGATCTTATTGCTTTAATGGATCCACACGACTTTTCGAATGTTCTCGATAAATTTTCCCTAATCATATATCTTTTGTTTACAGTTTTCTTCTGCATGATCAAGTCCACAAGTTAAAAATTCGATTTAATTTCAAAAAAAATTTTTTAAAATTAACAAGTTCTCCCCAAGTCTCTTTTCCCCAAATAGAACCTTGACTGAGAGATGTCCTTTTGATGATTTTATGAGAATTATTCTTCAAAAAATATTGAAAAAACTAAAAAATACAGGAGAAGGAAGCTTCAAAAAAATTGAAAACAAAAAATACTCTTTTTAAACGGCCATTCCATCAGAATGGAAACACGTATGTTGGATCATTCTATAATAAACTCAGAAGAATTTTTAAAGAAACTCAAGACAAACTACAAGAAAATTGACATTTTAAATTTAAAATAGTGATTGGACAAAGCATGCTAATAACAATTTTGTAATTAACTTATAGATGAAATTTTAGAAAACATACAATGCGCTCTAGGTTTGGCTTAAATTTTTTCAACTTCAAAAAAAATTAAAATGTTGAAATTTCAAAAACCTTTTTTTAAACTTTGAAAAATTTTCTGATTTATCGTCTGATGAAAATTAATATTAGAAAAATGGTATATAGCTTATGTTAAAACCAAACTTCCCAAATTGCCCTCAAAGATTCTTTAAGTCTTTGATACACAATAACAATAAAAAATTTTCGCCTTACTAAAACAGACAAAATAAAGCAATGTAATTTTGAAAGAAAAAAGATTACCAAGAAAAAATGAAAAATTTTTTGTGTACTGAAAAATATTCTTTAAAATTAGGAAAAAAACCCCTAGAAACCCTTAACAGCAATTTTAATAAAACAATAAAATTCACTGAAAGGCAAAGATGAATTTGTCAAAAAAAATTTTCTTCCACTAACCTCTTACCTAAGTATGGACTAATAAAAAACACACAAACCAGGGGAAACCAGTCAACCAATTTTATCCATAGGGTCGTTTCATATAAATTTCCAAAAGGCTTGTTGATATTTTGAGCCCTATTTTTGGCAAAATTTCTAACTTTAATGTTAAAACAACAAACTTGGTTTTATAAATTAAGCTCCTTGACTACCCAAATGATTTTAACATGGTTAGTTTTGATGTTTTTCCTTGTTTACGAAAGTTCCTGTTTATGATTTTTAAGTTTTTTTATTGAAGAATCGTTAATATGATTTTCCATTGCCGTTTCCCACT
>NC_069489.1:8999231-9061731 GCF_026875155.1 Cherax quadricarinatus | reverse complement strand
GAGTCCTGCAACCTCTCGGTCGTTGTTGTAACCCCCCATCACCTTCCCAGTCTGATTCTGGTCCTTGACTGTTTTTTTCCTCCTGATGGGGGCTGTCAACGCTTCGGGTCAGTTTTGACTTTCGTGCTATGTCTTTTTCATATTGTCGTGAGCCCCCTTTCTTATCTGTGCATATTATTTCTGGCTCTTCGGCTAATCCTTTTTTTTCCTGATTTTTTCTGTCTTCTGTACCTTTTTTTCTTAGTCCCTAGTTTTTCCCTCCCTACCCCTTGGGGTTGAACCAAGGATCGTTCTGTTCTTCCCATTATTTCTTTTTCCCCTTGGGAACAACCCTCCTGCCTCCTTGCATTTTGTTCCCACTAGTCCATCATTTCTTGTAGGGTTTTTCCCGTCTTTCCCCTCCCCCACTGAATTTTTTGAAGGAAGTTCCTCTTGCCGAGTAGTTCCCCTTTTTATTTTGGGTTTTTCCCCATCCTTTTCCCTTCTACTCTCCCCCACTTGGAGCTCAACTAGTAGTGGGAAGCACAGAACCACATGTCACTGCTCCCGGGCCCTTTCTACAAGTTCCTCGATGTCAAACTACTCAAGGTGTTTTACAAGGCCCAGTTTGCGGTTCATCTTTCCTCCCCTCTGGTAGGCTCTACATGTTGAGCATGGGGTTTTTCGTACTACATCCATCATCTTGGTTCCATGTTTCGGAACCCCAGGGGGCTCCAGGTTTTCCCAGTCAATCCCCTTGTGATTGAAATCCCCATAACTAGTAACTTTGCTCCCCCCCGTGTGCTCTCCTGGCCACCTCGGCTGTGTGTCGCCCGTGGCTCTGTTCCCTTATCTTTTATTTTCTTTTTGGGTCCCCTGCAGTTTGTGGTGGGTTGTACATTACTGCAATTATCCCTTTGTCCCTAGATGGATTGTTCCTACAAAGTAGTCCCTTTCACCCGAGCATCCTTCCTTCCATTTTCTCAAAACCCCCTGGCTTTTATGAGCAGTAAAAAATCCTCCTCCCCCTCTCCCCCCTCGTTTTTCCTGAAGATTTATATCCGGGGGGAAAGATTAAAATCTGTTATTTTTTGGGTAAATTTTTTTTCTGTGAGTGTATTATGTCTGGGGTGTCTCCTTGATTTTTTTCGTCCCCACCCTCATACTTGTTTGTTTTCCATTGCATTTGTATACCATCCTTCAATTCTTTTCAAGACTGTGGTTGGGAGGTGTTTTGGGGTTGGGGAAAAGTGGGAGATGAAAAGGGAAACTATGGGTGGTTGCTGTGGGGGTGGGTTTGTAATTAGGGGGGGGGGCGGGGTATGGCATAGGTGTTGTGGTTTAAGTTTTTTGGCTGCCTGGGGTTGACCTGGTTGGGGGGGCTTTTTTTGGAAGCTGTGGGGGAGGTTGTTTTGATCTTTTTCCCTGTGTCTGGGATCTCTTTTGTCTTCTCCATCCCCTCTCTTTCCCCTTTCGCTTTGTACCTTTCTCTCATTTTCCCGCTTTGGGCTTGTGTTCTGTCGCGGTCGGGGGATACCCTTCTGTACCCGGATGCCCCTTTAAATCGTGTTTTCCTGCAGTATCCTGTTCCGGTCGATTCTGCCTTAAAGGGTCACTTTCACGGGGCGGTTTCTTTTTTTTAAAAACCCCCCCTATTCCCCAAAAAATTTTTCCATTGGGTCATGTGTTTTCTCGAAAATTTCAGATGCTTTAAATTGCTTTTTTTCCCTTGTTTTTTTCTTATATGTTTCCCCTTCAATTCCCTGTACCCCTACACAAAGAAGACCTCACCTTTTCATTCTCCCACTGCATATCCCTGTGTACCCCTCATTCAATTTGATTTCCTCCTTGAGTTTTCCCTTCTTAGTTTTCATAGTATGTAATGGGTCAGGGCCCTGTCATTTTCCCATCCGGGCTTTCCCTGGGCTTTTTTTTGGGGGTCTTTTAGGGCCCCCAATTAGCTTAGTCTTTCTTTTACTCATCTCCATGATAGAGCTTCAAATGCAGTTTTGCTCCCCTTTCCCTACAGTCCCCTTATTTGGGGTGAGGTGCAGCCCTTGTTGTCAATCCCAAAATGTCTTTAGTTTTTTTGGCTGTTTCAGATTTTCCATTTCCTTTCTAAATCTGTATCCTGGCCTCTGCTGTTTTGACTTTCACCCCCCACTTCCTGTTTTTTCCATTTTTATCCTCTCTCCTTTTATGCTAAGTTCTTTAGTTTCTTTTCCCATTCTTGTTCCTTTTTGTGGGGTCTGCTGCCAATTTTCCCCTTTGCAGTTTTCCCCCTGCCCCTTGGGTTTTCTTTTTTGTTTCCTGGAACCCCATTTTTGTTTATCCTGATTGCCTCAGAGGGGAAAACCTATGTAATTCTGTTGTTATTTGATTGTATTGTCAGGTGTGGGGGGGGGGGGGGTTTGAGGGGGAAACTGGGGGCTTATGGGAGGTAGGGGGGGAGGGGGGGAGTGGGAAGGAGATGAAGCAAGTGGTTTAGGGGGGTGGGGGAGAGGGGGGGAGGGGGAGGGTGAAAAAAGGGGGGGGGAGGGTCAGGTGAAGGAGTGAGTGTCGGTGGGGGAGGGGGGGGGGGTGTATGTGTGAGTCTGGCAATAGTGTGTGGTTGGGTGTTTGTGTGTGTTGCGTTGTTGTGTGTGGTTGTGTGTGTGTTGTGTGTGTGTGGAGGGGTGGGGTGGGGGGGGGGTGGGGGGTGGGGGGGGTTTGGGGGGGGGGGGGGGGGGGGGTGGGGGGGGGTGGGGGGGGTGTGGGGGGGGGGGGTGGGGGGGGGGGGGGGGGGGTTGGGGGGGTTTTTGGGTGGGTGTGTGGGTGGGTGTTGTGGGTGGGTGGGTGGGGTGTGGGGGTTGGGGGGGTGTGTGGGTGGGTGTGTGGGTGGGTGTGGGTGGGGGTTTTTGGGTGTGTGGGTGTGTGGGGGGGTGGGGGGTGTGGTGTGGGTTGGGGGTGTGGGGTGTGTGGGGGTGTGTGGGGGGTTGTGGGTGGGTGTTGGTGGGGTGTGGGGGGGTGTTTGGGGTGGGTGTGGGTGGGTGTGGGGTGGGTGGGGTGTGGGGGGTGTGTGGGGGGGTGGGGGGGTGTGTGGGGGGGGTGTGGGTTGGTGGGTGGGGTTTTTTGTGGGTGTGTGTGGGTGTTTTTGTATGTGTGTGGGTTTTTGTGGGTGTGTGGGTGTGTGGGGTTTTGTGGGTTTTTGTGGGGTTTTGTGGGGGTTTTTGGGGGTTTTTGTGGGGGTGTTTGGGTTGTACGTGCGCACACTAGGCTCGCCCTTTTGAAAATTTTAAAAAAAAAAAACCCAATCAATTCCTTTTTTAATATGACTTATATACTAAATTTTTATTAAATTTCGTCACTTGTGTTTTTTGTGTGTGTGTGTTTACTAGCTTGTTCTTTGAAAAAGAGGGGGGGGGGGGTTAGTTAACACTATTTGTTATTGTTGTTGGTTCCGGTACCTTTTCCCGGCCCCGATCTTTGTTGTTGTTGTTTCCCGGTACTCTCCCGGCCCAGATCTTTGTTGTTGTTGTTTTACGGTATTTTCCCCCCCGTCTTTTTTGTTGTTTTTTCACCGGTACTCTCCCCGGGCCCGACTTTGTTTTTTGTTGTTTTACCCGGGACTCTCCCCCGGCCCCCATTTTGTTGTTGTTGGGTTTACCCCGGGACCTTTTCCCCGGCCCAGATCTTTGTTTTGTTTGGGTTTACGGTACTCCCCCAGCCAGATCGCCCCACAGCTACTTTTTACTTTTTGAGATTATGGATTTTTTTTTTCACTCAATTCCCCTTTATTATATCTGTTTATTATAACAATAATTTCGGGTGCAACGTTTTGGGTTTTATGTGCGTACTTGTTTACTAGCTTGTCCCTCAGAAAATGGGGGGGGGGGGTTATAGGCTACCAAAATCTTCTGGAGTTTACCTGGGGATTTTTAGATAATTTATAACCACTTTTTCTGTATGAAAGGGGGAGGGGGAGATGGTTAGCATACAAAACCCGCAGGGGAGACACTTGAGCTTTAGACACTAACCAAAAATTTAACCCCAAAAAAGGCAAGTGATGTCGTCGCCCAAAAAGGGGGTTCCCGCTGGTCGTCTATCAATCCTTCAAATTTTCTAACTTTCCCTTTAGGAACTTTATCAGCTTCAAGTTTTTATTTTCTTTTTTTTTTAAGCTTGGTATTCCCTTTTTTCTTTAGCAGTATTATGGTCATAAAAAGCTGATGATGTTAGCTACATTCACAAAACCAACAGCTGGGGGATTGCTAATTTTTTTTTCTTTAGTATTTACTTAATCACTTTTTATGACCTTATCACTACACTGCTGTTATTTTCACCAACATAGTATTTTTTAATATTTCAGATACACCCTTAAAAAAATTAACTGTTTGGATATTTTTTCAAAAAACTGCGGCCAGTACCTGTCAGCTGATGTTTTCCCTCCCCCACTCAAATTTATTCAAAAATTTAAAATTTTAAAAATTTTGACCTTCCAAATTATTCGCACTTTGAAAATTGTTACCTATGTAGGTTTTCACTGTTTCCCGTAGATGACCGCTTTAAATCTTAGGACAGCCCCTAGAACGAAATCCTGGGAGCCCTTTTTGCGATATGCTTCAGTTGTGTGTGTTGTGTGTGTGGTGGTGTGTGGTGTGTTATGTGTGTGTGTGTGTGTGTGTTTTGTGTGTGTGTATGTGTGTGTGTGTGTGTTTGGGATGTGTGTGGTGTGGTCTGTCTGTCCGTTTGTGTCTTATGTGTGTGTGTTTCTGTGTTTTTTGTGTGTGTGTGTGTATGCGTTGTTGCTGTTGCCTTGGTGTTGTTGTGTTTGTGTTGTGTTGTGCCTCTGTGTGAGTGTGGTGTAGGTGGTACTCACCTAGTTGTTCACCTGATTGAGTTGCAGGGGGGGAGTCCCAAGGGGTCCCGGCCCCCCCCCCTCTTCAAGGTCGCTACTAGGCACTCTCCCCCAACCATAAGCTTTTCATACTTGCTTAAAAGTGTGTATTGATCCGCTTCCCCCACATCGCTTCCCAAAACTATTCCACTTGCTGACTTTCTCTGTGCTGAGATATAGTTCCTAACATCCTTGATTCTTTTGTCTTAACTTCCAACTGTGTCCCCTTGTTGTTGCGTCCAATCTTGAAAGATCCTGTCTTTGTCCCCCTTGTCAATTCCTCTCAGTATTTTGTATGTCGTTATCATGTCCCCCATTTCCCCATGTCCCCCGTGTCGTTAGTTTTTATTTCCCCTTTCCTCTCCTCGTAGGGGATCCTTTAGCTTGGGGTAGTTTGTTGAAACCTTTGCATTTCTTATTTCTTTACGTGCTTGGTAGGTGTGGGTTCCAAAAATGGTGCCGCATACTCCAATATGGGCTTAACGTAAGGTGTACAGGGTCCCGAACGATTTTCTTATTAAGACGTCGGAATGCTGTTTGAGGTTTGCTAGGGCCCATATGCTGCAGGTTTTTGGTTGATGTGCGCTTCGGAGAGGGGCTGGTGTTATACCACCCCAAAATCTTTTTCCATGGTGAGGTTTGTAGTCTCTGGCCCCCCGACTGTACTCCATCTGCGGTTTTTTTTTCCCCCCCAATCTTCATGACTTTGACTTTGGGGGGATTGAATCCGGGCCAAATTTCTGGACCAGATTACAGCCAGTCAGATTCCTGGTAGTTCTGCCCGGTCTTTGATCAAATGATTTTTTTTATTATTATCCAAAAGGCGTTCCCACCAAGGGGGTGGCCTGAAAAAAAAAAATTCACCCTCATTCACTCCCTCCTGTCTTGCCCCGAAAGGGGGCTTTACACTAAAATTTTTAACTGCAACATTAAAACCCCTCCTTCAGAGGGAGGGCCCTTTTTCCCTCTCCAGGACTCAAGTCCCGGGCCCGCCCGGGTTTTCCTGAACCCCTTCATAAATGTTACTTTGTCCACTCCAACGCACGTAAGTTTAAAAACATTTGCTCCCTTCCTCCTATCAAAAACGCTACGATGCCCGTGGAAGTCCCAAGCCCCCGCGCACAAAACCCTTCCTTTACCCCTCTCTCCCCCCTTTTCCTAGGCCGACCCCTACCCCCCCTTTCCTTCCACTACAGATGATAAATCGTGAAATATTCTGTTTTTCTCCATTCTTCAATGACCCAACCCCCTCAAACCCTTTCCCCACCCCTTTGGGCAACAGTTTGGTAAACCCGCCCTCCTCCTCCTAACTTCCAAACTACGAATTCTCGCATTTTATTTAACCACACATTGCCCTCGACATGACATCTCCACTGCCTCCCGTTCTCCCCACTGCAACATTTCACCTGTTTAACCCTTAAAAAGAGGGTTGGGTTTTTTAAAAACTATACTTCATCTTCCCCCTTTGCCTCCAAGGACAAAAATTTTTGTCTCCCCAAAATCCTAGAGCGCCCTCACTCTTTTCCCTCATCAATTCTATGATTCACCTCATCTTTCATAGACCCATCCGCTGACACGTCCACTCCCAAATACATTTACCTCCTCCATACTCTCTCCCTCAAATCTGATATTCAATCTTTCATCATCTAATCTTTTTGTTTTCCTCATAACCTTACTCTTTCCTGTATTCACCTTTAATTTTCTTCTTTTGCACACCTACCAAATTCATCCACCAATCTCTGCAACTTCTCTTCAGAATCTCCCAAGAGCACAGTGTCATCAGCAAAGAGCAGCTGTGACAACTCCCACTTTGTGTGTGATTTTTATTTTTTTAAACTCCCCCCGCCTTTTGCCAAAGACCCTCCCCTTTTACTTCTCTTACAACCCCATCAAAAATTATTAAAAACCACGGTGAAAATCACACACCCTTGTCAAAAGGCCCTACTTTTACGGGGAAAATAATTTCCCTCTTTCCTAAAAAATCTAAACTTGGGGCCTCACTACCCTCGTAAAAAACTCTTCACTGTTTTCCAGAAAACCCAACCCCCCTACCCCCAACATTTTGAAAACATCGCCACTTTCCCCCCCCAATCCACCCTTTTATACCCCTTTTCCAAATCCATAAATCCAAAAAGACCTCTTTGCCTTATCTAAATAATTTTTAAAATTATTGTTTAAACTGAAAACACCTGTTCCAAACCCCCCCAAAACCTTTCCTAAAGCCTCCTTGTTCATCTGCTATCCTTTCTCCGCTTACTTTTTAATTCTTTTCAAAATTCCCTCCCCAATACATTTTTCGATCAAATGAATTCTCATAAATTTTTTTTTACGCCCATCTGCAAACAGGGACATCTCGTGGGCTATTTTTTTCCGTTAGGTGCCCAACAAATACCAGAAACAGCACGGGTCCTAACTGCCCCCGTGGGACCCCCGCGGGGTCACAGGGCCTACTCTGTCACCTCGGCACTAATATTACCCGCTGCTTTTTTTCCTGAAAATTTTTTTCCCCTAAACCCCTTTTTGTGCCTTCCCTTTTTATCCTGTTTGGGTTTCCTCCATTTTTTAAACTTATCTCTTTTGGGGGTACTGGTAAAGCCCCCCTTCCCTTGCATTTCCAAAAAAATGCAACCCAAACCCACCCCCTCTTCTCTTGTTTTAAACGCGGGTCACCAGTCATAGAATTTCCATTAGGTTTTGACACTGGTTTTCCCGGCCCCTTAAACCATGTTGGTTTGCTGTTGATGAGATCTTCCCTTTTTTAGGTGTTGAAACCACTTTTCTCCTGAAAATCTTCTCCAAAAATTTGATACTATACATGTCAGTGGCTTATCGGGTAGTTTGGGGCTTAATGTCTGTCTCATTTTTTAAAGTTTGGGGACTACATTTCGGGTCTTCAATGCCTAGGAAATTTCCCCCTGTTTCGATAGATGTATTAAATTTTGATGTTGGGGGTACACATAGCGCATCTGTTTTCCCTCTCCCCGGGCCCGGGAGAGATTTTCCCTGACCCCTTTGCCTTTGAGGTATCTACTAAAAACCCCAAAAGGGATCGCTGGCCCCAAGGGATCTTTCCCATAGGGTGATTTTCCTAAATATCTGCACTACTCAAGGTGAATACTAAGCCGGGCCCTGATGGTTCGCCCTTTTCCTCTCTCATAAAGGGTTTTCCCCAGTACCACGCCGCCCATTTTACCCCTTTCCATGAAATTCTTGGCCCCCTTTTTGGGCTCCAAGTTCTCCCAGTCGATCTCCTTGTGGTTAAAGTCCCCCATAAATCAGGAGCTTTCCCCCTGCATGCATGAGCTCTTTGGCCCCCTGCAGCCAGTGTGTCAACCACCCGCTATATTGCCCCTCGTAATACTCTTCTTTTGGACCCCCTGCTGCTTTTGTGGGGGTTATACATCCCAACCCTTACCCCCTTTGGGACCTCCAGAGGGGAAGCTTTCCCCCCGCTTGTAATCCCCTTTCTTCTCCGCTGTTCCTCTCCCCAGCTCATAAAAAATTCCATCATTTTTTAAATTCAGAAAGTGCCACCCCTTACCCCCCCCCTGTTCCTTCTGTCTTTCCTCAGGATCTGGTACCCCCATTGGAAAGAGGGCCCATTTTATCATACCTGAAATTTTTGGGTTTTCTGTGAGAGCTATGATGCCCGGTGATGCCTCTTTGACTTTTTCGGGCCCAACTCCTCCCCACTTTTTTGTTTTTCCCATACTGAAAACCCCCCGGGAGTCCAAATGGCCTTTTCCTGGGTGAAAAGGGAAAAAAGTAAACAATTTGGAAAATTTTGGACTTCCCTTTTTCCTTCTTAAATTTTAAAAACAGAAATAGGGTACACTATAAACCTAAGAAAACAGGATAGGTATTAGTGCACTCCAAGGAAAGCAAGGCAAAAATAAAAAGCCACAAGAGACCAGACCGTGTTTTCAACCAGCTCTAAAATGGGGAAATGAAAAAAGGGCACACAGGAGAGGGGTTCCCCCCAAATTCCCTCTGCGAAGCCAGAAACCATTTTTTTTCTTTAAAAGTTTTGGTTTTTGGGGGAAACCTAAAAATGGGGGTTTTGAACATGGGGGCCAAATTAAACCTAGTCCCCTCCTTGTTGGGGAAAAGGGCCTAAAAATTTGGGGGTTGAACCTCCCAATTTAAACCGTCCCCAGGGAAAAATTTGGGCCCCCCCCCCCCAAACTCGGGAATTGGGGTTTTTTTGGCCAAAAAAAACCCTCTCAGTGGAAGGGGGCCGCCAGGCCCACAAAAAAAAGGGGGAACCCCCCTTTTTCCTCCCAAAAACCCAACCCGGGAAAAAAAAAGGGTTCAAATTTTTCCCGTAACAACGAAAAACCCCTTTAAAAAAAGAAAACCAAAAAGGCGCCAAACCCTTTTCTGGGGAATAGGTTTTTCCCTTAAGAACGGCGGGGACCTTGTGGATTTTTTCATTTAAAAAAAAAAAACCCCACCACCGGGGTTTTAAAAAAAATAAAAAGGGTTCCCAAGCCTTCCCACCAAACCTTTTTTTAATTAAAACCCCTTAGTTTAAATTTCAAAAAGAAGGCTCCCAAACCTTTTTTTTGAATATTATTGCCCCCAACCCCAACGCATAACCTTTGTTTTGGGTTTTAAAGGGGGGGGAAAAAAGAAATACAAATAATTTTTTTCTTTTTACCCAAAAAGAAACTTTCAAAATTTTTGGGGCCCAAATTTTAAAGGGGGAATTTTTGTGACTGGAAAAGAGAGGTAAGAGGGGCTACAATATTTGAGAATTTTTACAAAAATCTTTGTAAAACCCTATCATGCCTAGGAAACTTTAAAAGAGTTTTCCCTATCATGGGGAAAATGGATAATTTTTAAAAGGCAAGAACTTTAGCAATTTTAGGAAAAACTTCCCACAATTACTTCATTGCCTAGAAAAATTTGACAGTGGCGTGGCCAAAAAAAGGGATTTAGAAAAATTAACAGATAAAAGGGAACTCTAAAAGGGTCTCAAAAAGAGCCTTAGGTTTTAAGTAGGTGTTGATCCAAAGTATTAGACACCACAACAATATACCCAAAGGTACGCTGCCGTGCCTTAAAGTTTTTTAATTAGCCTTATGGAAAATTTTTCTGGAATAAAGGGAGGGATTTTTTTCATTAAAAAGGGGGGGTAATGTGTTTTGATAATGCCCTCCGGGAATTACAAAGGCAAGTTTTCCCTTCGCCTTGTCCGCAAAGGTACCTGATAGAAACCTTTAAGGAGATCTAACTTGGACCCAAAATTTTAAGGCCTTTAAACCCACAAATTTTAAATTTTAAACCCATCCAGACAGGAAGAGGGTAAGCATCGTGATTGTGACCTCATTCCCCTTACGGTATTTTCGGGTACAATACAAAACCCCCTCCATCAGCCTTTTTAAAAAAGGGGATGCACGGTGAAGCCCTTTGGATTTAGATGACTCCCCCAACTAAACCTTTCTTTAACAGAAATTTCTATTTCCTGCTGAAGAAAGCCTTTGCTTTTCAGGATTAGCTCTGTAGGGGGGAGATTTTTAATAGGTTTGGATTTTTCCACATCTACATTTTGATAACCTAACGTACATTTTTTCGGCCCATCCAAAAAAAAACATTAGAGTATGACTTTAGAAGCTAAGTTAAACTTGTTGCTTGCTTTTCCCAGATAGCCCCTTCCATTAAAGGGCTAGGTTTCCTTAAAGGGGGGACAGAATTTGAAAGTTTAACTTTTAATTTCAGAAATAGGTGAAAAAATCAGATTTCGTCTCAGAGGTAGAGGACAGAGTCATTACGGGACTTTATTGGTAAATTGAAAAGATTTTAATTGATTAAGGTGGAATTTTCGGGTTTTTGAGGTTTTATCAAAAGGAGCTACCACATAATTTCATCAGATAATTTACTTACAATTTGCAAAGGCCCCGTAAATCTATTTTTCAAGTTTGGCCAGGTATAGGTTCCTGCCCCAACACTTTGTTTTCCTGGAGGGAAAGGAGCGGAATTGTGCACTTCTGCCTACCTTGTTTCATCTTATTTTGAGCTTTTTTTTTAGGTTACCCTTAAAAAACGGGAAGTGCCACATGAAAACCTTAAAGGGAGGGGTTTTTTAAGAGTGTTGGGGCTAACGTCTTCTCCCACCCCATCCTTCTTTGAGCACCCAAAGGGACCTCGTAAAAAGGGTGCCCAAAGATCATTTCAAAGGGAACAAATTCCCCGGTAGACTCTTCCCAACCGTTTCTCGCACAGAAAAATTAGCAAAAAAGGAAAATTTGATTCATCCCAGTCCGAAAGGAAAGTGCATGAAAAAAAGTTCTTTTTCAGGGTTTTTTAACGTCTAAATGAAATTTCTTTCCAAGGCCCTTGGACTGGGGAAAGATGGGGCAGGGGAAAAAGTTTGGATTATCCAAAACCAAAGTTAATCCCTTCCCCTAAAGTTTTTGGCAGTGAATTTAGAACCCTTGACCCATTTTGAATAGTTTTGGGAATGCCAAAACAAGAAAAAAATTTTTGTTAAAGTTTTGGGAAATTTGGTTTTGTATTAAAACTGTGCAGGGGGAATTGCTTCGGGATTTTGGGTTACTCTATCCATTATGGAAAATTTAAATATTTGATTTCCAGATTTTGGACCTAGGTATTGGCCCTAAACAATCTAAAAATTTAATCTGCCAAAAGATTCTCCATGGGCCCGGGGTATGGGTTGGGAGAGGGGGCGGGTTTTTAATGAAATGTCCGGGGTTTCCCCCTACTTGCGACTTTCCCCCCGGGGCAACACCTGATAGGGACATTAAACACCCTGTTTTAAATTTTTTTGGCCCAAATTTAAAAATCTTTTGTGTTTTCTATACAAGGTCTTTGAAAATTCCAAAGTGCCCCTAATGAAGTATTATAAGCTATTTTTAAATTTTTTGGGGTTTTAAAAAAACTTTTTTGGGAACCACTAACCTTTCAGACAATTGCCGGCCCTCTATCTCCTTCCCAAATCTCAGTGCAGATCAAATAACCTTTTTTAAAAATTTCATATTTTGACCGGATCCCCCCCCCCCCCCCCCAAAGGGATTTCCCCAAAGGGTTTCCTTAAAAAGCAAATTTTAAATAAGGGGTCCTTTCGCTGCCCTTTCCCGGGAAAAGGACAGTCGCTAAAAATTTGGAAAAAAGATATTTCTGGAATTCTGAAAAGGGAAAAGGAAGGCTTGATCGGGGTCTGTTCATTTTGATCTAGGGGGGGCCTGGCCAGTTTTCCTCGAAAAACCCAAAGTGGCTTTTTTTCCCCGAGTTTCGGGGTCGCCCAAAGGATGGGCCCAAAAATTCTCGCCAGCAACCCTTGGGATGTTGCCCGGGTTAGGGCCCCAACCCCGGAAAAAATTTAAAACTTTATAGGTACAGGAACACATTAGCGTAAAAATGTTATTACCCAGTAAAAAACATCGCCCCTTTCATGGGGAATCCTTTGGATCACCCACAGTCAAGTACCCAGTGTAATTTTTGCACTGTACAAAAAATTTTTATCCCAAAAGGGACAGAAAATGGGCCCCCCAAAAATTGTTTTTCAATAAAACAGGGGAAATTTCAAGGAAGTGTTCTTGGGAGGGGGGGTAAAAATTCCCTCTTTTATAAAAAGGCAATATGCTCCAGATCTATTGGGTTTTTTGACTTCAGTTGTTTTGGATTTTTCCCCTAAAAAGGGAAAAAAGATTTCTTACAATAATAAGGGGCCACCCCTTTTTCTACTTCCTCGGGGGACATGTTACAAAGGTTTAGAAAATTTTCCCAAAGGGGGTTGGGGTTTGTGGGGGAGTTAGGACGGAGGGTGCCTACTTTGTTACAGGGGAAGCAAAACGACAGGCTTGCACTTTACTTTTTTGCTGACGTTGCAACTGGTGCACTCGGCGTTGCCCTCTCTGGATACTGTTGTCGAAAATGCCCCATTTGAGTAGTTTGTCTCTCAGCTGGTTCCCATAAGTTGAAAAGCGTGGCTCCCCCAGGTGATTATTTTGGTTTTGACGTAGACGTTCTCCCCCTCCGGTGGCATTTTTATTTCCCCAAAGGGTTTGACAAATTCTCTGCTCATCCAGGCTGTTAAAAAGAGAGAGGGGACCGCTCGGGACAAGGGGGGGTTTGTTTGGAAGGAAATCAACCAACCGGGCGCCCCAAAAGCAGTGGTTAAGCAGTTTCCTGCAAAAAAGACCGATCCTCGGGTTTCCCCGGACTCCAGCGGGGGGGGTCAGTCAGAATACGCTGCCCCAAAATTTTCGAAAGTAAGGGACACCACTTTTTTTTTACCAGCGGGAAAAATTTTTGGGTCTGTTGTCGCACAAAAAAACCAGGGATTTGACCAAGCGTCGCCTGCCAAATTTTAAAAATTTTTTTTTTACCTAGCTGGGATACATGTTTTAACTCCCAAAATTTGGTTTTCACTACTTGTTAAACAGAAACATCAGAAACTTTTTAACCCCCCTGACGTAAATTCCCTGTGCCTTCCCAAAACAATGTTTTTGTGAACCAACGTCCCCAATTGGTTCCGGCACCTAAAGGGCTCGAGCCTGTTTTTTCGAAGCTTTCGAAAAATTGTTCGGGTTCCCGGCCCCAAAATTGGCGGGGAACAAGCTGAAACTGCTTTCTGTAAACAAAAATTCATTACAAAAACGAAAACGCCTTCTTTCTCTTTCCCTATAAAAATTTTCCTTTTGAAAATTTGCTCTCTTTTCCCCAAAGTCTCCCTCAAGATTGGATTTTTGCCGCTCAAGTGCCAACGTGCTGATTAAACCTCGAGAAAAACCGCTGCTGAACTATACTGACTTTTTTGCTCCGTTGATATATCCCCTTCCTCCTGCGAGAAAATAGTAGTTTTTGCCCTAGCCCCCTAGAGGGAGGAGTCTGATGTCCCAATCTCTTCTTCTCGAATTTTTGTCGGTAATCAGTAAACCGCATTGACCGCTGTGAGAGTTTTTTTTGTATTTAATGCCAAGGGAAACGGCAATTTTCCAACAACGCTGTGGGGAAAATTTAAAAAGGGGGAATTAAAAGCAAAAAGGAAAATTATAAAAGGACCAGACGTCGATTGTCGGGTCCCAATTAATTTAAATTTCGCCCTTGGGCAAGAAAAACAAATTGCAGAATACCCCAAGGGAAAACTTTTAATTTGCAAACACCTTCTATGCACGAAACGATTGCGAATACCCCAACGAAACCCTTTTTTGCAAAACAGCTTAGCTATGCAAGTACGTTTGGGCGGAAATACCATAAAAGGGGATCCAATAGAAAAAGCTAGCTGCAAAAATCTTCACACCGAACAGGCTAGTAGCAACTGAAAACAAAAAAATTTGGGTTAAAGCAATGCCAGCCCCAGATTACACACGTTTTTCAAGATTGACCTAGCAAAGCGGCACACAGAACAGTTTGTAGCGACTGTTGAACAAACCACAATAAAAAGGGCTGCCCCTTTAGAAAAGAAAACTGCCCACGAAAAATTTGAAAAACGTTGGCAAAAGCTAAGCAATGCCAGACAGCAAGCTGCCCCAATTTTTCCTGCTACCAGCTTCACCCCTAGGCTAAAACCCTTTTTTCTAAGTCCAGCTTAGCTCCCCGGACAGGTGCCCCATTTTTAAAAACCCCAGGAGCCCAAAAAATTAACCTTTTTATCCAGGGTTTTTAAAGGGAAAAAAATTAAACAAAAGCAAAAAAATTTTTTGACTTTTATTACCCTTCCCCAAATCTAAAACGCAATATGGAAAACTATATACACTATGTACAGTGATAGGTAAATTTTGTACAATCAACGGTAAGCAAAGGGGAGAATAGAAGCCCCCAAGAGAGCAGGCCGACTTCAACCAGCTTTTAGAATGGGAAGACAACGGCGGGGAGGACAGGGATTCCCACATAACCCCTGCGATTGCCCAAAAAACCTCTTCTGATTGGCTTTGGGCCTGGTTACCCGTTGAAGAGTGTGTTAGTTAGTTTTTCCATTTTGTCCTAGGCACATTTTTGATTAGACACTGGGCCTTTTTTTTTTGTGTTTTGTTGGTTTTTGTTGTGTGTACATACTCAAACCCATTTGAAATAAAATATTTTTGGTTTTCAGGGGTCGATTTAAGCTCCTGGTCCCGCCTCTTCTTGCTGATTGCTTCTAGGTCCTTTTCTCTCCCTCCCCCTGAAATTTATATACCTCGGCCCTTAAAAAAATGTATGGTTTTCCCCCTCACTAAAGTCACTTTCTAGGCTTTTTCCACGGGCCCCCGACTACTCTATGACTGAAGAAAATTTCTTCCTAACATCCCCTTTTTGTGGGGTGTGTGTGTGGTGTGGTGTGTTCTTTTTTTTTTGTCTTCCCTTTTTGTTTTGGGGTTTTTGGGGGGTTGGGTTTTTTTTTTGGTTTGGGGTTTTTTCGCTGTTGCTTTTGGGGGTTTTTTTCCCTTTTTTTGGTTTTATCATACCTCACCTTTAAACGGGGGGATGGTTCCCCGCCTCCTTAAAGAATCACTTTTCCCCCCAAGGCTTTTTCCCGGCCTTAAACTAATTATTTACCCGGAAAATCCCTTCCCCCAAAATTTCCCCTTTGGGGTTTTGTGGTGGTTTTAATTTGTGGTTTTGTGTTTCGTTTGTGTTTGTTATGTGTTTTGGTGGTTTGTTTTGTCTTTTGTTTTTGGGGTTTTTTTGTTTTTTGTCCCCCCCAACCTTCTCCCATGGGTTGGGGGTTTCCCTTCCTCTCCCGGGGCCCCCCTCTTTCACTGGGCGTTAAAATTTTGCACTTTCCCTAGCCGTGGGTTTTTTGTTTTTTGTGTGGTTTGGTTTTTTGCTTTTTTTTTGTTTTTTTTTGTGGTGAAAAAATTTTTTTCCCAACATGTTTTATTTGTTCTTTACCAGTTCCCCCTTTTTTGGGGGCCCCTTGGGTTTACCGGTTCCAATTTTCTCCCCTCCGGCCCTTTATCCCCCTTTGTTTAATTTCCTCCCCCCAGTATTTTTGGTAAGTTTTATCAAAAAATTTTTCCCCCCTATCATTTTTCCCCCCAACCCTTTTTGGGCCCCCCCCCAGTTTTTCCCGTTTTAGGTTTTTTTTTTTACTTTTAACCCCTTTTCCTTTGTAGGGGCCCCAACCTTTTTAGGCTTTCCCTTGGGAAATAACCTTTTTGGAAACCCCTTTTGACTTTCTCTAGTTTTTCTTTCTGGGGGGTTTTGGTTTGTTGGGTGTGTGTAAATTTTTTGTTTTGGGTGGTGTGTTTGGTTGGGTTTTGGGGGTTTGTGTGTGTGCCCGGGTGGTGGGGTTTTTTGTTTTTTTGTGGTTTGGTTTTTGTTTTTTGTTGGTTTTTGTTTTTTTTTGTTTGGGTTTTTTTTGGGAAAATTTGTAAGGGGTGTTTTGGGTTTTTGGTTGTGGGATTTGTTTTTTATTTTAATTGGGTTTGGGTTTTGTTGTGTTTTTGTGGGGGGTGTGGGGTGTGTTTTGTTTTTTGTTGTGGTTTTTGTTGTGGTTTTTTTTGGGGTTTGTTTTTAAGGTGTGTTTGTTTGATAATTTTTGGGTGTGTAAAGGTTTTTAAAAAGTTATTTTTTTTTTGTGTTTTTTGTGGGTTTTTTGTGTGGTGTGTGTGTGGGGGTTTTGTGGTGTGTGGGGTGTGTGTGTGTGTGTGTGTGGGGGTGGGGGTGTGTGTGTGTTTTGGGGTGTGTTTTTGGGGGTTGGGGTTCGGGGGTTTTTTTTTTTTCCCCCCCTTTTAGGGGGGGGTTTTTCCTGTCCCCGCCTCTTCAAATACGCCCCGATGGGTCCCCCTCTCCCTGGGACCATAGGCCCTTTTCATCCCCCTGCTTAAAACTATGTATGGATCCTGCCTCCACTGCATCGTTTTTCCCAAATATTCCCACTTTCCCGACTAATCTGTGGGTCAAGAAATACCCTAACATCCCTGTGATTCATCTGTGGGCTTTAAAATTCCCCCCTGTGGTCCTTGTTGCGTTCCCCCTTTCGTAACATCCTGTCTTTTTTCCACCTTCAATTCCTCTCAGTATTTTATATGTCCCTTTCAATGCCCCCTCCTATCTCTCCTGGGCCTCCGTGCTCAGGTTGTTTTCCCTTAACCTCTTCTCGTAATTACAACCAACCTTAGTTTGGAACTAGTTTGTTGCAAAACCCTTTTCACTTTCTCTAGTTTCTTTACTGCTTGGCTAGGTGTGGGTTAAAAATGGTGCAAACATACTCAAAATATGGGGGCCCCAAGTACCGGTGTACAAAGGGCCTGAAAGATTTCCTTATTAAATGTCCCGGGAAAGCTGTTCTGAGGTTTTTCCAGGCGCCCATATGCGGGAGGAGTTATTTGGGTTTATGTGCACGCAGGGGATGTGCTGGTTTTAAAACTCAAACCCCAAAATCTTTTTTCCCTTTAGTGAAGTTTTTGTCTGGGGTCCTAGGGCTGTACTCCCTTGGGGTCTTCTTTGCCCTTTCCCCCAATTTCATAAATTTTATTTTTTGGGTTTGAACTCCCCGGAGCCAAATTTTCTGGACCAACCCCGCATTCTGCCTAATTCCTTTGTTTCGCCCCGGTAGTTTGATCGATTTAGTTTTTTTTTCTAATCAACATCATATACTTTCAAACAAGGACACTTGGGGTCTTTTCCAAACATCATGTCGTTTTTACCCAAAACCCAAAAAAAGCACCGTCCTAAGACCCCGACCCCTGTTTGGAAAAAACCCCCTCTCAAGGACTTGGGCCCCTATCATCCCGACAAGGGAACCCCCTTTTTATTGTAGTGCTTCCCTGGTTTTCCCCGCCTGACCTCTAGTTTTTGCACTAATTCCTGGTGGAACTGTGCCAAAAAAGCCTTTTTTCCCCTTTCAGTCCAAGAAAATACAATTACCCCCCCCATTTCTCTCTTCTCTTATGGGTGTCCCAGTAATTTGGGAAATCCCTAGGGTTGGAAGGGGGGAAGAGAGGAAGATTTTGTGTGTGTGGGGAAACTCACCTATTTGTACTTACCTATTTGTAAAATCACCTATTTGTGGTTCAGGGGGCGATTCATACTCCTGGCCCCCTTAAAAATCTCCTTTTTAGGCATATCCCTTAGCTCCGAGGGGTTAGACCCTTTTTGCAAACCTTTGCAATTTTTCTTGCTTCCCTTAATGCTTGGCCCAGGTGTGGGGTTTTCCCAAATGGTACGCCCTTTCTCCAATATGGTCCTAACATCTACTTTTAACAGGGTCCTGGGGAAAAGATTTCTTATTAAGAGCCGGGAAAGCTGTTCCCTTTTTTTTACTAGGCGCTCGTATGCGGATCATTATTTTCTTGATGTGCGCCTCTGAAGATGTGCCGGGGGTGTTTTGTTCATGCCAAAATCCCTTTTCCTTGATGGGTTTGTTGTCTCTAGCCCCCTAGACTGTTCTCTGTCCCGTGATCTTCTTTGCCCTTTTTCCAATTTCATAACTTTGCAATCGAAGGGGTAAAATCCCGGGGCCAGTTATGGGCCCCTCCCTTTTGGGCCCGTCCAGGGTCCCTTTGTTAATTTTGAATTATCCCCGCCGTTTGAATTCTTCTCATCAATTTCAATCATTGCAAAAAGGGACACTTCGAAGGGCTATTCCTTTTTTCATGTGATTCCCAAATACCAGAAACAGCACCGGTTTTAAAACTGACCCCTTTGCAACCCCACTCTTTTTCAAACTGCCCACTCTTACACCCCTCCACGCCCCCAAAGACTCTCTTTTATCTTCCCCAACGGGGGTTCCATGGGCCCATTTTTGTGGCTTCCTTGTTATTTTCCTGCCTGTTCCTCCAAGAAAATGCAATTTTACCCACCCCCTTTTTTCTCTTGTTTTCTACTGTCGCCCTGTCATAGAAAAATCCAGTAGGTTTTTAAAAAACAGGATTTCCCATTCCTGAAGGGTTTAGGGTTGGGTTTCACGATAACTCGTTCCCCTTTTTGGATGGGTTCACAAAATCTTTTTGGGAATATTTCCATGACTTTGCCTACAATACATGTTAAGGGTTTTATTTGGGCTTTTTTTTAAAAAATTTTAATGCTTATTCCGCCTCCCCCCCTTTTAAAAAAGTGGACATTTGATGTCTTTCCAATTTTTAATTTGTGTTTTCCCTTTCCCTTTGAAGTTTAATCGGGTTTTGTTTTCCCTTCTCGACAGTTTATTTTAGATTATTATTAGTGGTAAAACAAGCACCTTTCTTTTCTTCCCGGACCCCTTTGGGGAGTTTTTTCTGTCCCCATCCCCTTTAAGGTACTAGCTTTGAGCCTCTTCACTACTTCCTAGGTTGTATGTATTCTCCAACAATTGATGGTGGGGCCCCATCTCTCTGTCTTTCGGGAGGGGGCCCTTCTGTCCTTTCCCCTGTGATCACTTTTTTTAATCTAGGTTGAAACTCCTCACATACTTCGTGGTCGTTTCTTGTGATCTCCCCTCCTTTTTTTCCTCAGCCTGATTTTTTGATTCTTTTTGTTGTTTTCCCCCCTGGGTGTGGCTGAACAACAGATTTTTAGGTCAGATTTGGCTTTTGCTGCTATTCATTTTTGTTTGCCCCTTGGCCTTCCCCACTTATATGTGTTTTAAATCCATTTTTTGGTTTCAACCCGTCTCCTTATTCTCCTGAATCCATTTTTCTTTTTTTTTTTTCCATTCTCTAACTCACTTTTTGGGTTTTGTCTTCCCTACACCTTTGGGTGAAAAAACGGCTTTTTCTATCTTTCTCGTTATTACTGGTTTCCTCCCACTTTACCCCATCTCCCCCCAGCTTCATTTCATACTGTTGTTTACATATCCCCTAATCTCGTTTACTGACTACTGAAACCCGTTTTCTGTTTCCCCCTGAACGTCGTCAAAGAAATTCTTCATCCTCATACCCCCCTTTTTTTTAGTTTTTGGGTTTATTTTCCTAACCTTCCTGCTTTCCCACTTGTAACTCTACTATGAATTCAAAGCTCAAACCACATGGGCGCGGCCCCAAAAGGGTTTTTTAAATGTAAAGTCCTCAAAATCTGCTGTACTCAAGATGAATAAGGTTTTGTCCACTGGTTTTTTCCTCTCCCCCTCTCCCCTGGGAGGCCCCCCTTTCATGTTGGTACATGAGGTTTTTTCCGTACCACCTCCATCATCTTAGCCCTCCACTTTCTGGGGGGTCATGTTTGGGTCCAGGGTTTTCCCCGTGATTTCCTTGTGGTTGAAATTTACACGTAATCATCAATTTGCCCTGCTCAAAATCACCCTTCTGGCCCACTTCTTTCCCGTGTGTCCCCCCAAACGCTCTATTGTTTTTATCAAACCTTGCCTTGGCCTCCTGGGTGTCCTTTGGGGGGTTTAAAACCAAACACTGCAATTACCCACCCTTTGGGAAATTCAGACTGAAGGTTCCCAATTTTAATCTCTTGGTTTTTTCCCCTGTCTCCTCTCCCAGCTCATTAAAAAACCCCCTTCGTTTTTTGATGAGCAGTTTCCTCTCCTCCACCCCGTCCGGTTCCCTTTTGCCCTTTTTTCAAGATCTGAAATCTTTATCAGAAACATGGAAATTTTTTTTTTATCATTCCCCCTAGCTTGGTTTTTGGGGGAGGGCTGTGATTTCTGGGGATTCCTCTTCGCTCTTTCCCCGCCCCTTTTCCCCACACTTTTTCGTTTTTCCATCAGCATTGGTTCCCATATAAAAAATAATAAAAAAAAAAAAATCAATACCGTGGGTGAACCAAAACACGAATAAACCCGAAAATAGAAGAGGTATTACGGCAAATTTCAGTTTAAACTTAGACCCCCTTTTCAAAGTCCACTTTAAAAAGAAAGGGGGTTTTTTTTTATATATTAAAAATATAAAAATATATATTTTATATATTTTATATATTTTAAAATTATTAAATATATATAAACCACAAAAAAACACTGATCTCCGGGCCCGAAGGGAGACTCGAACCCCACGAACCCTTTAAGAAGGTACCCAGTGCTTTACCAATCTACCCACACTGGGCCAAAGGGCCCTTGGGGGTCCGCTTGCCCCTAGACTTTATCCAAGGCAGCCCGCTTTTAGGAAAAAGGCCTTTTAAAACTTTTAATTCATCCGCCTGCTATTGGGGAATGCCTTTGGGATTGTTAATATCCTAGTAAAAACTATGCATGCCCGGGGGAAGAGTGAAAAACTGTAAGCCTTCCCCTTTAAAAACTGGTCCTTGGATCAAAATCTAGCCAAGCTGGACTCCAGGGTTTTTTTCCAGTTTGGGTAGATTTTGGGAAAAACACTGCCCTACCTTGTTCCAAGGAAACGTAGGTTTCGAGTCTCCTTTAACCCGAGTTCAGTGTTTGGGGGTATATTTGCCTGCTTTGCGAAATTTTCCCTTTCATATATATTTATTTTAAAATTTTTATATTTTTTTTATATATAATTTTTATTTATTTAATTATTTATATATTTTATATATATATATAAAATAATTTTAAATAATATATATATATTTTTATTTTTTATAAATAATTTTTTATATATAATATATAAATTTTAAAATAATTTTAAAATAATATATATATTTTATATATATATATTAAAATAAAATATATTTTTATATTTATATATATAAATTTTATATATATTTTAAATAAATTTTTATATTATATATATATATATAAATATATATATATAAATATATATATATATATAATATTTTGATATATTTTTAAATTATATATATATATATATATATATATTTTATATATATATATTATTTATATATAATATATATATATATATATTTAATTTTTAAAAAATATATATTTATATATAATACATAAAAATATATATATATATATAAAATATATATATATAATATATATAATATATATATATATATTTTTATATAAAAATTTAAATATATATATATATATAAATATATATATATATTATATTTAAAAATATATATATATATATATAAAAATATACTAAATAAATATATATACATTTTATATAAATTTTATATAAAAATATATATATATAAAAATAAAATTATTTTATATATATTATATTAAATATTTATATTAATATATATTTTATATAATAAAAAAAATTATAAATATAAAAAATATATTTAAATTTATAATATTATAATAATAAAATTTAAATTTCCCAAACCCGGGAAACCTTTATCAAATTTTAGGGATGTAAATAAAAAGGGAAGGCCCCCAAAATGGGGTTGGGTTGGGGAAAGCCCCTTGCCGGGACCTTGGGTTTAATTTTTTTCCCCGGGTTAAAGGTTTTTGAGTCTCCTTCAGCCCAAAATCAGTGTTTGTTATATTTCGCATGCCTCCCCGAAAATTTCCCTTTCATTTTTATAAAATATATTTTTATATTTTTTTATATATATATATATAATATATATATAAATATTTTATATAAATATATATATATATATATTATATATAAATATATATATATATATATATATATATATATATATATATATATATATATATATATATATTATATATATATATATATATTATATATATATATATGTATAATATATATATATATATATATATATATATATATATATATATATATATATATATATATATATATATATATATAATATATATATATATATATATATATATATATTATATATATATATATATATATATTATATATATATATATATATAATATATATATATATATATATATATATATAATATATATATATATATATATATATATATATATATATATATATATATATATAATATATTATATATATATATATATATCACTACTACTATTACTTCACTGCTCCCTCTCCCATTCCTGTCCCTGTTTGCTATCCTATATGTACTCCTTTCTCTCCTTTTTGTTACTGTGACTTTGTAAATGGTCCTTGTCGAACAGAAACGTCGTCTTAAGCTCCTTATTTCTATGTGCAAGTTATTTGTGTAATGTGTGTGGTATATCATATCTTCAGTGTCGTCTCCAACACTGTGCTCTGGGGGTCTGTGAAGGTGGAGGACCTGGAAGTAAACTGTGGGATTCTACAGCATAGTGTAGGGTGGTTTGTGTTCGGGTTGTGTGTTTGGTTGTGGGGCTCCTGGGTTGATTCTGTGTGTGCTTAAGCAGATTAGTTGCACTGTTCTGGTTGTCCTCTGCTGATTCTATGGTTGTCTCTCTTACTAGCCCATTTTGCCTCTGTGTCCTCTCTCTCAGCTGCTGTCATTCTGAATCATTAAAATTGTATAAAATACCGACAGGTTGGGAGGTAAGACACATATGCAACAGTTAGGTATCTTTATTTTGAAACGTTTCGCCTACACAGTAGGCTTCTTCAGTCGAGTACAGAAAAGTTGATAGAAGCAGAAGAGACTTGAAGACGGTGTAATCAGTCCATCACCCTTAAAGTTTTGAGGTGGTCAGTCCCTCAGTCTGGAGAAGAGCATTGTTTCATAGGCTGAAACGATATGGAGTTGAAGTGACAGGATGGAGCCTTATATAGCGCCTGGAGGTGAGACGTAGGTCACTAGTAGAAGTAAGAACGCAGATGTTGGGAGGTCAGGTCCCTCTCAAATCCAGCCGTTCTCACTAGTAGAGGTTGTCGAAGTTGATTGCAGGTCTGCACCAAGATACCCTTGTGTTGCAGTGTCTGACAGATTGAACATTAAAATGGTATAAAATACCGACAAGTTGTGAGGTAAGACACATATGCAACAGTTAGGTATCTTTATTTCGAAACGTTTCGCCTACACAGTAGGCTTCTTCAGTCGAGTTCAGAAAAGTTTTCTGTACTCGATTGAAGAAGCCTACTGTGTTGGCGAAACGTTTCGAAATAAAGATACCTAACTGTTGCATATGTGTCTTACCTCACAAGCTGTTATTCTGTTCTTATGTCTAGGTCTAGGAACACCCTCTTGTATGTTGACGATTCCTTCAGCCGTGATTTCTCTTGCAGGATCCTGTTTCACACTGTTTCTGTCTTGAAAATTAGCTTGACCAGCCAATGTCTCCCCTTCAAGTACCCCCTTGTTCTCTGAAAATTTACTGTCTCAGTCTTGTCCTGTTTTTCTTCCTCCTGTCTTTCATTGTCTGTCTTCCCCTCACTCTCCTGAAGCCCATGAATAAACACTGACTTTCCCCTCTCCTCCTCCCATTGCCTTTCACTCTGTGTTTCCAGGTCCCGTTTGTACATGGCTATTGTCTCCCTTACTTTTTTCCTGTAGTTCTTGGTGGCATGGTCGTGCTACTACCTATGACCTATCCCCCTCTCCACCTTCTTCCTCCTTTTTCTGCTAATATCCGTGCTCCCAACTGCTCTCCAACTGCGCTGATAGGGCCTTAGTGTAAGTTTTGTCTCCTTCCTTTCCATTTGACTCCTCGTTCAGTAGGGGAGTACCAGCTTCTGTTGCTGAGTCTCCTCTGACCAACAGCCCTGTAAGTTGCTTCAGCCTTCGGCTTCGACTTGTGACTCCCATTTCTTCTTCTCCTCCTCCACCCTCTTTTCCAATTTTACAGAAACCTCTGCCTTCATCCTTTTCTCCATTCTCGCAGACAGCTCACCTAGTTTTCTCTCCCACTCTTTTTCCATCTTTATACATTGCTCTTCAATCCATTTTTTCTTACCAGAACCGTTTTCCTCTAATCCTCTAAGCTTTTGACTTCCCTTCTGAGCCAACATTTTTTTCCGGGGAGGGGGGGTTGTGTGAGTGAGTGGGAGTGGGAGGTTTTAAGGAGGAGAGAGTTGGGGGGTTAGGTGTTATAGTGATGTGCGTGTGAGGAAGTGGGAAAGTTTTCAATGGGGAAAAAGTTGGGGAGAAGGCAAGAGATGAGGAGAGGGATAGCTGGGGAGAGGGAGAAGAGACAGGGAGAGTGACAGGGGGTGGAGGAAGAGTAAGAAGAGGGATAGAGAGAGATGGGGTGGGAAGGGGGGGAGGGAGAGAGGAATTAAAAGAGTGGGGTTTTGAGGGGTGGGATGGAGAGAGTGAAGAGAGTGGGAGGGGAAGGTGGAGACAGTGGCAGAGGTGAAGAGAGATAGGGGAAGGATTGGGAGGTATAGGGATACAAGATGAGAGGGGAAAGGGAAGTGAGGGAATGACAAAGGGGGAGACGTGGGAGGGAGAGGAAGGTGAGGAGGAGGATAGAAGGAAGATGTAGAGGAAAGAGTGAGAGAGAGAGGGTGTGTGTGAGAGAGTGAAAAATGAGGGTGATGGTAGGGAGGTACAGAGTGGGAAAAGAGGCAGGGAGAGGGAGAGACAGAGGGGGAAGGGGAGACAGTGGCAAGGGTAGACACATTTGGATGGGGAAAGGGGAGGGAATGAGGAGGAGAGAGACATGAAGGGACATTCACAGGAGGGGGAGAGAGAAGGGGAGATGAAGAAATAGAGGGAGGGAGGCCGAGTGTGTAAGAAGGGTTTATATGTGGTTAGTGTTGTGATGAGTTGGTGGTTCCTGTTTCTATATATTGGCTAACGGTTTCAGGTTGTGTGTGCAAGTGTATGTCTGTCAGTCTCTTCTTATGTTTACACTGTTATTTAAGTTACTGTCAGTTTCAAAAACATTTTTGTCTCACTCCTTCACCTATTTTCAGCTATGTTAGTCTATGTTTGTCTGACCTTAGCGCCTGCCAAGCGCTCACTGATATGTGTGTCGACCTAGCATGTGGTATTACCACTTCCTTTCTCTGCTTCTCTTCCCTTCTAAAAGTTAAGTGCTCTGTGTATGATAATCAGCTCTCCAGAGCAGGGTTTATATTCCCCAACTATCAGTGGTGCAGGACCAGTGTGTGCAACCTCACATTCAACCACAAACAGGTAATTTGCACATTTCATCTGGCAGGTGTGTTCCAGGATCTGTGCTCAGTTGTGGATGTGCAATTATTCTATTTGTGATGGCACTCCTGGTCCCTTACTGCTCATTTCCTTTCTTCTTCACTGTAAATAAATAACAAAAAGGCACAATACCGTGACTGGAACGATACACAAATAACCCGCACATAAAAGAGAGAAGCTTACAACGACGTTTCGGTCCGACTTGGACCATTGACAAAGTCACACTGTGTGTATTCTTCACTGTATTTATTATTTTCACATGAGCCACTCTTGGATTTCACTATGCTAGAGGTGAACAATTTAACCTGTTATCGAATACACTCATTTCTGGGAAAAAAACACCAGAGTCCCGAGAATGCTGGATATTTTCCCTTTTTTTCCCCTTCACTATACGACTGTTTTATTATTCACTAACTCACTTACCATTATCTCTTATATCTCTGGCTTGGGTTGCACATATTCTAGTTGAATTTGCTGGTATTTGCTTGTGGAAACACCACCCATGCCATGGCTTGTGCCAACAGTGCCACTAGGTCTCCGGTGTCTCTCCCTCTTAGCACTGAATCTACTTTCAAATTGCTTTATGTAAGTTGTATCCTTCACCTTACTTTTCTGGTTTGTGTCACTCATATATCACTTCTCGGGTTGTTCACTGACACTGACAACTGTCGGTGATTCTTGTAAGGATGACCTTGATGGACAAGAAACCAATGAAGATTCACGATCCCTATGTGATGGAGTCACTCTGATGTGTATGTGAACTCAGTTAGTCGTGGTTGAAAGGGTCGAGTCACAGCTCTTGACCCCGCCTCTTCATTGGCCACAACTGGGTCACTCTTCTCGCTCCATGAGTTTTATCATACCTCTTCTTAAAGCTATGAATGGATACAGCCTCCACTATATCGCTTCCTAAACTATTCCACTTCCTGACTACTCAGTGACTTAAGAAATACTTCCTAACATCCCTGTGATTCATCTGAGCTTCAGCTCCCAATTATGACCTTTCTTGCATCCCATCTCTGGAACATTCAGTCACTTTCCACATCGTCGATTCCTCTCAGTATTTTATGTCGTTATCTATGTCCATATCTCTCTGTCCTCCATTGTCGACAGATCCTTTAATCCTCCTCGCAAGACATACCCTTAGCTGTGGGAAAAAGTAATTTTGTGTGTATGAGTGTGTGTGAGTGTGTGTTTGTGTGTGTTTTTTGTGTGTGTTTGTATGTTTGAGTGTGGTGTTGTGTGGTGTTATGTGTTGTGTGTGTGTGTGTGTGTTTGTGTTGTGTGTTGTGTACTACTATTTGTACTCACTATTTGTGGTTCAGGGGTCGAGCCAAAAAGCTACGCCCGCCACTTCGCTGATTGCTACTAGGTCCTCTCTCCACTGTCCATTAGTCTACTTACTGCCTTTAAAACTTTGCAATGGTTCCCGCTCACAAAACGTCACTTTTGTAGGTATTCCCCGGCCTGACTACTCTATGACCCGAAGAAATACTTCATACATCCCTTGATTCATCGATTCTTCAAATTCAATTGTGGGCCTCTTGGTCTGTGTCCCTATCTCTGGAACATCCCGATTTTTTCCAATTTCTATTCGTACAGTATTTGTATGTCGTTATATGTCTCCCAGACTCTCCTGTCCTCCAGTTTCGTCAGGCCGATTTCCATCAACCTTTTCTTCGTAGGAACAACCCGTAGCTCTGGGGGACTAGTCTTGTGTTGCAAACCTTTGACACTTTCTTAATTTCTTGAACGAGCTTTATAGGTGTGGATTCCAAATTGGTGCCTTGCATAAATCCGTATGGGGCCTGACGCAAATGGTATACAGGGTCTTAAACGAATCCATTTCTTAGGATGGAACGCTATCCGTAGGTTTGCCAAGCGCCCGTATGCTGCAGCAGTTATCTGATTGATGTGCGCCTCAGGAGATATGCTCGGTGTTATACTCACCCCCAGATCTTTTTCCATGAGCGAGGTTTGCAGTCTTTGGCCATCTAAACTATATTGTGTCTGCGGTCTTCTTTGCCCTTCCCAAATCTTCATGACTTTGCATTTGGCAGTGTTAAATTCAAGGAGCCAGTTGCTGGACCAGGCTTGTAGCCTGTCCAGGTCTCTTTGTAGTCCTGCTTGATCCTTATCCGATTTGATTCTTCTCATTAGCTTCGCATCATCTGCAAACAAGGACACTTCTGAGTTATGTCGTTCACATATACTAAGAACAGCACAGGTCCTAGGACTGACCCCTGTGAACCCCGCTTGTCACAGGCGCCCACTCTGATACCTCGTCGCGTACCATGACTCGTTGTTGCCTCCCTGTCAGGTATTCTCTCATCCATTGCAGTGCCTTTCCTGTTATGTGTGCCTGATCCTCTTGCTTTTGCAGTATCCTCTTGTGAGGAACTGTGTCGAAGGCCTTCTTGCAGTCGAAAAATATGCAGTCGATCCACCCCTTTCTCTCTTGTCTTACTTCTGTCACCTTGTCATAAAACTCTAGTAGGTTTGTGACACAGGAATTTCCTTCCCTGAAACCGAGCTGGTTGTCAATTATACGCTTGTTTCTCTCCAGGTGCCCCTCCACTCTCCTCCTGATGATCTCCATGACCTTGTGTGTGTGTGTGTGTTTGTATGAGTGTGAGTGTACTCACCTATTTTATGGTTGAAGGAGTCTAGTCTTAGCTCCTGGCCCCGTGTCTTCACTGGTTGCTATTGGGTCCTCACTCTCACCGCTCTATAATCTTTATCAAACCTCGTCTTAAAACTATGTATGGTTCCCACTTCCACTACGTCACTTTCTAGGCTATTCCACTGCCTGACAACT
This sequence comes from Cherax quadricarinatus, assembly GCF_026875155.1. Taxonomy (NCBI): domain Eukaryota; kingdom Metazoa; phylum Arthropoda; class Malacostraca; order Decapoda; family Parastacidae; genus Cherax; species Cherax quadricarinatus. Next base: position 9,033,313 of record NC_069489.1, on the reverse strand, counting down.
CTATGACTGAAGAAATACTTCCTAACATCCCTTTGACTCATCAGTGTCTTCAACTTCCAATTGTGACCTCTTGTTTCTGTGTACAATCTATGGAACATCCTGTCTTTGTCCACCATGTCTATTCAGCACAGTATTTTATATGTCGTTATCATGTCTCCCCTGACCATACCGTCCTCCAGTGTAGTCAGGCCGATTTCCCTTAACCTTTCTTCATAGGACATTCCCCTTAGCTCTGGAACTAACCTTGTCGCAAACCTTTGTAGTTTCTCTAGTTTCTTGATGTGCTTTATCATGTGCGGGTTCCAAACAGCTGCTGCATACTCCAGTATGGGCATGACATACACGGTGTGCAGTGTCTTGAACGATTCCTTGCTAAGGTATCGGAATGCTGTTCTCAGGTTTGCCAGGCGACCATATGCTGCAGCAGTTATCTGGTTGATGTGTGCTGCTGGAGACATGCTCGGTGTTATACTCACCCCAAGATCTTTTCCTTAAGTGAGGTTTGCAGTCTTTGGCCACCTAGGCTATACTCTGTCTGTTTCTTCTGTCCCCTTCCCCTATCTTCATGACTTTGCATTTGGCAGTATTAAATTCGAGATGCCAATTGTTAGACCAGGTGTCCAGTCTGTCCAGGTCTCTTTGAAGTCCTGCCTGGTCCTCATCTGATTTAATTCTCCTCATTAACTTCACATCATCTGCAAACAGGGACACTTCTGAGTCTAACCCTTCCATCATGTCGTTCATATATACCAAATATAGCACTGGTCCTTGGACCGACCCCTGTGGGACCCCGCTCATCACAGGTGCCCGCTGTGATTCATCGTTACGTACAACGACTCGTTGTTGCCTCCCTGTCAGGTATTCTCTGATCCATTGCAGTGCCCTTCCTGTTATATGAACCTGATGCTCTAGCTTCTGCACTAATCACTTGTGAGGAACTTTGTCAAAGGCCTTCTTTCAGTCCAAGAAGATGCAATCAACCCACCCCTCTCTCTCGTGTTTTACTTCTGTTATTTTATCATAAAACTCCAGAAGGTTTGTGACACAGGATTTGCCTTCCATGAATCCATGCTGGTTTGCATTTATACTCTTGTTCCGTTCCAGGTGCTCCACCTCTCTCCTGCTGATAATCTTCTCCATAACTTTGCATACTATACACGTCAATAACACAGGTCTATAGTTTAGTGCCTCTTTTCTGGCTCCTTTTTTAAAAATGGAAACTACATTTGCCATCTTCCATACCTCAGGTAGTTGCCCAATTTCCGGGAACGTGTTGAAGATTGTGGTGAGTGGCACGCACAGCATATCTGCTCCCTCTCTAAGGACCTACTTGGAGATGTTGTCCGGTCCCATTGCCTTTGAGGTATCGATGTCCCTTAGCAGTTTCTTCACCTCCTCTTCATCTGTATGCATGTCGTCCAACACTTGTTAGTGTATTCCTTGCTGGTGTCCCCATCTGGTCTGTCCCCCCCAGAGGCCTTCCTGTCTTCACTGTAAATACTTCCTTGAGTCTCATGTTGAGCTCCTCAAATACCTCTTGATTGTTTCTTGTGAGTTCTACACCTTCTTTCCTCAGCCTTATCACCTGGTCCTTGACTGTTGTCTTCCTCCTAATGTGGCTATACAGCAGTTTCGGGTCAGATTTGACTTTCGATGCTATGTCGTTTTCGTACTGTCGCTGGGCCTCCATCCTTATCTGTCCATACTCGTTTCTGGCTCTTTTACTAATCTCCTTGTTTTCCTGGGTCCTATGCCTCCTGTACCTTTTCCATTCTCTGTTGCACTTAGTTTTTGCCTCCCTACACCTTCGGGTAAACCAAGGACTCGTTTTGGTCTTCCTATTATTTCTGTTTCCCTTGGGAACAAACCTTTCCTCTGCCTCCTTGCACTTTGTTGCCACATATTTCATCATCTCGTTTACTGATTTTCCTACCATTTCTCTGTCCCACTGCCCCTCCTGCAGAAAGTTTCTCATACCTCTGTAGTCCCACCTTTTATAGTTTGGCCTGTCCCCTTCAATTCCTGTTACCTTCTTCACTTGTAACTCTACTATATTATCAAAACTCAGAACCACGTGATCGCTAGCTCCAAGGGGCCTCTCGTAAGTGATGTCCTCAATGTCTGAACTGCTCAGGGTGAACACAAGATCCAATCTTGCTGCTTCATCCTCCCCTCTCACTCTGGTAGTGTCCTTAACATGTTGGTGCATGAGGTTTTCCAGCACGACGTCCAACATCCTGGCTCTCCATGTTTCGGGACCCCCGTGTGGCTCCAGGTTTTCCCAGTCAATCTCCCTGTGGTTGAAATCCCCCATAACCAGCAACTTTGCTCTGATAGAGTGAGCTCTTCTTGCCACCTCAGCAAGTATGTCCACCATTGCTCTGTTGCACTCTTCATATACCTCTCTTGGCTTCCTGCAGTTCTGTGGTGGATTATACATCACTACAATGACCACCTTGTGTTCCCTAGGCTGAAGTGTAACTTCTATGTAGTCTCTTTCTCCCGTCTCATCTATGCCTTCCATTTTCTCGAATTTCCATCTGTTTTTTACGAGCAGAGCAACCCCACCTCCCCCCCCCCCTGCCCCTTCTATCTTTCCTCATGATCTGGTATCCTGGTGGGAAGATTGCATCTGTTATTGTCTCCGTGAGTTTTGTTTCTGCAACTGCGATGATGTCAGGGGACTTCTCATTGATTCTTTCTTGCCATTCCTCATGTTTATTCGTTAATCTATCTGCATTTGTATACCAAACCTTCAACTTCTGTTCTAATACTGTAACTGTGGTGCGGGGGGTGGAAACAGAGGGATCGGTGTCTGATGGTTGGTTTGGATTGTTCATTTGCCTTGGGGGTGTCGTGGCTGAAGTCCTTCTGCAGGTGTTTCTGGGGGGTGCGCTTGTCCTTCCATTTGATCCTGGGTTATTCTGCTCTCCTTTTTCATTTCCTCCCATTTCTCCTTTCGTTTTTGAACTCTCTCTTTCAATGTCTTCCTTTCGTCATGTGTTCTGTCTCGATCGAGGTTTCTCCTGCAGGATCATGGTTTGGGTTGATTCTGCCTTGAAAATTGCTTTGAGAGGCCGATTCCTTTTCTTTGTGAACCGCCCAATTCTCAGAAAATTTGCCACCTGGGTCATGTCCCCCTCGCCTTTCACCTTCATGATATCTTCAATCGCTTTTTCTCCTCCTGCTTTCTTTCATCATAAGTTTCCCCTTTAGCTTCATCTAGCCCATAGACAAACACGGACCACTCCCTTTCCACCTCCCACTGTGACTCCCATTGCATCCTCTGATGTGTTTTAGTTCCTTCCCGTGGAGTGTTCCTTCCTTCAGTCCCTTCCCTAGTTATGGCCCCTATGCTTCTTGGTTTGTCCTTCTTGCTCACCTGTTCCTGGCCCCCACAGGTATCTGGTAAGGTCCTTGCACATGTCCTAGTTCCTTCAATGTCTTCCAACCTCTCATTCTGTCCTAGTGTGCTCCCTGTCTTTGTTTTGGCCCAATGCGGGTTTGACAGGACCTCTGCATACAGTTTAGCTTCCATGCTTCCTTCAGACCTATTGTCTGTGTTTCATGTAGCCATTGCCGATGCTACTTCTATAACATCTTTGTCTCTGTGGTGTTTCAGATGTCTCAGCTCCTCTTCTAATCTCTCTATCTTGATTTCTGCTGCTGTGGCCTGTTGTTTCCACCTTCTGCATTCTGCTGCTAACCTCTCTTCCATCTTCCTTTCCAGCTCATCTAGTCTCCTTCCCCAGTCTTCCTTCCCTTTTTTGAACTCTACCTCCCATTCCTCCCTCCCAGATTCGTCCTTCGAGCCCCTTGTCCTCATCCTGGTTCTATGTTCCCCCGTTGCTCCACAGAAGTGTGTGTGTGTGTGTTTGTGTGTGTATGTGTGTGCTCACCTAGTTGTACTCACCTAATTGAGGTTGCAGGGGTCGAGTCCGAGCTCCTGACCCCGCCTCTTCACTGATCGCTACTAGGTCACTCTCCCTGAACCGTGAGCTTTATCATACCTCTTCTTAAAGCTATGTATGGATCCTGCCTCCACTATATCGCTTCCCAAACTATTCCACTTACTGACTACTCTGTGGCTGAAGAAATACTTCCTAACATCCCTATGATTCATCTGTGTCTTCAACTTCCAACTGTGTCCCCTTGTTGCTGTGTACAATCTCTGGAACATCCTGTCATTGTCCACCTTGTCAATTATTCTCAGTATTTTGTAAATCGTTATCATGTCCCCCCTATCTCTCCTGTCCTCCAGTGTCGTCAGGTTGATTTACCTTAACCTCTCCTCGTAGGACATACCTCTTAGCTCTGAGACTAGTCTTGTTGCACTTTCTCTAGTTTCTTTACGTGCTTGGCTAGGTGCGGGTTCCAAACTGGTGCCGCATACTCCAGTATGGGCATAACGTACACGGTGTACAGGGTCCTGAACGTTCCCTTATTAAGATGTCAGAATGCTGTTCTGAGGTTTGCCAGGCGCCCATATGCTGCAGCAGTTATTTGGTTGATGTGCACTTCAGGAGATGTGCCTGGTGTTATATTTTTTTTTATTATCACACTGGCCGATTCCCACCAAGGCAGGGTGGCCCGAAAAAGAAAAACTTTCACCATCATTCACTCCATCACTGTCTTGCCAGAAGGGTGCTTTACACTACAGTTTTTAAACTGCAACATTAACACCCCTCCTTCAGAGTGCAGGCACTGTACTTCCCATCTCCAGGACTCAAGTCCAGCCTGCCGGTTTCCCTGAACCCCTTCATAAATGTTACTTTGCTTACACTCCAACAGCACGTCAAGTATTAAAAACCATTTGTCTCTATTCACTCCTATCAAACACGCTCACGCATGCCTGCTGGAAGTCCAAGCCCCTCGCACACAAAACCTCCTTTATCCCCTCCCTCCAACCCTTCCTAGGCCGACCCCTACCCCGCCTTCCTTCCACTACAGACTGATACACTCTTGAAGTCATTCTGTTTCGCTCCATTCTCTCTACATGTCCGAACCACCTCAACAACCCTTCCTCGGCCCTCTGGACAACAGTTTTGGTAATCCCGCACCTCCTCCTAACTTCCAAACTACGAATTCTCTGCATTATATTCACACCACACATTGCCCTCAGACATGACATCTCCACTGCCTCCAGCCTTCTCCTCGCTGCAACATTCATCACCCACGCTTCACACCCATATAAGAGCGTTGGTAAAACTATACTCTCATACATTCCCCTCTTTGCCTCCAAGGACAAAGTTCTTTATCTCCACAGACTCCTAAGTGCACCACTCACTCTTTTTCCCTCATCAATTCTATGATTCACCTCATCTTTCATAGACCCATCCACTGACACGTCCACTCCCAAATATCTGAATACGTTCACCTCCTCCATACTCTCTCCCTCCAATCTGATATTCAATCTTTCATCACCTAATCTTTTTGTTATCCTCATAACCTTACTCTTTCCTGTATTCACCTTTAATTTTCTTCTTTTGCACACCCTACCAAATTCATCCACCAATCTCTGCAGCTTCTCTTCAGAATCTCCCAAAAGCACAGTGTCATCAGCAAAGAGCAGCTGTGACAACTCCCACTTTGTGTGTGATTCTTTATCTTGTAACTCCACGCCTCTTGCCAAGACCCTCGCATTTACTTCTCTTACAACCCCATCTATAAATATATTAAACAACCACGGTGACATCACACATCCTTGTCTAAGGCCTACTTTTACTGGGAAAAATTTCCCTCTTTCCTACATACTCTAACTTGAGCCTCACTATCCTCGTAAAAACTCTTCACTGCTTTCAGTAACCTACCTCCTACACCATACACTTGCAACATCTGCCACATAGCCCCCCTATCCACCCTGTCATACGCCTTTTCCAAATCCATAAATGCCTGGTGTTATACTCACCCTAAAATCTTTTTCCTTGAGTGAGGTTTTAGTCTCTGGCCCCCTAGACTGTACTCCGTCTGCGGTCTTATTTGTCCTTCCCCAATCTTCATAACTTTGCACTCGGTGGGATTGAACTCCAGGAGCCAATTGCTGGACCAGGTCTGCAGCTGGTCCAGATCCCTTTGTAGTTCAGCCTGGTCTTCGATCGAGTGAATTCTTCTCATCAACTTCACATCATCTGCAAACAGGGACACCTCAGAGTCTATTCCTTCCGTAATGTCGTTCACAAATACCAGAAACAGCACTGGTCCTAGGACTGACCCCTGTGGGACCCCGCTGGTCACAGGTGCACACTCTGACACCTCGCCACGTACCATGACTCGCTGCTGTCTTCCTGACAAATATTCCCTTATCCATTGTAGAGCCTTCCCTGTTATCCCTGCTTGGTCCTCCAGTTTTTGCACCAATCTCTTGTGTGGAACTGTGTCAAACGCCTTCTTGCAGTCCAAGAATATGCAATCCACCCACCTCTCTCTCTCTTGTCTTACTGCTGTCACCATGTCATAGAACTTCTGTAGGTTTGTGACACAGGATTTCCCGTCCATGAAATCATGTTGGCTGCTGTTGATGAGATCATTCCTTTCTAGGTGTTCGACCACTCTTCTCCTGATAATCTTCTCCATGATTTTGCATACTATACATGTCAGTGACACTGGTCTGTAGTTTAGTGCTTCATGTCTGTCTCCTTTTTTAAAGATTGGGACTACATTTGCTGTCTTCCATGCCTCAGGCAATCTCCCTGTTTCGATAGATGTATTGAATATTGTTGTTAGGGGTACACATAGCGCCTCTACTCACTCTCTCAATACCCTCGGGGAGATGTTATCTGGCCCCATTGCCTTTGAGGTATCTAGCTCACTCAGAAGCCTCTTCACTTCTTCCTCAGTTGTGTGCACTGTGTCCAGCACATGGAGGTGTGCCCCACCTCTCTGTCTTTCTGGAGCCCCTTCTGTCTGCTCTCTGAACACTTCTTTGAATCTCTTGTTGAGTTCCTCACATACTTTACGGTCATTTCTTTTTGTCTCTCCTCCTTCCTTCCTTAGCCTGATTACCTGGTCCTTGACTGTTGTTTTCTTCCTTATGTGGCTGTATAACAGTTTTGGGTCAGATTTGGCTTTCGCTGCTATGTCGTTTTCTTATTGTCTTTGAGCCTCCCTACGTATCTGTGCATATTCGTTTCTGGCTCTACGACTGCTCTCCTTATTCTCCTGGGTCCTTTGCCTTCTATTTTTCTTCCATTCCCTAGCACACTTGGTTTTTGCCTCCTTGCACCTTTGGGTGAACCATGGGCTCATCCTTGTTTTTTCATTATTCCTGTTTCCCTTGGGTAAAAACCTCTCCTCAGCCTCCTTGCACATTGTTGCTACATATTCCATCATCTCATTAACTGGCTTCCCTGCCAGTTCTCTGTCCCACTGAACATCTTTCAGGAATTTTCGCAATCCTGTGTAGTCACCTTTCTTGTAGTTTGGCTTCATTTGTCCTGGCCTTCCTGTTTCCCCCTCCACTTGTAGCTCTGCAGTGTATTCGAAGCTCAAAACCACATGATCCCTGGCCCCAAGGGATCTTTCATATGTGATGTCCTCGATATCTGCACTACTCAAGGTGAATACTAAGTCGAGCCTTGCTGGTTCATCCTCTCCTCTCTCTCTTGTAGTGTCCCTTACGTGTTGGTACATTAAGTTTTCCAGTACCACTTCCATCATCTTAGCCCTCCATGTATCTCCTTGTGGTTAAAGTCACCTATGATCAGGAGCTTTGCCCTGCATGAATGAGCTCTTCTGGCCACTGCAGCCAGTGTGTTAACCATCGCTCTATTGCTCTCGTCGTACTCTTGCCTTGGCCTCCTGCTGTTCTGTGGTGGGTTATACATCACTGCTCTTACCACCTTGGGACCTCCAGAGTGAAGCGTTCCAGCTATGTTATCACTTTCTTCTCCGCTGTCTCCTCTCTCCAGCTCATCAAAATTCCAGAGATTTTTGATCAGCAGTGCCACTCCTCCACCCCCCTTCCTGTTCCCTCTGTCTTTCCTCAGGATTTGGTATCCCATTGGAAAGATGGCATTTGTTATCATACCTGTACGCTTGGTTTATGTGAGAGCTATGATGTCTGGTGATGCCTCTTTGACTCTTTTGTGCCACTCCTCCAACTTATTTGTTATTCCATCAGCGTTTGTGTACCATACCTTCAGTTTCCTTTCCAACACTGTGGTTTTGGGGGCCTGTGAAGGTGGGAGACCTGGTAGCATACTGTGGGATTCTATAGCTCGGTGTTGGGTGGAGGCTGTGGGTATGGATTGCAGTGTGTGTTTGGATGGTGTGATAGGTTTTGGGGTTATGAGAATAGTTGTATGTGTGCTTGCCCTTGCTGTTCTGTTCTGCTCTGACTGACCTCTGCTGGTTCTATCCTCGTCTCCTTTCCTAGCTTCTTTCGCTTTTTTGTCCTCTCCCTCAGCTGCTGTCGTTCTGCTTATGTTCTGTCTCTGTCTAGGAACACCCTCTTGTACTCTTCCGAATATTTCAACAGTGGTTTCTCTTGGGGGATCCTGTGCCGCAATGTTTCCGTCCTGAGAATCAGCTTGATCGGTCGGTTTCTCCCATTCGAGTACCCCCCTATTCTCTGTGTGTGTGCATGTGTGTACTCACCTAATTGTAGTTGCAGGGGTCGAGACTCAGCTCCTGGCCCCGTGTGTGTGTGTGTGTGTGTGTGCGCGCGTGTGTGTGTGTATGTGTGTGTGGGTGCATGTGTGTGTGTACTCACCTAGTTGTACTCACCTAGTTGAGGTTGCGGGGGTCGAGTCCGAGCTCCTGGCCCCGCCTCTTCACTGATCGCTACTAGGTCACTCTCCCCGAGCCGTGAGCTTTATCATACCTCTGCTTAAAGCTATGTATGGATCCTGCCTCCACTACATCGCTTCCCAAACTATTCCACTTACTGACTACTCTGTGGCTGAAGAAATACTTCCTAACATCCCTGTGATTCATCTGTGTCTTTAGCTTCCAACTGTGTCCCCTTGGTACTGTGTGTGTTTGTGTTTGTGTATGTGTGTGTGTGTCTGTGTTTGTGTGTGTGTGTTTGTGTGTGTGTGTGTGTGTGTGTGTGTGTGTGTTTGTGTGTGTGCATGTGTATGTGTGTGTTTGTCTGTGTGTGTTTGTGTGTGTCTGTGTGTGTGTGTGTGTGTGTGTGGTTTGTGTGTGTTTGTTTGTGTGTGGTGTGTCTGTGTGTTTAATTTGTGTGTGTGAGTGTGTGTGTGTGTTTGGGGGTTTGTAGGTATATGTGTGTGCGTTTGTGTGTGTGTGTTTGTGTGTGTGTGTGTGTTTGTGTGTGTGTGTGTGTGTGTGTGTTTGTGTGTGTGTGAGTGCGTGTGTGTGTTTGTGTGTGGGTGTATATATGTTTGTGTTTATGAGTGTGTGTACTCACCAATTTCTACTCACCTATTTGTGGTTGCAGGGGTCGAGTCTTAGCTCCTGGCCCCGCCTCTTCACCGGTTGCGACTGGGCCCTCTCTCTCCCCGCTCCATGAACTTTATCAAACGTCATCTTAAAACTGTGTATGGTTCCTGCCTCGACTACGTAATTTTCTAGGCTATTCCACTGCCTTACAACTCTATGACTGAAGAAATACTTCCTAATATCTCTCTGACTCATTTGTGTCTTCAACTTCCAATTGTGGCCTCTTGTTTCTGTGTCCCCTCCCTGGAACATCCTGTCTTTGTCCACCTTGTCTATTCCACGCAGTATTTTATATGTCGTTATCATGTCTCCCCTGACCCTCCTGTCCTCCAGTGTCGTCAGGCCGATTTCCCTTAATCTTTCTTCATAGGACATTCCCGTTAGCTCTGGAACTAACCTTGTGGCAAACCTTTATACTTTCTCTAGTTTCTTGACGTGCTTTATCAAGTGCGGGTTCCAAACAGGTGCTGCATACTCCAGTATGGTCCTGCCTGGTCCTCATCTGATTTAATTCTCTTCATTAACTTCACATCATCTGCAAACAGGGACACTTCTGAGTCTAACCCTTCCATCATGTTGTTCACATATACCAAAAATAGCACTGGTCCTAGGACCGGTCCTTGTGGGACCCCGATCGTCACAGGTGCCCACTGTGATACATCATTACGTACCATGACTCGTTGTTGCCTCCCTGTCAGGTATTCTCTGATCCATTGCAGTGCCCTTCCTGTTATATGAGCCTGATGCTCTAGCTTCTGCATTAATCTCTTGTGAGGAACTGTGTCAAAGGCCTTCTTGCAGTCCAAGAAGATGCAATCAACCCACCCCTCTCTCTCGTGTCTTACTTCTGTTATTTTATCATAAAACTCCAGAAGGTTTGTGACACAGGATTTGCCTTCTGTGAATCCGAGCTGGTTGGCATTTATACTCTTGTTCCGTTCCAGGTGCTCCACCACTCTCCTGCTGATTATCTTCTCCATAATTTTGCATACTATACACGTCAATGACACAGGTCTATAGTTTAGTGCCTCTTTTCTGTCTCCTTTTTTAAAAATGGGAACTACATTTGCCATCTTCCATACCTCAGGTAGTTGCCCAGTTTTGAGGGACGTGTTGAAGATTGTGGTAAGTGGCATGCACAACATATCTGCTCCCTCTCTAAGGACCCACGGGGAGATGTTGTCCGGTCCCATTGCCTTTGAGGTATCGATGTCCCTTAGCAGTTTCTTCACCTCCTCCTCATCTGTATGTATGTCGTCCAACACTTGTTGGTGTATTCCTTGCTGGTGTCCCTATCTGGTCTGTCCCCCCAGAGTCCTTCCTGTCTCTACTGTAAATACTTCCTTAAATCTCGGGTTGAGCTCCTCACATACCTCTTGATCGTTTCTTGTGAGTTCTCCACCTTCTTTCCTCAGCCTTATTACCTGGTCCTTGAATGTTGTCTTCCTCCTAATGTGGCTATACAGCAGTTTTGGGTCAGATTTGACTTTCGATGCTATGTCGTTTTCATGCTGTCGCTGGGCCTCCCTCCTTATATGTGCACACTCGTCTCTGGCTCTTCTACTAATCTCCTTGTTTTCCTGGGTCCTATGCCTCCTGTACCTTTTCCATTCTCTGTTGCACTTAGTTTTTGCCTCCCTACACCTTCGGGTAAACCAAGGACTCGTTTTGGTCTTCCTATTATTTCTGTTTCCCTTGGGAACAAAACTTTCCTCTGCCTCCTTGCACTTTGTTGCCACATATTCCATTATCTCGTTTACTGATTTTCCTACCATTTCTGTGTCCCACTGAACCTCCTGCAGGAAGTTTCTCATACCTGTGTAGTCCCCCCTTTTATAGTTTGGCCTGTCCCCTTCAGTTCCTGTTACCTTCTCCACTTGTAACTCTACTATATAATCAAAACTCAGAACCACGTGATCGCTAGCTTCAAGGGGCCTCTCGTAAGTGATGTCCTCAATGTCTGAAATGCTCAGGGTGAACACAAGATCCAGTCTTGCTGGCTCATCCTCCCCTCTCTCTCTGGTTGTGTCCCTGACATGTTGATGCATGAGGTTTTCAAGTACCACATCCATCATCTTGGCTCTCCATGTTTCGGGTCCCCCATGTGGCTCCAGGTTTTCCCAGTCGATCTCCCTGTGGTTGAAATCGCCCATTACCAGTAACATTGCTCTGCTCGAGTGAGCTCTTCTTGCCACCTCAGCCAGTGTGTCCACCATCACCCTGTTGTTTTCTTCGTACTCCTCTCTTGGCCTCCTGCAGTTCTGTTGTGGGTTATACATCACTCCAATGACTACTTTATGTTCTCCGGACTGAATTGTACCTACAATGTAGTCTCTTTCTCCAATCATGTCCATGCCTTCCATTTCCTCAAATCCCCATCGGTGTTTTATGAGCAGTGCAACCCCTCCTCCCCCTCTACTCCTTCTATCTTTCCTCAGGATCTGATATCCTGTTGGGAAGATTGTGTCTGTTATTGTCTCAGCGAGTTTTGTGTGTGTGTGCATGTGTGTGCATGTGTACTCACCTAGTTGAGGTTGCGGGGGTCGAGTCCGAGCTCCTGGCCCCGCCAGGAGTGTATGTGTGTGTGTGTGTGTGTGTGTGTGTGTGTGTGTGTGTGTGTGTGTGTGTGTGTGTGTGTGTGTGTGTGTGTGTGTGTAATCTGCTTTGCGTGTACCACAGTGTTAACACTCAGAATGTTTACTCTCCATCTATAAAAATAATTATATACTGGTGTCGCCACTAGAATTTCTTTTAATATTATGAGTTAGGTTCTTTGCAATAACTTGTGTCATTTTTGGTGTTTCATTATTCTTGTGTGTATAATTCATTCAGCTGCTTCTCTTGGTTACAAAATGTTTAACTATCCGTGAATTTTCAAAGAGCAATTAAGCATGTTTTGTGTTTCTTAATAAATGTTTAGGTAGGTACATTATTTTACCATGTGTCTTAATAATAAAAAAAAATGTTTAACGAAGTAATGTTGATAATAATAATAAAGAAATAATAATGACAATAATAATAATAATAATAATAATAACAACAATAATAATAATAATAATAATAATAATAATAATAATTATAATAATAATAATAATAATAATAATAATAATAATAATAATAATAATAATAATAATAATAATAATAATAATAATAATAATAATAATAATAATAATAGTTACAAGAGGAAAGGTAGTTCAATTTCCAGCAAAATAACATTGGGAAAAGTGATGTCACCACTGTTGTTTAAAACATTTATAGACGAGGCTGTAAAATTTAATGTTTTTTTGTTGAGAAGAAGTTGGGTTACTGAACTATAATGAGTGTAATACATAGTGAGAGTTTTACTGTTGTTTTTAGCTGATGTCACAATAGTTTTGGGAGATTCTGAAGAAATGTTGCAACGGTTGGTAGACGAATTTGAGAAGGTGTGTAAAACTGGAAATTAAAAGTAAACAAAAATAAGAAAGAGCAAGACGGCAACAGCAACTAAATTTTTGACTGGAACGAGGATTAGGAGAGAAAAATTTGTTCATTTATTTTTTTTTTATTTAAAATATACAGTATACATGCATACACACATTGACGTAATCACAATACATGAAACATTTATAAGAAAACATCCTTATAACTAACGGATGACAACCTGCCCCTGAACATACATAATAAAATTGCCACTAGCCAAAAACTGACATTTGTATTCATATCTTTTATGAAACTGAATATACAAAAGTTTTTATATATAAACTAATGCTTTGGCCTCTTACTGTTAATTGTAATATTAGCTTTTTATGTACCTAAACATTCCGTAACTATTCATCCCCTAATTTTGTATGTTTTATTTAGAGCACATGTATACAATATACATGTAATCATACATGATTGACTGAAATCACTAAACATGAAGCTATAATAAGAAATACACCATCCTTGTAACTAAACGATTTACTACCCACACCTGAATATACGTAACAAAAAATGCTACAAAACTTGCATGTATAAACTGTGTATATGTAACTGTAAACGATACATGAAAAACTTGCATCAAGAACATAGCACTTAACAAAAACAGTACCAGGGTTGTGACCTAAATTAATATACACTTTAAATGTACCTAAACCAAACATATATATATATATGTTTACATAAACACGCTAAGATAACAGGGATATCTTGCTACTCCTACTTACACTTTGGTCACACTTCACAGACACGCACATGCATATATATATATACATACATCTAGGTTTTTCTCCTTTTTCTAAATAGCTCTTGTTCTTTTTTATTTCTTCTATTGTCCATGGGGAAGTGGAAAAGAATCTTTCCTCCGTAAGCCATGCGTGTCGTATGAGGCGACTAAAATGCCGGGAGCAATGGGCTAGTAACCCCTTCTCCTGTATACAATTACTAAAAAAGAGAAGAAGAAAAACTTTATAAAACTGGGTTGCTTAAATGTGCGTGGATGTAGTGCGGATGACAAGAAACAGATGATTGCTGATGTTATGAATGAAAAGAAGTTGGATGTCATGGCCCTAAGCGAAACAAAGCTGAAGGGGGTAGGAGAGTTTCAGTGGGGGGAAATAAATGGGATTAAATCTGGAGTATCTGAGAGAGTTAGAGCAAAGGAAGGGGTAGCAGTAATGTTAAATGATCAGTTATGGAAGGAGAAAAGAGAATATGAATGTGTAAATTCAAGAATTATGTGGATTAAAGTAAAGGTTGGATGCGAGAAGTGGGTCATAATAAGCGTGTATGCACCTGGAGAAGAGAGGAATGCAGAGGAGAGAGAGAGATTTTGGGAGATGTTAAGTGAATGTATAGGAGCCTTTGAACCAAGTGAGAGAGTAATTGTGGTAGGGGACTTGAATGCTAAAGTAGGAGAAACTTTTAGAGAGGGTGTGGTAGGTAAGTTTGGGGTGCCAGGTGTAAATGATAATGGGAGCCCTTTGATTGAACTTTGTATAGAAAGGGGTTTAGTTATAGGTAATACATATTTTAAGAAAAAGAGGATAAATAAGTATACACGATATGATGTAGGGCGAAATGACAGTAGTTTGTTGGATTATGTATTGGTAGATAAAAGACTGTTGAGTAGACTTCAGGATGTACATGTTTATAGAGGGGCCACAGATATATCAGATCACTTTCTAGTTGTAGCTACACTGAGAGTAAAAGGTAGATGGGATACAAGGAGAATAGAAGCATCAGGGAAGAGAGAGGTGAAGGTTTATAAACTAAAAGAGGAGGCAGTTAGGGTAAGATATAAACAGCTATTGGAGGATAGATGGGCTAATGAGAGCATAGGCAATGGGGTCGAAGAGGTATGGGGTAGGTTTAAAAATGTAGTGTTAGAGTGTTCAGCAGAAGTTTGTGGTTACAGGAAAGTGGGTGCAGGAGGGAAGAGGAGCGATTGGTGGAATGATGATGTAAAGAGAGTAGTAAGGGAGAAAAAGTTAGCATATGAGAAGTTTTTACAAAGTAGAAGTGATGCAAGGAGGGAAGAGTATATGGAGAAAAAGAGAGAAGTTAAGAGAGTGGTGAAGCAATGTAAAAAGAGAGCAAATGAGAGAGTGGGTGAGATGTTATCAACAAATTTTGTTGAAAATAAGAAAAAGTTTTGGAGTGAGATTAACAAGTTAAGAAAGCCTAGAGAACAAATGGATTTGTCAGTTAAAAATAGGAGAGGAGAGTTATTAAATGGAGAGTTAAGGTATTGGGAAGATGGAAGGAATATTTTGAGGAATTGTTAAATGTTGATGAAGATAGGGAAGCTGTGATTTCGTGTATAGGGCAAGGAGGAATAACATCTTGTAGGAGTGAGGAAGAGCCAGTTGTGAGTGTGGGGAAGTTCGTGAGGCAGTAGGTAAAATGAAAGGGGGTAAGGCAGCCGGGATTGATGGATAAAGATAGAAATGTTAAAAGCAGGTGGGATATAGTTTTGGAGTGGTTGGTGCAATTATTTAATAAATGTATGGAAGAGGTAAGGTACCTAGGATTGGCAGAGAGCATGCATAGTTTCCTTTGTATAAAGGCAAAGGGGATAAAAGAGAGTGCAAAAATTATAGGGGATAAGTCTGTTGAGTGTACCTGGTAAAGTGTATGGTAGAGTTTATAATTGAAAGAATAGGAGTAAGACGGAGAATAGGATAGCAGATGAACAAGGAGGCTTTAGGAAAGGTAGGGGTGTGTGGACCAGGTGTTTACAGTGAAACATATAAGTAAACAGTAATTTAGATAAGGCTAAAGAGGTCTTGTGGCATTTATGGATTGGAAAAGGCGTATGACAGGGTGGATAGGGGGGCAATGTGGCAGATGTTGCAAGTGTATGGTGTAGGAGGTAGGTTTACTGAAAGCAGTGAAGAGTTTTTTACGAGGATAGTGAGGCTCAAGTTAGAGTGTGTAGGAAAGAGGGAAATTTTTTCCCAGTAAAAGTAGGCCTTAGACAAGGATGTGTGATGTCACCGTGTTGTTTTAAATATATTTATAGATGGAGTTGTAAGAGAAGTAAATGCGAGGGTCTTGGCAAGAGGCGTGGAGTTAAAAGATAAAGAATCACACACAAAGTGGGAGTTGTCACAGCTGCTCTTTGCTGATGACACTGTTCTCTTGGGAGATTCTGAAGAGAAGTTGCAGAGATTGGTGGATGAATTTGGTAGGGTGTGCAAAAGAAGAAATTAAAGGTGAATACAGGAAAGAGTAAAGGTTATGAGGATAACAAAAAGATTAGTGATGAAAGATTGAATATCAGATTGGAGGGAGAGAGTATGGAGGAGGTGAACGTATTCAGATATTTGGGAGTGGACGTGTCAGCGGATGGGTCTATGAAAGATGAGGTGAATCATAGAATTGATGAGGGAAAAAGAGTGAGTGGTGCACTTAGGAGTCTGTGGAGACAAAGAACTTTGCCCCTTGGGGAAAAGGAGGGAAATTGTATAGAGTAAGTTTTACCAACCTCTTATATGGGTGGGGAAAGCGGGGGTGATGAATTTTGCAGCGAGGAAAGGCGGGCAGGGGAAAAGTAAATGTCTGGGGGGAAAATGGGGTGGTGTGAATAAAATGCGAGAATTCGTATTTTTTTGGAATTTTAGGAGGAGGTGCGGGTTTAAAACCAAAACGTTGCCCCAAGGGGCTGAAAGGGTTTTGGGGGGTTTTCGACATTTTAGAAGAATGGGCGAAACAAATGACTTCAAAGTGAAACAGTCTTAGGGAAGGGAAGGCGGGGAAAGGGGGTGGGCCTGGGGAAGGGTTGGGGGGAGGGGTAAAGGGGGTTTTGTGTCCGGGGGGCTTGGACCCCCAGCAGCTTTCGTAAAGCGTTTTTGGTTTAGGAGTGAATGGAGAAAAAAGGTTTTTAATATTTGAGGGTCCCTTTTGGGAAGGTGAGCAAATTTAAAATTTATGAAGGGATTCGGGGAAAACCGGGCAGGCCGACTTGATTCCGGAAAAGGGAAAGTACATTTGCCTGCACTCTGAAGGGGGGGGTTTTTAAATTTAAAGTTTAAAAAACTGTAGTGTAAACACCCCTTCGGGCCGACAGTGAGGGAGTGAAGGGGATGGTAAAAGTTTTTCTTTTCGGGCCACCCCGCCTTGGTGGGAAACGGCCGGGGTTTTAAAAAAAAAAAAAAAAAAAAACAAAGTGCCCTTAAAAAATTTAAGTTGATATATGCCTCCTCTCCCCCAACACACAATGAAACACAGTGGAACAGTTTGAAAAATAACCCCGAAATTTCCGTATATGTGTAAAAATCCCTATCCCCTTTAAAACCCTCCAAAAAGAGATAAACCCTTAAAGGGAAAACGTTAAATGCTGTCCCCTATAAAAAAACCCTTTCCCTATTACACCCCCCCTCTTTTTCCTCATTTAGGCAACCACCACTGCCCTTCTGGGCGGGATAAAAGTTCCCTGCATTTAAATTCTCCCAGCTGTACATGAGCATATAAGTCGCCCACATGGGCAACAGTATCCCCAATCACAACAAACCAAAACCCAAGCATTTTTACTGCATACATGCGACAAAAACCTCTAAACAAAATATATACCTCAACCCTCTGACAAAGGGTGATGGAAGAAGTGCCCCAAGCAAAGAAAGGCATTATTTTACAAAAGGGGGTAATACAGCACCCCAAATGGGAAAACGCATGCAAAGATATAACCCAAAATTTTCACCACTACCCAAACTGGATCACCATTTAAAATCCACTAGCATAAACCCCCGTACCCCCTAACACCTACTAACCACACAAAACCCCTTCCCCTCATTTCAGTTTTAACCATACGCCCACCCCCAAACCCCAAATGCACACACGCACGCACGCACGCACACACACACACACACACCACCATTTCAAACACCCACACAACACACACACACACCACAAAACCCACACACACACACACACACCCCCACCCCCACACACACCCAAAAATTCAACACACACACACACCACTCACCCCCGCCCCGAGGGCGACCCCAAATTGAAACCCCGGATAACATTCTCAATCCTTGCCCCACCATGAAAACCCCCCCCCACAAAAAACGAGTAAGACCCCAAATAGTTAAACTACAAAACCCGGGGGGGAAGGCCCCCCTCCCCCCCCCGGCAAACCATATATTTCCCTTTTCCCTTTTGCAAACCGTCCAAATAAAGGTAGCTGCCATTCCCCCCTTTTTCCCCCTCGCCACCCAACCCCCAAACCCCCACGAAATACCCACGACACTAAAACGAAACCCTACCATTAAATACCCAAATCCCACGTTTTTGTACTCCTGGCACCCCCCCCAACCAAAACAAACCCCCCTCAACACCGGTATCCCCCCCCCCCCCACAAAGCCTGAAAATCCAACCCCACCCAACCCCCTAACTTTCCCCCAAAACATTCAAAAAATACACCGCAGGGATAGGGCCGTACCCGCCACCACAAAACCCATACCCATTTCTCCTCTCAAATTCCCCTCGCCCGCGGGCCACCCAAGGGCCCAAAATGCCATGCGGGAAAGGGAAACCCATAACCTCCAGCACCCGAGGTATGATTTCCCAATTTAAAAAAACACACCAAAAAACCCCCCCTCCATACATGGGGTAATTTTCCTCCACCGGCAACCCACCACCCGGCCCCCAAATTTACCTCCCCAAAAAAACCCCTATGCAATTCTTCCCAAAGGCTCCCGGGGACCTTGGGGGTATGCAGCCCCTTTTCCCCACATTCCCCAGTTTCTGCACCCATATACCACCCTGCACCCCCTCTTACGAAGTTTTTAAACCCCCCCCACACCCGCCCCGACAAAACCCCTTTCGAAAAAAAAACACATTTTACCCCAACGCTGAGATCCAATAACCCAAACCCCCCCTACTTTCCCGGGCAGCATTCCCCACCTCGCCCCTCAGCCAATAAACACCCAAACCCCTATAAAAACCTTAAAAACCCCTGCTTTAAAATTCCCGTAATTCCTTGCCCCGGAAAGGGGGAAAAACTGCCGCTAAAAGCCAAACCTTACTGTAAATAACGTTTTTTACCCCACGATGGCCCTCTGCAAAATGTCAAATGAAAAGGGGCACAAAATTTCCCCCCCCCCAAAAAATGCTGCACCCTTTCCCACAAAACGCTCTGAGTTCACCTCTCCCCCACCGCATTTTTAAATTCTCCATAAACAAAACCCCAACTTTACTTAAGAACAAAAGAACATAAAAAAGGGGGAACACTGCAGGGGGGCCTGCGGGCCCCCCATACAGGCAGCCCTTTTTAACAATTCCCCCACAAACCCAAAACATTTTCCCAAACCCCCAATTTTAAAATGCCCCCCAAGAAATAACTCTGATGTGAAAGTCCCACTCAAACCCAAAAACCCCTCCCACTCATGTACTTACCCAAACCTAGATTTAAACAAACCCAAAGTCCCAGCCTCAAAAACCCAACTAGGTAGCTGTTCCACCCCCATCAACTACCCTTTTTTCCAAAACCAATACTTTCCTATGTCCTTTCTAAAAAAAAAACTTATCAAATTTTAAATCCATTATTTGCGGGTTCTCCCCTTGGAGAAACTTCCTCAAAAACCTTTTTTAAATATCCTCTTTTTTAAATACCAAACCCCCCAACTTAAAACACTTCAAATCAGGCCCCCTCATTTTTCCCGTCAAACAATTGAATGTAATTTTTAGAGCCCTTAAATTTCTTTCTTAAATAAGGAAGTTTTCCCCCAAAATGCTATGTTTAATTTAGTCACCTTCGCTGAAAGTTTTTCTAACAAAATTTATGTCCTTTCCTGAATATGGAGACCAAACGGGAACTGCATAACCCAGTTGGGCTTTTTAAATTTAGTAAAAAAAGCTGCAGTATAAACCTCGGGACTTCTGTTGTTTTACACTTTTTTGATATAAATCCCAGTAATCTTTTGCCTTATTCCTTACACTTGGGCTTTTGCTCCTTTTGGTTTTTAAGGTTGCGGCTCCCCCCAAAAACCCCCAACCCCTTTTCACAATCAAAAAGGGCTAATTTAAAACATTTTTAATTTAAAATTGTGGGTTTAGGGGCACCCCCAAAGCTTCAAAACCCCTTTTGCTTTTAAACAACATTGAACTGCACTCCCCACTTTTTCTGCCCAAAGAAAAGAGTTTGTTTAAATCCTCCCTGAAGTTCCATAACACAAACGTTTGAATAAAATTTTCCTCCCTTTAATTTTTGTGTCACCCGGCGAATTTGCTCATATCACTAGAAATTTCCCCTCAAAAGATCATTGATGTAATTATAAAAAAACAAGGGGCCCAAGACTAAACCCTGTGGAAGGGGCCACTTTTTAAACAGATCCCAACTGGGTTTTAAAAACCCCTTTTTAATGGACACTCTCTGTTCCTGTCAGGAGCCTTTGACCCCCATCCACGAAAAGCACTTTTCCCCCCCAAATTTTCCCTAAAGCAACCACTTTCTTTAACAGTCAAAGGGCGGAACTCAAAAAAAGGGCCTTACAAAAAATCTAAGTAAAAAATTACCAAATTTTTTTATTAGGTAAACAGCCTAAAAAAGTTTTAAAACTTTTAAAAAGTTAATAAATTATTAGACAAGACTGGCCCCTTAAAAATTTTCCAAAGGCTGAGTATCATTAATCAAGCTATCTTATCGAAAAGGCCCTTCTTATAACCCCCAAGCTATAATTGTCTCTAAAATTTGCCTACAATTGGGTCAGGCTTTTTGGGGGGGCGGTAATTTGACGGTAACGACTTGCCCCCCCTTTTTTTAAAAATAGGAGTTACATTAGCCATTTTTTCACAAATCAGACACAAAAACCCCCCTTTTTGAAAGAAAATTAAAAAATATTTTTTAAGGGTTCACAGATTTTCCTTTTTGCATTCCTTAAAACCCTTAAAAAAAACCCATCGGGCCCCGGGCGACTTATTTTTTTTTTCAGTCTGTCTATCTGCTTCACAACCTCTCCACTAGTGACTGTGATGTTACAAAATTTTTAAACTTCTTCAAAGCCCACTGAAAAAATTTTAATTGGGCTTTTCCCCCACCCTCCACTAAACACTACATCCCAATCCCCCTGCCATTTCCCCAATTTTCCCCCAATTTTAAAGAACCAAGATTTCCCCACTTTTAACCCTCACCCCCAAACCCCCCCCAAATTACGAAAAAACCCTAAAAACCTCTCTAAAACTTTTTCCCCCCCCCCCACAAGTACCCCCTGTCGTGGGACGTTTTCCACAACCCCCGGGCCCCAACCCCACCTCCCCTGTCCTCACCCCCCCCACAGATGCGTGCTCAGTGATCGAAAAAAGGGGTCTTGACACAGGCAAACGGGAATTGAGATAGGGGACATCCTTGCCTGAGACCCCTCCCCATATACACTTTTTTCCCAAATTCGCCCAAAAATTTTTTGGCCCCACGAAACCTGTGCCCTCGATACAATGTCTCCACCCTTTCCACAACCTTTTCCCCAAAATCCCTCTTTAAAAGGGGATCTCCGCAACCCCTTTCCCTTTTTCCACAGGGGCATAAGCCCCCCCAATCCAAAGCAAGAAAGGGGCCCCCAATTTTTCCCCACCCAATCCAAAAAAAAACCCCTTAAGAGGGTCCGTGACCCTCGACCATACATTTTGCCGGGAAACCCAAAAATTTTGCCCCCCAAAGTTAACCCACGCCCCACGACACATTTCGGGCCCGTTTTCCCCAGTTTTTTTCGCAAAAAAATTTTTGTAACCCGCACAAAGTAAAAAATATGGGCCCATAATCCTTGAGGGTATTCTGGCCCCTCTCCCTTTGGGCCCAAAAAAAACCATTTGCTGTGGCTTGCAACTCCCCCAACACCCCCCCCCTCCTTCTTTATATTCATCAACCCCAACCAGGAATCCCCATTAATTTCCCAATTCTGCAGGAAAAATTTCACGGGGTAATCTCAATCCTTGGAAGCCTTTCCTGAAACCCTACGCTTTCTCATTTAATTCCCAAACCAAACTTTGGGCCCTCTCTATTTTCCCACCCAGTGCTACTCGATCATTTACCCCCCCAATGAACATGGTACTACTCACAAAACACAAAGGGCAGTCCCGGGAAAAACCTCCCACGCACTACGTCTCAAAATACTGCTCAAACCTTTCATCCCAAAAACCCACTCTTTCGCATCAGTCGTCGTCAAAAACACTTGCCCCTCACGAAAAACCCCCCATTTTTAAATGAACGTTTAACCTACCAACCCTGGACCGTCCGACGGCGCTGCTGACCTAGTAAAACACACCCCCGATGGTCGATCGCCCCCATAACACCCTTCCCAAAACCCTCCCGCACTGAAACCAAAAAAAAACCGTTCTTTTTTGCGCTCACAATTTCCTTCCTTTAAACCTTTCAAACTCCTCTACAGGATATACCCCCCCGTGTCCACCTCCCCCATAGAAAACCCCTCAACCTACCCTTTTGGGTACAAAAGGGAGCCCAAAAAACGATTGTCGCATCATCCCTTTTCCCCCCCCCTCACATAAAATTTAATTTTTTGTGCCTTAGCAAACCCCCCGTCCCACCACCCCGAAAATAAAATTTTTCCCCCCTGCCGTTCCCTTTCACTGGGGGTCGGGCCCAAAACGTCTCAAATCCCCCCCTGCCCCTCCCACACTCAAAATCCCGTTTTTTAAATTTTCCAATAATTTTTTTCCACCTCCGCCCAGCCCACCCCCCCCAGGTCTACCACGACCGCCCTTGATCTGAATATTCCACCCCCAACCGTACGCAAGGACCCCACTCTAACCCGCTTTGGATATCACCCCAAATTAGCCTCGCCGAAAATCTTCGTCAAAAAAAGTGTGCTCCCCCTCCCAAACCCCCCCCCCCAAAAAACGTCACGTAGAAAACACATCCCTCAGAAGACACCTGGGGTAGTGGAAAAAGGGCCCGCCCCACTCGGGTCAACGCCTCCCCCTGCGAATAACACAATTCCAGTCCCCCCCCAAACCAATAGCAACAGTGTAAAGAAGGGAAAAAAAAAAACGAGCCCATCCCTCACAAAACCCGCTTTCAGACGTGCATCACTCTGCGGGGGGGCGTAACACACACACTAACGCCACTCCTCGCCCAAACCCCACCCTCCACTCGATAAACCGCCCCTCGCCCCCCCCCCCCCTTCCCCTTCTCCAAACCACAAAGGGGCTCGCCTCCTGGAGTAGGACCCCACCCCTCCCTTCAAGCGTCCCATCTGCATCACAAAAGCCCTATAACCTTTCCACCTCCAAAACAACCCCCCACCTTGAAATTGTGCCTTGCACAAAAACAACATCCACTCTAAACCGGGACAAGAAACTTTTTCAAACCACACGCTTTTACATCCTGGCACAAAACCCTTAAAGTTTTAAATGACACACACCCCTTTGGCCCGCCCCCCGGGGGTTTTTTTCCCCCCCGTTTTGACACCTTCCTCCCCCAATGCCAAACCCTTCCTTTCCCACCTTCTTTATGCATGTTTACTACGGCAACCATAACCCCTCCCCCCGGGCCCCCTCCGGGTCCCCAAAATTCCCGAGGGGCCACCACCATCCTCCCCCCACCAACCCCCAAACCCCCTTGCCAAAACCCCTTCTGGAGTCAAAGGCATCATCGAAAAACCAAATTCACCGCCCCAAAGCTTGCGTGCAACTCCCAAACCCGTTTCCCCATCGTCACCCCCTTGTGACACCCCCACGGTGAACCCCCAATTCCCCACATGGCCTGACATTCCCCCCCCCTCTGGGGGCCCCGTGCCCCGGGGACACAACCAAGTCGAAGGGGCTCAGTTTTGCTTTTCCCCTCCCGGTCTGCAGCATTCCTCACATCACCCTTGTCAAACCCAAAAACCCCCCTCCCCAAACGGACTGGGGAAACAGCGAGGGGAGCACATTCTCCAGGGCCCCCCTCAAAAGGCTTTTTTCCTTTCCCCTGAAAAAAGGGGTCCCCCCCCCATCAAGCAAAATGGGGGCCCACAGGGGCCCCCCGCCCACAGGGGCCGGGCAGGGCAGCACCCGCCACTGCCTCTGCCTCCTCCACCCCTCCCTCCACAGACGACCAGGCCCCACGTCCTTCCCGTAAACACTAGAGCACGCCAACTTTTCCCAGGTATCCCTGCGGCAGTACAAATTTAACACCTGGATTTTAGTCGTTGTTCACCCAAAATGCCGCAAGTGATCATAACCACCACAACGCCGCAAAGTTTTCCCGCGTTGCCCAGCATAGAAAAACCATGACTGATTTCCGAAGGCCTTTCCCAAAAAACAAATGACGGGAAGGGGTGCCGTAAACGCATTTTTTAGGAAAAAGGGCCCCCCTGGGGGATCCCCCGTATGCACCTTCTACCCCACTTAAACCCGGGTGTGGGCAGGTGAACGGGCCCGTATTTCCCTTTAAAACATTGCGTATGTCCGTTTCATTCCCGACTCAAAAGGTTGATTTTTTGCACTCTAACCCCTGTATAGTCCCCGGAGACGTCCCTGAATTGACGTGCTACTTCCCAACAAACCCGGTATTTCCTAACCCCGCCGCTCGAGCAAAACCCTTTTTTTAACAACCCTTTTCAAACACCGTGTATACACCATTAAAGTGCTACCCATACAAAAATTCTTCATCCTGAATACCAAAAACGTAAACCCGGAAATTTAAACAACAGCACAGGAGGGGCTTGCGGGGAAATTTTCCCCGCGAACCATCTGGAAACCCACAGTAAAAAATTTTTTCCCTCCTCCTTTCAACCCGTGCCATATTTTGGGAAAAAAAAGGAAATCCTTTTTTCCCCCCGCCGAGAGAGGGGACAGGCGTAAATTTCTTTACAAACCCAAAAGAGAGAGGAAAAATAAATTTTTTTAGGGATTGTAGACAAGGGGGGTAGAAGTTGTAAAGGAAAGGGGAAGGTTGAACTTTAGAAGTGACCCATGGTGCAATTTGGGAAAATCTTGGAACAAAGAACTTTCTCTAAGAAAGGAAAAAAAGAAAATATTTGAGGAAAAATTTTGGGAAACCCAAAACCGTTTATAAAGGGGGGGGAAAATAATTTAATATGTTGCAGGGAGAAAGCTGCCTCCCCCGTGTGGAGTGAATATTTTTAAGGAGGGTTAAGGGCGTCGCCAAAAAGTTAAAATTTTTCAGTGGGAAGAGGGGAAGATTATTTTAGGTGATTTCGAAAACAAGAGAAGGGGTTTAAGAAAAAACAAGGGGAAAAAAATACGGGTTTGGGGTGAAGAAGAGGGAAAAAGGGATGGGGAAAGGAAAAGGTTTTGGGGTGTCTTTTTAACATCCCCTCAGGCATTTTGGGAAGCATGTTTAAATAGGCATAATTTAAAGGGAAATTTTTTTTTTGAATAACGTCAGATGAGTAAAAAACAAGTAAAAATTAATAAGAGATTCAATAAACTGACTAAAGGGCTTGGAAATATATTTCCAAATACTGTGTAGGAAGGCTGGAGATAATAAAACAATACCTGTGCTGTTAGGAAGGTTGGAGAAATAAAATTTTACCTGTCTGTGTAGGAAGGTTGGAAAATAATAAAAACATTTCCTGGGCTGTGTAGGAAGGTGGAGATAAAAAAAAAATTTAAACCCGTGCTTTTGTGGAAGGTTGGAGATTTAAAAATACATTACCTTGGGGTGTAGGAAAAAATGGGAAAAATAAAAAAAAAAACCTGTGGGTTTTGTAGGAAAGGGTTTGGGGAAAATAAATATATTACCTGTGCTTTTGGGAGGAAGGTTTGGGGATAAAAAATACAAATTTCCCGTGCTTGTAGGAAGGTTTGGGGATAATAAATACATTACCTGTGCGTTTAGGAAGGTTGGAGATAAAAAATACATTACCTGTGGGTGTGTAGGAAGGTTTTGGGGGATATGAAAAACATTACCCCGGGGCTGTTGGGAAAGGGGGGCGATAAAAAAAACATTACCTGTGCTGTAAAGGGAAATTTGGGGAAAAATAAATACTTAATTTGCTTTGTAGGAAGGTTGGAGATAGCAAATAAAATTACCCGTGCGGTAGGAAAGATGGAGATAAAAAACAAAAAACCGTGTTTTTTAGGAAGGATGGAGATGGGGAAATACATTACCTGTGCGTGTAGGAATAAAAAACAAAAACATTAAACCCGTGTTTTTTAGGAAAGGGTTGGGGAAAGGGAAAAACATTTTCCTGTGCTGTGGGAAAAAAGATGAAGATAACCAAAAACATTACCCGTGCTTTTTGGAAAGGTGGAGATGGAAAAACCCTTTTCCTTTTGCTCAGTAGGAATGTTGGAGATAGGAAAACATTGCAAGTGCGTTTTTTGGAAGATAGAAAAAAACAAATACATTTCTTGGGGGTTTTTATTAAAGGGGGAAAATAGGAAATGCTTAAACCGTCTTTAGAAGTTGGAGATAGGAAAAAACAATTTCCCCGTTTTTGTGTTGGAAAGGGTGGAGAAAAAAAAAAACAAATTTAAATGTGCTTTGGGAAAAAGGTTGGAGATGGGGGAAAAAAATTAAACCCGTGCTTGTAGGAATTAGAAAAAAACAAAATATTTACCTGTGTTTTTTTCCCAAAAAGGTTTGGGGATACGAAATGCCTTACCTCTGCTCTCTAGGAATTTTTGGAGATAGGAAACACATTGCCTTTTGCTGTTTGGAATGATGGAGAAAAAAAAAACATTACCTTTCGCTTTTTTTAGGAATGTGGAGAAATAAATACATTAAACCCGTGCTTTTTAGGAAGGGTTGGGGGAAAATAAAAACATTTAAACCCGTGCTCTGTAGGAATGTTGGAGTAGGGGGGAAGCACATTCCGTGGGGGTGAAAAAATAATGGAGAAACAAAAACATTGCCTGTGTTTTTCCTTAAAAGGAAAAAGGTTTTAAAAATAATAAATACATTACCTGCCCTGTGTAGGAATGAAATAGATAGAAAAAACTTCCCCGTTATGTTTTGGGGGGAAAGGTTTGGGGAAGAAATAAATTTCCTGTGATGTGTAAGAAGGTTGGAGATATAAATACATTTTTCCTGCTTTCGTAAGAAGGGGTTTGAAAAGTAAATTTCATTACCTGTGCTGTATAGGAAGGGTGGAGGGTAAACAAAGCATTACCTGGGATGTATAAGAAGGGTTTTAAAGTAAAAAAACATTTCGTATGCGGGGTAGGAAAATGGAGGTATCCCCAAAACATTATCTTTTGATGTTTTTAAAGGGTGGAGAAATGACAATGCCAAATTTCCCGTTTATGGGTTTGGAAGGTTTTTTAAAAAATAAATACAAAACCTGTGCTGTGTAAAAAGGGTGGGGAAAAATAAATACAATTTCCCGTGCTGTGTAGGAAGGGTTGAGACAGTAAAAAACAATACATGCGTGTTAAAAAGGATTGGGGGATTTGTTAATACATTACCCGTACTGGGTTTTGGGAAAGGTTGGGGATAATAAATACATTACCTGTGATTGTAGGAAGGGTTGGGAGATAGGGAATACATTACTTTTGGGTATGTAGGAAAGGGTTGGGGAAAAATAAATACATACCTTACTGTGTAGGAAGGTGGAGATAAAAATTTCAAATTTCGTGTGCTGGGGTAGGGAAGGTTTGGGGACAGTAAATTTCAAATTTCCTTGATGTGTAGGAAAGGTTGGAGACAGAAATAAAAAATTTTCCACGGGTGAACAAAAGGTTTTGGGGGCAGTATAACATTTTCCTGTGATGGTAGGGAGGGTGACGATAGTAAATTCATTACCTGTTATGTCAAGATGGGTAGAGATTTAATGGTTGGCATAATATAACTGTGGGGTCAACATGAAATTTTGGCAAACAATTAATTTAAAAAATGATGGTGAGAGGGGTTATTATCTTTGGGCTGCTCAAATTTTCCTTTGAGGTAGAAAAGAAACTGTTGGGTAAAAAATAAATTTTAAAATACTTTTTGAACAAACCTCCTTAAAATGTTTCAAATTTCTGTTCCAAAAAATTCTCTTTTTTTTATATTTCCCGAATTTCCTTTCTTTTAACTCCGAAGTTTTTTCTTGTCGCGGTGATTCATTTTTTTTTGTTTTCTAGCATTTTTGTCTCGTTAACGAAGAGAAAAAAAAAACTTAGTTTTTTTAGAAAAAACATTGGGTGCTGTGATAAAAAGTTCTTTTAAATTTTTTTAAATAAAAGCTTTCATATGTTTTAAAGAATTTAAAGTTTTACTTTACTTAAAACTTTGAATTCATATTATGGTGAATTTTAAGGGAAAAAAAAAGGGGAAAAAATTATGGTTAAATTTTGGTTTTTAAAATTAACACTATATTTTCTCGAAATTAAATTTTAAAGATATTCAATCATAAAATTTTTGTTTATCGCTTTATATATGAAGAAGATTTTTTATAAATATTTGGAATAATTTCCTCGAGAATCACAGATTTAACACCAATAACCAAAACCCCTCGACACCCTTAAACAATTTTGAGGTGGGCCGGGGCCGCTGCTTGCCTCCCGCCTTACCCCGGTGCGGTTTCAGCTGGGTCCTGCCTGCCTTTACCCGGTGGGTGGTGCACTGGCCCGCCTGCCCGCCTTTCCCAGGTGCTTTGGGGCAGCTGGGTGCCTCCTGCCTTTCCCAGGTGCGGTGCCGCGGCTGCCTGCCCGCCTTACCCATTTCTTGGGGAAACTGGCTGCCCCGCCCGCCCTTTCCCCATTTCTGGTGCAGGGGGCTGCCCGCCTGCCCTTTTCCCAGGGGCTGGTGCAGGGTGGCGCTTTCCTGCCTTACCCAGGTGCTAGTGCAGCTGGCCCGCCCCCCCCTGCCTTACCCAGGTGCTGGTGCAGCCTGGGTTTCCTGCCTGCCTGAAATTACCCAGGGGCTGGGCAAACTGGCGCCTTCCTTTTCCTTTCCCAGGGGGCTGGTGCAGTGGGGTGCCCCGCTCGCATTAAACCCCTGTGCTGGGGCAGCTGCTGCCGCCCCTTTTCCCAGGAGCTGGTGCAGCTGGTTTCCACCTGCCTTACCCAGGTGCAAATGCAGGGGTGGCTACCCGCCTTGCCTTAAAACCCCGGTGCCCCCCGGTGGAGCCCGGGGCCAAACCTGCCTTACCCAGGGACCGGTGGACTGGTTGCCACCTGCTTTTTCTCAGGGCGGTTTCCGTTGGGTTTCCTGCCTGCCTTTCCCCTGGGGCTGGGACAAAATGGCTGGGCCCGCCTGCCCTTAAACCCCCCGGGTTATAAGTTGGTTGCCTGCCTGTTTTACCCCAGGTGCTTTGGGACACCCCGGGGCCTGCCCCCCTTTCACTGTTGCGGGACAGCTGGTTGCCTGCCTGCTTTTACCAAGGGGGGTGGGACAGCCGGGTTTATTGGGCCCGCTCTACTCCCTTGCTTTACAGGGTAGCTGCCTGCCGCCTTACCCAAAGGGGCTTGTGGGAGGGCCCGGGTACGCACCTGCTTTACCTAGGAAACTGGTGGGAGGGCTACCTGCTTGCATTACCCAGGTGGGGGTGCAGCTGGTTTTTCCTGTATGGGCCTTTTCCAGGTCTGGTAAAGCGGTACCCCGCTTGCATTGCTCAGGTGCGGACAGCTGGTTGCCCGCCTGTTTTTAAAACCCCGGGGCTGGTACAGGGGGTTGCCTGTATGGCCCTTTTCCAGGGGGCTGGGAAAGCTGGTTTTCCTGGTTTCCTTACCCCCTTCCCCGGGGCAGCTTTTTGCCAAAATTGTCTTCCCCAGGGTTTGGTGGGAACTGGCTTCACATCTCCCTTAAAAAAAAAGCTGGAGGGAGCTGGGTGCGGCCTGCCTTAACCCCGGAGATGGGGCAGGGTTGGGGTGGCTCCCCTGCTTCACCCAGGTGCCCGGGGTTTGCTGGTTGCCCCCTTTTTCATTACCCAGGTTTTGGTGGCAGGGTCGCTTAAAAAGTTTCCTTACCTAGGGGGCTGGTGGGACCCAGCTGCCCACCCTGCCCTTTCCCCAGGGGCTGGGCAGTTTTCTGCCTACTTGCCTTAAACCGAGGGCTTATGCCGGGTAGCTTCCAACTTGCGTTTCCCAGGTACTACGCCGCTTTCCTCTCCCCCCTGACCCTTTCCCGGTGTTGCCCGCAGCTGGCCCGCATGCCGCTTTGCCCAGATCGTGGGGCCCGCCCGGGATGCCCGTCTGCCCCTTTTCCCAGGTTTCTAGTGAAGCTGCCTTCCTGCCTTCCTTTCCCCGGTGCCCGGTTTCTGCTGGCTGACTTTCCCCGGCTTGCCCAGGGCTGGTGCAGAGGGCTGCCCCCCTGCTTTAACCCAAAGGGTTTCCCGGTGCAGCTGGTTGCACACTTTTTCCCTTTCCCAGGTGCCTATTTCAGCTTTGGCCCGCCCTCCGCCTAATTCAGGTGCTTTGGGGCAGCTTGGGGCCTTTCCCTTTTTTTCCCCATTTTGCTGGTGCAACTGGTTTGCCTCCTTCCCAAAATAGGTTTTCGTTCACTGGAAACCCCTGACTGCCTTAACAAGGTCTGGTGAGCTGGGTGCCTGCCTGGGCCCTTTCCCCCCGGGGGCTGGGGAAGCTGCCTGCCTGCTTTCCGTAAACCCTGTGCCGGTTTCAGTTAGCTGTCCGCCTTCATTACCAGGGGCTGTTTCAGCTTGTTGGGCCCGCCCGTTTTTTCAAAAGTGTTGGGGGCAGTAAAAACCCACCTATCTTACCCCTGGCCGTTAAAAGCTACTGCCGCCTTTCCCTACACAAAGGGGCTGGGCAACTTGGGTTTCCCCCCAATCTTACCCCATTTACTTGTGGGAGCGTTTCCCCGAATGCCCCCCCTACACAGGTGCTTGGGGGCAGCCGCTGCATGCCAAACCTTACCTTGGAGCTGGGGCCCGCTGGCTGACCGCCTTCCTTACCCAGTTGCTAGTGAAGGAAACCAAACCCACCTGCCTTAAAAACTGATGCCGTTGCAGCTAGCTGCCTGCCTTCCTTAAACAGGTGCTGGTGCAGCTGGCTGCATGCCTGCCTTGCCCAGGAGATTGTGCAGCTTTCTGTTCGCCTACCATTCCTAGGTGTTGAGTAAGCAAGTTGCCCACCTGCCTTACCCAGGTGCCGCTGCAGGTGGCTGCCTACCTTAAATACCAAGTTGCTGGTGCAGCTGGCTGCCTGCCTTCCTTACCCAGGTGCTGGTGCAGCTGGCTTCCTGCCTGTCCTACCCAGGTGCTGGTGCAGCTGGCTACCTGCCTGCCTCACCCAGGTACTGGTGCAGCTGACTCCCCGTCTGCCTTACCCAGGTGCTGGTGCAGCTGGCTGCCTGCCTGCATTACCCATGTGCTGGTGCAGCTGGCTACCTGCCTGCCTTGTCCAGGTGCTGGTGCAGCTGGTTGCCTGCCTGCCTTACCCAGGTGCTAGTGCAGCTGGTTACCCGTCTGCCTTACCCAGGTGCTGGTGGAGCTGGCTGCCAGCCTGTTTTACTCAGGTGCTGGTAACGCTGGTTGCCTGCCTGCCTTTCACTGGTGCTGGTACAGATGGCTGCCTGCCTGCCTTACCCAGGGATTGTACAGTTGGTTGCCTGCCTGTTTTAGTCAGGTTCTCGTACAGCTGGTTGCCTGTCTGCCTTACACTGTTGCTGGTACAGCTGGTTGCCTGCCTGCTTTTCCAAGGTGCTGGTACAACCGGTTGATTGCCTGCTCTACTCAGGTGCTGGTACATCTAGCTGCCTGCCTGCCTTACCCAGGTGCTTGTGCAGCTGGCTACGTGCCTGCTTTACCTAGGAGCTGGTGCAGCTGGCTGCCTGCCTGCATTACCCAGGTGCAGGTGCAGCTGGATGCCTGTATGCCTTATCCAGGTGCTGGTAAAGCTGTTTGCCTGCTTGCCTTGCTCAGGTGCTGGTACAGCTGGTTGCCCGCCTGTTTTACACTTCTGATGGTACAGCTGGCGGCCTGCCTGCCTTACCCAGCTGCTGGTGCAGCTTGTTGCCAACTTGACTTACACAGGTGTTGGTGCAACTGGCTTCACATCCCCCTTACCAAGGTGCTGGAGCAGCAGGCTGCCTGCCTGCCTTACCCAGGAGATGGTGCAGCTGGCTGGCTCCCTGCTTCGCCCAGGTGCTGGTGTAGCTGGTTGCCCATTTGCATTACCAAAGTTCTGGTGCAGCTCGCTTAACAGCTGCCTTACCTAGGTGCTCGTGCACCCAGCTGCCCACCTGCCTTACTCAGGGGCTGGTGCAGTTGGCTGCCTACTTGCCTTACATAGGTGCTGGTGCAGCTGGGCGCCTGTCTGCCTTTCCCAGGAGCAGGTGCAGCTGGCTGCTCACCTGCCTTACCCAGGTGTTGGTGCAGCTGACTGCCCACCTACCTCAACCAGGTGGTGGTGCAGCTGGCCACTCGCCTGAATTACCCAGGTGCTGGTGCAGCTACCTGCCCGTCTCCCTTACCTAGGTGCTGGCGAGGATTGCTGCCTGCCTGCCTTACCCAGATGCTGTTGCAGCTGGCTGCATGCCTGCCTTACCCAGGTCGTTGTGCAGGTGGCTGCCCACCTGCCTTACCGAGATGCTGGTGCAGCTAGCTGCCAACCTGCGTTTCCCAGGTGCTGATGCAGCTGCCTGTCTCCCTGTCTTACCAAGGTGTTGCTGCAGCTGCCTGCATGCCTGCCTTGCCCAGATCGTGGTGCAGCTGGCTGCCAGTCTGCCTTTCCGAGGTGCTGGTGAAGCTGCCTGCCTGCCTTCCTTACCCAGGTGCTGGTGCTGCTGGCTGACTTCCTGGCTTGCCCAGGTGCTGGTGCAGAGGGCTGCCCGCCTGCTTTACTAAGGTTCTGGTGCAGCTGGTTGCACACTTTCCTTACCCTTGCTATTGCAGCTGCTTAAAAACCTAAATTACCGGGCGTGGAGCAGCGGCTGCCCCCCTCCTAATTCAGTGCTTATGCACGGCTGCCTGTTTCCCCTTACCCAGGGTTCGGTGCAACGGGGTTGCCCTTTTCCTTACATAGTGGTCGTGCACTGGCACCTGACTCCCTTAAAAAGGTGCTGTGCACGGCTGCCTGCTTCCGTACCATTTTCCGTTGCATTTAGCTGCCTGCCTTCCTTTACATAGGTGTGGTGAAGCTTTTGCCCCCCTCTTTTTCACAGGTGGTGCAGCACTGCCCACCTACTTACCCATGTGCCGATTCAGCTAGCTGCCTCCCTTTCCTTCACAGGTGCTGGTGCATTGGCGCCCCCCAAACCTTAACATTATTTGTGCAGCGTTCCCTGAAGCCTTACACAGGGCGGGTGCAGCTCGTCATCCCTGCCTTGCCCAGGAGATTGTGCAGCTTCCTTCCGCCTACCAACCCAGGTTTTGATAAAAAAAGTTGCCCACGCCTTACCCGGGTGAGGGTGCGGTGGCTGCCTACCTTAAATCCCAAAGTTGCTGTTGTAGCTCTTTCCCCGGTGTTTACCCAGGTGCGGGCATCTGGCTGCCGTCTTCCTGCCTTTCCCCGGTGTTAGTGCAGTACTACCCCCCTGTCTTCCCCCGGTGCTGGGGGACGGCTGCCCCCCCTCCCTTTCCCCCAGGGCTAGTGCAGCTATCTACCCGTTGCTTCCCGGAACTGGTGGACTGGCGCCTGCCTGCCTTACCCAGGTGCTGGTGGACTGGTTGCCTGCCTCCTTTCACTGGTGCTGGTAAGAGGGCTGCCTGCCGCCTTACCCAGATGCTGTTGCGCTGGTGCTGCCTGCCCTCCCCAGGTCGTTGTGCAACGGCTGCCCGCCAGAGTTACCGAGGTGCTGGGGCAGTAGCTGCCAACCCGCGTTTCCCAGGGGCTTTTTCGCGCCCGTCTCCAGCCCCTTTCCGGGGTTGCTGCAGCTGGCGCATGCCTGTTGCCCAGTCGTGGTGCGGGTGCTGCCCCTCTGCCTTTCCGAGGGGCGGGGAGCTGCCTGCCCGCCCTTCCTTTACCCAGGGGCAGGTGTCTGGCGATTCCTGGCTTGCCCAGGTGCAAAAGAAAAAATTTTGGAAAAGGGCTTTTTTAAATGAGTTCTTTTCTAATTTCCAGTTTTACAATTCGGGCCCACTGTATATAAAATTTTATTAAATTTTATTAATATAAAATATATAAATTTTAAAATATATATATTTTAAAAATTATATAATATATAAATATATATATATTTTTTATATATATTTTTATAATAATATATAAAAAATATAATATTATAAAAAAAATAAATATATATAAAAAATATAAATTTTTATATATATATTGTGTGTGTGTTTTGTGTGTAGGGAGTAGGTTGGGAGACAGCAAACCCAAGGGAAATACACCGTCCTGCCCCGATGCTGTGAAACAGAAACCCGTAACGTTTT
>NC_069489.1:8962150-8998731 GCF_026875155.1 Cherax quadricarinatus | reverse complement strand
TGTAATTTATTTTGCAAAATTTGGAGAAGATTATCAGGAGGAGAGTGGTGGGCACCTGGAAGGGAACAAGAGTATAAATGCCAACCACAGGGGATTCACGGAATTCAAACCCTGTGTAAAAAACCCTTTAAAGAGTTTGTGAAAAATAACAGAAGTAAGCCCGAAGAGAGGGGTGGGGGTTGATTGCATCTTCTTGGCTGCAAGAAGGCCTTTGAACAGTTCCTCACAAGAGATTAATGCAAAAGCTAGAGCAT
The DNA here is from genome assembly GCF_026875155.1 of Cherax quadricarinatus. NCBI lineage: Eukaryota > Metazoa > Arthropoda > Malacostraca > Decapoda > Parastacidae > Cherax > Cherax quadricarinatus. The sequence continues at coordinate 8,998,477 of NC_069489.1, read as the reverse complement.
CAGGTCATATAACAGGAAGGGCACTGCAATGGTCAAGAATCCCTGACAGGGAGGCAACAAGATCATGGAGTAATGATGTATCACAGGGGCACCTGTGACGATGGGGGCCCCCACAAGGCCCGGGTCCTAGGACCAGGCTATTTTTGGTTATTGAAAAAATGATGGAAGGGTTAGACCGAAGTGTCCCTGTTTGAGATATGTAAAATTTAAATGAGGGAATTAAATCAGATGAGGACCAGGCAGGTCCATACTGGGTATGCCCCTTTTTGGAACCCGCACTTGATAAAGCCCCAAAGAAACTAGAGAAAGATAAGGTTTGCCAAAAGGTTATTCCCAGACAAAGGGGGAATGTCCTATGAAGAAAGTTTAAAGGGGAAATCGGCCTGAGACCTGGAGGGCAGGGGGGTTTAGGGGAGACATGATAACGACATATAAAATACTGCGTGGAATAGAAAGGTGGACAAAGACAGGATGTTCCGGGGAGGGGACAAAAAAACAAGAGGCCAAAATTGGAATTTGAAGACACAAATGAGTCAGGAATATTAAAGTATTTCTTCAGTCATAGAGTTGTAAGGCGGGAATGCCCAGAAAAAAGCGTAGTGAGGCAGGAACCATACACAGTTTTAAAAGAGGTTTGATAAAGTTCATGGAGCGGGGGGAAGAGAGGGCCAGTCGCAATGGTGAAAGGGGGGGCCAGGAGCTAAGACTCGACCCCCGCAACCCCAAATAGGTGAGTAGAAAAAGGTGAGTACACACACCCCACACACAAACATAATACACCCACACACAAAACACACACCGCACACCCACACAAAACCACACACACACACACACACACAACAAAACACCCCCACAACACAAACACCCCCACAAAAACAACACACACACATATACCAACAAACCCCCAAACACACAACACACACTCAACCCCACACAAATTAACACACAGACAACACACACAAAGAAACCAAACACACGCACACACCACACCACACCCCACACACACACCACACACACAGACACACACACACACACATAAACACACCACACACACACACACAAACAAACACAACACCACACACAAAATGCACGCACACCACACTACACCACAACACACACACGCGCACACACACACCAACCACACGGGGCCAGGGGCCCGGTCTCGACCCTGCAAATCATTAGGTGAGTACAACATGCACAAAAAAAAGAGATTAGGTGGGTGCTCGAATGGGAAAACCCACCGATAAGTGATTCTCAGGACGGAAACATTGCGGCACGGATCCCCCCAAGAGAAACCACTGTTTTAAAAAATTTGGAAGGTACAAGAGGGGGTTCCCAACAAAAACAGAAAAAGCAAACGACAGCAGCTGGGGGAGAGGACAAAAAACGAAAGAAGCTAGGAAAGGAACGAGGATAAAACCCAAAAAGGGGTCAGTCGAGAAAAACAGAACAGCAAGGGCAAAACACATAAAAACTTTCTATACCCCCAAAACCTATACACCCCCCCAACACCACTGCAACCCATACCCAAGCCCCACCCAACACCGAGCTTAAAAACCCACAGTTTTTTACCGGGTCTCCCCCTTAAAGGGGGCCCCCAAACCAAAGTTTTAAAAAGGAAAACTGAAGGTTGGTAACAAACGCGATGGAATAAAAAAATAAGTTGGAGGAGTGGCACGAAAGAGTCAAAGGGCATCACAAGACATCATAGCCTCACAAAACCAACTTACAGGATGATAACAGATCCCCTTTTCCAAACGGGTCCAAAAACCTGGGGAAAGACGGGGAACAGGGGGGGGGGGGGGGAGGAGTGCATTGCTGATCAAAAATCTCTGGAATTTTGATGAGGGGAGAGGGGAACGCGGAGTAAAAGTGATTAATAGTGGAACCTTCCTTGGGGGCCCCAAAGGTGGAAAAGCAGTATGTAAAACCCCACCAAGAACAGCGGGGCAAGAAAAGGTTTCGACGAGGCAATAGAGTGATGGATAACACACTGGCTGCAGTGGCCAGAAGAGTTCATTCTGCAGTGCAAAGCCCTGTTTATGGGGACTTTAACCACAAGGAATACGGGGGCAAAAGATGATGGAAGTGGATGGAAAAACTTAATTACCAACAGGTAGGGACACTACAAGAAGAGGGAGGGATGAACCACAAGGCGGGACTAATATTCCCTTGAGTAGTGCAAATCGAGGACATCAATATGAAAGACCCCTTGGGGGCCAGGGATATGTGGTTTTGAGTTCGAATACACTGTAGAGCTAAAAAGTGGGGGGGAAGCAGGAAAGGTCGGGCAAAGAACCCAAAACTAAAGAAAGGGATACACAGGAATGAGAAATTCCTGAAAGATGTTCAGGGGGACAGAGAAGGGAAAGGGAAGCCAGTTAATGAGAGAGGGAAATATGTGGCAACAATGTGAAAGGGGGCTGAGGAGAATTTTTTCCCCAAGGGAAACGGAATAATAAAAAAACAAGGATGACCCCATGGTTCCCCCGTCAGTGGAACCCCTTCCAACTGAACAAAAGAAATTAAGGGAAAAAAAAAAATAAAAAATAACTTAGGAAAAATGGAATAATGATTTGAGAATTTTCTTAAATTTAAAATATAAAAAAAAAATTGGGGCCTTCATTTCTTTTAGTTGGGCAGGAGTATGTAAGGCCCTGGATAGTTCCCGATGTTTTTTATGTGGGTTATCTGGGCAAGGGTAACAATCCGATTTTTTGGAATCTCCTACCACTTGGATGGGCACAAGTAAATAGGTAAGGGCCGGTATAGTGAAAATGTTATAAGTATTATTAAACGTCTTGCTCCTTATCGGGCGTCTATCCTGGAAGACCACGCCAGGAACGAGCTGGAAAATAAGAAAAATAAACGGGTTTTTCCATAGTTTGATAAATAACTTTTAAAGAATTGTAAAGAATGAAAAATCCCAAAATTTACGGGTAACCGAAACAAAATAAAGAAACAAACGGGTGATACCCTGGTATATCACCTACCTGATTGGAAAAGGTGGAGGTAATGCCCTCTCCAAACTTCAACCCACACCAGGAAAGGGTCAATATTACCAGGAGTAGAAATACAAATCACACCAGGAACTATTTTCCCCCCAGCCCCCCAGAGAGGAGGGGGGGGGGGGTGCACGCGACTAACTAAGGGTTTTCCGGGTTCCCCGAACAACCTTTAAAAACCCCCAACTTAACCTATTTTTCCCCTCAAAAACCCCCCCCTTCCAAAACTTATGGAGAGTCAATAAGTCAACGAACAGGGGAAAAGAACAACTACAACCTCGGCTGCCAACTAAAAGTGGTTTTCGAGCCAGAAATTAAACGCTTTAAACTTATAGGGCTAATAGCCAGACCCCACCCAAAGAGTTGTATTTGACCCTTTAAAGTTTTCCCAAGTACTCAGTGGCTTGGATCTGTTTCAAGCACAAGGGTTTACCTATAGGTAGTATTTAAATCTACTTATACCCCATAAAAAAGCATAACATTCTTTCTCCCCGTGGAATACCTTTTTCTTGGGAGAAGCTTCTTAGGGCAAAAGATAGGGGGAAAGGGTCTCCTCAAATATTAAAGTAGTACACCCCCGGGCCCAGAAGGGAGGCATCTGTTCGGGCAAATATTTTATTAATATTGGAAATTTTTTAGGACGGGGGGTTGAAAATATCCTCTTAATTTCTTCGAAGTTTTGGAGGGTTCCTCGAACAACTAAGAGGTTCCTTGACCCCCTTTTTTTAAAATAGTCTTAAGAACTAAATTAAGCTACTTAGATTTGGTACAAAATTTTTATAGAAGTTTACAGATCCGGGAAAACTTTTTAAAAATTTTTTGGTAGCGGGGAACGTATTTTCTAAAAACAGCTTTGGTCTTATTGGAAGGGTGAGAAGTTGTTACAATATAATGAACCAAGGTTTTGTCCCTTTAGATAGCCAAAAAAAGCACTTTTGTGGTTTAACTGAAAGGGCCTGAGTTCTTGTCTTTTAAAAACAAGCGCTGTGTTTTAGATGGTTTTCCCAGAAATTTGTCATGATAAAATATTTCAAAATACACTGATAATTCTTTAGACAGAAAAAACTTTTCTCAAAGCCTAATTATGGGGCACAGGGGGGAAACCCAAGCCGAAAGGCTTTGGGGTGCGATATTGCATTGACCTCTTGAGTGGGAAGCGTGTATGGTTTCGATGGGGGGAAAGGGACTTGTGGTGGTTTGTGAGATGTCTAATTTGAGAAAAATTTTGCAGTAGGAAATTTTATAAAAGTCATGTAAATTTACTGGGCATGGGTTCGCATCCCATTTATTTATAGTATTCAAAAAACGAAAATTTTTGTGCCATCGGTAAGAATTTATCGGGTTTCTTAACCAAAACAACTGGGAAACAGAAAGCTGATTTCGAAGGTTTATGATGTTTTAATTTAAAATATTTGTCCCCTCATTATAAAAATTTTTCCCGAAAGTGAACGGGAACGGGGTAGTTTTTCCGCCTTAGGGTTTTCATGATCGACAATTAAATTTTTTGGTAAATAGGGGGTAACCCCTGGTACCTCTGTGAATACGTCAAAAAAATGAATTTAAAGGGCCTTTATTGAGATTTTTGTTTATTTGACAAGTCTTGTTAATGTTGCTTTTTTTGCCCTTCTTTGGTGGGGGGATCATGCGTTAAGATACCAGTGTTCCTTCGATTCTGTAAAAGATGTCATCTATAATACAAACCTACATTCGTAGAATCCCCCTTGTAACCAAGCCGAAAAAGTATATTTTCGTCAAAGGAATTTACGCAAAGATTAATTCTCTTCGATGGTACCGTTTAAAAAATTTTACTGATACATTCTTTCTCTACCCTTGACATCCAAAATTTAAAAATCTACCTTATGCAGCCTTCATATTTTATACGGTCCGCGCCAGGTAATTAGAAATTTGTTGGATTTGTCAGGTAGGAGAACAAAAACTTCATCACCAACATTAAACGTACGTTTGGGAGCTTTTTGGTCAAAATGGGTCTTGTATGTTTCCATAGACATCCTGGGTTTTTTTTACTGCCAAATCGGGGGTTTTCTTCCAATTTTCCCTTAGATCTAAAAAAAACGATAGCTGTTTGAATCCAGGTTTGATACTTTGACCAAAGTTCATTCAAAAATGATAGTGGACCACGACTTGTTCCCAAAAAGAAATTCAAAAGGGGAATAACCAAGGGAATCATTGGAATCTCGCGATTGCAAAAAGAGCACAGGAAAAAATCTATCCCCATCCTTTGGGTTTTAAAAATACTATTTTTTTTTAGTATTGATTTGGGATGGCCTTTGTGCCTCACTCTTCCTTTACACTCGGATGGAAAGGGTAGTGAAAAGGGGTTTAACACCCACAATTGTAAACGGTTCCATTAATTCGAAGTGAATTGTGCCCCTTTACCCGACAGTTTTCCGAGGATACCTAATGAAAAAAGCAAAAAAGGCTTCTGCGACTTCTATGGACGTAATGGTTTTAAGGGTACCCCCCTCGGGGGAAGCTGGACGCTAGCATCATATTAAAATATATTTAGACCTCCTGATGACGGGTGTGATAGGACCCCTATATCTACTGCAACCCTTGCAAAGGGACTGAGGAAAATTTGGGATCTTTACCATAGGAACTCTCTAGTTTTACCCTTTGCGTGGAAAGTTGACATAGGACAGATCTGCGTACTTATAGAAGTCAGAGGACAGCTAGGGCCCGAAATAAGGTTCCGATTTTATTATAGGTCTTCCAGTGAAAAATGGCCAAGTGGGAAGTAAGGAAAAACTTTAAAAGGGGTTTACGGCAATCCTGCGGGAAAGACAACAGGCTTCACCAACGTCATTGGGTTTGTCCGAGACCTATAGTCTTTTACAAAAAAATGTGTTTGAACTCAAAATTGTAAGAAAAATTTTTTTCCCTTGGGGCACTTTGCCATTTAAAGCTAACTTCCGAATTCCTCTAAGGAAGGGCAAGTCTTTTGAAGACCCTCTAAATCTTATGAACAGCTCGATTGGCTTTCCCTTTTTGGGAAAAAATAATGGGTGGATTTTTTCCTTGACTGACTCTGGTAAGGCGTTAAATTTTTAGTTGTTGAATGATTGGCCAACGTATTTTCCCTGGTGTCTGCGTTTCCAGTTCAAGTACTAGTTACAAAGGGGTTTTCCCGGAGTTTTGTAACCATCAGCGCTCTAGTTGGTTTTCCAACGAATTATTGGAACTACGTGAAGAAAAAGAGATATTAGGGTTTCCCAAACCCTTTCCCCGGCCCCTTCCAAAAAATCCCCTTCTCAGATGGGGAAAACAGCCCCTTTTATTTCCCAAACCCAAAAAAAACACGAGGTTTTTGGGGGGGAATACGGATCTACCCATCCGGAACCATTTGCCCCCACGAAACATCTGCGTTGGAAAAGAATCGCTTTTCCTAAATGTCATTAATTTAGTGGACTTAAACGGGAAGAATCTAGGTTGGGAAGTTACTGAGTAAAATACAGGAACATCCAGTGTCTCAAGAATGGTTTACACTTATACCCTTGACTGTACCTTCACTAAAAGGGCGTTTAGTTTGATTAGTGAAACATTTACCGAATTTTCACCTTTTTTCCCAGGGGGAAATCGGCCCTTTTATGGACCCACTCATTACATTTTAAACATTTTACTGTGAAAGGCCCCTGGAATTCTTAGGTTTGGGGGGTTTTTGGGTCCCCTCGATTTCTTGGGGCCCAAAAGGTTATTCTGTACGTTCTTTAGGGTAGTTATTATGAGCCCACGCATAATATCAGCAGCTTGTGCCATTTCCAGCCGTATGAAATGTTTCTTTCTTTAATGAATATTCGTAATCAGAGTTTACGAAGAAAGGAATTGATCTTTACCATCGGTTTTCGTAAAGATTCGAAAAACTGGTAAACCTCGCACTTTTAATCCCGAATCAAATAATCTGAAAAGTGTTGTTAAAATTGCATGAATTTTTATTTGGAGTTATTTTTTAAAGTGTCTAAATCAAAATGTAATGATGATAGTTTTTTGAAAGCCTAAGTATAGCTTTCTTCAGCAGGCTATAACTAAAAACCCCCGGGTAGAGTGGAATAGGTTTAATGCTGAATGACAGTAGTAAACCCAAGCTATAGCCCAAGACTGTGGGCCCGTCACAGGAGTAGCAGTACTCTCGAAAACGAGTAATATATGCCGCTATGTCCTTGTTTTCGAGAAAGGTGGTTTTTTGGCTCCTAATTTAGGTTTCTTGGGAAGGAAAATTAGTACCCCCCCTTTATCTATTTTCGTTTAGATGTTCTATTTCTTGGCTTCTAATTCCAACTTGATTTTTTCTAATCCCCCTGCTTACCTGTTCTTAATTTCCTTATTTTGAAAGGGTACCTCTCTTTCCCGAACTCTGTCTTCTCTGCTACCTTTCCTGTTCGATTTTATCTTCCCGAGCTGTCTTTCCCGTTCCTTTTTTTCTTCTCGAGCTAGCTTTTTCCCCTCGAGCTGTCTTCCCGTTCTTTTTCTCCTCTCCTATCTTTCCCGTTCTTTTTCCCGTTCCCCCTTTTTTTACAATAGCCATTTTAGCAGTATGTAATTATCAAGGCTTTGTCCAGTAAAACCCCTTTTTCCCGCTTTCAACCAGAAATTAAAGAACCCTCTTTTAAAAAGAAAAATTACGCACCCAACTTCAACTTTAATTTAAAATTAACGTAACGTCTGTTACAAAAGAGGGACACAGTCCGCCAAATTTAAACTTCCCAAAATAGAAAAGAAAAAAATTTCTCTCTGGAAAAATCCTTGTGGGCTCATAGCGTTCACTAAGCAAATAACACGGTTTTACACAGGGGGGGTTTTTCACAAAGTTCCCCAGGTCCAAAAAATAGGTAAAATTTTAAAAAGAACCTAGAACCAAACAAAAGGTAAGCAACCAACTACCCGTAAAGACTTGACACCTCAACTAACTCACCCTTTTCTTCTTAAAGTTTATACTACAACATTGAACCCTCAGGACGATGTTGTTTAAGAGCGCACCTGGCAAGGTCGCCATTGTCAGTGGAAAAGCCCCTTCCCCAAAGAAAAAAGAAAAAATTAAGGAAAAATAAATAAAAAAGAAATAACTTAGGAAAAAAGAGAATAATGTTTTTGAGAATTTTACTTAAAATTTAAATATAAAAAAAAAAATTGGCCCTTTAGTTTCTTTTAGTTGGGGAGGAGTAGTAAGGCCCCGGATAGTTCCTTGTGTTATTTTGTGGGTTACCGGGCAAATGGAACAATCCATGTTTGGAATCTCCTACCACTTGGATGGACCAATGAATAGGTAAGGGGCCGGTAGTAGAGAAAAATGTTAATAAGTATTTTAACACGTCTTGCTCCTTTATTGGGGTCTATCCTGGGAAAACCACGCCAGGAACGAGCTGGTAAATAAGAGAAAATAAAACTGGTTACCCATAGTTAGAAATATAACATTTAAGAATTGAAAAAAATGATAAAGCCAAAAACATTTCTGGGAACCAGCAAACAAAATAAAGAAAAAAACGTGATACTCCTGGGATTCCCCTCCTGTTTTGGGGAAGAGTGGGGTGAAAATGACTCCCAAACTTCAACCCCACCCGGTAAAGGGCAATTTACCAGGAGAAAAAAACTAACAAATCGGAACCAGGAACTAGTTTTCGCCCCAGCCCCAGAGAGGAGGGGGGGGGGGGGGTGCACGCGACGTAACTAATGGTTCCTGGTTGCCCGAACAACCTTAACCCCACTTACACCTACTTTTCCCTCACACACCCAAAGGTGCAAGGAGGCAAAAAACCAAGTGTGCAAGGGAATGGAAGAAATATAGAAGGCAAAGGACCCAGGAGAATAAGGAGAGCAGTCGTAGAGCCAGAAACGAATATGCACAGATTCGTAGGGAGGCCCAAAGACAATAAGAAAACGACATAGCAGCGAAAGCCAAATCTGACCCAAAACTGTTATACAGCCACATAAGGAAGAAAACAACAGTCAAGGAGCAGGTAATCAGGCTAAGGAAGGAAGGAGGAGAGACAAAAAGAAATGACCGTAAAGTATGTGAGGAACTCAACAAGAGATTCAAAGAAATGTTCAGAGAGGAGACAGAAGGGGCTCCAGAAAGACAGAGAGGTGGGGCACACCTCCATGTGCTAGACACAGTGCACACATCTGAGGAAGAAGTGAAGAGGCTTCTGAGTGAGCTAGATACCTCAAAGGCAATGGGGCCAGATAACATCTCCCCGAGGGTATTGAGAGAGTGAGTAGAGGCGCTATGTGTACCCCTAACAACAATATTCAATACATATATCGAAACAGGGGGATTGCCTGAGGCATGGAAGACAGCAAATGTAGTCCCAATCTTTAAAAAAGGAGACAGACATGAAGCACTAAACTACAGACCAGTGTCACTGACATGTATAGTATGCAAATTCATGGAGAAGATTATCAGGAGAAGAGTGGTGGAACACCTAGAAAGGAATGATCTCATCAACAGCACCCAACATGGTTTCATGGACGGGAAATCCTGTGTCACAAACCTACTGAAGTTCTATGACATGGTGACAGCAGTAAGACAAAAGAGAGAGAGGTGGGTGGATTGCATATTCTTGGACTGCAAGAAGGCGTTTGACACAGTTCCACACAAGAGATTGGTGAAAAAAACTGGAGGACTAAGCAGGGATAACAGGGAAGGCACTACAATGGATCAGGGAATACTTGTCAGGAAGACAGCAGCGAGTCATGGTACGTGGCGAGGTGTCAGAGTGTGCACCTGTGACCAGCGGGGTCCCACAGGGGTCAGTCCTAGGACCAGTGCTGTTTCTGGTATTTGTGAACGACATTACGGAAGGAATAGACTCTGAGGTGTCCCTGTTTGCAGATGATGTGAAGTTGATGAGAAGAATTCACTCAATCGAAGACCAGGCAGAACTACAAAGGGATCTGGACCGGCTTCAGACCTGGTCCAGCAATTGGCTCCTGGAGTTCAATCCCACAAAGTTCAAAGTCATGAAGATTGGGGAAGGACAAATAAGACCGCAGACAGAGTACAGTCTAGGGGGCCAGAGACTAAAACCTACTCAAGGAAAAAGATTTTAGGGTGAGTATAACACCAGGCACATCTCCTGAAGTGCACATCAACCAAATAACTGCTGCAGCAAATGGGTGCCTGGCGAACCTCAGAACAGCATTCCGATATCTTAATAAGGGAACGTTCAGGACCCTGTACACCGTGAACGTTAGGCCCATACTGGAGTATGCGGCACCAGTTTGGAACCCACAAAAAGCCAAGCACGTAAAGAAACTAGAGAAAGTGCAAAGGTTTGCAACAAGAGTAGTCTCAGAGCTGAGAGGTATATCCTATGAGGAGAGGTTAAGGGAAATCAACCTGACGACACTGGAGGACAGGAGAGATAGGGGGGACATGATAACGACATACAAAATACTGAGAGGAATTGAAAAGGTGGACAAAGACAGGATGTTCCAGAGATTGTACACAGCAACAAGGGGACACAGTTGGAAGTTGAAGACACAGATGAATCACAGGGATGTTAGGAAGTATTTCTTCAGCCACAGAGTAGTCAGTAAGTGGAATAGTTTGGGAAGCGATATAGTGGAGGCAGGATCCATACATAGCTTTAAGCAGAGGTATGATAAAGCTCACGGTTCAGGGAGAGTGACCTAGTAGCGATCAGTGAAGAGGCGGGGTCAGGAGCTCGGACTCGACCCCTGCAACCTCAATTAGGTGAGTACAACTAGGTGAGTACACACATACACACACAAACACACACACACACACACAAACACCCACACACAGACACACACACTTCTGTGGAGCAATGGGGGAACATAGAACCAGGATGAGGACAAGGGGCTCCAAGGACGAATCTGGGAGGGAGGAATGGGAGGTAGAGTTCAAAAAAAGGGAGGAAGACTGGGGAAGGAGACTAGATGAGCTGGAAAGGAAGATGGAAGAGAGGTTAGCAGCAGAATGCAGAAGGTGGAAACAACAGGCCACAGTAGCAGAAATCAAGATAGAGAGATTAGAAGAGGAGCTGAGACATCTGAAACAGCACAGAGACAAAGATGTTATAGAAGTAGCATCGGCAATGGCTACATGAAACACAGACAACAGGTCTGAAGGAAGCATGGAAACTAAACTGTATGCAGAGGTCCTGTCAAACCCACATGGGGCCAAAACAAAGACAGGGAGCACACTAGGACAGAATGAGAGGTTGGAAGACATTGAAGGAACTAGGACATGTGCAAGGACCTTACCAGATACCTGAGGGGGCCAGGAACAGGTGAGTAAGAAGGACAAACCAAGAAGCATAGGGGCCATAACTAGGGAAGGGACTGAAGGAAGGAACACTCCACGGGAAGGAACTAAAACACATCAGAGGATGCAATGGGAGTAACAGTGGGAGGTGGAAAGGGAGTGGTCCGTGTTTGTCTATGGGCTCCAAGAAGCCAAGGGGGACAACTTCGAAGAAATAAAACATGAGGAGAAAAAAATGATTGAAGGCATCATGAAAACAATAGGTGAGGAAGATATGACACAGGTGACAAATTTTCAGAGAATTGGGTGGTTTGCGAGTGGAAGGATATGGCCTGTCAAAGTAATTTTCAAGGAAGAATCAGTTCAAACTAGGATTCTGCAAGAGAAAGCAAGACTGAGGGACAAACAGGGGTACCAGAGAGTATACCTCGACCGCGACAGAACACAAGAAGAAAGGACTACACTGAAAGAGAGGGTACAGAGACGCAAGGAGGAATGAGAGGCATTGACGAAGATGAGCAGGACCCAGACACAGGAGGAAGGGCAAACACACCCCACAGAATCTCCCACCAAAAGACTCCAACTGCGACATTCCCAACGCAACTAAGCAACCTATACTACAACCCACTCACTGTTCACTCTGCCACCAACCCCCATATCAGAAACCTCACACCAATAGCTGTTCCTTATTGGCATTCTGACCCCACCCCCATCATCACAAACCCCACCTACACCACAGCCCCATATAGGCCCCCACCAAGGCTCTCGTTCCCCCAACCCCAATATTGTTGCAGGACCACAATGAAAGAAAAGAAACTGAAAGTTTGGTACACAAACGCGGATGGAATAACGAATAAACATGAGGAGTGGAACGAAAGAATCAGTGAGAACTCCCCAGACATCATAGCAGTCACAGAAGCAAAACTCACTGAGAAAATAACAGACACAATCTTCCAACGGGATATCAGATCCTGAGGAAAAATAGAAGGAGTAGAAGGGCAGGAGGGGTTGCACTGCTCATAAAACACCGATGGGGATTTGAGGAAATGGAAAGCATGGACATGATTGGAGAAAGAGACTACATTGAATGTACAATTCAGCCGGAGAACACAAAGCAGTCATTAGAGTGATGTATAATCCACCACAGAACTGCAGGAGGCCAAGAGAGGAGTACGAAGAAAACAACAGGGTGATGGTGGACACACTGGCTGAGGTGGCAAGAAGAGCTCACTCGAGCAGACCAAAGTTACTAGTAATGGGCGATTTCAACCACAGTGAGATCGACTGGGACAACCTGGAGCCACATGGGGGTCCCGAAACATGGAGAGCCAAGATGATGGATGTGGTACTTGAAAACCTCATTTATCAACATGTCAGGGACACTACCAGAGAGAGAGGGGAGGATGAGCCAGCAAGACTGGATCTTGTGTTCACCCTGAGCAGTTCAGACATTGAGGACATCACTTACGAGAGGCCCCTTGGAGCTAGCGGTCACGTGGTTCTGAGTTTTGATAATATAGTAGAGTTACAAGTGAAGAAGGTAACAGGAATTGAAGAGGACAGGCCAAACTATAAAAGGGGGGACTACACAGGTATGAGAAACTTTCTGCAGGAGGGGCAGTGGGACAGAGAAATGGTAGGAAAATCAGTAAACGAGATGTTGAAATATGTGGCAACAAAGTGCAAGGAGGCAGAGGAAAGGTTTGTTCCCAAGGGAAACAGAAATAACAGGAAGACCAAAACGAGTCCTTGGTTTACCCGAAGGTGTAGGAAGGCAAAAACTAAGTGCAGCAGAGAATGGAAAAGGTACAGGAGACATAGGACCCAGGAAAAAAAGGAGATTAGTAGAAGAGCCAGAAACGAGTATGCACAGATAAGGATGGAGGCCCAGCGACAGTACGAAAACGACATAGCATCGAAAGTCAAATCTGACCCGAAACTGCTGTATAGCCACATTAGGAGGAAGACAACAGTCAAGGACCAGGTGATAAGGCTGAGGAAAGAAGGTGTAGAACTCACAAGAAACAATCAAGAGGTATTTGAGGAGCTCAACATGAGATTCAAGGAAGTATTTACAGTGGAGACAGGAAGGCCTCTGGGGGGGACAGACCAGATGGGGACACCAGCAAGGAATACACCAACAAGTGTTGGACGACATACATACAGATGAAGAGGAGGTGAAGAAACGGCTAAGGGACATCGATACCTCAAAGGCAATGGGACCGGACAACATCTCCAAGTAGGTCCTTAGAGAGGGAGCAGATATGCTGTGCGTGCCACTCACCACAATCTTCAACACGTTCCTGGAAATTGGGCAACTACCTGAGGTATGGGAGACGGCAAATGTAGTTCCCATTTTTAAAAAAGGAGCCAGAAAAGAGGCACTAAACTATAGACCTGTGTTATTGACGTGTGTATAGTATGCAAAGTTATGGAGAAGATTATCAGCAGGAGAGAGGTGGAGCACCTGGAAAGGAACAAGAATATAAATGCAAACCAGCATGGATTCATGGAAGGCAAATCCTGTGTCACAAACCTTCTGGAGTTTTATGATAAAATAACAGAAGTAAAACACGAGAGAGAGGGGTGGGTTGATTGCATCTTCTTGGACTGCAAGAAGGCCTTTGACAAAGTTCCTCACAAGTGATTAGTGCAGAAGCAAGAGCATCAGGTGCATATAACAGGAAGGGCTCTGCAATGGATCAGAGAATACCTGACAGGGAGGCAACAACGAGTCGTTGTACGTAACGATGTATCACAGCGGGCACCTGTGATGAGCGGGGTCCCACAGGGGTCGGTCCTAGGACCAGTGCTATATTTGGTATATATGAACGACATGATGGAAGAATTAGACTCAGAAGTGTCACTGTTTGCAGATGATGTGAAGTTAATAAGGAGAATTAAATCAGATGAGGACCAGGCAGGACTTCAAAGAGACCTGGACAGACTGGACACCTGGTCTAACAATTGGCATCTCGAATTTAATACTGCCAAATGCAAAGTCATGAAGATAGGGGAAGGGGAAAGACTGCCAAAGACTGCAAACCTCACTTAAGGAAAAGATCTTGGGGTGAGTATAACACCGAGCATGTCTCCAGAAGCACACATCAGCCAGATAACTGCTGCAGCATATGGTCGCCTGGCAAAACCTGAGAACAGCATTCCGATACCTTAGCAAGGAATCGTTCAAGACACTGCACACCATGTATGTCATACCCATACTGGAGTATGCAGCAGCTGTTTGGAACCCGCACATGATAAAGCACGTCAAGTAACTAGAGAAAGTACAAAGGTTTGCGACAAGGTTAGTTCCAGAGCTAAGGGGAATGTCCTATGAAGAAAGGTTAAGGGAAATCAGCCTGACTACACTGGAGGACGGTATGGTCACGGGAGACATGATAACGACATATAAAATACTGTGCTGAATAGACATGGTGGACAAAGACAGGATGTTCCAGAGATTGTACACAGAAACAAGAGGTCACAATTGGAAGTTGAAGACACTGATGAGTCAAAGGGATGTTAGGAAGTATTTCTTCAGTCATAGAGTTGTCAGGCAGTGGAATAGCCTAGAAAGTGACGTAGTGGACGTGGGAACCGTACATAGTTTTAAGACGAGGTTTGATAAAGCTTATGGAGCGGTGAGAGAGAGGACCAAGTAGCAACCAGTGAAGACGCGGGGCCAGGAGCTAAAACTCGACTCCTTCAACCATAAAATAGGTGAGTACACTCACACTCATACAAACACACACACACACACACAAGGTCATGGAGATCATCAGGAGGAGAGTGGTGGGGCACCTGGAGAGAAACAAGTGTATAATTGACAACAAGCACGGTTTCAGGGAAGGAAAATCCTGTGTCACAAACCTACTAGAGTTTTATGACAAGGTGACAGAAGTAAGACAAGAGAGAGAGGGGTGGATCGACTGCATATTTTTGGACTGCAAGAAGGCCTTCGACACAGTTTCTCACAAGAGGATACTGCAAAAGCAAGAGGATCAGGCACACATAACAGGAAAGGCACTGCAATGGATCAGAGAATACCTGACAGGGAGGCAACAACGAGTCATGGTACGCGACGAGGTATCAGAGTGGGCGCCTGTGACAAGCGGGGTTCCACAGGGGTCAGTCCTAGGACCTGTGCTGTTCTTGGTAGGTATATGTGAACGACATTACTCAGAAGTGTCCTTGTTTGCAGATGATGCGAAGCTAATAAGAAGAATCAAATCGGATAAGGATCAGGCAGGACTACAAAGAGACCTGGACAGGCTACAAGCCTGGTCCAGCAACTGGCTCCTTGAATTTAACACTGCCAAATGCAAAGTCATGAAGATTTGGGAAGGGCAGAGAAGACCGCAGACACAATATAGTTTAGATGGCCAAAGACTGCAAACCTCGCTCAAGGAAAAAGATCTGGGGGTGAGTATAACACCGAGCATATCTCCTGAGGCGCACATCAATCAGATAACTGCTGCAGCATATGGGCGCTTGGCAAACCTACCGATAGCGTTCCGATACCTAAGTAAGAATTCGTTTAAGACTCTGTATACCATTTGCGTCAGGCCCATACTGGAGTATGCAGCACCAGTTTGGAATCCACACCTAGTAAAGCACGTCAAGAAATTAGAGAAAGTGCAAAGGTTTGCAACAAGACTAGTCCCAGAGCTACGGGGATTGTCCTACGAAGAAAGTTTGAGGGAAATCGGCCTGACGAAACTGGAGGACAGGAGGGTCAGGGGAGACATGATAACGACATACAAAATACTGCACGGAATAGAAAGGTGGACAAAAACAGGATGTTCCAGAGAAGGGACACAGACACAAGAGGTCACAATTGGAAGTTGAAGAATCAGATGAATCAAAGGGATGTTAGGAAGTATTTCTTCAGTCATAGAGTAGTCAGGCCGTGGAATAGCCTACAAAGTGACGTAGTGGAGGCGGGAACCATGCATAATTTTAAGGCGAGGTAAGATAGAGCTAATGGGACAGTGAGAGAGAGGACTAGTAGCAATCAGCGAAGTGGCGGGGCCAGGAGCTGTGGCTCGACCCCTGCAACCACAAATAGGTGAGTACAAATAGGTGAGTACACACAACACACACACACACACACACAACACACACACACACACACACACATACACACAAACACACACACACACACACACACACACACACACACAAACACACCACACACACACACACACACACACACACACACACACACATACACACAAACACACACACACACACAACACACAAACACACACACACACACACACACACACACACACACACACACACACACACACATACACACACACAAACACACACACACTCACACACACACACACACACAAACACACACACACACACACACATACACACACACAAACACACACACACTCACACACACACACACACACACACAAACACACACACACACACACACACACACACACACACACACACACACTCACTCATACACACAAAAATACTAGTCCCGGAGCTAATGGGTATGTCTTGCGAGGAGAGATTAAAGGACCTGACGACAATGGAGGACAGGAGAGATACTGGGGACATGATGACGACATAAAATACTGAGAGGAATCGACGATGTGGAAAGTGACTGAATGTTCCAGAGATGGGATGCAAGAAAGGTCATAATTGGGAACTGAAGCTCAGATGAATCACAGGGATGTTAGGAAGTATTTCTTAAGTCACAGAGTAGTCAGGAAGTGGAATAGTTTAGGAAGCGATATAGTGGAGGCTGTATCCATTCATAGCTTTAAGAAGAGGTATGATAAAACTCATGGAGCGGGAAGAGTGAACCAGTAGTGGCCAATGAAAAGGCAGGGTCAAGAGCTGTGACTCGACCCTTTCAACCACGACTAACTGAGTTCACACACACATCAGAGTGACTCCATCACATAGGGATCGTGAATCTTCAGTGGTTTCTTGTCCATCAAGGTCATCCTTACAAGATTCACCGACAGTTGTCAGTGTCAGTGAACAACCCGAGAAATGATACATGAGTGACACAAACCAGAAAAGTAAGGTGAAGGATACAACTTATATAAAGCAATTTGAAAGTAGATTCAGTGCCAAGAGGGAGAGAGACCGGAGACCTAGTGTGGCACTGTTGGCACAAGCCATGGCATGGGTGGTGTTTCCACAAGCAAATACCAGCAAATTCAACTAGAATATGTGTAACCCAAGCCAGAGAGATAAGAGATAATGATAAGTGAGTTAGTGAATAATAAAACAGTCGTATAGTGAAGGGGAAAAAAAGGGAAAATATCCAACATTCTCGGGTCTCTGGTGTTTTTTTTCCCAGAAATGAGTGTATTCGATAATAGGTTAAATTGTTCACCTCTAGCATAGTGAAATCCTAGAGTGGCTCATGTGAAAATAATAAATACAGTGAAGAATACACACAGTGTGACTTTGTCAATGGTCCAAGTCGGACCGAAACGTCGTCGTAAGCTTCTCTCTTTTATGTGCGGGTTATTTGTGTATCGTTCCAGTCACGGTATTGTGCCTTTTTGTTATTTATTTACAGTGAAGAAGAAAGGAAATGAGCAGTAAGGGACCAGGAGTGCCATCACAAAGAGAATCATTGCACATCCACAACTGAGCACAGATCCTGGAACACACCTGCCAGATGAAATGTGCAAATTACCTGTTTATGGTTGAATGTGAGGTTGCACACACTGGTCCTGCACCACTGATAGTTATGTCATAAACCCTGCTCTGGAGAGCTGATTATCATACACAGAGCACTTAACTTTTAGTAGGGAAGAGAAGCAGAGAAAGGAAGTGGTAATACCACAAGCTAGGCCCGCACACATAACAGTGAGCGCTTGGCAGGCGCTAAGGTCAGACAAACATAGACTAACATAGCTGAAAATAGGTGAAGGAGTGAGACAAAAATGTTTTTGAAACTAACAGTAACTTAAATAACAGTGTAAACATAAGAAGAGACTGACAGACATACACTTGCACACACAACCTGAAACCGTTAGCCAATATATAGAAACAGGAACCACCAACTCATCACAAAACTAACCACATATAAACCCTTCTTACACACTCGGCCTCCCTCCCTCTATTTCTTCCTCTCCCCTTCTCTCTCCCCCTCCTGTGAATGTCCCTTCATGTCTCTCTCTCCTCATTCCCTCCCCTTTCCCCATCCAAATGTGTCTACCCTTGCCACTGTCTCCCCTTCCCCCTCTGTCTCTCCCTCTCCCTGCCTCTTTTCCCACTCTATACCTCCCTACCTCACCCTCATAATCACTCTCTCACACACACCCTCTCTCTCACTCTTCCTCTACATCTTCCTTCTATCCTCCTCCTCCACCTTCCTCTCCCTCCCACGTCTCCCCCTTTGTCATTCCCTCACTTCCCTTTCCCCTCTCTTCTTGTATCCCTATACCTCCCAATCCTTCCCCTATCTCTCTTCACCTCTGCCACTGTCTCCACCTTCCCCTCCCACTCTCTCACTCTCTCCATCCCACCCCTCAAACCCCACTCTTTTAATTCCTCTCTCCCTCCCTCCCTTCCACCCCATCTCTCTCTATCCCTCTTCTTACTCTTCCTCCACCCCCTGTCACTCTCCCTGTCTCCTCTCCCTCTCCCCAGCTATCCCTCTCCTCATCTCTTGCCCTCTCCCCAACTTTTTCCCCATTGAAAACTTTCCCACTTCCTCACACGCACATCACTATAACACCTAACCCCCCAACTCTCTCCTCCTTAAAACTTCCCACTCCCACTCACTCACACAACCCCCCCTCCCCGGAAAAAAATGTTGGCTCAGAAGGGAAGTCAAAAGCTTAGAGGATTAGAGGAAAACGTTTCTGGTAAGAAAAAATGGATTGAAGAGCAATGTAAAAAGATGGAAAAAGAGTGGGAGAGCAAACTAGGAGAGCTGTCTGCGAGAATGGAGAAAAGGATGAAGGCAGAGGTTTCTGTAAAATTGGAAAAGAGGGTGGAGGAGGAGAAGAAGAAATGGGAGTCACAAGTCGAAGCCGAAGGCTGAAGCAACTTACAGGGCTGTTGGTCAGAGGAGACTTAGCAACAGAAGCTTGTACTCCCCTACTGAACGAGGAGTCAAATGGAAAGGAAGGAGACAAAACTTACACTAAGGCCCTATCAGCGCAGTTGGAGAGCAGTTGGGAGCACGGATATTAGCAGAAAAAAGGAGGAAGAAGGTGGAGAGGGGGATAGGTCAGAGGTAGTAGCACGACCATGCCACCAAGAACTACAGGAAAAAAATAAGGGAGACAATAGCCATGTACAAATGGGACCTGGAAACACAGAGTGAAAGGCAATGGGAGGAGGAGAGGGGAAAGTCAGTGTTTATTCATGGGCTTCTGGAGAGTGAGGGGAAGACACACAATTAAAGACAGGAGGAAGAAAAACAGGACAAGACTGAAGGGGAGACATTGGCTGGTCAAGCTAATTTTCAAGACAGAAACAGTGTGAAACAGGATCCTGCAAGAGAAATCACGGCTGAAGGAATCGTCAACATACAAGAGGGTGTTCCTAGACCTAGACATAATAAAAGAATGACAGCATGTGAGGTAAGACACATATGCAACAGTTAGGTATCTTTATTTCGAAACGTTTCGCCTACACAGTAGGCTTCTTCAATCGAGTACATAAAACTTTTCTGTACTCGACTGAAGAAGCCTACTGTGTAGGCGAAACGTTTCGAAATAAAGATACCTAACTGTTGCATATGTGTCTTACCTCACAACCTGTCAGTATTTTATACCATTTTAATGTTCAATCTGTCAGACACTGCAACACAAGGGTATCTTGGTACAGACCTGCAATCAACTTCGACAACCTCTACTAGTGAGAACGGCTGGATTTGAGAGGGACCTGACCACCCAACATCTGCGTTCTTACTTCTACTAGTGACCTACGTCTCACCTCCTGGCGCTATATAAGGCTCCATCCTGTCACTTCAACTCCATATCGTTTCAGACTATGAAACAATGCTCTTCTCCAGACTGAGGGACTCACCACCTCAAAACTTTAAGGGTGATGGACTGATTACACCGTCTTCAAGTCTTTTCTGCTTCTATCAACTTTTCTGTACTCGACTGAAGACTGTAGGCGAAACGTTTCGAAATAAAGATACCTAACTGTTGCATATGTGTCTTACCTCCCAACCTGTCGGTATTTTATACAATTTTAATGTTCAGAATGACAGCAGATGAGGGAGAGGACACAGAGGCAAAATGGGCTAGTAAGAGAGACAACCATAGAATCAGCAGAGGACAACCAGAACAGTGCAACTCATCTGCTTAAGCACACACAGAATCAACCCAGGAGCCCCGCAACCAAACACACTACCCCAACACAAACCACCCTACACTATGCTGTAGAATCCCACAGCACACTTCCAGGTCCTCCACCTTCACAGACCCCCAGAGCAGAGTGTTGGAGACGACACTGAAGATATGATATACCACACACATTACACAAATAACTTGCACATAGAAATAAGGGGGCTTAAGACGACGTTTCTGTTCGACAAGGACCATTTACAAAATCACAGTAACAAAAAGGAGAGAAAGGAGTAAATTTAGGATAGCAAACAGGGACAGGAAAAGGGAGAGGGAGCAGTGAGTAATATAGTAGTGTTTATATATATATATATATTATTTATATATATATTTATATATATATATTATATATATGCAAGGGGAAATTCGCGAGAGCATGCGAATATACACAAAACACTGATCTCAGGCTGAAGGAGACTCGAACCTACGAACCTTAGGACAAGGTACGCAGTGCTTTACCAATTTACCCCACTGGACCAATACCTTGGGGTGTAGCATGAGCTACACATTTGATCCAAGGCAGCCAGCTTTCAGGGAGAAGGCTTACACCCTTTTCTTATACCCTGCTGCAAACCTTATTAGAATTAAAACAATATATAATTGTAATTTTATAATTTTTTTTATATATTTATTATAATATATAATATATATATATATTAATATATATATTTTATAATATATATATATATATATATATATATATATATAAATATATATTATTAATTTATATTTAATACATAATATATTATATTATATATATATATATTATATATTTTATATATAATTATATTATATATATTATTTATATATATTATATATATATATATATATTATTATATATATATATTATATATATATTATATATAATATATATATGTATATAAATAATATATATATATATATATATAATATATATATATTATATATATATATAATATTTATATAATATATAATATATATTATATATTATGAAAGGGAATTCGCAGGGCGGGCGAAAATACAAAACCTGAACTCTGGCTAAAGGAGACTCGAACCTACAAACCCTTGGAACAAGGTTGAGGCTTACCATCACCCAAACTGGCCCAAATACCATGGAGTCCAGTTTTGCGCAGACTTTGATCCAAGGCAGCCAGCTTTCAGGGAAAAAGGCTTACAGCTTTTATTCACCCCTGCATGCATCAGCCTTACTAGAGATTTTAACAATGCAAGGCATTCGCAATAGGGCAGATGAGAAAAAGCTGTAAGCCTTCCCCCTGAAAGCGGCTCCCTTTGGATAAAAAGTCTAGCGCAAGCGGGATCCAAGGCTTGGCCCAGTGTTGGTAGATTGGAAAAGCACTGCGTCTTTTTTCCCAAAGGGTTTCGTGGTTCGGTCCCCTTCAGCCGAGATCATTTGTGTTTGTTGTATTATTTTTATATATATATATATATTATATATATATATTATATATTATATATATATATACCTCCCTTTTTGTTAGTGTGATTTTGTAAAGGTTTAAGTCGAACTGAAATGTTGTGTAAGTCACTCTCTTCTTTTTTGCGGTTATTCATGTATTGTTCCAGCCACGGTATTGAGCTTTTTTTTTTTATTTGTTATTTGGTGCCCCAATGCTGATGAAAAAACGAAAAAAGTGTGAGGAGAGTCGTGAAAGGTCAAAGAGGAATACCAGACATAAGCCACAAAACAAGCTAGTGGATGTGACGTTGCCATGTTTCTGATGAGATATCAGATCTTGAGAAAGAAAAAGGGAAAACAGGGGGGGGTGGAGGGAGGCACTGCTATCGAAACGAATGGATTTTAATGGCGGGAAGAGGGACAGAAAAAAAGCAAGAGTTATTATTAGGAACACTTTCAGTTGAAGGTCCCAAGGTGGTAATTGCAGTGATGTATAACCCACCCCCGGGACAGCAGGAGGCCAAGCAAGATTTTGATGAAAACAATGAGCGATGGTGGAACACTGGACGAAGTACCCAGAAGGGTTTGATGTAAGCAGGGCAAATTGTGATTAGTGTAAATTTAAACCAAAGGAAACGACGGGGAAAAACCGGAAACCACATGATACCCAGAAAACCTGGGGGGGGGCAAAGATGATGGACGGGGTACTAAAAAACCTCATGTACCAACATGTGGGGGCACTGCCAGAGAGAGAGAGGAGAGGATGAAAACCGTGAGACAAAACCTATATTCATCTTGGTACAGCAGATATTGAGGCATTCATTTAAAAGCCCCCTTTGGGGCCACGATCATGGGTTCTGAGCTTTAAATTTAAAAGTAAGTTAAAAAGGGGAAGCAGGAAGGTTGGAAAATGTCCCAAACTAAAAAAAAGGGGGCTATCAGGCTGAAAAATTTCTTTGACGACGTTAATGGGACGAAAATGGTACAGAGTCAGTAAACGAGTTATGGAATATGTGACAACAGATGAAATGAAGCGGGGGGAAAGATCAGGTGGGGAGGTAACAGAAAATAACGAGAAAGTAGGAAAAGCCGTTTGTTACCAAAGGTGTGGGAAGAAAAAACCCCAAGTGACTAGAGAAGGGAAAGAAATAAAAAGACATGGATTCAGGAGAATAAGGAGAGCAGTTTAGAGAAAAAATGAGTATACCAGAAAAAGTAAAGGCCCAAGGGCAATACAAAAATGAATAGCAGAAAAAGCCAAATCTGCCTCAAGTGTTGTTCAGCCACATCAGGAGGAAAACAACAGAAAAAACCCAAAAATCAGGGGGGGAAGAAAGGAGGGAATCACTAGAAACGACCACGAAGTATGTGAGGAGCTCAACCTGAGATTCAAAAAAGTGATCACAGGGGAGACAGGGGACCCCCGAAAGACAAAGGTGGGGTCACCATAAGTTTTTGGTCAATACACAACCTAGGAAGTATGAAGAGGCTGCAAAGCTAGATCCCTCAAAGGCGATGCGGCCAGAAAAACATCTCCCCAAAGGGCCCTGAGAGAAAAGCAAGGTGCTAGTGTATCATAATAATAATCTCAACTCATCTGTCGAGAAAGGGCAACAACCGAGTAAGACTTAAAATTGTAAAAACATCAAATGGTTGGAAGACTAAAATGTCCACATTTTTGAAAAAGGAGGCTGACATAAACATTCAACTACAGCCCCCTATAACAAACATGTTTGTATGCAAAGTCATGGGGAATATTACCAAAAGAGTTGGAAAGCATCCAGAAAGAACGAGTTATCGATGAAACCGCTCAGATCAGGAATGGGAAATCCTTGTTTTTTAAACCTACTGGGTTCTTGACGGGCGACTAGTAGACAAGAAAAGAGGGGGTGGGATACTGCATTTCTTGGAGGAACAAGGAATAACAAGGAAGGCACTACAAGGGGCAGGGGGAAAACTTTTGGAAGTAACAGAGAGTCAGGTGCGTGGGGAGGTGTCAGAGTGGGGGCCCGAAAGAGTGGGGTTGCAAGGGGGCAGTCTTAGAACCGGTGCTGTTTTGGATTTGTGAATCACATGAATAAAAGGGAATAGACTTCGAAGTGTCCCCTTTTTCAGATTATGAAATTTATGAGAAAAATTCAAAAGGACGAGGATAAGTCAAAATTACAAAGGGGGTCTTGACAGGCTAAAGGGGGGTCCAGTAACTGGCTCCTGGCTTTTTCCCCTTCGAGTGCAAAATCATAAGATTTGGGGAAAGGGGGTAGAGCTACAAACCTCCTCAAGGAAAGGTCTTGGATGAACATAAACAGGGACATCTTAGAGGCGCATATAAGCAAAAAAATGATCCGTTTTCGGCGCCAGAAACCTAAAACAGATTTCCGGATTTTTAAAAAGAAATCATTTAGGACCCGTGCAGTGTGTATGTTAGGACCATATTGGAGGAGCAGCCCAGTTTGGGAAACCCCCACCTACCCCGATGTAAGGAACCCAGAAAATTGCAAAGGGTTTTTAAAAAAATCTAATCCGGGGCTAAGGGATATGTCCCACAAGGGAGTTAAGGGGGCCCGGAGCTATGAATCGACCCTTGCAACCGCAAAAAAGGTAGTAAAATAGGTAGTACAAATGGTGATTCACCCACACACACAAAATCTTCCTCTCTTTCCCCCCTTTCCAACCTATTGGAGTTCTATTCATGGTGAAGCAGTAAGGAAGAAGAAATTGGGTGGGTAGATTGTATTTTCTTGGGCTTAAGAAGGCGTTTGGCACAGTTCCACACAGGAGATTAGTGCAAAAAAAGGAGGATCAGGCGAGGATAACGGGAAGGGTACAATAGATCAGGGAATACCTTCAATGATAGTGGGAAGTCTGTGACGATGGGGTTCCCCAGGGGGCAGTTT
Organism: Cherax quadricarinatus; assembly: GCF_026875155.1. NCBI lineage: Eukaryota > Metazoa > Arthropoda > Malacostraca > Decapoda > Parastacidae > Cherax > Cherax quadricarinatus. The sequence continues at coordinate 8,973,581 of NC_069489.1, read as the reverse complement.
AGGATGGTGCTGTTTTGGGGGAACGACATACTGATGGAAAAAAACTCGAAGTGTCCTTGTTTTCAGATGATAGATGTTGTTAGAAGAACTGAATCGATCGACGACCCGGCAGAATACAAAGGAATTAGGACAGAATGCAGGGCCTGGTTCGCAAATGGCTCCCGGAGTTCAACCCAATAAATGCAAAGTCATGAAATTGGAAAGGGGAAAAAGACCCCAAAATGGAGTCATTATGGGAGCCAGATCAAACCTTACTCAAGGAAAAAGATTTGGGGTGAGTATAACACCCGGCACAAAAAATTTCCCGACGTGCACATCAGCCAAATAACTGCTGCAGCAAAGGGCGCCTGGCAAACCCCCAGAACAGCATTTCCCAATCTTAATAAGGAACTTTCAGGCCCTGTAACCTTGTACGTTAGGGCCCCCTTTTGAGTATGTGCACCAGTTTGGAACCCCCACCTAGCCAAACCGTAAAAAAACTAGAGAAAATGCAAAGGTTTGCAACAAGACTATCCAGAGCTAAGAGGGATGTCCTACGAGGGAGAGGTTTTAAAGGGAAATAAAATGACGACACTGGGGGACAGGAGAGAAGGAGGGGGCATGTAACGACACATAAAAAACTGAGAGGAATGACAAGGTGGCAAAGACAGGATGTTAAGAAATGGGACCAGAACAAGGGGCCACAGTTGGAAATTGAAGACACGATGAAAACGGGAAATTTGGAAGTATTTCTTCGCCACAGGTAGTCAGGAATGGAATAGTTTGGGAAGCGATGTGTGGAGCCGGGTCCATACATAGCTTTAAAAGGGTACTAAAGCTCATGGTTCAGGGAGAGTGACCCTTTCAGGACCCGTGAAGAGGCGGGGCCAGGAGCTTGGGCTCGACCCTGCAACCTAAATAGGTGAGTACAAAAAGGTGATACACACACAACATCACCACCACCACCAAACACACCAAAAAAACCACCACACACACACACACACCACCATACACAAACACACACAACAACACCACACACACACACACAAAACCACACACACACACACACACAAACACCCACACACACAAAGAAAGAAACTGGAAAGTGCAAAGGTTTGCACAAGATGCCCCAAACTAAGAGGGATTCCTACGAGGAAGGTTAAGGGGGAAAACAAACCTAGACACTGGAGGACAGGGAGATAGAGGGGCATGATAACGACAACAAAAAACTGAGAGGAATTGACAAGGGGGACAAGACAGGATTTCCCGAGTTGGGACACATAACAAGGGGACACAGTTGGAAGTCTGCTGAAGACACAGATGAATCACAGGGATGTTAGGGAAGTATTTCTCAGCCACAGATAATCATTAAGTTGAAATAGTTTGTGGAAGGATTTTAAGAGTGGAGGCAGGATCCATACAAATAGCTTTAAGCAAGGTAATGAATAAAGCTTATGGTTTCAGGGAGAGTGACCTAGTAGCATCAGTGAAGAGGCGGTGCCAGAGCCTCGGAAATCGACCCCCGCAACCTCAACTAGGTGAGTACAGCTAGGGTGAGATACACACAAAACACACACATCAAATTCAAACTTCACACCACCAAACGCACACACAACAAACACACACACACACACACAAACACACAACACACCACACCCACACACCACACACACACGACACACACGCACACACACACACACACAAACACACACACACACACACACACACACACACACAAGGATGTTAGGAAGTATTTCTTCAGTCATAGAGAAGTCAGGATGAGGCCGTGGAAAGCCTAGAATGTGACCCCCCGAGTAGTTGAGGCGGGAACCATACACAGTTTTAAGGCGAGGTATGATAAATTTCATGGGACAGGGAGAGAGAGGACCTAGTAGCAATCAGCGAAGAGGCGGGACCAGGAGCTGTAGACTCGACCCCTGCCAACCACAAAATAGGTGAGTTACAAATAGGTGATTATGTACCACACACACACACACACACACACACACACACAACACAGGCACACACACCCAACCGGCCTAGTGTTCCAATCGACATGTGGACTAGACAAAATGGTAACCTAACTAACACACTCGTTTCAACTATAACCAGGTCCCAAGGCAATCAGAAGATGGTTTTTGCAATGCGGGCAGGAGGGTTATGTGGGTAACCACTGCCTCTCTGCCCGTTGTCATTCCATTCTAGAGCTGGTTTAAGTACGGTCTGCCTCTCTTGTGGCTTCTGTTTCTGCCTTGCTTACCGTTGATTGTACTAATACCTATCACTGTACAGAGTGTATATAGTGTTCATATTGCTGTCTATTCAAGATTGGTGAAGGATAATACAAGTCAAAACTTTTCTGCTGTGTTTATTTTTGATCCCATTACACCCTGGATAACAAGGTCATTTGGACTCCTGGGTTGTAATATGGTCACCTTTCCGAGAGCAGAACTGGACTTAGAGAAATGCTTGAGCCTAGGGTGAAGCTGGTTATGCAGGAACCAATGTGAGAACTTGCTGTCTGGCATTGCATTAGCTTTGCCAACTCTTTTACAAATTTTGCGTGTCAGTTGCTTTGCTATGGTTCAGCCTTGTTTATTGGGTGATCGTTCAACACTCGCTACTAGCTTGTTCTGTGTGCTCGCTTTTGCTACGGTCAATCTGTAGAACAGTGTGGTACAGCTTGCTGTCTGGCATTGCTTACAAATTTTGTGTGTCAGTCTGCTACTAGCCTGTTCGGTGTGAAGATTTTTGCAGCTAGCTTTGCTATTGCGTATCCACCTTGTATGCGTATTCTGCAATCGTACTGTGCATAGCTAAGCGTGTTCTGCAAATAAGGTTACGTTGGGATATTCTGCAATCGTACTGTGCATAGCTAAGCGGTGTTCTGCAAATAACTTTACGTTGGGGGTATACTGCAATCGTACTGTGCATAGCTAAGTGTGTTCCTGCCAATTAACGTGTTACGTTGGGGTATTCTGCAATCGTACTGTGATAGCGAATAACTTATGCCCACCTAGACGATCAGACTCTGTGTCGTATAACCTTTGCATAACCTACCTAAATTGTCCCTACAGCGTTGTTGGAAAATTGCTCGTTCCATTGGCATTAAATACAAACACACTCTCACAGCTGTGCAACTGGCGTTTCACTGATTACCGACAAACTTCGAGAAGAAGAGATGACACATCAGACTCCTCCCCTCCTACGGGAGCTAGAGGGCAAAAACTCTATGTTCTCTCGCAGGAGGAAGGTGATATATCACGGAGCAAAATAGTCAGTATAGTTCCACAGCGTTTGTCTCGAGGTGAATCACTACGTTGGCACTTGAGCTGCAAAATCATCTTGAGCAAGACTAGGGAACAAGAGGACATTTGAAAAGAAGAATTTTGAGGGAAGAGAAAGAAGGCAGGTTCGTATCTGTAAATGATTTAGTTTTACAGAAAGCATTACAGCTTGTACCCTCCCCGCTGTCCAATGAGGCCGAACCAAGAACAATTTATTACGAAAGCTTCGAAAATCAGGCTCGAGCCTTGAGGTCCCGGAACAGCATTCAGGGCATCGTTGGTTCATACAGCTTGAGTTGGTAAGGCACAGGAATTTACGTCAGTGTTATATGGTCTGATGTTTCTGTTTATCAAGTAGTGAAAACCCAAAGTTTTGGAGCATATACATGTATCACCACTGAGGTACTGAAATTTTTTTAAATTAGGCAGGCGACAGCTTGGTCAATCCCTGGTTTGATTTTGTGCGACAACAGACCCAAAGGCTTATTACCCAGCTGGTAAAAAGCTAGTGTGTGTCGTTACTTTCGAAAATCTGGTGCAGCGTATTCTGACTGACATCCCTGCTGGAGTTCCGTGGGACCGAAGGATCCGAGTCCTTTTCTGCAGACTGTACTTAACCACTGCATGGAGCAGCCAGGTTGGTTTGATACCTTCCAAACTAACCGCACCTGTCAGAGCGGTCCCGTCTCTCTTTTCAACACCTGGCCATGAGCAGAGCATCGTCAACCTTGGAGACTGAAGTGCCCCAGCCCCCCCCCGAGGGAGAACGTCTACGTCAACCAACTGAAGTCCACCTGGTGAGCCATCGCTACTCAACTATGTCAACCAGCTGAGAGACAAACTACTCAACAAGGTGCATCCTCGACAACATATCGCAAGAGACCATCGAGGCCAGAGTGACACCATTGCAAGGGGGGGCGTCAGCAAAAGTAAAATGGCAAGCCTGTCGTTGCTTCCTCTGATAACAAAGTAGGTCACATCCGTCCTAACTGCGCCCCACAAACCCCAACCATTGGAAAAATCTCTAATAACCATAGTAACATGTCCCTGAAGGGAGAAGTAGAAAAAGGGATGGCCCTTATATTATTGTAAGAGTCTTTATTTCCCTTCAGGAAAAACTCCAAACAACTGAAGTCAAAACCTTAATAGATACTGGAGCCATTTGCTCTCATTATAAAGAGAGGGAATATTACCCCCTCTCAAAAACATTCCTTGAATTCCTCTTTTTAATTGAAAGTATTTGGAGAGCTATATATTCTGTGCCCTTTTGCATAAAATTTAAGTACATTGCAAATGTACACTGGGTACTTTGAACTGTGGTGTATCCAAAGGATTCCCATGGAAAGATGCGAATGTTATACTGGGTAATAACATTGCTAATGCTAATGAGTGTCCTGTACCTATAATGATAAGTCTTTCTCCGGTGTTGCCATAACTCCGGGCAATGTTGGCCTATCTTGGACGACTCCGATCTCGAATAGCCACGTTTGTTTTACGAGGAAACTGGCCAGAGCCTCATAGATCAAGTGAACAGACCCCGATCAAAGCCTTCCTATTTCCAGTTGCAAATTACCAGATATAGTCAGGTTTCCATGTTCGAGCGACGGTCCTTCCTGGAGAACAGCGAAAAGGACCATTTATTTAAAATTCGCTTTTCAGGCAGCCATGGGTAAATCCCATGGATCATCCGGGTCAAGGTTGAATTTAAAAACGATTATTTGATTCTGCACTGAACTGGTAAGGAGATAGAGGGGCCGGCAATTGTCTGACAGGTTAGTGTTCCAACAAAAGTGTTAAAAACCTCAAAATTTAATATAGCTCAATAATACTTCATTAGGTCACTTAGGAATTACAAAGACCTTGTATAGAATCACAAAAAGATTTTTATTGGCCAAAAATTAAAGCAGATGTGAAAGTCCATATCAGGTGTTTGCCGAGAATGTCAGCAAGTCGGGAAACCCTGAGCATTTCATAAACCTGCACCTCTCCACCTATCCTGCCGATGGAGAATCTTTGAGATTAAATTATAGAATGGTGTAGGTCCACTACCCTAAGGTCAAAGTCTGGAATCAGTATTTATTTACATAATGGATAGAGTGACCAGAATATCCTGAAGCAATTCCCGCATGCACCGTAATTAATACTTAAAGCCATTCTCAAGTAAGCTTAACAAAATTTATTTCTTGTTTTTGGCACCTAAAACTATTCAAAGTGATCAAGGTACTAACTTCCACTGCCAAAGCATTTAGGGAAGCATTAACAGTTAAGATAATCCACAACTTTTCCACTGCCTATCATCCTCAGTCCCCAAGGTGCCTTGGAAAGATTACATCCAGACGTTAAAACATGATAAAACATTTTTGCATTGCACTTACTTACGGACTGGGATGAAGTCACTAACCATAGATGCTATTCTCTGTGGCGAGAAACGTTGCAAGAGTCTAACGGGTTATAGTCCTTTGAACTGATCTTTGGGCACAATGTACGAGTCTTCCTTCGGGTTGCTCAAAGGAAGGATGGATTGGGGAAGTCCGTTAGCCTCAACACTCTACAACCCGTCTTCAAGTTTTTGCGCATGGGGCACGTCAGTTAGATAAGGCTAACAAAAAAAGACAGCTCAAAATAAGATGAAACAGAGTATGACAGAAGTGCACAATTCCCGCTCCTTCCATCCAGGAGACAAAAGTGTTGGCGCAGGAACCTATACCTGGCCACAAACCCTTAAAGCTAGATTTACGGGACCTTTGCAAATGGTAAGTAAATTAATCTTGATGTATATTATGTGGTAGCTCACCTCTTTGATAAGACCTCAAAAACTGAAACTTACCACAATAATCAATTAAATCTTTTCCATTCACCAGATAAAGTCACATAAATGACTTCTGTCCTCTACCTCTGAGACGGCTCTGATTCTTTGCACTCTATTTCTGAAATTAATTTTAAATCCTTTCAAATTCTGTCCTCCTCAAAGGATCTAGCAATTTAATGGAGGTACTATCTGAAATTCAAGCAACTATGTTTAAACTTAGCTCTACAGTCATACTCTAATGTTTTTTTTCGGATGTGCCGAAAAAATGTTACGTTGAGTTATCATGATGTAGATGTTGGGAAAACTCTAAACCTATAAACTCTCCCCCTTACAATCACGAAGCTAATCCTGAAAAAGCAAAGGCAACTTCAGCAGGAAGTAGAATTTCCAGTTAAAGCATTGTTTATGAGAGTCATCTAGTCCATGGGCTTTCACCGGGCCATCCTTGTTTAAAAAAGCTGATGGAGGGATTCGTAATGTGTACGATACCGTAAGGTGAATTAGGTCACAATCACAGATGCATGACCCCCTCCTTCCTCGTCTGGAGATGTAAATTGACTTTGTGGGTAAGGCTACTTTTTGTCCAAGTTAGATTCTCCTAAAGATACTATCAGGTACCTTTGACCGGACAAGGCGAAGGTAAATCTCTGCCTTCGTAATTCCAGAGGTCATTATCAATACACAGTACCCCCCTTCGGAATGAAGTACTCAACCCTCTTCATTCCAAAACTTATCCATAAGGCTATTAAAAGACTTGAAGCACGGCAGCAAACCGGATGATATTGGTTGGTGAGTGTTCTAATACTTTGGATCAACACCTACTTAGACCTAAGGCTCTTTTTGATGACCTTTCAGAGATCCCAATTTATCCTATAATTATCTAAATCATCCTTTGGCCAGGTCCACTGTCACTTTCCTAGGCAATGAAGTAAGTTGTGGTAAGTTTGCTCCTAAACTTGTTAAAGTTCTTGCTATTAAAGATTATCCAGTTCCTCATGATAGGAAATCTCTTCAACGTTTCCTAGGCATGATAGGATTTTACAGAAGATTCTGTAAGAAATTCTCAAATATTGTAGCCCCTCTTACCTCTCTTACCAGTCACAAAGTTCCCTTTAATTGGACCCCAGAATGTGAAAGTGCTTTTGATAAAGCAAAAAGATTATTGTATATCTCCAAGCCATGAAGAACAACAACACAAGGCTCATGCGTTGGGCTTTAAGGATGCAACAATACTCTCTCAGAAATGTGTTGGCAGACTCATTATTTAGAGTTTAACTATATTATTTAATTAGGTTAGGATGTTAGGTTACTTGTGGTAACCCATTTCATACCCTTTTTTTTATCCCCTGGTGTGGGTTTTTTTTTTAGTGAGAGGAATGCTGGCAACCATCCTGCATGTAACTTGGACCTATGCTAGCCTGACTGACTGCTGTTCACTCTGATTTTAGGTATTTGGTTTTTTGTCACGAGAAAGTTTAGCTCTATCTAAGAGGTTGGATGGTCGGGAGAGGAAAGGCGGTCCCATTAATTTTGTGCCAAGGCGGCCACGGTATACCACTGAGAGTGCAACCTAATTCCTGAGCCTTCTCGGGGGGTGTGGCAAGCAAGTAGTACGTACCTATATTCGGCTCATGTACACACCCTCATTACAGGCTATCTCCCCCCAACAAGCAAGCAGGATGACTGAGAGATGACGATTGTGCCCCGTCGTTCAAACTAGTAAACCAGGTTCCAGCCAATAAGAAGATGGTTTTCTGGCATTTCGCAGAGGTAATTATGTGTACCACTCTCCTGTGTGCCCTTGTCATCCCTATTCTAGAGCTGGTTGAAGCACGGTCTGGTCTCTTGTGGCTTCTATTCTGCCTTGCTTACCTTGGAGTGCACTAATACCTATCACTGTACTTAGTGTTTATAGTGTACATATTGCTGTTCTAAATTGATGAAGGATAATGTAAGTCAAGAAACTTTTTTCAGCTGTGTTTATTTTGCTTCCCTTGTAACAAACCCAAGGATAACAGCCATTGGACTCCTGGGTTGTTACAGTATGGAATAACAAACAAGTGGGAGGAGTTGCACGAAAGAGTCAAAGAGGCATCACCGGACATCATAGCTCTCACAGAAACCAAGCTTACAGGTATGATAACAGATGCCATCTTTCCAATGGGATACCAGATCCTGAGGAAAGACAGAAGGAACAGGGGGGGTGTAGGAGTGGCACTGCTGATCAAAAACTGATGGAATTTTGATGAGCTGGAGAGAGGAGACAGCGGATAAGAACGTGATACTATGCTGGAATGCTTCACTTCTGGAGTCCCAAGTGTAAGGGTAGTGATTAATACCCACCACAGAGCAGCAGGAAAGACGCATGCACAAAGTATTACGAGAGCAATATAGCGATGGTTGACACACTGGCTGCAGTGGCCAGAAGAGCTCATGCATGCAGGGCAAAGCTCCTGATCATGGGTGACTTTAACCACAAGGAGATCGACTGGGAGAACTTGGAGCCACAAGGGGGCCAAGATACATGGAGGGCTAAGATGACGGACGTGGTACTGGAAACCTTCATGAGAGAGGAGAGGACGAACCATCAGGACTGGACTTAGTATTCACCTTGAGTAGTGCAGATATTGAGGACATCACATATGAAAGATCCCTTGGGGCCAGCGATCATGTGGTTTTGAGCTAGATACCTCAAAGGCAATGGGGTCAGGTAAAATCTCTCCATGGGTCCTGAGAGAGGGAGCAGAGCGCTATGTGTACCCCTAACATCAATATTCAATACATCTATCGAAACAGGGAGATTGCCTGAAGTCAATTGTGAAAACAGCAAATGTAGTCCCAATCTTTAAAAAATGAGACAGACATTAAGCACTAAACTACAGATCAGAGCCACTGACATGTATAGTATGCAAAGTCATGGAGAAGATTATCAGGAGAAAAGTGGTGCAACACCTAGAAAGGAAAGATCTCATCAACAGCAGCCAACATGGTTTCAGGGACCGGAAATCCTGTGTCACAAACCTAATGGAGTTCTATGACATGGTGACAGCAGAAAGACAATAGAGAGAGGGGGTGGGTGGATTTGCATTTTCTGGGACTGCAGAAGGCGCTTGACACAGTACCACAAAAGAGATAAGTGAAAAACTGGAGGACCAAGCAGGGATAACAGGGAAGGCACTAAAAAGGATCAGGGAAAACTTGTCAGGAAGACAGCAGCGAGTAATATTACGTGCCGAGGTGACAGAGTAGGCACCTGTGACCAGCGGGGTCCCACAGGGGTCAGTCGTAGGACCAGTGCTGTTTCTGGTATTTGTGGACGACATAACGGAAAGAATAGCCTACGAGATGTCCCTGTTTGCAGATGACGTGAAATTGATGAGAATTCATTTGATCGTAAAGTGTATGGTAGAGTTATTATTGAAAGAATTAAGAGTAAGACGGAGAATAGGATAGCAGATGAACAAGGAGGCTTTAGGAAAGGTAGGGGGTGTGTGGACCAGGTGTTTACAGTGAAACATATAAGTGAACATTATTTATGATAAGGGCTTAAAGAGCTTTGTGTGCGTTTAATTGGTTATGGAAAAGGCGTATGACAGGGTGTATAGGGGGCAATGTGGCAGATTGTTGCAAGTGTATGGTGGTAGGAAGGTAGGTTACTGAAAGCATGAAGAGTTTTTAACGAGGATAGTGAAGCTCAAGTTATAGTTATATAGTAAAAAGGGTAAATGAAATTTCCCCAGTATAATAGGCTTAGAGAAGGATGTGTGATGTCCACCGTGGATTTTTAATATATTTATAGATGGGGTTGTAAGATAAGTAAATGCGAGGGGTCTTGGCAATGAGGCGTGGAGTTAAAAGATAAACAATCACACACAAGTGTGAGTTGTCACATCTGCTTTGTCACAGCTGCTCTATGCTGATGACACTGTGCTCATTGGGATATTCTGAAGAGAAGTTTGCAGGAGAATGTGGTGATGAATTTGGTAGGGTGTGCAAAAGAAGAAATTAAAGGTGAATACAGAAAGAGTAAGGTTATGAGGAAAACAAAAAAATTAGAAGATGAAGATTGAATATCAGATTTGAGGGAGAGAGTATGGAGGAGGAAATGTATTACAGATATTTTGGGCGTGGACGTGTCAGCGGATGGGTCAAAATGAAAGAGAGGTGACAAAGAATTGGATGAGGGGAAAAGAGTGAGAGGTGCTCTTAGGGAGGTCTGTGGGAACAAAGAACTTTGTCCTTGGAGCAACGAGGGAAATGTATGAGAGTATAGTTTTACCAACGCTCTTATAGTGTGTGAAGCAGGGTGATGAATGTTGCAGTGAAATGAGAAGCTAGGAGGCAGTGGAAGATGTCATGTCTGAGGGCAATGTGTGGTGTGAATAAAGCAGAGAATTCGTAGTTTGGAAGATCGTAGGCGGTCAGGATTACCACAACTTTGTCCAGGAGGGCTGAGGAAGGGTTGTTGAGGTGGTTTCGGATCATGTAGTAGAGAATGGAGCGAAACAGAATGAATTCAAGATTGTATCAGACGTAGTGGAAGGAAGGCGGGTAGGGTCGGCCCTTAGAAAGGTTGGAGAGAGTTGGTAAAGTAGGGTTTTGTGCGAGAGGGGCCTCGCTTCCACAGGCAAGCGTGAGCGCGTGTTTTAATAGGGATGAATGGAGAAAAATAGTTTTTAAATACTTGACGTGCTGTTTGAGTGTGTAGCAAAGTAACATTTATGAAGGGGAGTTTCAGGGAAACCGGCAGGGTCCGGACTTGAGTCCCTGGAGATGGGAATAAGTGCCTGCACCGAGCGAGGGTGTTAAATGTTGCAGTTTAAAAACAGTAGTGTAAAGCCCCCCCTTCTGGCAAGACAGTGGATGGAGTAATAGATGGTGAATGTTTTCCTTTTTCAGGCCAACCCTGCCTTGGTGGGAACGCCCATGTGATAATAATAAAAAAATTCATTATGAATCAAAGACAGGCAGAACTACAAAGAACTGTGACTGGGCTGTAGATCTGGTCCGCAATTGGCTCTGGAGTTCAATCTCCCACCAAGTGCAAAGTTCATGAAGATTGGGAAGGGCTAAAAAAGACCGCAGATGGATACAGTCTAGGGGCCAGAGACTACAAACCGTCACTCCTGGAAAAAGATCTTGGGGTGAGTATAACACCAGTTCACATCTCCCTGAACACACATCAACCAAATAACTGCTGCAGCATATGGGCGCCTAGCAAACCACATACAGCATTCCGACATCTATTAAGAATCGTTCAGGACCACTGTACAACCGTGGTACGTTAAGCACCATATTTTGAGTATGCGGCACCAGTTTTGGAACCCACAACTACCAATCATTGAAAAGAAAGTGT
>NC_069489.1:8955825-8958325 GCF_026875155.1 Cherax quadricarinatus | reverse complement strand
ATAGTAACAATATTATGACGAATATATTCAAAATTATTTATGTTGCAGGTAAGACTGCTCTTCAGATAGCAGCTGCGGTTGGTCATGTAGATTGTGTGAAGATCCTTCTGGCGGCTTCTGATCCCAACTGTCAGGATGATAATGGATGGACACCTCTACACTTTGCAGCGAGTCACAACCATTCTGGAGTTCTTCAAGTTTTATTAAATGATTCACGCTGTGATCCGTCACTTCCTTCTAAAGTAATAGGTATTGTCCTAAAAATTTCGTTTTCCTTAACAAAGTCTGCCTCCATAGCTATGCCTTTGTCTATATTGTGAGTGTGATTGTACTTTTCTATGTGTATGTAATAAACATTATATGGTTACAAGGGTTGAGTCTCAGCTGCTGCCATAATTTTCTTGTTGCCACTTTCCAGATTCAATCTACAAACATCTTTATCTAGTCCATTCCTCTTCCTGACCATCCTGAGTTTAAATTTTGTCTTGAATTCTTCATATCTCTTCTGTATATTACCTTCTCTAATCTTTCAAACAGTCAAACTCTGTCAATCATCTAAATTCCCTAAAATTATTTTGTATAGTTATACAACGTCTCCACTTCTTCTTTTATCAAATGTTTGAACCCTTTAACTGGGGATTATTCTTGCTGATATATCAAGTGTTAGTTAAACTCTAGTGTTGCATATTCCAAAATGGGCATGACAAATATTATATAGAGGGTTTCGAATGATGGTTGAGATTCCTGAAGCTACTCTTAGATTTATGAAAAAAAAAGTTTTGTCTACATAGGATTTTCGTTTGTTGGTGACTCTGGTGATATGTTTGAAACTATGCTCACTCTGGTATCCGGTCGACTTGACTGATCACCAAAAGTCATATCCGTGTATTTCGTGAGATTCAATTCAAAACAAGGGGTTGGCCAAACAAGGTGGAGACACCTTGAAATTTTAAACAAATTTATCGTAATATGGTGTACGACCATTTTTGGCAGTGATTACTGCTTGAATTCTACGAGGAATTGATTCATACAATGTTTGAATAGATTCTAGGGGTATTTCTGTTCATTCTTCAAATAAAACAATCTCCAATTCCTTAAGTGATGATGGTGTTGCAACCATAGGATGAAGTTGATCTACTAAAATGTTTAAACAATCTTAACTTTTAATTCTGCCATGAAGGGCAACCACTGGGCCTCCAGATTTCCAAAATATAGCACCCGAAATCATCACAGAACCTGCTCTGTATTTAACAATTGGAAGAGACAGTCAGGATCATATGCTACTTTTGGCTGTCTCCACGCGAATACTCGGCCTGAGGTTGGAAATAATGTGAAAGATAACTCATCGGAGAAAAATAAAATTCTTCCAGTGGTCTAGGGACCACTATTCATGATTTTGCGCAACTCTGCTTGATTTTCAACATTGGTTTTTGAAAGTAAGGGTTTCCTAATTGCAGTTCTCGCATAAAATCCAGCTTTATGAAGTTCCCTTCTTACAGTTTTTGTGGAAACTGGGTTATGGAGGTGTTCAGTAAGCTCTGCTGCAGTTTTGGATGCTGTAGTCTTATGATCCTTTCTAACAATCCGTGAAAGAGTTCGACGATCACTATCTGACAGGTTTCGCTTCCTTCCAGAGTTTTTCTTTGATGAAGAGGTTTTCCCATCTTTTGCAAAGGGTGTCATCACCTTCGAGACAATACCTTTTGATAAACCCAAAAGTCCAGCTGTTTTCGTTACGCTACAACCACCCATACGAGCACCAACAATTCGAACCCATTCAAAGTCTGACAGATCTATCATTTTAGGGATTTTAGCTAATTTGTCTTCATAAATCTGTAAAAAAATAAAATTTTCAGCAAAAAGGGATAAGAAAGACTAATAATAAATCATAAAAACACAAAAATAGGAAAATATCATGATTTTATACACGTTACAAAATTATTATGAGAAGATGCTAGGTGTTTCAATTATTTTGTCGACCAACAATAATATATATATAAATATATATATATATATATATATATTATATATATATATTATATATATATATATATATATATATATATATATATATATGTATATATATGTATATATATATATTGTATATATATATATATATATATATATAATATATATATATATATATATATATATATATATATATATATATATAATATATATATAACATATATATATATATATATATATATATATATATATATATTATATATATATATATATATATATATATATGTATATATATATATATATATATATATATATATATGCAATAAGATCACAGTAAAAAGGTGATTTTCAAAATGCAAAACAATGTGAGTAGTCACGAAAGCGCTTGGAATTTCTCTATTCTTTCAGAGTGGTTGTTTTGCATATATATATATATATATATATATATATATATATATATATTTATATATATATATATATATATATATATATATATATATATATATATATATTTTATATATATATTATCACA
>NC_069489.1:8945825-8950825 GCF_026875155.1 Cherax quadricarinatus | reverse complement strand
ACACCGCACACCACCTGCCCACCCGAACACTGCAGTGTTTTTGTAACACCGCCCACCATCCGCCCACCCGAACACTGCAGTGTTGGTGTAACACCACAACCAACCTCCCACCCGAGCACTGCAGTGTTGGTGTAACACCACCAACAAACCGACCACCTGGCCTCTGCAGTGTTGGTGTAACACCGCTCACCACCCACCCACCCGAATACTGCAGTGTTGGTTTAACACCACCCAACAACCGCATGCCTGGCCACTGCAGTGTTCATGTAACACCGCTCACCACCCACCCACCCGAGCACTGCAGTGGTGTAACACCGCACACCACCCGCAAACCCGAACGCTGCAGTGGCGTCACACCGCCCACCACCCGCCCACCCGTGCACTGTAGTGTTTGTGTAACACAGACCACCACCCGCCCACCCGAGCACTGCAGTGTTGGCGTTGGCGTAACACCGCCCACCACCCGCCCACCCGACCACCCCGTGTTGTAAACTGCCCACCCCCCCCACCCGCCCCTTCCATGTTGGGTGTAACACGCCCACCACCCCCCCACCCAAACTGCATGTTTGGAACCCCACCGACGCCCCTCCCCCCCCTAGCCTGCAGTTTGGTAAACACCGACCCCCACCCGCCCCCGAGCAGCAGATTGTGTTACACCCCCCACAAACCGCCCACCCAGCACTGAAAATTTTGTGTCCCCACCCCCCAACCCCCCCCTCCCCAGACCGCATTTTTTGGGTTTGTAACACCACCCACCTCCCTCCCACCGTGCACGCTTGTTGGTGAAAACACCGCCCACCCACCCAACAGGCCCGTGTTCTTGAAACAACCCCCCAACCCCGCCCACCCGGCACTGCAGTTTGGTGTAACACCACCGACCCCCCATCCCACCCGCCCACTGCAGCTTGGTGAAAACACCGCCCACAACCCACCACCCGAACATGCTGTTTTGGTGAAACACCACCCAAACCCTCCCACCGAGCCTGCGTATTGGTGAAAACCCACCCACCACCCCCCCCCCACCACGCAGATTTGGGTTTGTAACACCACCCCCCCCCCCCACCCGAGCATTGCAGTGGTGTAACCCCCACCCCCCACCCCCCCCACCGCCACTGCAGATTTGGGTAACACACCCACCCCACCCACCCGAGTCTCAGTGGGTAACACGGCTCAACCCCCGCCCCCCCTAGCACTGCAGTGTGGTGTAAACACCGCCCCCCCCCCCCAAACCCGAGCATTGCATTTTTCCTGTAACACACCCAAAAAACCGCCCCCCCGAGCCTGAAATGTGGTGTACCACCACCCAACCCCCCCCCCAACACTGCAGTGTGGTGTAACACCCCCAAACCCCCTCCCCCCCCGGCACTGCATTGCGGTGTAACACCCCACCACTCCCCCAAACCCGAGACTGCAGTGTTTTTGTAAACCACCCCAACCGCCCCCCCGGCACTGCGTTTGGTGTAACACCACCCAACCCCCGCCCTCAAGACTTTGGGGTGTTGGTGTAACCACCGCCCCCGTCCTACCCGCCACTGCAGTCTTGGTGTAACGCCGCCCACCCCCCATCTCCCGGAATTGCGTGGTGCAACTCCGCCCCCCACCCGTCTGCGGAGCACTGCGTTTTGGTCTAACACCGCCCCCCCCCTGCCCCCCGAACATGCAGTTTTTTTGTAACACCCCCCAAACACTGTCCACCCGAACACTGCTGTTGTGTAACACCACCCCCCAACGCCCACCCACCATGCGTTTTTGGTAACCCCACCAAAAACCCCCCCACCCGAACACTGCAGTGTTGGTGTAACACCACCAAACAACCGCCCCCCGGGGCCACTGCATGTTGGGTAACAGCGCCCACGGCCCCCCCCAATGACATTGCAGGACGTAACAGCCCATACACCCCCCACCTGACCTGATTGTTGGTGTAACACCCCCCACCACCCCCCCACACGGCCTGCGGTTAAGTAACACCGCCCACCACCCCCCCCACCCGAATACTGCGGGTTTGTTGGGTGTAACCCCCACCCACCACCCCCCCGGGGCCACTGAGTTTTGGGTTTTTGTAACAACGCCCACCACCCCCCCCCGAGCACTGCAGTGGTTTTGTAACACGCCCACCACCCCCCACGCGAGCATGCGGGTTTTAAATGTAACCGCCCACCCACCCACCCAAATACTGCAGTGTTGGTGAAAACACCCCCACCAACCGCCCCCTGGCCCTGCAGTGTTGGTGTAAAACGCCCACCACCCACCCACCCGAGCACTGCAGTGGTGTAAACACCGCCCACCACCCCACCCACCCAATACTGCGTTTTGGTGTAACACCACCCACCAAACCCGCCCCCCGGGCCACTGCAGTTTTGATGTAACACCGCCACCACCCACCCCCCCGAGACTGCGGGGTGTAACCCCCGCCACCACCCGAAAACCCAACGCTGCAGTGGCGTCACCCGCCCACCTCCCTCCCACCCGTGCACTGCATTTTTGGGTTTGGAAACACCGCCCACCCCACCCAACGAGACTGCAGTGTTCTTAAAAACCACCCCCCCCAAACCCCCCCCCGGGGCACTGTAGTTTTGGGTTTGTAACACCCCCAAAACCCCCGCCCAAAGAACTACAGTGTTGGTGAAACCACCGACCTCCATCCCAAAACCCGACCACTGCAGTTTGGTGTAACGCCGCCCACCACCCCCCCACCCGAGCACTGCAGTGTTGTGTAACCCCCACCCCCCAAAACCACCCACCCGGCACGCTTGGGTAACCCCGCCCACCACCCGCAACCGAGCGCTGAGTGGCGTCACACCCCCCATCCCCGCCCACCCGTGCACTGTAGTGTTTTGTAAACCGCCCACCACCCGAAACCCCACCACTGCAGTGTTGGTGTAACCCCGCCCCCCAAACCACCCCCCCGGCACGCATTGGTGTAACACCGCACACCACCCGCAAACCCGAACGCTGCAGTGGCGAACACCGCCCCCCCCCTCCCACCCGTGCACTGCAGTGTTGGTGTAACACCGCCCACCACCCGCTCAACACCCGCCCACCCGAGCATGCTGTGTTGGTGTAACACCCCCCCCCCCGCCCACCCGCCCAAAATGCGGTTGGTGTAACACCGCCACCCCCGGCCCCCCGAGCCTGCGTTTGGTGTAACCCCGCCCACCAACGCCCAATTGAAAATTTCCCGTGACGTAACACCCCCCAAAACCCCCACCACCCGGCACTGTTTTTGGGTGTAACACCCCCCCACCAGCCTCCCACACGGCATCCCGTGTTAATGTAAAACCGCCCACACCACCCCCCCAAATAGCAGGTTTTGGTGAAAACACCACCCCCCAAACCTCCCACCTGGGCCACTGCAGTTTTGGTTAAAAACCGTCAACACCCACCACCCGAGCATGCAGGGGTTTGTAAAAACCGTCACCCCCCGCAAACCCGAGTACTGTAGTGGGTCAACGCCCCCCACCCCCCCACCCTGCACTGCAGTGTTTGTTAACACTGCCCACCACCCGCCCCCCGTGCATGCAGAGTTGGGTAAAACCCCGCCACCCCCGCCCACCCGACCACTGCAGTGTTGGTGTAAACACCGCCCACCCCCCCGCCCCCTGAGCGCTGCGATGTTGGCGAAAACCCCGCCGACCACCCGCCCCCCATCCGCCCACCACCCCCCCCACCCGACTATGCGTTTGGTGTCACACCGCCCCCACCCGCCCTCCGATAACTGCAGTTTTTTGTTAACCCACTCACCACCCCCCACCCGACCACTGCAGGTTGGGTAAAAAACCCCCCACCACACGCCCTCCCGACCACGCAGTGTTGGGTAACACCCCCCCCACCACCTCCCACCCAAAACACTGCAGTGTTGGTGTAACACTCCCCTCCCACCCAAACACTGCAGTTTTGGGTGAACACCGCCCACCCCCCCACCCACCCGAACATGCAGTGTTAGTGTAACACCGCCCACCCCGCCCACCCGAGCACTGCAGGTTGGTATAACACCAACCCCCCCGCCCCCCCCGAGCACGGTGTTGGTAAAAACCCCACCCCCACCCGCCCCCCGAGCACTGCGTGTTGGTATAACACCCCCACCACCCGCCCACCGAGCACGCAGTGTTGGTAAACACCCCCCACCCCCCCCACCCAGCACAGCATGTTGGGTAAACAAACCCCACCCGCCCACCCGGGGAACTGCATGTTGGTGTAAAAACCCCCCACCACCCGCCCCCCCGGCCCTGCGGGTTTTTGGGGTGTAACACCGCCCACGAATACAGTGACAAAAAAACACAAATTAAATACATTGGTACAATATATCAAACATTATGAATCTCCTCCATCTTCTAAAAAAAGCCAGACGGGACCCAAGTAAGCGAGAATTTTCCCCTCTGGAGGGCCCACATCAAGGCTGGAACATTAAAGTGGCTGCCCTTGTGCCTGGTGGTGTCGATGAGTCTGGAACCCCCGTTCTTTAAGGAAATTGTGTCATGATCCAAAAGGTCTTTACCCACTGGGACAAATTGATACTGTTGGTTATGTCCCTGTACTTGCTGATCTTGTACTCCTCCCTGTGGTCAGCAGCTCCTCCCTGTGGTCAGCAGCTCCTCCCTGTGGTCAGCAGCTCCTCCCTGTGGTCAGCAGCTCCTCCCTGTGGTCAGCAGCTCCTCCCTGTGGTCAGCAGCTCCTCCCTGTGGTCAGCAGCTCCTCCCTGTGGTCAGCACCTCCTCCCTGTGGTCAGCAGCTCCTCCCTGTCGCCCCACACTGTGATGGATATAGGTGTCAGCCAGTGTGGACACACAGGTATAGTTCCATGCTAAGATCTTGCCATTCTTCCAAGGATAGATGGTGATCCTGTCTGGGTAGTATGCTGGGTTGTGGGTATTGTTGGCTACTAGTGATCAGGGCTCTCTCTCTGCTGGGCATCCAGCTGTAGCAAGGCTTCTCTTTATAATGTTGTTGACCTCATTGTGTCGTGCTTGCCAACCTTTGGTTTTGGAACAGTTAAGACCATG
>NC_069489.1:8938325-8940825 GCF_026875155.1 Cherax quadricarinatus | reverse complement strand
GTACTCACCTAATTGAGGTTGCAGGGGTCGAGTCCAAGCTCCTGGCCCCGCCTCTTCACAGGTCGCTACTAGGTCACTCTCCCTCAACCATGAGCTTTATCATACCTCTGCTTAAAGCTGTGTATTGATCCTGCTTCCACATATCGCTTCCCAAACTATTCCACTTGCTGACTACTCTGTGGCTGAAGATATAGTTCCTAACATCCCTGTGATTCATCTATGTCTTCAACTTCCAACTGTGTCCCTTTGTTGTTGCGTTAAATCTCTGAAAGATCCTGTCTTTGTCCACCTTGTCAATTCCTCTCAGTATTTTGTATGTCGTTATCATGTCCCACCTATCTCTCATGTCCTCCAGTGTCGTTAGGTTGATTTCCCTTAACCTCTCCTCGTAGGACATACCTCTTAGCTCTGGGACTAGTCTTGTTGCAAACCTTTGCACTTTCTCTACTTTCTTTACATGCTTGGCTAGTTGTGGGTTCCAAACTGGTGCCGCATACTCCAATATGGGCTTAACATACACGGTGTACAGGGTCCTGAACGATTCCTTATTAAGATGTCGGAATGCTTTTCTGAGGTTTGCCAGCAGTTATTTGGGTGATGTGCGCTTCAGGAGATATGCCTGGTGTTATGCTCACCCCAAGATCTTTTTCCATGAGTGAGGTTTGTAGTCTCTGGCCCCCTAGACTGTACTCCATCTGCGGTCTTTTTTGCCCTTCCCCAATCTTCATGACTTTGCACTTGGTGGGATTGAACTCCAGGAGCCAATTGCTGGACCAGATCTACAGCCAGTCCAGATTCCTTTGTAGTTCTGCCTGGTCTTTGATCAAATGATTTTTTTTATTATTATCACACTGGCCGATTCCCACCAAGGCAGGGTGGCCTGAAAAAGAAAAACATTCACCATCATTCACTCCATCACTGTCTTGCCAGAAGGGGGCTTTACACTACAGTTTTTAAACTGCAACATTAACACCCCTCCTTCAGAGTGCAGGCACTGTACTTCCCATCTCCAGGACTCAAGTCCGGCCTGCCGGTTTCCCTGAACCCCTTCATAAATGTTACTTTGCTCACACTCCAACAGCACGTCAAGTATTAAAAACTATTTGTCTTCATTCACTCCTATCAAACACGCTCACGCATGCCTGCTGGAAGTCCAAGCCCCTCGCACACAAAACCTCCTTTACCCCCTCTCTCCAACCTTTCCTAGGGCCGACCCCTACCCGCCTTCCTTCCACTACAGACTGATACACTCTTGAAGTCATTCTGTTTCGCTCCATTCTCTCTACATGACCGAACCACCTCAACAACCCTTCCTCAGCCCTCTGGACAACAGTTTTGGTAATCCCGCACCTCCTCCTAACTTCCAAACTACGAATTCTCTGCATTATATTCACACCACACATTGCCCTCAGACATGACATCTCCACTGCCTCCAGCCTTCTCCTCGCTGCAACATTCATCACCAATGCTTCACACCCATATAAGAGCGTTGGTAAAACTATACTCTCATACATTCCCCTCTTTGCCTCCAAGGACAAAGTTCTTTGTCTCCACAGACTCCTAAGTGCACCACTCACTCTTTTCCCCTCATCAATTCTATGATTCACCTCATCTTTCATAGACCCATCCGCTGACACGTCCACTCCCAAATATCTGAATACATTTACCTCCTCCATACTCTCTCCCTCCAATCTGATATTCAATCTTACATCACCTAATCTTTTTGTTATCCTCATAACCTTACTCTTTCCTGTATTCACCTTTAATTTCTTCTTTTGCACACCCTACCAAATTCATCCACCAATCTCTGCAACTTCTCTTCAGAATCTCCCAAGAGCACAGTGTCATCAGCAAATAGCAGCTGTGAAAACTCCCACTTTGTGTGTGATTCTTTATCTTTTAACTCCACGCCTCTTGCCAAGACCCTCGCATTTACTTCTCTTACAACCCCATCTATAAATATATTAAACAACCACGGTGACATCACACATCCTTGTCTAAGGCCTACTTTTACTGGGAAATAATTTCCCTTTTTCCTACATACTCTAACTTGAGCCTCACTATCCTCGTAAAAACTCTTCACTGCTTTCAGTAACCTACCTCCTACACCATACACTTGCAACATCTGCCACATTGCCCCCCTATCCACCCTGTCATACGCCTTTTCCAAATCCATAAATGCCACAAAGACCTCTTTAGCCTTATCTAAATACTGCTCACTTATATGTTTCACTGTAAACACCTGGTCCACACACCCCCTACCTTTCCTAAAGCCTCCTTGTTCATCTGCTATCCTATTCTCCGTCTTACTCTTAATTCTTTCAATAATAACTCTACCATACACTTTACGATCAAATGAATTCTCATCAATTTCACGTCATCTGCAAACAGGGACATCTCGTAGTCTATTCTTTCCGTTATGTCGTCCACAAATACCAGAAACAGCACTGGTCCTAGGACTGACCCCTGTGGGACCCCGCTGGTCACAGGTGCACTTTTC
>NC_069489.1:8935291-8937825 GCF_026875155.1 Cherax quadricarinatus | reverse complement strand
GGGATGTGGGAAAAACCGGGGATACCTTTCTAGAAGTACACACAACTATGTTTGTTATGTCACGGGTATGACCTTTTCACATAGCAGCTGAGGCTGGCATGATGTTTGTGAAAAGATGCTGCTGATGCTGGTGTGACCCCAACTCTCAAATAAATAATGAAGGGGGGGGAACCCCTACCTACGCGCCGGGCCCAAAAACCATCTGGATTCTTCAAGTTTTTTTAAATGTTTCACGCTGTATGCCAGTGCGAAAAAAAATCACAAACATCTCACCTGCTCCAGCAGTTAAAGTATTGTAGTGATAATGGATTTATGTTAACTAAATTTATGGGCAATTATTTTTCATAAAAACGCTTAATGCTTAATTTATACCTTTGTCTATTTTGTGGTGCGGTTTGGGTGTGTTTTGGGGTGTGTTGGGGTGTGTGTGTGTGTGTGTGTGGTTGGCGGCGGTGTGGTTGTGTATGTGTGTTGTGTGTGTGTGAGTGTGTGTGTTTGGTGTGTGTGTGTGGTGTATTGTGCGGTGTTGTGTGGTGTACTCCACCTATTGGTCCACCTAGTTGAATTGGGGGGGCCCGAGCCGAGCTCCGGGCCCCCCCTCTTCACTGATCGCTACTAGGCACTTCCCGAGCCGTGACTTTATCATACCTCTGTTTAAAGCTATGTAGGGACCCTCCCTCCACTACATCGCCCCCAAACTATTCACTTACGACTACTCGGGGCGAAGAAATCTTCCAACATCCCTGTGTTTTCACGGGTTTCTTCAGTTTCCAACTGTGCCCCCTTGTTACGTGTCCAACTCTGGAACATCCTGTTTTGTCCACCTTGCAATTCCTCTCAGATTTTGTAGCTTTATCTGTCCCCCTACTCTCCTGCCCTCCAGTGCGTCGGGTTTTTTTCCTTAACCCCCTCGAGGACATCCCTCTTACTCGGGACTAGTCTTTTTTGAAAAACCTTTGCACTTTCTCAGTTTTTCACGTGTTTCAGTGTGGGTTCCAAATTGTGCCGCATACTCCAATAGGGGCCCAAAACGTACACGGGTACAGGTCCTGAATATCCTTTTTAAGATTCGGAAGCGCTGAGGTTTCTGGGCCCCATATCTGCACAGTTTTTTGGTTTGATGTGTGCTTCAGGAATTGCCCGGGGTTATACTCACCCCAAATCTTTTTTTTTTGGTGAGGTTTTTTAGTCCCCGACCCCCTAGACTTTTCCGTCTCGGCCTTTTTTTGGCCTTCCCCCCAATTCAAATTTTCACTTTGGGGGATTGAACTCAAGGGGCCAAATTCCCGGACCAGGTCTGCAGCCTTCCAAACCCTTTGTGTTCGCTGGGCATCGATCGAGTGAAATTTTTCTCATCAACTTCCGTCATCGCAAACGGGACACCTTAAGTCCTTCCTTCCGTCATGTCGTTTACAAAACCAAAACAGCACTGGTCCAGGGCTACCCCTGCGGGACCCGCGGTCACAGGTGCCCACTCGACACCTCGCCACGTCCATGACCGCTGCGTCTTCCGACAATATTCCCCGATCCATTTTTAGTGCCTTCCCTGTTATCCCCGCTTGGTCCTCCAGTTTTTGACCAATCTCTTTTTTGGAATGTGTAAAAACCTTCTTGCATCCAAAAAATGTAATCCACCCACCCCCTCTCTCTTGTCTTTCTGCGTCCCATGTCATAGAACTCCAGCAGGTTTTTTACACAGATTTCCCGTCCCTGAAACCATGTTGGCTGCTGTTGATGAGATCGTTCCTTTCTAGTGTTCCACCACTCTTCTCCTGATAATCTTCTTTATGATTTTGCATACTATACATGTCAGTGACACTGGTCTGTAGTTTAATGCTTCATGTCTGTCTCCTTTTTTAAAGATTGGGACTACATTTGCTGTCTTCCATGCCTCAGGCAATCTCCCTGTTTCGATAGATGTATTGAATATTGTTGTTAGGGGTACACATAGCGCCTCTGCTCCCTCTCTTAATACCCATGGGGAGATGTTATCTGGCCCCATTGCCTTTGAGGTATCTAGCTCACTCAGAAGCCTCTTCAGCACTTGGTGGTGTGCCCCACCTCTACGTCTTTCTGGAGTCCC
Source organism: Cherax quadricarinatus (assembly GCF_026875155.1). Lineage (NCBI taxonomy): Eukaryota > Metazoa > Arthropoda > Malacostraca > Decapoda > Parastacidae > Cherax > Cherax quadricarinatus. The sequence continues at coordinate 8,935,742 of NC_069489.1, read as the reverse complement.
TTCTGTCTCCTCTTTGAACACTTCTTTGAATCTCTTGTTGAGTTCTTCACATACTTCACGGTCATTTCTTGTTGTCTCTCCTCCTTCCTTCCTTAGCCTGATTACCTGGTCCTTGACTGTTGTTTTCCTCCTGAAGTGGCTGTACAACAGTTTCGGGTCAGATTTGGCTTTCGCTGCTATGTCATTTTCATATTGTCTTTGGGCCTCCCTTCTTATCTGTGCATATTCGTTTCTGGCTCTACGACTGTTCTCCTTATTCTCCTGGTCCTTTGCCTTCTATATTTCTTCCATTTCCCTAGCACACTTGGTTTTTGCCTCCCTGCACCTTTGGGTAAACCATGGCTCATCCTGGCTTTTTCATTATTCCTGTTACCCTTGGGTACAAACCTCTCCTCAGCCTCCTTGCATTTTGTTGCTACATATTCCATCATCTCATTAATTGGCTTCCCTG
>NC_069489.1:8917791-8930291 GCF_026875155.1 Cherax quadricarinatus | reverse complement strand
TTTCTCGTGAAAAAAACCCAAACCCCTAAACTCAAGTGAGACGCGTCATCGGGCTGCTAGGCTAAATACACGGAGGTACCCCGCACCCTCTCATAAGAAAAACCCCACCCGGGGGATAAAAAAAAAGGTATAAAAGGGGTTCCAAAATAACCTAACATCCTAACCAATTAAATAATATAGAAAAAACCCTTTAAAAATGATCTGCCAACTATTTTTTTTCCCGGGCAATATTTAAATCTGAGAGAGATTGTTGCATCCAAAAACCCCAAAGCATGAGCCTTGTGTTGTAGTTCTTCGGGCTTGAGTTTACTAAAGGATTTGATCATGTAGCGGGACCCCCGCTTTTGGGGCCCATAAAACATCAAAATGCTCCCACCCAGTACCACGCGAGGGCTTCTTTTAATGGTAGAGAACCCCTTGTCGGCTTGAACTTGGCCAAGAATACGCTACGGGCTGCAACCCTCGTTCTCTTTTTTGCAATAACTGCCCCAACCCCAGCTCACAAGCTCAACCTGTAATGAAAAAGGTTTTGGGAGAAGCGGGAGCAAAAAAAATGGGGCAGTACACAAAAAATTTTTTTTGCTTTATAAAAAGCATTTCACTTTTCGGGGGTCCTTTTAAAAGGGAACTTTGTGACTGGTAAGAGAGGTAAGGGGGCTACAATATTTGAGAATTTTTTACAGAATTTTCTGTAAAATCCTATCAAGCCTAGGAAACTTTAAAAAATTTTTTCCTATCATGAGGAACTAAATAACCCTTTAATAGCAAAACTTTACAATTTTAGGAGAAACCCTTCCCACAATTTTACTTCAGGGCCTAGAAAAGTGGGGGGGGGGCCGGGGGCCAAAGGAAGTTTTTAAATTTTAAAATTAAACAGTTAAAGGGGGAACTCTGAAAGGTTTTTAAAAAAAGAGCCTTAGGTCTAAGTAGGGTTGATCCGAAGTTTTTAGCCCACCAAAACAATATCATCCAGGTACGCTGCCGTGCCTTCAAGTTTTTAAACCTTATGGATAATTTCGGGAAATTTAAGGGGGGGGATTTTTTTTTTCCCGGGGAAGGGGGTAACTGTGTTTTTGAAAAAATGACCCCCTTGGAATTACAAAGGCAAAGATTTCCTCCCTTGTCCGTCAAAGGGGTACCGGGATAGTCCCCCCTTTAAGGGTTTAAAAAACTTGGACCAAAAGTAGCCTTACCCAAAAAGGGTAAATTTCATCACCCCAGATTGGGGGACCTCTTTTCCCCTTTAAAAGGGGGTAGCCCTTACCCCATACAAACCCCCACCCACCCTTTTTTTAAAAAGGGTTTGGCACGGGAAGCCCATGGACTAATGCCCCCTCCACTAAACCAGGGCTTTTAACAAAAAATTCTACTTTCTGCTAAAGTACCTTTTGTTTTTTCAGGTTTAGCTCTGTGGGGGGAAGTTTTAAAAGGTTTAGATTTTTCCCCACATCTACATCATGTTTAACCTAACTACTTTTTTTCCCGGCACACCCAAAAAACATTAGAGCTGACTTTGGAAGCTCAGTTAAATTTGTTCCCGCATTTCAGATAGTCCCCCTCCATTAAAGGCTAGGATTTTTGGGGAGGACAAATTTTAAAAAATTTTAAACCCTTTAATTTCAGAAATAGAGTGAAAAGAATCAGAGTCGCCCCTCAGAATTTAGAGACAGATCATACGGGACTTTATCTGGTGTATGAAAAATTTTAATTGATTAATGCAGTAAGTTTTGTTTTTGAGGTTTTAAACCAAGAGGACAACCACATAATTACTTCAAAAAATTTACTTAAAATTTTGCAAAGGTCCCGTAAATCTAGTTTTCAAGGTGTGGCCAGGTATAGGTTCCTGCCCCAAACACTTTGTCTCCTGGGGGAAAAGGAGGGGAAATTTGGGGCATTTCTTTTCAAACCTCTGTTTCATTTTATTTTGAGCTGTCCCCTAATTTTAGCCTTGGCAAACAAACGTGCCACATGAAAACCCTTAAAGGGGGGGTTGTAATTGTTAGCAACGCCTTCTCCCATCCATCCTTCTTTGAGCACCCGAAGAAGCCCTCAAAAATTGTGCCCAAAGATAAAGTTAAAAGGACTATCCCCGGGTTTAAGACCTTGAAAACTTCTCGCACGAGAATAGCAACAATGGTATTTTTTTCACCCCAGCCGAAAGAAATGCATGCAAAAAGCCCTAAATCAGGTTTTTAACGTCTGATGTAATTTTTCCCAAAGGGCACCTTGGGACTGGGGAAAGATAGGCATGGATAATTTGGGTGGATTATCCTTAACCTATTTTAATGTTTCCCCAAAATGTTTTTTGGCAGTGAAGTTAGTACCTTGACCCTTTTTGAATAGTTTTAGGAATGCCAAAAAAAAGGGGGAAAATAAATTTTGTTAAAGTTTTTGGGGAAAATTTGGCTTTAGAAATAAACTGCGCAGGGGGGAATTGTTTCGGGATATCGGGTTAATCTATCCATTATGGTAAATAAATCTGATTTCCAGACTTTGACCTGGGAATTTGGACCTACACAATCAATAATTAAATCTGAAAAAGGATTCTCCTGGGCCCGGGTTAGGTTGGAGAGATGCGGGTTTAATGGAATGTCCAGGTTTCCCTACTTGCTGACTTTCTGGGGAACCCACCTGATATGACTCTTCCCCATCCGTTTTAAAATTTTTGGCCAATAAAAATCTTTTGTGATTCTATAAAATTTCTTTGTAATTCCAAGTGACCCTCCAAATTTGAAAAATTATGAGCTATTTAAAATTTTTTTGAGGTTTAAACTTTTTTTGGGAACCACAAAACCTGCAGCAATTCCCGGGCCCCCTCTATCTCCTTCCCAATCCCCAGTGCAGATCAAATAATCGAACAGGGAAACAGAGATACGGGTTTAAATTTCTGCAACCGGGGGATTAGGAAGGTTTTGTTTGGGGGGTCTGTTCACTTGACTATGAGGTTCGGGCCATTTTCCTCGTAAAAAAAAGTGGCTATTCCGAGATCGGAGTCGTCCAAGGATAGGCCCAAAATTCTCGCCAGACAAAACCCCTTTGGGGTGTTTCCCCGATTTTTGGCCCAAAACCGGAGAAGAATTAATCATTTTTAGGTTCAGGACCCCACATTTTGGGAAATTTGGGAATGTTATTAACCCCCCTAATAAACCAAACCGGGATCTTTCATGGGGGGAAACCTTTTGGGTTTCACCCCCCGTCAAGTTTCCCAGTGTAATATTTGCACTGTACATAAAATTTTTTTTTCAAAGGGACAAAAATATAACTCCTCCAAATGCTTTCAAAAAAACAAGAAAATTTAAGGGAAATTTCTTAGAGAGGAGAATAAATTTCCCCCTCTTAAAAAGAGAGCAATATTCTCCAGTACTATTAAGGGTTTTGACTTCAGTTTGTTTTAGTTTTCCCTTAAAAAAAAGAAAAATCTTCAAAAATTTTTGGGGCCCCCCTTTTTTTCCCCCAAAACCCCTCGGGGGCATGTTACTATGGGATATTAGAGATTTTTCCAAAAGGGTTTGGGGGTTTTTGGGGGGAGTTTTGGACGGGTGTGACCTACTTTGGGTTTCAGAGGGGAAACAAAAAAAACAGGGTTTCCCCCTTTTCTTTCTGCTGCGTTTAACTGGTGTCACTCGGGGTGTTGTTTTCTCTGGGTCTGTTTCGAATGGGATCATGCTGATAGTTTGTTTTCTCGCTGGTTTTAAACCCTAAGTTGAGAACGTTCTCACCCCCGGTGACTTTGTTGGTTGACGTAGACGTTCCCCTCCGGCTGGCACTTCATTCTCCCCAAAGGGTTTACGATCTCTGCCCCCATCCAGGCTGTTTAAAAGAAGGGCGGGGCCGCCTGACAAGGAGCGGTTAGTTTGGAAGGTACGACCAAACCCGGGTGCCCCCCAATGCATGGTTAAGTCCCCGACCTGCAGAAAGACTCGAACCCTGGTCCCCCACCCAGCAGGGTTTTCAATCAGAAATACCTGCCCCCAGATTTTCCCAAAGTAAAAGACACCACTTGCTTTTTTCCAGCTGGGAAAAGGGTTTGGTCTGTTGTCGCCCCAAAAACAAAACCCGGGATTAACCCCCAAGCGTGCCTGCCTAATTTAAAAAATTTTATTGGGCTGCATCCCCTATTGGGGGCCCTGCAGGGCCTCCTGCGCCAAAAAAGCCCCCTTAGTTCCCCGACAGCAGTATTTGAAGGGGGTGCTTTTCGCGCCTCTGTCGTCAGAACCCGGAAAAACTACCATTATCAACATGGCGGGGCAGTTTTTAAAAACGCAGGATTAACACCCGTCGGTTTTTTGAACTTCTCAGTGGGGCCCCAAAAACCCCAGCGTCCCGCCCAGGTATTACTACCTAAAATCATCAAGACATGTATGGAATTCGGAAAGGAAAAGTTTTTAAGGGGAAACATTGAACGGGGGCACGTTTGATTTTTTGTGAAACTGCTCTCAGCAAAAGGTTTCCCGGGCGTTGGGCCCCCGTTTTCAGGGTGTAAGCCTTTAGCAACCCAGTGGCTGTGAAAGGGTGATCGATTACCAGACATTATACATGGATTAAACTGCGTAATGGGCCCCTTTGAGGCGGAAAGAAAACAGAAAATCAGAAAAAAATTTTTGAGGAATACGGAACTGTTTTTAAATTGGCCCAGCATGGTAATGGGGGGTCGGGGGCCTTTCACAAAGGGATGCCGGAGGCACTTTTAACCTAAAAATGACATTGCGACACCCCATACCGTCTTAAAGTGTACCAAAGGAAAATTTAGGGCACGGCATGGTGTCTAAACGCGGGGGAAAGGGGTACATGCCGACGATGTGGGGAATAAGGGTCACAAAAGCGGCGGGGTGGGGAAGCGGCAACGACTCCTGGCCCAGGGGGGGAGACATCCCTTCTACACCGGGCGAAGGGAGGGGGTTTTATCCCAAAGATGTTTTATGAAGGAGGGGGTGGTCGTCTAAAGGACAAAAGGGAAAACCCTATAAAGGGGGGGAAAAAACCCCCTTGACCAGGGGGACCTGGGTTCCCAAAAACTTCCAAAAAAGTTTAGCAAAAAAATAAAAAGGTTTTTGGGAAAAAAAAAGGAAATTTGCCCGGGTTTTCCCGAAGTTTTTCACCGGCTGAAAAAGGGGTGGGGGTTGGGAAAGGGGGGTTTAAAAAATTTAAACTTGGGGTTTAAAAAAACTTTACACATTAAACCCAAAAATGGGGGTTAAAAAAATTTTCCAAAAGGTAAAAGTGGGGGAAGATTTCATTGTTTTAGGCTCCCCAAAAAGATTGGGGGAAAGCGCCTTTTTCACAAAAAAAGGGGGCCCTTTGAAAAAATTAATGAGCCTACAAGGAAACAGATAAAAAAAAATAGGGCAAAAAATTTTAAGGTAAGGGGCCATTTAAGGGGGCCCCAAAAAAGGGGGGGGGAAAAAGAAAGGGGGTGGGCAAAGTGAAAGTTTGGGGTTTGTATGGAAGGTTTTTAAGAGAATTTTTAAAAAAGGGTGGAAATTTTAAAAAAGGCCCGGAGACAAAACGGGGTGGGTGTAAAGGGGTGGGGAAAAGGAAATTTTGAATTGGGGTTTGGGTTTAATAATTTTGATGGGTTTTTTGGGGGGTTTACGGGGCCAAATTTTTGGGGAGGGTGTTTGGGGAAAGGGAGGGGGGTTTCAAGGGGTAAACCCCCCCGCCCTTTAATGGGGGGCTTAAATTTTAGGGGGGGCACCCCTTTTTTTAAAAGGAAAAGGGGGGGAAAGGGGGAAGGGGGTTTTATCGTAGAAAAGGTTTTGGGTTTTGGGGGTTGGGGAAAACCTTGGTTTTTTTCTTATCCCTGAGGTAAGGAAATGAAGAGGGGGTTTTTGTGGGGATTGGGTTTCTTTTGGGTTGTGGGGAAAAGTAGGAGGGAGGAAAAAAAGCTTTTCTTAAAAAAGGGCGAATAACCCCCAAAGGGAGGGAAATTTTCGGGGGCCCTAAAATTTAAAAGGGGAAAAGGGTTTTGGGATTAGGGGGGGGGGGTTTGGGGGAAAAGGTTTTTGGTTGGTTTTGGGGGTTTTTAGGGGAAATAAGGGGTTTTAATTTAAGGGGTTTTTGTGAAGAGGCTTTTCTTTAAAAGGGTTGGAATAGATGGGAGGGCTGGCATTTGGGAGGTTGGGGGAAAAGGGGTATCAGGTTCCCTAAGGAATTTTTTGGGGGAAAATTTTTTTAAAGCGCATTAAAAGGGGGGGGGGGAGAAAAGGGGGTTTTTTTTAAGGAAGGGGAGGGGAGGCACGGTAGGAAAATGTTTTTTCCCCGGGGTTTTTATTTCGGTTTCCCAAAAAGGTTAGTTTAAATAGGGGGATTGGGGGGGGGGGCAAAGTTTTAATGATTTTTAAAAATGGGCTTTAAATTATTGGGGGAAGGGGGTTTGGGGCCCGTTAGGGGAAGGGGGGCCGGGGGGGAATATTTTCCTTATGGTTTAAAAAAGGTTAGGTAATGGGGGGTGGGGTTAAAAAAAATAGAGGTTTCGGGTTAAATTTGGAGGCAAAAGGGTTTTGGGAAGGGGGGTTTGGGGGGCAAAAATCCCTTGGTTGCGATCAAAAACAAAGACAAAAAAGGTTTCAAACTAATTCCGGGGTTTAAGGGGGTCACAAAATGGGGGGAGGGTTTGGGGGTGGCGGGGTAAAAACAAAAAAGGAAATTGGTTTTGGCCCAAAGGGGGGGATAAATTGGGTTAATAAAAAGGGGGTATTGGGAAAAAGGGTTTTTAAATTGGGGGAAATCGGATTTAGAGAAGGTGTGTGAAATATGTGACGGTAATTTAGGGAATATTTATAGAAAGGGTTTTGGGGGGGGGAATAACAGAGGAGGAAATAAGTTTTGGGGTTAAAGGGGAATGAGGAAAGGGCAAAGCACCGGGAAAAGAAAATTTTCCCCGGTGAATTTTAAACTCCCCAAAATTGGGAGGTATAAGGGGTTTTCATGGGAAGGTTTTTTTAAAAACCGATGAAGGAGAAGGGGGTGATGGGGACAACAAGCAAAAAGGGAGTTTTATTGTTTGGTTTCAGAAGGGGAAGGGGCAGCAAAAACCCTCCCAAAGGGGTACCGGCCATATCTCTGTTTTTTGCTGATTAAAGTTGTTTTGGCCCAAAGTCTTGGGTAATCGGGTTTAAATGTGTGGTAGGGAAAATGGTTTCGAAAAAGCAGTAAAGGTTTTCCTGGAAGGTCGATGATTGAGGGTCATGGAATACTGAGAAGTTTTGTGGGGTCAAAAGGGGGGGGGGGGGGGGGGGCGGGGTTTTTGGCTTTAGACTGGCAGGGGCCTAAAGACAGGTGGAAAGAGGAGCATTGGGAGCTAAACTTAGGGGGCAGGGGTTTTGGGGAAAAAAATAGTTAATTGGGTAACCACATTGTACAATGGGGCCAAGAGAGGTAAAAGATTAAGGTGCTTGGGGGAGGAGATTGAATTGGGGAGGGGACTTTGGGGAAAGGGGGGTCCCATGGGCACCAAAAAGTTGTTTTTCTGCATTCAGGGCCCCTTCAAAAAGAAGGTTAAAAGTTTTTGTAAAGTGACCGAGTGGGGTAAAGGGGGGGGGGGTAGGGAAAGTGTGGCCGGGGAAAAAAGGGGAAAAGTAGACGGGTCAACAGTCCCCGGTTTTGGGAGGGGAAGGCGTTTTGGGGGTTTTTGGATGATTGTTGTCAACAGTTTGGAATGCAACAGGGAACAGGAAAAAAAAGAAAGCAATGATCATGGGGGTTTTTTTATTGGGGGGAGGGGGGGGGAGATGTAAAAGTTGTGAAAAACAAACGGGGTCTTTTTAAAAATTTTTTGGTATCACCTATAAGGAATGATTTTGGGGCGCTTTCTCAAAAGGAAACCTCAATAGATTAAAGGAAAAGGGTTCCCGGGGGGTCTGGGGGCCCTTGCACCCCATCATCTGACTCCCCGTGCAACGAGTGAATTTTTATAAAATTTTTAATTTTTATATTAAGGGGGGCACGTACAGCCGTATTCCCCCTTAACAGGACGCGGGTTGTGGGAAAACCCGAGACGAGGGTTTAACCTTTTGTTGGGTTTTAAGGTGCGATTGGCTGAAGGGGAGAGGGTTTTTAAAGTTACCGTGGGGGGCCAGGGTGGGTTGGGGTTGATGGGTTTAGAAGGGGGAAAATGTTTTGTTTTTTTTAAAAGGGAGGGGTTTTTGGGGCGAAAAATGTTTAGTGGGGGGCAGGCCGGGAAAAAGTAAAAGATAGGTTTTGGGGAAAGTTGTATGGTGGTGTGGAGTTTAGGGAAGGGGAAACTATTTTGTGGGGCTTTGATGTTTTTGGGTTTGAGAACCAGGAAAATTCGAGTAGGGGTTTTTTTGTTTAAACTGCTTGTAGACAGGGTTGTTTACCAAATTTTAGGGATTTTTCCCCATTACGCGGAAGATTTTTTTGGGATAGGTTTGGGAAATTGAAGTTAAAGCCTAGGGTAAAGGGGGGTAATGTATCGTTTTTTGCATGGCAATTTCTACCGTCGGGGGAGGTTTTGGGGAACCAGAGGGGTAATTTTGGGCGGAAGGTGGGGGAAACGTGGGGGGGAAAGAGAAAGGCGTTCCATTTCAGTATACTTTTTGTGGGGGACTGGAGGGGGGTTAGGTATTGGTTTTAAGGAAAGGGGAGAAAAATTTGGGTGGGGGGCCTGGGGGGTCGGTTTCCCCGCGTGGGAAATAAGCCTAATGTGGGAGGGTTTGATGAAGTGTTTTAAAAAGCTTTTGGGGTTTATAATAGTGGATTTATATATATAAATATATATCGTGGGGGATGAGGGGGAGGGGGGGAAATTTTGGGGTCGGAGGCGGGTACTAGCGGTAACGGGGTTTTTCGTACATTTTGTCGGGAAAAGAGGGAAATGTAATGGGGGGGGGGATGGGGGAAGGATTTTTCGGAAGGGGATAGAAAGTTTAAAAGTTAAAGGGTTTTCTAAACAATCACGACTTTTTGGCCCGATTTAGTAAAGGGGGGGGGTTTGGGGGTTACAAAACGGGAAGGGGGTTTTTTAGGGGCACACAAACGGGGGCGCCTCCTGGGGGGGGGGTAGAGAAGGTTTATGGGGGTAAAGAAGGGTAGATGAGTGGCAAAACGTGGAAAGTAGCAGCAAGGGTGGGGGGGGGGAAAGGGGAAAGGTTATAACAAGTAAATTTCCCTAGACCGAATGGAAAATTTTTGTGTTTGATGTGGGCCCGGGTCGTCATGACCTTCTTCATGTATTAAGTGTGAATGGTGGCAAGATTATAGTTTTAAGACCGTGAAGAGCTTTAGGGCTTATGTAGAGTGTGCGTTTATAACCTTTATTGGGCATATTTCATGTGCGATAATTGTATCGCAATGAGAGGTTATTTAAATTATGTTTGTGTTGAGTGTTGTGGTTTTTAGCGAGTGTACTGTCTTTATTTTTAACATTATATATATGTGCTCATCCAGTTGCTGCGAGATGGAACGCTAATGACTTCCATAAATTGTAATTCCTCGTTAATAAGTTTGTAATGGGACAGTATGGTTTAGTCTCAGATTTTATATAATGTGCTCAGGCGTTGGAAGATGCTGTAGTAATATTTAGTAAATTTGTTAATATTTATTTAGTATAAGGGGTTAATTTTTGGGAAGAGCATGTAATTGTTTAACTGAGATTGTTGATGTAGGTTATTACTCTGATTATCTCCTGTGAAGGTTGTGAACCTTTGTCATATGTCAGTCATACTATGTTAACTATACAAATTTGAAAGTTGTATATACTTTATATTTTATATAGTTTATATAGTTATAGTTTATATTGTTTATCATAGTATGTTATATAGAAAATTTTGTGAGTGTATATGGGTAACCTCTTTTATGTCAATTACAATGTGTTGTTAATAATTGGTTAGTGTATGTTCTGTAGGATTGAGGATCCTACTGTACCCATTTTATATTTATTTAATATCAAGCTGTAAAGTTTTTAAATAAAATATAAAAAAAAAAAAATAAAATTTTTTTGTACCTAGCTGGGATACATGTATATGCTCCCAAAACTTTGGTTTTCACTACTTGATAAACAGAAACTTCAGCATCATTTAACACTGACGTAAATTCCTGTGCCTTACCAAACAATGCTGTGTGAACCAACGATGCCCAATGCTGTTCCGGCCACCTCAAGGCTCGAGCCTGATTTTCGAAGCTTTCGAAAAATTGTTCTGGTTCGGCCTCATTGAAGCGGGGAACAAGCTGTACTGCTTTCTGTAAACTAAAATCATTTACAGAATACGAAAACTGCCTTCTTTCTCTTTCCCTATCAAATTCTTCTTTTGCAAATGCTCTCTGTTCCCTAGTCTGCTCAAGATTGATTTTTGCCAGCTCAAGTGCCAACGTAGCTGATTCACCTCGAGACAACCCTGCTGAACTATACTGACTATTTTGTTCCTTTGATATATCATCTTCCTCCTGCGAGAACATAGTAGTTTTTGCCCTAGCTCCCGTAGAGGGAGGAGTCTGATGTGCCATCTCTTCTTCTCGAAGTTTGCCGGTAATCAGTGAACGCAGTTGCACAGCTGTGAGAGTGCGTTTGTATTTAATGCCAATGGAACGAGCAATTTTCCAACAACGCTGTAGGGACAATTTAGGTAGGTTATGCAAAGTATATACCGACACCAGACGTCTGACTCGTCTAGGTGGCATAAGTTATTCGCTATGCACAGTACGATTGCAGAATACCCCAACGTAACACGTTAATTTGCAGAACACACTTAGCTATGCACAGTACGATTGCAGAATACCCCAACGTAACGTTATTTGCAGGACACGCTTAGCTATGCACAGTACGATTGCAGAATACCCCAACGTAACGTTATTTGCAGAACACGCTTAGCTATGCACAGTACGATTGCAGAATATCCCAACGTAACGTTATTTGCAGAACACGCTTAGCTATGCACAGTACGATTGCAGAATACGCATACAAGGTGGATACGCAATAGCAAAGCTAGCTGCAAAAATCTTCACACCGAACAGGTTAGTAGCAACTGACACGCAAAATTTGTAAAGCAATGCCAGACAGCCAGCTACACACTGTTCTTCAAGATTGACCGTAGCAAAGCGAGCACACAGAACAAGCTAGTAGCGAGCTGTTGAACGATCACACAATAACAAGGCTGACCATAGCAAAGCAACTGACACGCAAAATTTGTAAAACGTTGGCAAAGCTAATGCAATGCCAGACAGCAAGCTGCACATTGTTCCTGCTACCAGCTTCACCCTAGGCTCAACCCTTTCTCTAAGTCCAGCTTCAGCTCTCGGACAGGCTACCCATATTACAACCCAGGAGTCCAAATGACCTGTTATCCAGGGTGTAAAGGGATCAAAATAAACACAGCAGAAAAGTTTTGACTTATATTATCCTTCACCAATCTAGAACAGCAATATGAACACTATATACACTATGTACAGTGATAGGTATTAGTACAATCAACGGTAAGCAAGGCAGAATAGAAGCCACAAGAGAGCAGACCGTACTTCAACCAGCTCTAGAATGGGAATGACAACGGCAGAGAGGACAGTGGTACCCACATAACCTCTGCGATTGCCAAAACCATCTTCTGATTGGCTGGAACCTGGTTTTTTTTTATATTTTATTTAAAACCAATACAGTTTAACATAAAAATAAAGAATCAGTATGGATCCTAATCAAATTAACTGACAAACGGATTGCACCTACATGCTCGCAAGATATTGCTGCCAAACATACAACAATAACTTACAGCAAGAACATAGCTATAAAAATTACATGTCACGGGGTCATGAATTGACATATATACAAAACCTTGCATATATATAAATTGTACATATAAATGACATCTGACAAATGGTTCAATACACTTGAACATGAAATATACAAAGAAGTTATATCAGTTAAATCCCATCCTTCGCATTAATCAAAAAACCAAAACCTAACATCATAATCTTACTAGAACATCTACATACGTATCCCTAACAATACAGCTGTACATATACCAACATACGAATAAACAGAAAAAGAATACAGCTTAGAACACAATAACTGAAGCTCTATACTGTTACAATACACCCATATACAAATTTCAGACACAAATGGACTACGTCACTAAACTGTCTAGATATGTCTGTATACCATACAGACTAAACTGTCTAGATATGTCTGTATACCATACAGACTAAACTGTCTAGATATGTCTGTATACCATACAGACTAAACTGTCTAGATATGTCTGTATACCATACAGACTAAACTGTCTAGATATGTCTGTATACCATACAGACTAAAACTTAACATCAAGAACTTAGCATTGACACCAAACCGGTATCAGGGTACAGACCATAATTATAAACTTTAAAAAGAATCAATAATGCATATATAAAGTATTACATAACGTCTGACCCATGACAAAAAGGGTCAACACCCAAAAGAAAGGGATAAATTTTTATATAATACACACACACCCAACCCCCACACACACACCCACACCCACATTCACACACCCCCATCCCCACCCCACCCCACCCAC
>NC_069489.1:8891249-8917291 GCF_026875155.1 Cherax quadricarinatus | reverse complement strand
AAAAAAGAAAGCCCCAAAGGTTTGGGCAAGGTTATTTCCAAGCTAAGGGAAAAAACCTGTGGGGAAAGGTTAAGGGAATCGCCTGGGGACACGGGAGGACAGGGGGGTTGGGGAGCATATAACGAGATAAAAAACCGCGCGAATAGACATGGTGGCAAAGACAGGATGTTCCAGAGAGGGGACACAGAAACAAGAGGTACAATTGGAATTAAAGACACAGAGAGTCAAGGGAGTTAGGAATTTTCTTCAGTCATAGATTGTCGGGCAGTGGATAGCCTAGAAATGACGTATGGACGGGGGAAACCCATCATTTTTAAGACGGGGTTTGAAAAACTTATTGTGAGGGGAAAAAAGAGGACAAGCAGAAAACCAGTGAACAGGGGGGGCCGGGAGCTAAGACTCCCTCCTAAAAACCATAAAATAGGGGGAGTACACCACACTCATACACCACACACACACACACACTATACACAAAAGACACAGACACCCACACACACAACCACACCCAGACACACACACACACACACACACACACACACACACACACACACACACCACACACAACACACACAAAAAAACACACACACTCATACACACACACAGACAAACAAAACCACACACCACAAACACACACACACCCCCCAACACACACCCACACAACACACACACTCATAACAACAAAAATACAGCCCGGGGCAAAGGGGGTAAGTCTTGGTGGAGGGGTTAAAGGACCTGACGACAATGGGGGACAGGAAGATAGGGGACATGATAACACATAAAAAAACGAGAGGAATCGAAAATGTGGACAGAGACAAATTTTCCCGAGAAAAAGGGCAAAAAAGGGGTCAAAATTGGGGAATGAACTCAATGAATAAAAGGGATGTTAGGAAGTATTTTTGATCACAGAGAGAAAGGGAAGGGGAATAGTTTAGGAAGCGATATATGGGGGTGGATACATAATAGCTTAAAAAGGGTAAATAAAAAATAGGACGGGGAAAGTGACCCCGTATGGCCATAAGAGGGGGGGCCAAAACTGGACCGACCCTTCAACCCGACTACGAGATCACACACTCATCAGAGTGACTGCATCATATAGGATCGTGAATCTTAGTGGTTTTTTTGTCCATCAAAAGGGCACCTTAAAGAATCCCGACAGTTTTCGTGTCAGTGAACAACCCAAGTGATACATAGGACACAAACCAAAAAGGAAGGGGAAAGGGTACAACTTACAAAAAGCAATTTAAAAGTAATTCATGCCAAGAGGGAGAAACCGAGACCTAGTGTGGAAAATGTTGGCAAAAGCCAGGCATGGGTGGTGTTTCCACAAGCAAATCCAGCAAATTCCCCAGAAAAAATGTAACCCAAGCCAAGAGATAAAGCAATGGTAAGTGAGTTATGAATAAAAAAAAATTCGAGAGTAAACACATTGAAAACATCTGGGTATCTTTATTGTAGACGTTTCCCCATCCAGTGGCTTTAAAATACAAATTCTAGGACATAACTTGAAACAGTAAACTATTACAGAAGATGGGGAAATCGTCCCTCAACCTGGGAGTAGGGCGAACAGCACCATATCGTGGAGACTGAAGCGAAGAAAAATCCTGGCGTTATTAAAAAGTCGGAAAGCAGGGGGGGGGAAATTCACTGGTAGGGGGGTTTCCCCCATGGAAAGGTCCTTCCCAAAAAGAGATGGGTTAGTATAGGTATTGTCGTAGGTGAAGGTTAGTCAGTCCTCAAATTAAGACCAGAAGTTGCAGTGTCTGACAATTGTGTACAAAGGGTAATAATCCCGACAAATGGAGAAGACACATTAACATCTGGGTATCTTTATTGTAGCTTTTCGCCTCCAGGGGTTTTATCAAAAAAATTCTGGGACATAACTTGAAACAGTAAACGTACAGAAATGGGGTAATCACCCCTCAACCTAAGTAGGGCGAACAGCACCATAGTCTCCACAGTTGCACATGTGTCTTACTCCATTTTGTCGGTATTTATACCATTGACACAATAAAATAGTCGTTCGTGAAGGGGGAAAATGGGGGAAAAAATCCAGCTTCTCGGACTCTTGTGTTTTTCCAAAATGAGTGTGTTTTGATAAAAGGTTAAATTTTTCACCTCGCATATGAAATCCTAGAGTGGCTCAGGAAAAAATAAATACGTGAAGAAAAAAAAAATGAGCAGTAAGTGACCCGGGGTGCCATCACAAAAAAATCATTGCAAACCCCCAAATGAGCCCCAGATCTGGAACCACCGCCAATAAATGTGCAAAAACACCGTTTTTGGTTGAGTGTAGGGGTTTCACACATGGCCCCCCATCACTGATAGTTGGGGGTCTAAACCCCTCTCTGGAGAGCTAATTTTCATACACAGAGCATTAATTTTAGTAGGGAAGAGAAGCAGAAAAGGGAAATGGTAAAAAAGGGCTACCGGCAAATTTTCCGCGACACCAAAAAAGACCGTCGAATTCATTTGACGAGGACATTCGAGCACCCAGGAAATTTGAAAAGACTAAACAGTGGTCAGAGAAGGGCAGATGCAGTTTAATATAACAAATGCAAAGTTCAAAAAGTTGGACAGGACAATAACCCTGCCACATACAAACTAAAAATGTAAATCTTAATATTACGGATTGCGAAAAAGTTTTGGGAGTTCTGGTTACGTAATCTAAACCAAAAACAGTGCAAAAGGGTTTCGCAATAAACAATAAATCCTTGGCTTATATCAAGAAGCATAAATATGGGAGTCCTCAGGTTTTCTTCAAATATTAATCCTTGGTTGGGCCTCTTTTGATTATGCTCCCATTTTTGGTCACCGTATACAGAATGGTTTAAAAAAATCTCTGGAAAATTAAAAGGGGATAGAAAGTTGATCCCATGTATCAAAAACCTTTCCCCAATGAGGATAGAAAAGGGGCCCCTAAATCGCCTCTCAGAAAAACGTAAAATTAGGGGGGATATGTTAGGTGTTAAAGGGGAAGCAGGAAAAATAAAGGGGATGAAAATGTGTGCTGAAAAATCTAGCCTAGACAGGACTCGCAGCAAGGGTTTTAATTTGGAAAAAGGGCAATTCAGGAAGGAATAGGAAAGTAGGTTTTTGGTAAAGGTTGTGGATGGGGGTGGAAAAACTCCCAATACAGTGATAGAGGCCAAACGTTGTGTAGCTTTAAAAATGGGTTGGATAATACATGAGTGGATGTGGTGGGTGAGTTGGACCTGATAGCTTTGCACCAGGTCGGTTCCCCGTGTTCCCCCCCCCTTAAGTCAATGTGCCCTTTCTGCTAGGTTGGGTGCATTGGTTAAGCCGGTAGGAGACTTAGACCTGCCTCAGGGGCCAGTGGCCTTCTGCGTTTTCCCTTCGTTCTTTGTTTAGTTCTTTTCACATGCTAGTTTACACCATATCAGGGGCCCTTTGGGCACGCTAAGGTCAGACAAACTAGACTAACATAGCGAAAACAGGTAAAGGAGCGAGACAAAAATGTTTTTGAAACTCAGTAACTTAAATAACATTAAACTAAGAAGAACGCTCTCTCTCCCCTTTTCCCCCCCCTTTCCCCCAACCAAATGTGTCTACCTTTTGCCACTGTCTCCCCTTCCCATCCTCTTCCTCTCTCCCTACCCTTTTTCCTACTCTCTACCCCCACCCACCCTCATATTCCTCTCCACACACCCCCCCCCTCTCCACTTTTCCTCTTTTATTTTCCCTTCTATCCCCTCTCCCCCTTCCCTCCCCTCCCCCTTCCCCCCTTTGCCATTCCATCACTTCTCTTTTTTCCCCTCTTCTTGACCCCATACCTCCCAATCATCCCCACTCCTTTACCTCTGCCACTGTCTCCCCTTTTTCCCCCCCAATCTCTCACTCTTCCCCCACCCCTCAAACCCCACTCTTTTTAAATTTCCCCCTCCCTCCGCCCTCCCAACCCCCCTTCTCCTATCCCCTTCTTTCTCTTTCTCCCCCCCTGTCACTCTCCTGTCCCCCCTCCCTCTCCCCAGCTATCTCTGTCCCCCCTCTTTGCCTCTCCCATCTTTTTCCCAAATTTAAAACTTCAACTTCCCCCATGCACTCACTTAACCCTAACCCCCCCCATCTCTCTCCCCTTTCCCTCCCCACTCCCCTAACTCCCACAACCCCCTCTCCCCCAAAAAAAAGTTTTGGGTCAGAAGGGAAGTCAAAACTTAGAGGATTAAGGAAAAAAGGGTTTTGGAAGGGGAAATGGATAAGAGCAATGTAAAAGGATGGAAAAAAAATGGGAGAGCAAACTAGTGTCTGTCTGCGAGGAAAAGGGGAAAAATGAAGGGGAGACTTTCTGTAAAATTTGGGAAAAGAGGGTGGGGAGGGAAGAAAAAATGGGAGACACAAAGCGAAAACCGAAGGCAAGCAACTTGAGGGGTTTGGGGCAGAGGAGATTTGCAAAAAGAAGCTTTACTCCCCTACTGAACGAGGGGTCAAATGGAAAGGAAGGGACAAAAATTCCTTAAGGCCCTACACGCATTTGGGAGAGCAGTTGGAGACGGAAATTTTCAGAAAGGAGGGAAAAAGGTGGGGGGGGGGATATCTAGGTAGTACCACCATACCCCCAAAAGTACAGGAAAAAAAAAAGGGAAGGGAAGGGGCCCGTACAAATGGGCCCCAAAACACAGAGTAAAAGGGAATGGGGGGAAGGGGGGGAAAGTCAGGTTTATTCATGGCTTCAGGGGAAATGAGGGAAGACACACAATGAAAGACAGGGGGAAGAAAAAAAAGGACACGACTGAGAAAAATTTTTAGAGAACAAGGGGGGACTTTAGGGAACATTAGCTGTTCAAGTAATTTTCAAGAAAAACATGTGAAAAGGATTCGCAAAAGAAATACGGCTGAAGGAATGTCAATATACAAGAGGGGGTTCCAGACCAAAAATAAGAACAGAAAAGACAGCAGCTGAGGGAGAGGAACAGAGGCAAAATTGGGGAGAAAAGAGACAAAGGGAAAACACAGAGGGAAAACCCGAAAGTGCAACCACCCAGGAGCCCGGAAAACCAAAAACCCCTATCCCAACCAAACCCCCGTACACCGCTTAGAATCCCCCCGACACTTCCAGGTCCTCCCCCTTAACAGACCCCCCCAGAGCACAGTGCTGGAGATGACACTGAAGACATGATATACCACACACATTACAGATATAACTTGCACATAGAAATAAGAAGCTTAAGACGAAGTTTCTGTTCGACAAGGACCATTTACAAAGTCACAATAACAAAAAGGAGAGAAGGAAGTACATATAGGAAAGCAAACAGGGACAGGAATGAGAGAGGGAGCAGTGAAGTAATAGTAGTAGTATATATATATATATATATATATATATATATATATATATATATATATATATATATATATATATATATATATATATATATATATATATGCAATAAGATCACAGTGAACAGGTGATTTCAAAATATGCAAAACAACCACTCTGAAAGAATAGAGAAATTCCAAGCGCTTTCGTGACTACTCACATTGATAATGTGAGTAGTCACGAAAGCCCTTGGAATTTCTCTATTCTTTCAGAGTGGTTGTTTTGCATATATATATATATATATATATATATATATATATATATATATATATATATATATATGCAAGGAATTCGCAAGAGCAGGCGAAATATACACAAACACTGATCTCTGGCTGAAGGAGACTCGAACCTACGAACCTTGGAACAAGGTACGCGGTGCTTTACCAATCTACCCACATTGGACCAATACCTTGGAGTCCAGCTTGCGCTAGACTTTGATCCAAGGAAGCCAGCTTTCAGGGAGAAGGCTTACAGCTTTTCATCTCATCCCCTGCATGCATCAGCTTTACTAGAGATATTAACAATGCAAGGTTCGTAGGTTCGAGTCTCCTTCAGCCAGAGATCAGTGTATATATACATATATATATACATATATATATATATATATATATATGTATATAAATATATATATATATATATATATATATATATATATATATATATATATATATATATATATATATATATATATATATATATATATACTCCCTTCTTCTCTCCTTCTTGTTAGTGTGACTTTGTAAATGGCCTAAGTCGAAATGAAATTTTGTCGTAAGTTACTCTCTTCTATATGCAGGTTATTCGTGAATTGTTCCAGCCACGGTATTGAGTTTTTTTTTTTATTTGTTATATATGGTGCACCAATGCTGATGGAATAACGAATAAGTGTGAGGAGTGTCTTGATGGAAGACATCAAATGTCCACATTTTTGAAAAAGGAGGCTGACATGAAGCATTCAACTACAGACCAGTGTAACTAACATGTATTGTATGTAAAGTCATGGAGAATATTATCAAAAGAGAGGTGAAGCACCTAGAAAGGAACGAGCTTATCGATGACAACCAGCACGGCCTCAGGAATGGGAAATCCTGTGTTTTAAACCTACTTGAGTTCTATGACAGGGCGACAGTAGTAAGACAGGAGAAAGAGCGGGTCGGTAGACTGCATTTTCTTGGAGGAACAGGCAGGAATAACAAGGAAGGAACTACAATGGGTCAGGGAACACCTGTTAGGAAGATAACAGCGAGTCATGGTGCGTGGAGAGGTGTCAGAGTGGGCAGCTGTAAAGAGTGGGGTTGCAAAGGGGTCAGTCTTAGAACCGGTGCTGTTTCTGGTATTTGTGAATCACATGTATAAAGGAATAAACTTCGAAGTGTCCCTGTTTGCAGATGATATGAAATTGATGAGAAGAATTCAATCGGACGAGGATAAGTCAGAATTACAAAGGGATCTGGACAGGCTACAGGAGTGGTCCAGCAACTGGCTCATGGACTTCATCCCCTTCAAGTGCAAAGTCATGAAGATTGGAGAAGGGCAAAGAAGATCACAGACAGAGAACAGTCTAGGGGGCCAGAGACTACAAACCTCACTCAAGGAAAAGGATCTTGGCATGAATATAACACAGGGCACATCTTCAGAGGCGCACATCAAGCAAATAACTGATCCAGCATACGAGCGCCTAGTAAACCTAAGAGCAGCATTCCGACATCTTAATAAGAAATCATTCAGGACCCTGTTGAGTGTGTATGTTATGACCATATTAGAGGATGCAGCAACAGTTTGGAAACCACAGCTAGCCAAGCATATAAGGAAGCTAGAAAAATAGCAAAGGTTTGCAACAAGTCTAATCCCAGAGCTAAGGGATATGTCCTAGAAGGAGAGTTTAAGGGGCCAGGAGCTATGACTCGACCCCTGCAACCACAAATAGGCGAGTACAAATAGGTGAGTTCACACACACACACATCTTCCTCTCTTCCCCCTTGCAAACCTATTGGAGTTCTATGACAGGGTGACAGCAGTAAGAGCAGAGAGAGATGGGGTGGATAGATTGTATTTTCTTGGACTGTTAGAAGGCGTTTGGCACAGTTCCACACAGGAGATTATTGCAAAAACTGCAGGATCAGGCGGGGATAACAGGGAAGGCACTACAATAGATCAGGGAATACCTGTCAA
This sequence comes from Cherax quadricarinatus, assembly GCF_026875155.1. Classification (NCBI taxonomy): domain Eukaryota; kingdom Metazoa; phylum Arthropoda; class Malacostraca; order Decapoda; family Parastacidae; genus Cherax; species Cherax quadricarinatus. The sequence goes on along the minus strand of NC_069489.1, from coordinate 8,909,787 downwards.
GATGATAGCAGCAAAGTCCTGTGATGAGTGGGGTTCCACAGGGGTCAGTCTTAGGACTAGTGCTATTTTGGGTATTTGTGAACGGCATGACTGATGGAAAAGACTCCAAAGTGTCCTTGTTTGCAGATGATGTGACGTTGATTAGAAGAATTGAATCGATCGACGACCAGGCAGAACTACAAAGGAATTAGGACAGAATGCAGGCCTGGTCCAGCAAATGGCTCCTGGAGTTCAATCCCACTAAGTTCAAAGTCATGAAGATTGGAGAAGGGCAAAGAAGACCACAGATGGAGTACAGTCTATGGGGCCAGACTACAAACCTCAGTCAAGGAAAAAATCTTGGGGTGAGTATAACACCAGGCACATCTCCTGAGGCGCATATCAACCAAATAAATGCTGCAGCATATTGGCGCCTGGCAAACCTCGGAACAGCATTCCAACATCTTAATAAGGAACCGTTCAGGACCCTGTACACCGTGTACGTTAGGCCCATATTTTGAGTATGCTGCGCAAGTTTGGAGCCCACATCTAGCCTAGCAAGTAAAGAAACTAGAGAAAGTGCAAAGGTTTGCAACAAGACTAGTTCCAGAGCTAATGTGTATGTCATATGAGAACAGGTTAAGGGAAATCAACCTGACGACACTGGAGGACAGGAGAGATAGGGGGGGCATGATAACGACATATAAAATTCTGAGAGGAATTGACAAGGTGGACACAGACACCGTGTTCCAGAAATGGGACACAGCAACAAGGGGTCATAGTTGGAAGTTGAAGACACAGATGAATCACAGGGATGTTAGGAAGTATTTCGTTAGCCACAGAGTAGTCAGGAAGTAGAATAGTTTGGGAAGCTCCAATAATTGGAGGCAGGATCCATACATAGCTTTAAGCAGAGGTATAATAAAGCTCATGGTACAGGGAGAGTGACCCAGCAGTGGGCAGTGAAGAGGCAGGGACAGGAGCTATGACTCGACCCCTGCAACCACAACAAGGTGAGTACACACACACACACACACACACACACACACACACACACACACACACACACACACACACACACACACACACAGATAACATCTCCCCAAGGGTATTGAGAGAGGGAGCAGAGGCGCTATGTGTACCCCTAACAACAATATTCAATACATCTATCGAAACAGGGAGATTGCCTGAGGCATGGAAGACAGCAAATGTAGTCCCAATCTTTAAAAAAGGAGACACACATGAAGCATTAAACTACAGACCAGTGTCACTGACATGTATAGTATGCAAAATCATGGAGAAGATTATCAGGAGAAGAGTGGTGGAACACCTAGAAAGGAATGATCTCATCAACAGCAGCCAGCATGGTTTCAGGGACGGGAAATCCTGTGTCACAAACCTACTGGAGTTCTATGACATGGTGACAGCAGTAAGACAAGAGAGAGAGGGTGGGTGGATTGCATTTTCTTGGACTGCAAGAAGGCGTTTGACACAGTTCCACACAAGAGATTGGTGCAAAAACTGGAGGACCAAGCAGGGATAACAGGGAAGGCACTACAATGGATCAGGGAATACTGTCAGGAAGACAGCAGCGAGTCATGGTACGTGGCGAGGTGTCAGAGTGGGCACCTGTGACCAGCGGGGTCCCGCAGGGGTCAGTCCTAGGACCAGTGCTGTTTCTGGTATTTGTGAACGACATGACGGAAGGAATAGACTCTGAGGTGTCCCTGTTTGCAGATGACGTGAAGTTGATGAGAAGAATACACTCGATCGAAGACCAGGCAGAACTACAAAGGGATCTGGACAGGCTGCAGACCTGGTCCAGCATTGGCTCCTGGAGTTCAATCCCACCAAGTGCAAAGTCATGAAGATTGGGGAAGGGCAAAGAAGGCCGCAGACGGAGTACAGTCTAGGGGTCAGAGACTACAAACCTCACTCAAGGAAAAAGATCTTGGGGTGAGTATAACACCAGGCACATCTCCTGAAGCGCACATCAACCAAAATAACTGCTGCAGCATATGGGCGCCTAGCAAACCTCAGAACAGCATTCCGACATCTTAATAAGGAATCGTTCAGGACCCTGTACACCGTATACGTTAGGCCCATTTGGAGTATGCGGCACCAGTTTGGAACCCACACCTAGCCAAGCACGTAAAGAAACATAGAGAAAGTGCAAAGGTTTGCAACAAGACTAGTCCCAGAGCTAAGAGGTATTGTCCTACGAGGAGAGGTTAAGGGAAATCAACCTGACGACACTGGAGGACAGGAGAGATAGGGGGGACATGATAACGACATACAAAATACTGAGGGGAATTGACAAGGTGGACAAAGACAGGATGTTCCAGAGATTGGACACAGTAACAAGGGGACACAGTTGGAAGCTAAAGACACAGATGAATCACAGGGATGTTAGGAAGTATTTCTTCAGCCACAGGTAGTCAGTAAGTGGAATAGTTGGGAAGCGATGAATGGAGGCAGGATCCATACATAGCTTTAAGCAGAGTATGATAAAGCTCACGGCTCGGGGAGGTGACCTAGTAGCGATCAGTGAAGAGGCGGGGCCAGGAGCATCGGACTCGACCAACGCAACCTCAACTAGGTGAGTACACAGGTGAGTACACGCACACACCACACACACACACCACACACGCACCCACACACCACACACACACACGCACGGACACACACACACACACACACGCACATCACTACACACACACCACATACTACAACATACACACACAAACACACATACACATACACGCCACACAACACACAAACACACAACCACACACACACACACACACACACACACCACACACCACACACACACACACACACACACACACTCGTTCAACTAGTAACCAGGTTCCAGCCAATCAGAAGATGGTTTTGGCAATTGCAGAGGTTATGTGGGTACCACTGTCCTCTCTGCCGTTGTCATTCCCATTCTAGAGCTGGCTGAAGCACGGTCTGCTCTCTTGTGGCTTCTATTCTGCCTTGCTTACCGTGGAGTGTACTAATACCTATCACTGTACATAGTGTATATAGTGTACATATTGCTGTTCTAAATTGATGAAGGATAATGTAAGTCAAAACTTTTCTGCTGTGTTTATTTTGCTCCCTTTACACCCAGGATAAAAGGCCATTTGGACTCCTGCGTTGTAATATTGGTAGCCTGTCCTAGAGCTGAAGCTGGACTTAGAGAAAGGGTTGAGCCTAGGGTGAAGCTGGTAGCAGGAACATTGTGCAGGTTGCTGTCTGGCATTGCATTAGCTTTGCCAACGCTTTACAAATTTTGCGTGTCAGTTGCTTTGCTATGGTCAGCCTTGCTATTGTGTGATCGTTCAACAGCTCTCTACTAGCTTGTTCTGTGTGCTCGCTTTGCTACGGTCAATCTTGTTGAACAGTGTGTAGCTGGCTGTCTGGCATTGTTTTACAAATTTTGCGTGTCAGTTGCTACTAGCCTGTTCGGTGTGAAGATTTGTGCAGCCAGCTTTGCTATTGCGTGTCCACCTTGTATGTGTATTCTGCAATCTTTCTGTGCATAGCGAATAACTTAAGCCACCTAGGCGAGTGAGTCGTCTGGTGTCGGCATATACTTTGCATAACCTACCTAAATTGTCACTACAGCGTTGATAAATTAGACACATGTGCAACTCTTGGGTATCTTTATTGAGGAAACGTTTCGCCACACAGTGGCTTCATCAGTCCATACAAAGGAGAATTCTCCTTTGTATGGACTGATGAAGCCACTGTGTGGCGAAACGTTTCCTCAATAAAGATACCCAAGAGTTGCACATGTGTCTAATTTATCAACATGTCGGTTCTCTGAACCATTCATCTACACTACAGCGTTGTTGGAAAATTGCTCGTTCCATTGGCATTAAATACAAACGCACTCTAACAGCTGCGCAACTGCGTTCAATGATTACTGACAAACTTCGAGAAGAAAAGATGGCACATCAGACTCCTTCCTCTACGGGAGCTAGGGCAAAAACTACTATGTTCTCGCAGGAAGAAGATGATATATCAACGGAGCAAAATAGTCAGTATAGTGCAGCAGGGTTGTCTCGAGGTGAATCAGCGGCGTTGGCACTTGAGCTGGCAAAAATCAATCTTGAGCAGACTAGGGAACAGAGAACATTTGCAAAAGAAGAATTTGATAGGGAAAGAGAAAGGAGGCAGTTTTCGTATTCTGTAAATGATTTTAGTTTACAGAAAGCAGTGCAGCTTGTTCACCGCTTCAATGAGGCCGAACCAGAACAATTTTTCGAAAGCTTCGAGAATCAGGCTCGAGCCTTAAGGTGGCCGTAACAGCATTGGGCATCGTTGGTTCACACAGCATTGTTTGGTAAGGCACAGGAATTTACGTCAGTGTTAAATGACGCTGAATTTTCTGATTATTAAGTAGTGAAAGCCACAGTTTTGGGAGCATATACATGTATCCCAGCTAGGTACAAAAAATTATTTAAATTAGGCAGGCGACAGCTTGGTCAATCCCTGGTTGATTTTGTGCGACAACAGACCAAAGCTTTTACCAGCTGGTATAAAGCAAGTGGTGTCGTTACTTTCGAAAATCTGTTGCAGCGTATTCTGATTGACAACCTGCTGGAGTCCGTGGGACCAGAGGTTCGAGTCTTTCTGCAGGATCGTGACTTAACCACTGCATTCGAGGTAGCCAGGTTGGTTGATACCTTTGAAACTATCCGCTCCTTGTCCGAGCGGTCCCGTCTCTCTTTTCAACAGCCTGGCATGATGTTAGGTAAGACACATATGCAACAGTTAGGTATCTTTATTATGAGACGTTTCGCCTACATAGTAGGCTTCTTCAGTCGAGTACAGAAAAGTTGAAAGAAGCAGAAGATACTTGAAGACGATGTAATCAGTCCATCACCCTTAAAGTTTTGAAGTGGTCAGTCCCTCAGTCTGGAGAAGAGCATTGTTTCATAGTATGAAACAATATGGAGATGAAGTGACAGGATGGAGCCTTATATATTGCCAAGAGGTGAGACGTAGGTCACTAGGAGAGGTAAGAACTCAGATGTTGAGAGGTCAGGTCCCTCTCAAATTCAGCCGCTCTCACTAGTGGAAGTTGTCGAAGTTGATTGCAGGTCTGTACCAAGATACCCTTGTGTTGCAGTGTCTGACAAATTGAATATTAAAATGGTATAAAATACCGACAGGTTGTTAGGTAAGACACATATGCAACAGTTAGGTATCTTTAACAACCTGTCCGTATTTTATACCATTTTAATGTTCAATCTGTCAGACACTGCAACACAAGGGTATCTTGGTACAGACCTGCAATCAACTTCGACAACTTCCACTAGTGAGAGCGGCTGGATTTGAGAGGGACCTGACCTCTCAACATCTGAGTTCTTACCTCTCCTAGTGACCTACGTCTCACCTCTTGGCAATATATAAGGCTCCATCCTGTCACTTCATCTCCATATTGTTTCATACTATGGAACAATGCTCTTCTCCAGACTGAGGGACTGACCACCTCAAAACTTTAAGGGTGATGGACTGATTACATCGTCTTCAAGTATCTTCTGCTTCTTTCAACTTTTCTGTACTCGACTGTGTAGGCAAAACGTTTCATAATAAAGATACCTAACTGTTGCATATGTGTCTTACCTAACAACCTGTCGGTATTTTATACCATTTTAATGTTCAGCCTGGCATGAGCAGAGAACGTCAACCTTGGAGAATGAAGTGCCAGCAGGAGGGACAACGTCTACGTCAACGAACTAAGTCACCTGGTGAGCCACGCTTCTCAACTTATGGTCCACCAGCTGAAAGACAAACTACTCAACATGGTGCATCTCGACAACAGTATCCAGAAAGACACCAGCCAGAGTGACACCAGTTGCAACGTCAGCATGGAGTAACGGACAAGCCTGTCGTTTGCTTCCTCTGTAAAAAAGTAGGTCAAATCCGTCCTAGCTGCCCCCACAAACCCCAACCCATAAAAAAAATCTCTAATATCCATAGTAACATGTCCCGAGAGAAGTAGAAAAAGGATGGCCTCTTATTATTGTAAGAGTCTTATTTCCCTTCGGGGAAAACTCCAAAAAACAACTGAAGTCAAACCTTTAGAGTTTACTGGAGCATATTGCTCTCTTATAAGAGAGGGAATATTACCCCTCTCTAAGAACACTTCCTTAATTCCTCTTTTTTATTGGAAGCATTTGGAGGAGCTATATATTCTGTCCTTTACATAAAATTTATGTAAGTGCAAATATTATACTGGGGTACTTGACTGTGGGTGTATCCAAAGGATTCCCACGAAAGTTGCGATATTATTACTGGGTAAAAATATTGCTACTGTTTAATGTGTGTCCTTAACTATAATGATTAATTCTTCTCCGGTGTTGCCATAACTCGGGCAACATCCCAAGGGTTGTCTGGCGAGAATGTGGCCTATCCTTGGACGACTCCGTTTCCCGGAATAGCCACTTTGTTTTACGAGAAAAAACTGGCCAGAGCCTCATAGATCAAGTGAACAGACCCCGATCAAGCCTTCCTATTGAAAGGTCGCGAATTATCAGATATCTCTGTTTCCAAGTTCGGGGACTGTCCTTCCGGGAGGAACAACGAAATGACCCTTCTTTAAAATTCGATTTTTCAGGCAGCCATGGGTAAATCCTCTTTGGATCATCCGGTCAAGTATGAACTTAAAAACGATTATTTGATCTGCACAGAGAATGGTAAGGAGATAGAGGGCCGGCAATTGTCCGACAGGTTAGTTCTTCCAACAAAGTTTAGACCTAAAAAATTGAATATAGCTCATAATACTTCCTTAGGAGGTCACTTAGGAATTACAAAGACCTTGCACAGAATCTCAAAAGAATTTTATTGGCCAAAATTAAAGCAGGATATGAAAAGTCATATCAGGTGTTGCCCAGAATGACAGCAAGTAGGGAAACCTTGACATTCCATTAAACCTGCACCTCTCCAACCTATACCTGCCGATGGAGAACCTTTTGCAGATTTAATTATAGATTGTGTAGGCCCACTACCTAGGTCAAAGTCTGGAAATCAATATTTATTTGCAATTATGGATAGAGTAACAAAGATACCCTGAAGCAATTCCCATGTGCAGTTTTAAATTTACTAAACCTATTCTAAAAGCTTTAACCCAGATTTATTTCTTGTTTTGGCATTCCAAAAATATTCAAGGTGATCAAGGTACTAATTTTACTGCCAAAGCATTTGGGGAAGCATATAACTAGGTTAAGGATAATCCACAAATTATCCATGCTATCATCCTCAGTCCCAAGGCCCCTTTGGGAAAGATGACATTAGATGTTAAAAACTATGATGAGAACTTTTTGCATGCACTTTCCTACAGACTGGGATGAATCACTACTTTGTGCTGTTCTCAGTACGAGAGACTGTGCAAGAGTCTACAGGGTATAGTCCGTTTGATCTGATCTTTGGGCACAATGTACGAGGTCCTCTTCGGGTGCTCAAAGAAGGATGGATGGGTGAAGACGTTAGCTCAGCACTCTACAACCCGTCTTCAAGGTTGCAGGTGGCACGTCATTTAGCCAAGGCTAAGCTAAAGACAGCTCAAAATAAGATGAAACAGAGGTATGACGGAAGTGCACAATTCCGCTCCTTCCATCCAGGAGACAAGGTGTTGGTGCAGGAACCTATACCTGGCCACACCTTGAAAGCTAGATTTACAGGACCTTTGCAAATTGTAAGTAAATTATCTGATGTAAATTATGTGGTAGCTCCTCTTGATAAGACCTCAAAAACTAAAACTTACGACATTAATCAATTAAAATCTTTTCATACACGAGATAAAGTCTTAGTAATGACTCTGTCCTCTACCTCTGAGGACGACTCTGATTCTTTGCACTCTATTTCTGAAATTAATGTTAAACTTTCAAATTCTGTCCTTCTCAAGGATCCTAGCCCTTTAATGGAGGGACTATCTGAAATGTAAGCAACAAGTTTAACTGAGCCTCTACAGTCATACCCTAACGTTTTTTTCAGGTGTGCCGAAAAAATGTACGTTAGGTTATCATGATGTAGATGTGGGAAACTCTAAACCTATTAAACTCTCCCCCTACAGAGCTAATCCTGAAAAGCAGAGGCTACTTCAGCAGGAAGTAGAATTTCTGTTAGAGCATGGTTTAGTGGAGGAGTCATCTAGTCCATGGGCTTCACCGTGCATCCTTGTTAAAAAGGCTGATGGAGGGTTTCGTATGTGTACAGACTACCGTAAGGTGAATGAGGTCACAATCACAGATGCTTACCCTCTTCCTCGTCTGGATGACGTAATTGACTTTTTGGGTAAGGCTACTTTTGTGTCCAAGTTAGATCTCCTTAAAGGTTACTATCAGGTACCTTTGACGGATAAGGCGAAGGAAATCTCTGCGTTCGTAATTCCAGGAGGTCATTATCAATACACAGTTACCCCCTTCGTAATGAAAAACTCCCCCTCTTCATTCCAGAAACTTATCCATCAGGCTACTAAAGGATTTGAAGGCATGGCAGCATACCTGGATGATATTGTTGTGGTGTCTGATACTTGGTATCAACACCTACTTAGATTTAAGGCTCTTTTTGAGACCTTTTAGAGTTCCCATTTAACTGTTAATTTATCTAAATCTTCCTTTGGCCAGGCCACTGTCACTTTGCTAGGCCATGAAGTAAGTTGTGGTAAAGTTGCACCTAAACTTGCTAAAGTTCTTGCTATTAAAGATTATCCAGTTCCTCATGATAGGAAATCTCTTCAACGTTTCCTGACCCTGAATGGATTTTACAGAAGATTCTGTAAGAATTTTCTTAGATATTGTAACCCCTCTTACCTCTCTTACCAGTCACAAAGTTCCCTTTAATTGGACCCCAGAATGTCAAAGTGCTTTTGATAAAGCAGAAAGATTATTGTGTACTGCACCCATTCTTTTGTCTCCAGACTTCCCCAAACCTTTTTCATTACAGGTTAATGCTTGTGAGTCTGGGGTTGGGGTTGCAAAACGAGAACAAGGAGTTGCAGCCTGTAGCGTACTTTTCAGCCAAGTTCAAGTCGCATCAGAGGGCTTACTCTGCCATTGAAAAAGAAGCCCTCACGCTGGTACTGGCTTGGGAACATTTCGATGTTCATGTGGGCAGACATCGCAGGTGATCACCGTCTACAGTGATCACAATCCTTTAGTATAACTCCAAGCAATGAAGTACTACAACACAAGGCTCATGCGTTGGGCTTGAAGGATGCAACAATACTCTCTCAGAATTTAATATATTGCCGGCAAAGAAAATATGTTGGCAGACTCATTATCTAGAGTTTAACTATATTATTTAATTAGGTTAGAATGTTAGGTTACTTGTCGTAACCCATTTCATGCCCTTTTTTTATCCCCTGGTGTGGTTTTTTTTTTTTAGTGAGAGGATGTGGGCTACCATCCGCCTGTATCTTGGACCTATGTTAGCCTGACTGACTGCTGTCTCACTCTGAGTTTAGGGTTTGGCTTTTTGTCACGATAAAAGCTGAGCTCTATCTAAGAGTTGGATGGTGGAGAGGAAAGGCAGTCCCATTATTTTGTGCCATGGTGGCACGGCTACCACTGAGAGGTGGTAACCTAATCCTGAGCCTTCTCGGGGTGGGGGTGTGGCATGCAAGGAGTACGTAACCTTTATTTGGTGCATGTACACACCCTCATTTACAGGCTATCTCCCCCAACCAGCAAACCAGGTGACTGAGAGTTGACGAGGGGCCCCGTCGTTCAACTAATAAAACCCGGTTCCCGCCAATAAGAAGATGGTTTTGACATTCACAGAGGTTATGTGGGTACCATTCTCATGTCTGCCCTTGTCATTCCCATTCTAGAGCTGGTTGAAGCACGGTCTGCTCTCTTGTGGCTTCTATTCTGCCTTGCTTACTGTGGAGTGCACTAATACCTATCACTGTACATAGTGTATATAGTGTACATATTGCTGCTCTAAATTGATGAAAGATAATTTTAAGTCAAAACTTTTTTTGCTGTGTTTTTTTGCTCCCTTTACACCCAGGATAACAGGCCATTTGGACTCCAGGGTTGTAGTATAGAATAACAAACAAGTGGGTGGAGTGGCACGAAAGAGTCAAAGAGGCATCACCGGACATCATAGCTCTCACAGAAACGAAGAGTACAGGTATGATAACAGATGCCATCTTTCCAACGGGATACCAGATCCTGAGGAAAGACAGAAGGAACAGGGGGGGTGGAGGAGTGGCACTGCTGATCAAAAACTGATGAAATTTTGTTGAGCTGGAGAGAGGAGACAGCGGAGAAGAAAGTGATTACATAGCGGGAACGCTTCACTCTGGAGGTCCCAAGGTGGTAATGGCAGTGATGTATAACCCACCACAGAACAGCAGGAGGCCAGGGCAAGAGTATGACGAGAGCAATATAGCGATGGTTGACACATTGGCTGCAGTGGCCAGAAGAGCTCATGCGTAAGAACATAAGAACATGGGAATGTAGGAACACTGCGGAAGGCCTACTGGCCCATACGAGGCAGGTCCTTATCAAAACGACATCTACCTAAAGCTACTCAAGAAATAACTCCCGTACCCCTTGACACCAATCAAACCCAGCCCCTCCCACTCATATATTTATCCAGTCTCTTCTTAAAGCTACCCAAGGTCCTAGCCTCTATCACCCCACTGGGAAGACTGTTCCACGCATCTACAACTCTGTTAGAAAACCAGTACTTACCTATGTCCTTTCTAAATCTAAATTTATCCAACTTGAATCCATTATTCCTGGTTCTTACCTGGTTCGACACCCTCAGTACTTTATTAATGTCTCCCTTGTTTATGCCCGTCATCCACTTATACACTTCAATGATATCTCCCCTCATTCTACGCCTCTCCAGAGAGTGGAGATTTAAGGCTTTAAGTCTATCTTCATACGGGAGGTTCCTTACACAGTAAATCATTTTAGTCATTCTTCTCTGTATGTTCTCTAATGAGTCAATGTCCATCCTGTAGTAAGGGGACCAAAACTGAGCAGCATAATCTAAATGAGGCCTCACTAGTGATGTATAGAGCTGTAAAATAACTTTTGGACTTCTTTTACTTATACTTCTTGAGATAAATCCAAGTAATCTGTTGGCCTTGTTGCGCACACTAAGGCACTGCTGTCTTGGCTTTAGATTTCTGCTTACCATGACTCCCAAGTCCTTTTCACATTCTGTATGACCAAGCTCTACTTCACCTAGATTATAGCTTCGAGGGTTATTTTCATTACCAAGGGCAAGTACCTTATACTTATCCACATTAAACTTCATCTGCCATTTTTCAGACCAAGACATTAATTTGTTCAAATCGTCCTGGAGTTCATTGATATCCTCCTCAGAGTGAATTATACGGTCTATCTTTGTATCATCAGCAAACTTACTCATGTCACTAGTAATCCCTTCATCAAGATCATTAATGTAAATTATGAACAGGAGAGGGCCTAAAACTGATCCTTGTGGAACGCCACTAGTGACTAATCCCCATTCAGATTTCACTCCATTAATGGTTAACTCTCTGCTTTCTATTGGTAAGCCATGCCTCAATCCATGCTAGAACTTTACCCTCCTATACCATGAGCTGCCACTTTTCTTAAGAGTCTCTTGTGAGGTACTCTGTCGAAGGCTTTACTAAAATCCAAATATAAACAATATCATATTCCTTATCACTGTCAACTGCCTCAAATGTTCTATTGAAGAACGTCAGTAAGTTTGTCAGGCAGGGAACGACCTCTCGTGAATCCATGCTGAGATTCATTTATCAAGCTATGCTCTTCAAGGTGACTTCTGATAATGTCAGCTATAATTGATTGTAATAACTTGCCCACTATAGATGTCAGGCTTATTGGACGGTAATTTGAAGGAGTGGACTTATCCCCTGATTTGAATATAGGAACCACATTAGCCATCTTCCACAACTCTGGCACAACACTGGTAAGGATGGACGCATTGAATACACTCGTTAATGGCTGACTAAGCTCCATCTCGCATTCCTTAAGTACCCTTGAAAACAACTCATCGGGTCCCGGGGACTTATTTTCTTTCAGTTTGTCTATCTGTTTAATAACCATGTCCCTCGTGACAGTAATATTAGTTAACTTAAATTCATCAGGAACTAAATAATTGTTAATTACTGGAATCTCATTTACATCTTCCTGTGTAAAAACTGACAAAAAATAGTCATTAAATAAGGAACACATTTCCAGTTCATTATCCGTCAGCTGTCCATTCCCAGATTTCAGAGGTCCTTCTTTTTCCTTCACCTTCGTCCAATACACTTGAAAGAACCCCTTTGGATTAGTCTTTGATTCATTAGCAACTCTAATTTCATACATGGCATGCATGGCAAAGCTCCTGATCATGGGTGACTTTAACCACAAGGAGATCGACTGGGAGAACTTGGAGCCACATGGGGGCCAAGATTCATGGAGGGCTAAGATGATGGACGTGGTACTGGAAACCTTCATGAGAGAGGAGAGGACGAACCAGTAGGACTGGACTTACTCTTCACCTTGAGTAGTGCAGATATTGAGGACATCACATATGAGAGATCCCTTTGGGCCAGCGATCAAGTGGTTTTGAGCTTCGAATACACAGTAGAGCTACAAGTGGAGGGGGAAGCAGGATGGCCTGGACCAATGAACCCAAACTACAAAAAGGGGGGGGGGTACAAGGAAAAAGAAACTTCCTGAAAGAGGTTCAGTGGGACAGGAACTGGAAAGGGAAGAAAGTTAATGAGAAGATGGAATAGTAGCAACATGTCAAGGGGTGGGGAGGGGTTTTGTACCCAAGGGAAACTGGAATAATGAAAAAAACAGGATGAGCCCATGGTTCACCCGAAGTTCAAGGAGCAAAAACCAAGTTGCTAGGGAATGGAAGAAATATAGAAGGTAAAGGACCCAGGAGAATAAGGAGAGTAGTGTAGAGCCAGAAAAGAATATGCACAGATGAGAAAGGGGGCCCCAACGACTTATAAAAACGACATAGCGCGAAAGCCAAATATGACCCGAAACTTTTTATACAGCACATCAGGAGGAAAAACAGCAGTCAAGGACCAGGAAATGGGTAAAAGGAAAGAGGAGGAAACAAGAAATGACCGAAAAGTATGTGAGGAACTAAACAAGAGATTAAAGAAGTGTTCACGAGGGACAGAAGGGGCTCCTGAAGACGGAGAGAGGGGGCACACCAAAAGGGTGCTGGACACAGTACACCCCACCCGAGGAGAAGTAGAGGTTTTGAGTGAGTAGATACTGAAGAAAGGGGGCCAGGTAAAATCTCTCCATGGGTATTGAGAGAGGGGCAGGGGCGTTATGTGTCCCCCTAACAACAATATTCAATAATCTATCGAAACAGGGAGATTCCCTGAGGCTGGAAGACAGCAAATGTAGTCCTAACTGGAAACTGCAGTTTAAACCCGAAAATACGAGATTTCTCCAAACGGTACAAAATAAAACACACGAAAGGGTAACTAAAAATTGCCCTAGAATTTGAAACCCTAAACAGTTGCTCATTGCCGGCCTGATGTCCCTGTTACTGTAACTTCTGTACCTTTAAGGAAAACTCACAACCCTGAATCTGTCTTGTGGCTAGACAAAATCGTATCGAAAAGAAGAAATTTAAAATGTAACATTGTAACAAAAAAGGACATGTAGGAGTATTGTTATAAGTTAGAAAGAGATAAGAGACGTCGTGCGGTGGCCTCCCACTAAAGTCGTAACTCTTCTGAGCAACAAAGGCACCAAAATCCTAGTAATCCTCTGTCCTACTGTTTTAGATAATGTTACTCAGGATAGATAAAGCATCAAAAAAGTGTATCTGACGAAAAGATTCGTTCAGCGATGAGTCCTTACTTTTCAAGAGGTAGAATAGGATTTGAACGAATCTATTTGACTGAGATAATTATTTTCAGGACCTGGCAGTTATCCACATTTTTAAAGAGAAGATGTACTCCCAAAATAACGGGACGATACCTATACCAAGATAGATGTATTGTTAGAAGCCTATGGAGGGGCTTTTAAAAAAAGTGCCTCTGCAAAAAGTTTATATTGAAACAAGCTATTATCTTGTTATATTTCAGGGGGGTTTACCCAGTGGTGTATTTCCCATCAGGTCAGTGGAATTGTTGATGGGAACGATACCTTCACCTGGTATATGAAGGGAAACCCATTGTGATTGAAAATAACACTGAGATAATTTATGCCATTGAAGCTTGTAGAGAGAAACCTTTTTTTTCCCTCTCAGTGCAATTACTAGAGCTATGTCAAAGTTCAAAAAACCACCCTTGTCTCCTGTTGAGTTAATGGATGACAATGTTTTGGGTTGAACATGTTGTTTGTGACGCTTGCACCCAGGATTTTAACACTGACCCCCCTAGCAAACCTGTCGGGGACACTCTGACGTTAAAATTTCTAACTCATGATGATTTAATAAAGGATCAGTTTGTTATCGTCAGGGAAAGACTGAAGTATAGCAGTTCGAGAGGAAAAAAAGGATCTCGATAATTGTTATGTTATAGTAACGTGCACTGAGGGAAAAAAAAAATACAGTGTTGTCAGTGAAGTGTTTCCACCACGTCAAAAGACTCGTAGTGTTCCAGTTACATTTCGTGAACAAGTCATTGATTTTGCTCACAATAGCCCCAAAAGGAGGCATTTGAGTGTCAAGAAGACACTCGGTAAACTGGCAAAACTTTTATTTGGCCAAAAATGAAGGAAACAGTTGCTGAGCAGTGCGACGTTCCACGGGGGACAGGTGACTGGCAAGCCAGCGCACACACCTCCACCTGCGCCTCTCATTCCTATCACCGTGCATGGTAAACCATTCTCACTTTATTTTGATTGTGTTGGTCCTTTCCCTAGAACCTAAATAGGAAACCAATACTTTTTTATTTTTTTTTGGGAGCTGCAACACACAAACCGAAGCTTTTCCTTTGAGAAAAATTAATGCTCGTGCTATTGTGAGACGCTGATGAAATTTTTCCCCCAGGTTGGATTGCCACGAGAGATACGTCACTGACGTTTTTTTAAAGTAACTTGGGATTGAAAAAGTGGTGATTTTAAAAAAAACATGTTTTTGCATTTCCCTGAATTGTTCATGTGTTCCTAAAGTTGTATCTGGGTGTACATGACGTTGATGTACAGGGAGCATCACCCATTAAGCAATCACCATATAGGATAGTTCCCCCAAAGCAAAAAAGCATTGGGGAAAAGATTGATTTTCTGTTGTCTCACGGACTTTTTAAAACGCAGTAAAAGTCCAGGGCTCCCCCTGTATTTTAGTGCCTAAACCGACGGTAGTTTCAGGATGTGCATGTTAAAGGGAAAAGGAATTTGTCACCTTGCCTGTGGTTATCCCCCCTCGCATTGACGACCTTATTGACCGTGTGTCGGGACCCCCAGTTTGTCGCCATAGATCTCTTACGAGGCTTTTATAAAGTCCCGCTTATAAAAGTGCTCAAGAAAATATCTGTTTTTTACTGTTCAAGAGGGATTTTTAAACCTCGTCCCCCCCTTCGGCCTAGAAAACCGGCTTCTTCATTCAAGTATAATGAACGATTTGCCCCACAACTTAGAAGGAGTAGAACCCTATCTTGAGACTTAGTGGTTACAGTGACGAGGGGGGAACAGCACTGATGCGTCTCAGAGTTGTTTGAGAGATGGCCACTACAATTCACTGTTAACTTGAAAAATTTATTTTTGGTCAAGCCAAGTTTACCTATCTGGGTTTTGTATGCCAAGGTGAGGTTGTCCTATTGGGGGCTAAGGGTTTCGTGCAATTTTAAATTTCCAGTGCCACAGGATAGGAAGGGAGACAGAGATTCCTGGGTATGGCAGGATATTATCGCAGGTTCGTCCAAATTTTTCAGATTGCACTACCTACTGAGTTACTAGTGTAAAGTTCAGTTCCCTGGACTAAGATTGTTCAGACTCGTTTAAAAAGGTTGAGCACTTCCCTACCTTGCCCCGTGTTGAAAGTCCTAATTTCAATCTTCCCTTCTTTTTCATATAGATGTGAGTGGCTAGAGTGGGTGCTGTGTTACTCCAACAGTCAACATCCCTGATATTCTCCATCCAACGTTACTATATCTAAGCTTAAAGAACCTGAAAAATTATGCCACTTTGAAAAAGAGGTCTAGTCTTGTGGTGCCCTTTGGGAAACATTTTGAGTGTATTTGGGCACTTCCCCTTTTAAAATTAACGTTTTTTCAGACCACAACCCAAACTCACTTAATAAATACTATGAAGAGTAAATGCTTGGATAAAAGAGGGGGGCCTTTAGAAACCAACCTTATTCTATTAGTATAAAACACATAAGTGGTCATTTTAAGTAATTGGACGCTCTGTCACTCCTTAATAATTATCAGTTACATTAAATTTACGTAATTTTATGCCATGTACCTTTTGTTTTCTTGCTATGTCAAAATTAGTAAAGTAACTTAATCCCCCCAGCCCATATTACTATAATACTCTGTCTAATTATTATATTTTTATTTCACAGTATTGTTGTGCGTAAGGAGACATAAGCTGAGTGTTTTGAGTAGTAGTTGGTGGGGGGGGGAGGTACGCGTGTGACGCAACATGTCCCGCCGCAACCCCCCCTCACTAAACACCTTAAGCGTTTCATACTCAGGTTTTCATACTGCCTCGCATTCCACAACCACTACTCAAGAGTGGAATGCAGTCTCCTCTCTATGACGAGCCTCTCGTGCCCCCTTTACTACGCTATCCCGTCTCTACACTGAGTACATAACCACGAGTATGCAGGATACGATTCTGTGTACTGCCCTAGTAATAGGGCATATCCTAGTGCGGACGGTGAATTGGGGGAGGTGTGGCACGAGAGTGAAAGATTAAATTTTTTTTATATTGTTTGTAAGTAACCTGAGTAATAAAATAATGGAAAGACATTAATCAACTCCTAGTCCCCCCTCTGTCGTGTTGGGGGGGGGTGTTGCAACCCCTGAAGGGTTACAATGATTATTATGTATATATATATAATGTATATTAACCTTTTCCCTTTAAATTTTATATAGCTTATATTTTGGGTAAAAGCTAAAACATAATGTATTGCTTTATATTCTTATTTGACTTTTGTTATTAGATGGATGCTACAATTATGTGCTCAGTTAAAGTCTTGATTGTCAAACTACTGAATTATCGCTTGTCACCCCGTTGACTGCCGCTTCTGAGCTGCAGTTGTCGACGGAGTATCACGTGATCGAGGGGGGGTGCCTACCTCACGTGAAATATTCATTGCTCTAGACTCGCTTGGTGGTGACAGTTTGTCTGTCTCATTATTTGTTTGTTCTGTAAATTGTTAAAAACCTTTTATAATTAGTGAATTTTTGACGTTTAAATGAGGTTTTTGTGTCACATAGACACTCGAAAATCAGGTCCTCTGTAACTTTCATTTTTTTAATTGTACTGGTTTTTGTGTATTTTCAGAGTCGGGTATTTTCCCATGCTGAAATTAAATTCGTAGTATGGGGGTTTTTTTTAACTGTTGTGGAGGATCTGCAGATGGGCCCTACTTAGTGTCGTTTATTATCTCCCTGTTCCTGATTCTGTGTAGCAGTCGCTTTTGCATTGCTTTGGGTTTTGCATTCTTTGTTGTTCAAAACAGATGTTCTGGTTGCCCGTCGGTAAAAAAGTTAGTTTATTTAAAATTTGTCATCACTTGTTTAAGTCTATTCGAGTCGTGAGACATAGTGAACTAATTAAGCACTTACAAACCTAACCCCAAATTCTTGTACATATTTTAATACTTATGAAATGTTAATGTGCAGACGGTACTTAAGAATTATAAATGTGATATGTGCTTTCAGCACAATAATATTGAACTGAGAGATGTGATATTTTTTTGATTACTATGATTAAATTTTAATTTCTTTGATAATATACCCCTAGACTTAATAAATTTATTAAATTTTAATTTCTCTAGTTAGTAGCCTAACCGTTGTAATCCTGAAGCATATTGAATAACATGAATTCTAATGGATAATTTGGAAAGGATACTGTACTTGTTTCGAAAACCCCCGTAACAGGCTGGATGTAGAAAGGGGGTCCTTTCTAGTATTAATGGGGATCACTAAAATTTTAGAACGCGTTTTTTGTAACATCCAGCAATTGGCTCCTGGGGTTCAATCCCCCAAGCCAAAGTCTGAAGTTGGGGGGAAAGGGGAAAGAAGACCCAGACGGAATACGTCAAGGGGGCCAAGATACAAACCCTCACTCAAAGGAAAAAAATTTGGGGTGGTTTTAACACTAGGCACATTCCCCGAAGCGCACATTAACCCAAAAAACTGCTGCAGCATATGACGCCTAGCAACCTCAGAACAGCATTCCGAAATCTTAAAAAGGAATCGTTCAGGACCCTTATATCGTGTATGTTAGGCCCAATTATGTATGCGGCACCCGTTTTGGAAACCCCCCCTAGCAAGCACGTAAAAAAACTAGAGAAAAATGCAAAAGGGTTTTCAACAAAACAGTCCCAGAGCTAAGAGGTGTTCTACGGGGAGAGGTTAAGGGAAAACACCTGACGA
>NC_069489.1:8872559-8885749 GCF_026875155.1 Cherax quadricarinatus | reverse complement strand
CAACCACAAAAGCAAATCACCAGCATACGACGCCTAGTAAACCTAAGAACAGCATTCCGACATCTTAATAAGAAATCATTCAGGACCCTGTACAGTGTGTATGTTAGGACCATATTGGAGTATGCAGCACCAGTTTGGAACCCACACCTAGCCAAGCATGTAAGGAAGCTAGAAAAATTGCAAAGGTTTGCAACAAGTCTAATCCCAGAGCTAAGGGATATGTCCTACAAGGAGAGGTTAAGGGGCCAGGAACTATGAATCGACCCCTGCAACCACAAATAGGTGAGTACAAATAGGTGAGTACACATACACACACACATCTTCCTCTCTTCCCCCTTGCCAACCTAATGGAGTTCTATGACAGGGTGACAGCAGTAAGAGAAGAGAGAGAGGGGGTGGGTAGATTGTATTTTCTTGGACTGTAAGAAGGCGTTTGGCACAGTTCAACACAGGAGATTAGTGCAAAAACTGGAGGATCAAGCGGGGATAACAGGGAAGGCAATACAATAGATCAGGGAATACCTGTCAGGAAGATAGCGGCAAGTTCTGTGACGAGTGGGGTTCCACAGGGGTCAGTCTTAGGACTAGTGCTGTTTTGGGTATTTGTGAACGACATGACAGATGGAAAAGACTCCGAAGTGTCCTTGTTTGCAGATGATGTGACGTTGATTAGAAGAATTGAATCGATCGACGACCAGGCAGAACTACAAAGGAATTAGGACAGAATGCAGGCCTGGTCCAGCAAAGGGCTCCTGGAGTTCAACCACACTAAGTGCAAAGTCATGAAGATTGGAGAAGGGCAAAGAAGACCACAGATGGAGTACAGTCTATGGGGCAAGACTACAAACCTCACTCAAGGAAAAAGATCTTGGGGTGAGTATAACACCAGGCACATCTCATGAGGCCCATATCAACCAATAACTGCTGCAGCATATGGGCGCCTAGCAAACCCCAGAACAGCATTCCGACATCTTAATAAGGAATCGTTCAGGACCCTGTACACCGTGTACGTTAGGCCCATATTTTGAGTATGCTGCACCAGTTTGGAACCCACACCTAGCCAAGCACGTATAGAAACTAGAGAAAGTGCAAAGGTTTGCAACAAGACTAGTTCCAGAGCTAAGGTGTAAGTCATACGAGAAGAGGTTAAGGGAAATGATAACGACATATAAAATACTTAGAGGAATTGACAAGGTGGACAAAGACAGGATGTTCCAGAAATGGGACAAAGCAACAAGGGGTCACAGTTGGAAGTTGAAGACACAGATGAATCACAGGGATGTTAGGAAGTATTTCGTCAGCCACAGAGTAGTCAGTAAGTGGAATAGTTTGGGTAGCGATTTAGTGGAGGCAGGATCCATACATAGCTTTAAGCAGAGGTATGATAAAGCTCATGGTACAGGGAGAGTGACCCAGCAGCGGCCAGTGAAGAGGCAGGGACAGGAGCTATGACTCGACCCATGCAGCCACAATTAGGTGAGTACACACACACACACACACCCACACGCACACACAAAACCACACACACATACATACACACACACACACACACACACACACACACACACACAACACACACACACACACACATACACACATACATACACACACACACACACACACACACACACACATACACACACACACACACACACACACATACATACACACACACACACACACACACACACACACACACACACACACACACACACACACACACACACACACACACACACACACACACACACACACACAGGATGTTCCAGAGATGGGACACAGTAACAAGGGGACACATTGAAAGTTGAAGACACAGATGAATCACAGGGATGTTAGGAAGTATTTCTTCAGCCACAGAGTAGTCAGGAAGTGGAATACTTTGGGAAGCGATGTAGTGGAGGCAGGATCCATACATAGCTTTAAGCAGAGGTATGATAAAGCTCACGGTTCTGGGAGAGTGACCTAGTAGCGACCAGTGAAGAGGCGGGGCCATGAGCTTGGACTCGACGCCTGCAACCTCAACTAGGTGAGTACAACTATATGAGTACAACTAGGTGAGTACAACTAGGCGAATACACACACACTAGTGAACCTAAGAATAGCATTCCGATATATCAGTAAGGAGTCGTACCTGACCCTGTACAGAGTGTACGTCAGGTCCATATTTGAGTATGCGGCTCCAGTTTGGAACCCTAACCTGGAGAAGCACGTCTGGAAACTAGAAAAAGTGCAGAGGTTTGTAACGAAGCTTGTCCCGGAGCTAAGGGGCATGTCCTACGAGTAGAGGTTCAGAGAACACAACCTGACGACACTGGAGGACAGGACTGGTAGGTTTAGCGCTTCTTTTTTATTATAATAATATTAATGGAAGACAGGAAGGACGGCGAGACATGATAACGACATATAAAATACTGAGAGGAATCGACATTGTGGACAGAGACAGGATGTTCCAGTGATGGGAGGCAGCAACAACTGGTCACAAATGGAAGTTCAAGACTCAGATGAGTCACAGGGATGTTAAGAAGTATTTATTCACCCATAGAATTGTTAGGAAGTGGAATAGTCTGGAAAGTGAGGTATTAGAGGCAGGTACCATACATAGCTTTAGAAAGAGGTATGATTAAGCTCATGGAGCAAGGTAAAGCTGGTCCTAGTGGCTTCCATTGAAGAGGCGGGGGCTAAGAGCTATGACTCGACCTCTGGAACCACAATTAGGTGAGCACACAGTCACACACACACTCTTACACACAGATACACACAAACACACACACACACACATACACACACACACACACACACACACACACACACACACACACACACACACACACACACACACACACACACACACACACACACACACACACACATAGAACATATAGAACACATGAAAATAGGGAGATTAGTCGCAGAGCCAGGAACGAGAATGCACAGGCAAGGAGGGAGGCCCAGCGATATTGTGAAAATAACAAAACATCGAAAGTCAAGACTGACCCTAATCTGTTGTATAGCCACATCAGGAGGAAGACAACAGTCAAAGACCATGTGATAAGACTGAGGACAGAAGGAGGGGAACTCACAAGAAACGATCAGGAGGAAAGTGAGGAACAAACAGGAGTTTTAAGGAAGTTTTTACAGTAGAGACAGAAAGGGCTCTGGGAAGACAGCACAGAGGGGAACATCAACAAGGAATATACCAACAAGTGTTGGATGGGTAGTCTCTCTATATAACGTCCATCACTAGTACTGTGTTGGATCACATACGAACAACGGTATGATATCCAAAGTGTTGGATGACATTCGAACAACGACGGAGGAGGTGCAGAAGCGGCTAAGTGACCTTGTTACCTCAAAGCCCATGGGACCAGACAACATCTCCCCGTGGGTCCTTAGAGAAGGAGCAGAGATGCTGTGTATGCCCATAACCACAATTTTCAACACGTCCCTTGAAACTGGGCAACTACCTGAGATATGGAAGACTGCAAATGAAGTCCCTATTTTTAAGAAAGGAGACAGGAACGAGGCACTAAATTACAGACCTGTGTCTCTGACGTGTATAGTATGCAAAGTCATGGAGAAGATTATCAGGAGGAGAGTGGTGAAGCACCTTGAACAGAACAAGATTATAAATGACAACCAGCATGGATTCGTGGAAGGGAAATCCTGTGTCACAAACCTTCTGAAGTTTTATGACAAGGTAACAGAAGTAAGACACAAGAGAGAAGGGTGGGTGAATTGCATTTTCCTGGACTGCACAAAGGCCTTCGACACAGTTCCTCACAAGATATTAGTGCAGAAGCTGAAGGATAAGGTGCATATAACAGGGAGGGCGCTGCAATTGATCATAGAATACCTGGCAGGGAGGCAACAACGAGTCACGGTACGTCAAGAGGTATCACAGTGGGCGCCTGTGATGAGCGGGGACCCACAGGGGTCAGTTCTAGGACCAGTGCTATTTTTGATATATGTGCATGACATGATGGAAGGGATAGACTCCGAAGTGTCCCTGTTCGCAGAGGATATGAAGTTGAGGAGAAGAATTAAATCGGATGAGGATGAGGCAGGACTACGAAGAGACTTGGACCGGCTGGACACGTGGTCCAGAAACTGGCTTCCCGAATTCAACCCAGCCAAATTCAAAGTCATGAAGATTGGTGAAGGGCAAAGAAGACCGCGGACAGAGCATAGGCTAGGTGGACAAAGACTACAGACCTCACTCAGGGAGAACGAACTAGGGATGACTTTAACACCGAGCACATCACTGGAGGCACACATCAACCAGATAACTGCTGCAGCATACGGGCGCCTCGCAAACCTAAGAATAGCGTTCCGATACCTTAATAAGGAATCGTTCAAGACACTGCACACTGTCTACATTAGGCAAATACTGGAGTATGCAGCACCAGTCTGGAACCCACACCTGGTCAAGCACGTCAAGAAGTTAGAGAAAGTACAAAGGTTTGCATCAAGGCTAGTTCCATAGCTAAGGGGAATGTCGTACGATGAAAGGCTGAGGGAAATCGGACTGACGACACTGGAGGACAGAAGGGTCAGGGGAGACATGATAACGACATACAAGATACTGCGGGGAATAGATAAGGAGGACAGAGATAGTATGTTCCAGACAGGGGACACAGAAACAAGGGGTCACAATTGGAAGATGAAAACTCAGATAGGGATGTTAGAAAGTATTTCTTCAGTCATAGAGTCATCAGGAAGTGGAATAGCCTAGAAGGTGATGTAGTGGAGGCAGGAACCATGTATAGTTTTAAGACGAGGTATGACATAGCTCAGGAAGCAGAGAGAGAGAGGACCTAGTAGCGATCAGTGAACAGGCGGGGCCAGATGCTGAGTCTCGACCCCTGCAACCACAATTAGGTGAGTACAATTAGGTGAGTACACACACACACACAGATACACAAAAACACACACACACACACACACACACACACACACACACACACACACACACACACACACACACACACACACACACACACACACACACACAAAGTCCACGTGGAGGAGTCACGTGTAAATTTTCAGAGAATAGGGGGGTTCTTGAAGGGGAGAAACCGACTGATCAAGCTGATTCAAAGGGCAGAAACAGTGTGGAACAGGATCCTCCAAGAGAAACCACGGTTGAAATGTTCGGAAGAGTACAAGAGGGTGTTCCGAGACAAAGACAGAACACAAACAGAACGACAGCAGATGAGGGAGAGGACAAAAAAGCGAAAGGAACTAGGAAACGAGACAAGGAAGGAACCACCAGAGGTCAGTCATAGCAGAACAGAGCAGCAAGGGCAAGGACACACACAACTATCCTCAGGACCCCACAACCTATCTCACCATCCCAACACACACTACAATCCATACCCAGAGCTTCCACCCAACACCCAACTATAGAATCGCACAGTATGCTACCAGGTCTCCCACCCTCACAGGCCCCCAAAACCTCAGTGTTAGAAAGGAAACTGAAAGTATGGTACACAAACGCTGATGGAATGTGGCATGCAAAGAGTACGTAACCTTTATTCAGCGCATGTACACACCCTCACACCAGCGAACCAGGTGACTGAGAGTTCACGATTGGGCCCCGTCGTTCAACTAGTAACCAGGTTCCAGCCAATCAGAAGATGGTTTTGGCAATCGCAGAGGTTATGTGGGTACCACTCTCCTGTCTGCCCTTGTCATTCCCATTCTAGAGCTGGTTGAAGCAGGGTCTGCTCTCTTGTGGCTTCTATTCTGCCTTGCTTACCGTGGAGTGCACTAATACCTATCACTGTACATAGTGTATATAGTGTACATATTGCTGTTCTAAATTGATGAAGGATAATATAAGTCAAAACTTTTCTGCTGTTTATTTTGCTCCCTTTACACCCAGGATAACAGGCCATTTGGACTCCTGGGTTGTAATATGGGTAGCCTGTCCGAGAGCTGAAGCTGGACTTAGAGAAAGGGTTGAGCCTAGGGTGAAGCTGGTAGCAGGAACATTGTGCAGCTTGCTGTCTGGCATTGCATTAGCTTTGCCAACGCTCTACAAGTTTTGCATGTCAGTTGCTTTGTTATGGTCAGCCTTGCTATTGTGTGATCGTTCAACAGCTCGCTACTAGCTTGTTCGGTGTGCTCGCTTTGCTACGGTCAATCTTGTAGAACAGTGTGTAGCTGGCTGTCTGGCATTGCTTTACAAATTTTGCGTGTCAGTTGCTACTAGCCTGTTCGGTGTGAAGATTTTTGCAGCCAGCTTTGCTATTGCGTATCCACCTTGTATGCGTATTCTGCAATCGTACTGTGCATAGCTAAGTGTGTTATGCAAATTAACGTGTTACGTTGGGGTATTCTGCAATCGTACTGTGCATAGCGAATAACTTATGCCACCTAGACGAATCAGACGTCTGGTGTCGGCATATATTTGCATAACCTACCTAAATTGTCCCTACAGCGTTGTTGGAAAATTGCTCGTTCCATTGGCATTAAATACAAACGCACTCTCACATCTTCGCAACTGCGTTCACTGATTACTGATCAACTTCGAGAAGAAGAGATGGCACATTAAACTCCTCCCTCTACGGGAGCTAGGGCAAAAACTATGTTCTCGCAGGAGGAAGATGATATGTCAACGGAGCAAAATAGTCAGTATAGTGCAGCTGGGTTGTCTCAAGGTGAATCAGCGGCGTTGGCACTTGAGCTGGCAAAAATCAATCTTGAGCAGACTAGGGAACAGAGAGCATTTGCAAAATAAGAATTTGATAGGGAAAGAGAAAGGAGGCAGTTTTCGTATTATGTAAATGATTTTAGTTTATGGATAGCAGTACAGCTTGTTCCCCGCTTCAATGAGGCCGAACCAGAACAATTTTTCGAAAGCTTCGAAAATCAGGCTCGAGCCTTGAGGTGGCCAGAACAGCATTGGGCATCGTTCGTTCACACAGCATTGTTTGGTAAGGCACAGGAATTTACGTCAGTGTTAAATGACGCTGAAATTTCTGATTATCAAGTAGTGAAAACCACAGTTTTAGGAGCATATACATGTATCCCAGCTAGGTACAAAAAAATTATTTAAATTAGGCAGGCGACAGTTTGGGTAAATCCCGTGGTTGATTTGTGCGACAACAGACCAAAGCTTTTACACGGGTGGTATAAAGCAAGTGGTGTCGTTACTTTCGAAAATCTGGTGCAGCGTATTCTGACAACCTGCTGGAGTCCGTGGAAACAGAGGTTCGAGTCTTTCTGCAGGATCGTGACTTAACCACTGCATTGGAGGCAGCCAGGTTGGTTGATACCTTCGAAACTAACAGCTCCTTGTCCGAGCGGTCCAGTCTGTCTTTTCAACAGCCTGGCATGAGCAGAGATCGTCAACCTTGGAGAATGAAGAGCCAGCCGGAGGGAGAACGTCTACGTCAACCAACAAAGTCACCTGGTGAGCCACGCTTCTCAACTTATGGTCCACCAGCTGAGAGACAAACTACTCAACATGGTGCATCCCGACAACAGTATCCAGAGAGACACCAGCCAGAGTGACGCCAGTTGCAACGTCAGCAGGGAGTAAAGGGTAAGCCTGTCGTTTGCTTCCTCTGTAACAAAGTAGGTCACATCCGTCCTAATTGCCCCCACAAACCCCAACCCATTGTAAAAATGTCCCCGAGAGAAGTAGAAAAAGGGATGGCCCCTTATTATTGTAAGAGTCTTATTTCCCTTCAGGAAAACTCCAAAACAACTGAAGTCAAAACCTTTAGAGATACTGGAGCATATTGCTCTCTTATAAGAGAGGGAATATTACCTCTCTCTAAGAACACTTCCTTGAATTCCTCTGTTTTATTGGAAGCATTTGGAAGAGCTATATATTCTGTCCCTTTGCATAAAATTTATGTACAGTGCAAATATTACACTGGGTACCTGACTGTGGGTGTATCCAAAGGATTCCCCATGAAAGATGCGATGTTAGTACTGGGTAATAACATTGCTACTACTAATGTGTGTCCTGAACCTATAATGATTAATTCTTCTCCGGTGTTGGCCATAACTCGGGCAACATCCCAAGGGTTGTCTGGCGAGAATGTTGGCCTATCCTTGGACGACTCCGATCTCGGAATAGCCACTTTGTTTTACGAGGAAAACTGGCTAGAGCCTCATAGATCAAGTGAACAGACCCAGATCAAGCCTTCCTTTTCCCAGGCTGCAGAATTACCAGATATCTCTGTTTCCATGTCGATGGAAATGTCCTTCGGGAGGAACAACGAAAGGACCCTTCTTTAATATTCGCTTTTCAGGCAGCCATGGGTAAATCCTCTTTGGATCATCCGGTCAAGTATGAACTTAAAAACGATTGTTTGATCTGCACTGAGACTGGTAAGAAGATAGAGGGCCGACAATTGCCTGACAGGTTAGTTCTTCCAACAAAGTTTAGACCTCAAAAATTGAATATAGCTAATAATACTTCATTAGGAGGTCACTTAGGAATTACAAAGACCTTGTATAGAATCTCAAAAGAATTTTATTGGCCAAAATTAAAGCAGGATGTGAAGAATC
The DNA here is from genome assembly GCF_026875155.1 of Cherax quadricarinatus. Classification (NCBI taxonomy): domain Eukaryota; kingdom Metazoa; phylum Arthropoda; class Malacostraca; order Decapoda; family Parastacidae; genus Cherax; species Cherax quadricarinatus. Next base: position 8,877,223 of record NC_069489.1, on the reverse strand, counting down.
ATATCAGGTGTTGCCGAGATTGTCAGCAAGTAGGGAAACCTGGACATTCCATTAAACCTGCACCTCTCCAACCTATACCTGCCGATGGAGAACCTTTTGCAGATTTAATTATAGATTGTGTAGGTCCACTACCTAGGTCAAAGTCTAGAAATCAGTATTTATTTACCATTATTGATGGAGTAACCAGATATCCTGAAGCAATTCCCATGCGCAGTATTAATACTAAAGCTATTCCCAAAGCTTTAACAAAATTTATTTCTTGGTTTGGCATTCCTAAAACTATTCAAAGTGATCAAGGTACTAACTTCACTGCCAAAGCATTTAGGGAAGCATTAACTATGTTAAGGATAATCCACAACTTTTCCACTGCCTATCATCCTCAGTCCCAAGGCGCCATGGAAAGATTACTTCAGACGTTGAAAACCATGATGAGAACTTTTTGCATGCACTTTCCTATGGACTGGGATGAATCACTACCTTTGTTGCTATTCTCTGTGCGAGAAACGGTGCAAGAGTCTACCGTGTATAGTCCGTTTGAGCTGATCTTTGGGCACAATGTACGAGGTCCTCTTCGGGTGCTCAAAGAAGCATGGATGGGAGAAGACGTTAGCTCAACACTCTACAACCCGTCTTAAAGGTTGCATGTGGCACGTCAGTTAGCCAAGGCTAACCTAAAGACAGCTCAAAATAAGATGAAACAGAGGTATGACAGAAGTGCACAATTCCGCTCCTCAAAGGCAATGGGGCCAGGTAACATCTCTCCATGGGTCCTGAGAGAGGGAGCAGAGGAGCTATGTGTACCCCTAACAACAATATTCAATACATCTATCGAAACAGGGAGATTGCCTGAGGCATGGAAGACAGCAAATGTAGTCCCAATCTTTAAAAAATGAGACAGACATGAAGCACTAAACTACAGATCAGTGTCACTGACATGTATAGTATGCAAAGTCATGGAGAAGATTATCAAGCGTATAATTGACAATCAGCACGGCTTCAGGGAAGGAAAATCCTGTGTCAAAACCTACTGGAGTTTTATGACAAGGTGACAGAAGTAAGACAAGAGAGAGAAGGGTGGTCGACTACATTTCTCTGGACTGCAAGAAGGCTTTCGACATAGTTCCTCACAAGAGGTTACTGCAAAAGCTAGAGGATCAGGCACACATAACAGGAAAGGCACTACAATGGATCAGAGAATACCTGACAGGGAGACAACAGCGAGTCATGGTACGTGACGAGGTGTCTGAATGGGCGCTTGTAAAAAGCGGGGTTCCACCGGGGTCAGTCCTAGGACCTGTGCTGTTCTTGGTATATATAAATGACATAACGGAAGGGATAGACTCAGAGGTGTCCTTGTTTGCAGATGATGTGAAGTTAATGAGAAGAATCAAAATCGGACGAGGATCAGGCAGGACTACAAAGAGACCTGGACAGGCTACAAGCCTGGTCCTGCAACTGGCTCCTTAAGTTTAACCCTGCCAAATGCAAAGTCACGAAGATTGGAGAAAGGCAAAGAAGACCGCAGACACAATATAGTCTAGATGGCCAAAGACTTCAAACCTCACTCAAGGAAAAAGATCTGGGGGTGAGAATAACACCGAGCATATCTCCTGAGGCACACATCAATCAGATAATTGCTGCAGCATACGGGCGCCTGACAAACTTACGGAGAGCGTTCCGATACCTCAGTAAGGATTCGTTCAAGACTCTGTATTCCATTTACGTCAGGCCCATACTGGAGTATGCAGCACCAGTTTGGAATCCACAGCTGGTCAAGCACGTCAAGAAATTAGAGAAAGTGCAAAGGTTTGCAACAAGACTAGTCCAAGAGCTAAGGGGATTGTCCTACGAAGAAAGGTTGAGGAAAATCGGCCTGACGACACTGGAGGACAGGAGGGTCAGGGGAGACTTGATAATGACATACAAAATACTGCGCGGAATAGACAAGGTGGGCAAAGACGTGATGTTCCAGAGATGGGACAGAGACACAAGAGGTCACAATTGGAACTTGAAGACTCAGATGAATCAAAGGGATGTTAGGAAGTATTTCTTCAGTCATAGAGTAGTCAGGCCGTGGAATAGCCTAGAAAGTGACGGAGTGGAGGCGGGAACCATACATAGTTTTAAGACGAGGTATGATAAAGCTCATGGGGCAGGGAGAGAGAGGACCTAGTAGCAATCAGCGAAGAGGCTGGGCCAGGAGTTATGACTCGACCCCTGCAACCACAAATAGGTGAGTAGAGTACAAATAGGTGAGTAACACACACACACACACACACACACACACACACACAGACTCTCGCGCACACACACACACACACACACACACACACCACACACACACACACACACACACCACACACACACACACACACACACACACACACACACACACACACTACAGAAACGCACACAAAGACACAGACACAGAGACACACACAGAGACACAGAGAGACAAACACACAGACACACACACACAGACACAGAGACCTTCACACATAGTTTTAAGGCGAGGTATGATAGAGCTCATGGGGCAGGGAGAGAGAGGACCTAGTAGCAATCAGCGAAGAGATGGAGCCAGGAGCTGTGACTCGACCCCTGCAACCACAAATAGGTGAGTACAAATAGGTGAGTACAGACACACAGAAACACAAACAAACACAGACAGACAGACAGACAGAAATAATAGGGGAAACAGAAATAATAGGAAGACCAAAACGAGTGCTTGGTTTACCCGAAGCTGTAGGGAGGCAAAAACTAAGTGCAACAGAGAATGGAAAAGGTACAGGAGGCATAGGACCCAGGAAAACAAGGAGATTAGTAGAAGAGCCAGAAACGAGTATGCACAGATAAGGAGGGAGGCCCAGCGACAGTATGAAAACTACATAGCATCGAAAGTCAAATCTGAACCGAAACTGCTGTATAGCCACATTAGGAGGAAGACAACAGTCAAGGACCAGGTGATAAGGCTGAGGAAAGAAGGTGGAGAACTCACAAGAAACGATCAAGAGGTATGTGAGGAGCTCAACACGAGATTTAAGGAAGTATTTACAGTGGAGATAGGAAGGCCTCTGGGGGGACAGACCAGATGGGGACACCAGCAAGGAATACACCAACAAGTGTTGGATGACATACATACAGATGAGGAGGAGGTGAAGAAACTGCTAAGGGACATCGATACCTAAAGGCAATGGGACCGGACATCTCCCCGTGAGTCCTTAGAGAGGGAGCAGATACGTTGTGCATGCCACTTACCACAATCTTTAACACATCCCTGGGAACTGTTCAACTACATGAGGTATGGAAGACGGCAAATGTACTTCCCATTTCTAAAAAAGGAGGCAGAAAAGAGGCACTAAACTATAGACCTGTGTCATTGACGTGTATAGTATGCAAAGTTATGGAGAAGATTATCAGGAGGAGAGTGTTGAAGCACCTGAAACGGAACAAGAGTATAAATGCCAACCAGCACGGATTCATGGAAGGCAAATCCTGTGTCACAAACCTTCTGTAGTTTTATGATAAAATAACAGAAGTAAGACACGAGAGAGAGGGATGGGTTGATTGCATCTTCTTGGACTGCAAGAAGACCTTTGACACAGTTCCTCACAAGAGATTAGTGCAGAAGCTAGAGAATCAGGCACATATAACAGCAAGGGCACTACAATGGATCAGAGAATACCTGACAGGGAGGCAACAACGAGTCATGGTACGTAATGATGTATCACAGTGGGCACCTGTGACGAGCGGGGTCCCACAGGGGTCGGTCCTAGGACCAGTGCTATTTTTGGTATATGTGAACGACATGATGGAAGGGTTAGACTAAGAAATGTCCCTGTTTGCAGATGATGCGAAGTTAATGAGGAGAATTAAATCAGATGAGGACCAGGCAGGACTTCAAAGAGACCTGGACAGACTGGACACCTGGGCCAGCAAATGGCTTCTCGAATTTAATCCTGCCAAATGCAAAGTCATGAAGATAGGGGAAGGGCACAGAAGACCAAAGACAGAGTATAGGCTAGGTGGCCAAAGACTGCAAACCTCACTCAAGGAGAAAGATCTTGGGGTGAGTATAACACCGAGCATGTCTCCGGAAACACACGTCAATCAGATAACTTCTGCAGCATATGGGCGCCTGGCAAACCTGAGAATAGCATTCCGATTCCTTAGTAAGGAATCGTTCAAGACACTGCACACCGTGTATGTCAGGCCCATACTGGAGTATGCAGCACCTGTTTGGAACCCGCACTTGATAAAGCACATCAGGAAACTAGAGAAAGTACAAAGGTTTGCGACAAAGTTAGTTCCAGAGCTAAGGGGAATGTCCTATGAAGAAAGATTAAGGGAAATCGGCCTGACGACACTGGAGGACAGGAGGGTCAGGGGAGACATGATAACGGCATAAAATACTGCGTGGAATAGACAAGGTGGACAAAGACAGGATGTTCCAGGGAGGGGACAGAGAAACAAGAGGCCACAATTGGAAGTTGAAGACACAAATGAGTCAGAGAGATATTAGGAAGTATTTCTTCAGTCATAGAGTTGTAAGGCAGTGGAATAGCGTAGAAAATGACGTAGTGGAGGCAGGAACCATACACAGTTTTAAGACGAGGTTTGATAAAGCTCATGGAGCGGGGAGAGAGAGGGCCCAGTAGCAACTGGTG
>NC_069489.1:8862559-8870059 GCF_026875155.1 Cherax quadricarinatus | reverse complement strand
ACACTCCCCCCTCACCACCGACATCTCACTACTTCCCCTGATCCCTCCCCTCCCTCGATCACCCTCCCCTCCCCCGTCAACCCTAAACCCTCCCCACTCCGCTCCCACATAGCCACAGTTCCTCCACTACTTCCCCCCCTACACTCTGACATGCACACTACTAACTTAACATACAGAACTACATAGGTTTCCCACTCTGAGGCAATCAGGATAAAACAAAAATGTGTTGCCAGAGAGCAACAAGAAATACCAAGGGACAGGAGGAGGAAACTACAAAGGAAGATTGGGCAGCAGAGCTCATAAAAAGGGATCATGAATGGGAAAAGAAACTAGAAGAACTTAGCATGAGAATGGAAGAGAGGATAGATATGGAAAGCAGGAAGTGGGAGGTGCATGTCAAAGCAGCAGAAGCTAGGATACAGAGTTTAGAAGAGGAACTGAAAAATCTGAAACAACCTGAAGAACTAAAGAACATTTTGGGATTGACAACAGAGACTGCTACCTCAGCCACAAATAAGGGGACTGTAGGGAAAGAAGGGGCACAACTGCATGGAGAAGCTCTATCAGAGGAGTCTGTAGTAAATGAAAGAGCTAAGCTTTATGTGGAGGCCCTAACAGACAACAACAGAGCCCAAGGAAAGCCGAGAAGGGAAAATGACAGGCCTCTGAGCCCAAGTACATCAGCCAGAGAAACTGAAGAAAGGAAAGCTGTAGTGGAGGAAACCAAATTAAATGAGGGTATACACAGGGATATGCAGTGGGAGAATGAAAGGGTGAGGTCAGTCTTTGTGTATAGGCTCCAGGAAGTTGAAGGGGAAACATATGAAGTAAGAAAACAATGGGGAAAAAAGCAATTGAAAGCATCATGAAAGCAATAGGAGAAGACGACATGACCCAGCTGGAAAATTTTCGGAGAATAGGGGGTTTGTAAAAAAAAGAACCCGGCCAGTGAAAGTGACCTTCAAGGCAGAAGCGACTCGGACCAGGATCCTGCAGGAGAAAGCATGATTAAGGGACATGCCGGCATACAGGAAGGTGTATCTCGACCGCGACAGAACTTAAGAAGAAGGACAGAAACTGAGAGAGATGGTACAAAGGCGAAAGGAGGAAAGAGAGGGGATGGAGAAGACAGACAGGAGATCCCAGACCCAGGAAGAAGATCAAATACAGCCTCCCTCACAACTTTCTATAGAAGCCTCCCAACCAGGTCAACCCCAGTGCAACCAAACACTCTAAATCAAAACACCTATGCCACATCCAATGCCCCCACCCACTACATTACAAACTCCACCCCCACAACAACAACCCATAGTTCCTTACCAGGTCTCCCACTTCCCCAACCCCAATATACCTCCCAGACCACAGTCTTAGAAAAGAAGTTGAAGGTGTGGTATACAAATGCAGATGGAATAACAATCAAGTATGAGGAGTGGCACGAAAGAATCAAAGAGACATCCCCAGACATAATAGCACTCATAGAAACAAAACTCACCAGAATAATAACAGATTCAATCTTTCCATCCGGATATCAAATCCTGAGGAAAGACAGAGGGAGGAGAGTGGGAGGAGGAGTTGCACTGCTCAGTAAAAACCAGTGGGTTTTGAGAAAATGGAAGGAATGGATGGCACGGCGAAAGGGACTACTTAAATGGAACAATCCAGTCTGAGGGACATAAGGTGATAATTGGCAGTAATGTACAACCCACCACAGAGCTGCAGGAGGCCAAGAGAAGAATACGATGAGAGCAACAGAGCAATGATCGACACACTAGCCGAGGTGGCAAGGAGAGCACACATGGGGGGAGCAAAGTTACTAGTTATGGGTGATTTCAATCACAAGGAGATTGACTGTGAAAACCTGTAGCCTCATGGGGGTCCCAAAACATGGAGAGCCAAGATGATGGATGTGGTACTGGAGAACCTCATGCATCAACATGTTAGAGACACTACCAGAGAGAGAGGAGAGGATGAGCCAGCAAGGCTGGACCTTGTGTTCACCATGAGTACTTCGGACATCGAATGTATCATGTATAAAAGGCCCCTGGGAGCTAGTGATCATGTGGTTCTGTGCTTCGACTACATAGTTGAGCTCCAAGTGGAGTGAGTACCAGGAATAGGCTGGGAAAAACCAAACAACGGAAGGGGGAACTGCTCAGGCATGAGGAACTTCCTTCAAGACATTCAGTGGGAGAGGGAACTGACAGGAAAACCAGTATAAGAAATGATGGACTATGTAGCAACAAAATGCAAGGAGGCAGAGGAGAGGTTTGTCCCCAAGGGAAACAGAAATAATGGGAAGAACAGAACGAGTCCTTGGTTCACCCAAATGTGTTGGGAGGCAAAAACTAGGTGTACTAGAGAATGGAAAAGGTACAGAAGACAGAGAACTCAGGAAAATAAAGAAATCAGCAGAAGAGCCAGAAACGAATATGCACCGATAAGAAGGGAGGCTCAGTGACAATATGAAAATGACATAGCATCAAAAGTAAAGACTGACCCGAAGCTGTTGTACAGCCACATCAGGACCAGGTAATCAGACTGAGGAAGGGTGATGGGGAATTCACAAGAAACGACCAAGAGGTATGTCAGGAGCTCAACACAAGATTTAAAGAGGTATTTACAGTGGAAACCAGTAGGACTCCAGGAAATCAGAACAGGGGGCACACCAGCAAGTGCTGGATGAGGTACATATAACCAAGGAGGAGGTGAAGAAGCTGCTATGCGAACTTGACACCTCAAAGGCGGTGGAACCAGACAACAAGAGGGAGCAGAGATATTGTGTGAGCCATTAACAAAGATCTTCAACACATCATTTGAAACTGGGCAACTCCATTAGGTATGTAAAATGGCAAATGTAGTCCCAATTCTTAAAAAACGTACACAGACATGAGGCACTGAGCTACAGACCTGTATCACTAACGTGTATAGTATGCAAGGTCATGGAGAAGATCATCAGGAGGAGAATTGTGGGGCACCTGGAAAGAAACAAGTTTATAATTGACAACCAGCACGGTCTCAGGGAAGGAAAATCCTGTGTCACAAACATACTAGAGTTTTATGACAAGGTGACAGAAGTAAGACAAGAGAGAGAGGGGTGGATTGACTGCATATTTTTGTACTGCAAGAAGGCCTTCGACACAGTTCCTCACAAGAGGTTGCTGCAAAAGCTAGAGGATCGGGCACACATAACAGGAAAGGCACTGCAATGGATCAGAGAATATCTGACAGGGAGGCAACAACGAGTCATGGTACGCGACGAGGTGTCAGAGTGGGCGCCTGTGACAAGCGGGGTTCCACAGGGGTCAGTCCTAGGACCTGTGCTGTTCTTGGTATATGTGAAACCGCATAACGGAAGGGGATAGACTCAGAAATGTCCTTGTTTGCAGATGATGCGAATTTAAATGAGAAGAATCAAATGGATGAGGATCAGGCAGGCAAACAAAGAGACCGGGTTTCGAGCAAACGGGCCCTCCTTGAATTTAACCCTGCCAAATGCAAAGTTATGAAGATTGGGGAAGGGCAAAGAAGACCGCAGACACAATATAGTTTAGATGGCCAAAGACTGCAAACCTCTCTCAAGGAAAAAGATCTGGGGGTGAGTATAACCCCGAGCATATCTCCTGAGCGCACATCAATCAGATAACTGCTGCAGCATACGGGCGCCTGGCAAACCAAAACGGATAGCTTTTCCGATACCTCAGTAAGGATTCGGTTTAAGACTCTGTATACCATTTACGTCGGGCCCCCATACTGGAGTATGCAGCACCAGTTTGGAATCCAAACCTAGTCAAGCTCGTCAAGAAATTAGAGAAAGTGCAAAGGTTTGCAACAAGACTAGCCCCCAGAGCTACGGAGATTTGTCCTACGAAGAGAGGTTGAGGGAAATCGGCCTGACGACACTGGAGGAATGGAGGGTCAGGACAGACATGATAACGACATATAAAATACTGCACGGAATAGAAAAGGTGGACAAAGACGGGATGTTCCAGAGAAGGGACACAGACACAAGAGGTCACAATTGGAAGTTGAAGACTCAGATGAATCAAAGGGATGTTAGGAAGTATTTCTTCAGTCATAGAGTAGTCAGGCCGTGGAATAGCCTATAAAGTGACGTAGTGGAGGCGGGAACCATACATAGTTTTAAGGCGAGGTATGATAGAGCTCATGGGCAGGGAGAGAGAGGACCTAGTAGCAATAAAGCGAAGAGGCGGGGCCAGGAGCTGTGACTCAACCCCTGCAACCACAAAAAGGGAGTACAGACACGAACACAAAGACACAGACACACACACAGACGCACAAAAAACACAGACACTCACACAAAATCACACACACACACACACACACACACAAACACACCACACACACACACACACACACACAACACACACACACACACACAACACACACACACACACACACACACACACACACACAAGATACACACACACGGGACACACACAGACACACATGCAGACACACACAGACACACACACAGACACACACACAGACAAACACACACACACACACACGATCGAAGACCAGGCAGAACTACAAAGGGATCTGGACAGGCAGCAGACCTGGTTCAGCAATTGGCTCCTGGAGTTCAATCCCACCAAGTGCAAAGTCATGAAGATTGAGGAAGGGCAAAGAAGACCGTAGACGGAGTACAGTCTAGGGGGCCAGAGACTGCAAACCTCATTCATGGAAAAAGATCTTCGGGTGAGTATGACCTTAGGCACATCTCCTGACGCGCACATCAACCAAATAACTGCTGCAGCATATGGGAGCCTGACAAACCTCAGAACAGCATTCCGACATCTTAATAAGGAATCGTTCAGGACCCTGTACACCGTGTACGTTAGGCCCATATTGGAGTATGCGGCACCAGTTTGGAACCCACACCTAGCCAAGCAAGTAAAGAAACTAGAGAAAGTGCAAAGGTTTGCAGCAAGACTAGTCCCAGAGCAAAGAGGTATGTCCTACGAGGAGAGGTTAAGGGAAATCAAGCTGACGACACTGACGGCTTACAAAATACTGAGAGGAATTGACAAGGTGGACAAAGACAGGATGTTCCAGAGATTGGACTCAGCAACAAAGGGACACAGTTGGAAGTTCAAGACAAAGATGAATCACAGGGATGTTAGGAAGTATTTCTTCAGCCACAAAGTAGTCAGGAAGTGGAATAGTTTTGGAAGTGATGTAGTGGAGGCAGGATCCATACACAGCTTTAAGCAGAGATATTATAAAGCTCATGGTTAACGGAGAGTGACCTAGTGGCAACCAGTGAAGAGGCGGGTACAGGAGCTTGGATTCGACCCCTGCAACCTCAACTAGGTGAGTTCAACTAGGTGAGTACAGACACATACACACACAATCACACACAGACACACACACACACAGACACACACACAGACAGACACACACACAGGAGCTCGGACTCGACCCCCGCAACCTCAACTAGGTGAGTATACACACACCCCAAAACAAACACAGAAACACACACACACACAGACACAAACAGACACACACAACACACACACCACACACACACACACACACACCACACACACACACCCCACACACACACACATACACACACACACCATTTTTTATATACGCGAACGACATGATGGAAGGAATAGCCCTCTGAAGTGTCCTATACGCAGATGATGAGAAGCTAATGAGAAAATTAAATCGGTAAAGATGAGCAGGATGCAAAGAGCCTGGTAGGTCGAACTTGGTCCAGAAACGGCTTCTCGAATCAACCCTGCCAAATGCAAAGTCATGAAGATTTGGAGGGGCAAAGAAGCCGCAACACAGTATAGGCTAGGTGGGCAAAGACTAAAGACCTCACCTCAGGGAGAAAGATCTTGGGGTGACCATTAACCGAGCACGTCACCGGAGGCACACATCAACCAAATAACTGCTGCAGCATACGGACGCCTGGGAAACCTAGAATAGCGTCCTGATACCTTAATAAGGGAAACGTTCAAGACACTGTACACTGTGTATGTTAGACCCATACTGGAGTATGCAGCACCAGTCTGGAACCCACACCTGGTCAAGCACGTCAAGAAGTTAGAGAAAGTACAAAGTTTTTGCAAAAGGCTAGTTCCAGAGCTCAGATGATATCGTATAAGGAAAGGTTTAGGGAAATCCAGGACAGTGGAGGACAGAAGGGTCAGGGAAGACATGATAGCGACATACAAGATACTGCAAGGAATAGACAAGGTGGACAGAGACATGATGTTCCATAGAGGGGACACAGAAACAAGGGGGTCACAATTGGGAAACTGAAGACTCAGACGAGTCACAGGGACGTTAGGAAGTGGAATAACCTAGCAAGTGAAGTAGTGGAGGCAGGAACCATACATAGTTTTAAGAGGAGGTATGACAAAGCTCAGGAAGCAGAGAGTGATAGGACCTAGTAGCAATCAGTGAAGAGGCGGGGCCAGGAGCTGAGTCTCGACCCCTGCAATCACAATTTATTTGAGTACAATTAGGTGAGTACATTCAAAGACACACACACACACATACACACACACACACACACACACACACACACACATACACACACACACACACTACACACACATACCACACTCAGACACACACACACACACACCCCACACACACACACACACACACACATATACACCCCACACACACACACACACACACACTGACACACACACACACACACACACATACACACCCCACACACACACATAAGCACAGACACACACACACACACACACACACACACACACACACACACACACACACACACACACACACACACCACACACACACACACACAGTGGATAGAGAACTGGCAGGGAAGCCAGTTAAAAGAGATGATGGAATATGTAGCAACAAAATGCAGGAGGCTGAGGAGAGGATTGTACCCAAGGGTAACAGGAATAATGAAAAAGCCAGGATGAGCCCATGGTTTACCCAAAGGGGCAGGGAGGCAAAAACCAAGTGTGCTAGGGAATGGAAGAAATATAGAAGGCAAAGGACCAGGAGAATAAGGAGAACAGTCGTAGAGCCAGAAACGAATATGCACAGATAAGAAGGGAGGCCCAAAGACAATATGAAAATGACATAGCAGCGAAAGCCAAATCTGACCCGAAACTGTTGTAAAAGCCACTCAGGAAGGAAAACAAACAGTCAAAGGGCCAGGTAATCAGGCTAAGGAAGGAAGGAGGAGAGACAACAGAAATGACCGTGAAGTATGTGAAGAACTCAACAAGAGATTCAAAGAAGTGTTCACAGAGGAGACAGAAAGGACTCCAGAAAGACGGAGAGGGGGGGCACACCACCAAGTGCTGGACACAGTGCACACAACCGAGGAAGAAGTGAAGAGGCTTCTGCGTGAGCTAGATACCCAAAGGCAATGGGGGCCCGATAACATCTCCCCATGGGTATTGAAGAGGAGCAGAGGCGCTATTTTACCCCTAAAACAATATTCATTACATCTACGAAAAAGGGAGATTG
>NC_069489.1:8851582-8862059 GCF_026875155.1 Cherax quadricarinatus | reverse complement strand
AGGAAGGGGAAACTGTAAGAAGACTGACCCTCAGAAAATTTACCTCCTCATTAGTCCATAAGTCACGAAGGATGGACAATGGGCCTCTGGCCTGTCTACCATAGAGAAGTTCAAAAGGTGAAAACCCCAAAGGTCACTGGGAACTTCCCTCATGCAAACAAAGCACAGGGTAGGTAACGAGGGCCACTCCTTAGGTTTAATGGAGCAAAGTTTCCTTAAAATGGACTTGAGAATCGAATGCTGGCGCTCAATCCTCCCATTACAGCTGGGATGATAGGGTGTGGTGAAGAGAGGCTTCACTCCCAGAAGTTGGTATAGATGTTGCATTAAGTCAGATGTGAATTGTGTCCCACGGTCAGACAAAATTTCTCTAGGGATGCCCACTCTGGAGAAGATGGACAAAAAGGCTTCAGCCACCTCTGTAGTAGTTATGGTCTTTAAGGGAACGGCTTCAGGGAAACTCGAAGCATAATCAACTAATGTTAATATATATCTATGTCCCCCAGATGAAAGTGTCAATAGCTACTCTTTCAAACGGTACCGTAAAGATTGGCATTTTGACCATAGGTACTCGCCTGGTACCTCGGGAGGATGACAGTTGGCAAACTTTACATGATCTACAATAAGTAGTGACATCTGAGGACATTTTAGGCCAAAAATAGGTTTCCCTAATTTTATTTAAAGTTTTACGATGCGAGAAATGTCCGGCCACTGGCAGGTCATAAGCCATTTTAAGAACAGTCTCTCTGCATTGACTTGGAACAACTAAGATGGAATAGTCTATCTCATCTGAATTTAATTTGAATACTACTTGTGCAAGATACCTTTTATATATTCAAATTTACATGAAAAGTTTTTCCTTTAGATAACTTGATTTTGTTTAGCGGCATTATGGCAATTCTGAAGAGAAGGGCAATTACGTTGTAACTTGACAAAGGAGTCCTTCGATATATCTAAAGGCTTAAAGTCAGGGAAAATCAAAGGATGGACAGTAGGAGAAGCCTGGGCTTTGGTTTGAGCCCTGGTCAAGACATTTATGGTATCAGAGATGATATCTTCACTTTCATCTAACAAGTGAACTTGTGATCCTACTTCCTCGCTTTCGAGAGTAGCATCACTGGTTTTTAATCCCACATGAATATCGCGAGACATTGTCTCATCTGAACTTTCGAGGGGCTTCTCTGACTCTACAGGAAGAGGATCTGAAACACTTATATCCATCTTTGGTGATGAAAGGTCAACCTCAGAAGGAAGAATGGCACCTTTTACATTACCTATTAGTACGGAGCAAGAAGTGATGGGAGCTAGTACGGCTTCAGACCAACCTGTGAACCATTTAGACCTAATGTAACAACGGATGGTAGGAAAAGTGTCTGTACGGCCCAAGTAGTCTGAAAGTATAGCAGAGGAATGAGTTTCTTTAAGATTAGGGAACAGCTTATCAGAAATGACTATACATGTGCATCCAGTGTCTCGTAAAATGGTACATATATTAAGTCTATTAACTGTTGCTGAACAGAAGGGTGCTTTGTCATTACAGTCTTTAAAACATTTTCCAACTTTTAGGATCTTTTTAGAAGGACAATCTGGACGTTTATGTCCCTTAACACCACACAAATGACAAACAGGAATAAAAGAAGTCATTTTACTTTCCATTAGAGACTTTGATTTCTTAAGGTCTGATGAACCCTTGCCCTTAGGGTTCGATCCCTTTAGGTCTTTATAGGAATTGTGAGCCTCAGCATACAGGTCAGCAGCCTCAGCAACTTCCTCAGCTTTAATCAGGTTACGTTCTCTGATGAATGTTCGTATCTGATGGGGAAGAGCTGTCAGAAACTGGTCAGCAAAAATGAAGTCTCTTAGAGATTCATAACTGTGATCAATTCCGGAACTCTCTATCCAAAAGTCGAACAGACGAAAGAGTGTTACCTGTAACTGCTGAAAGTTCTGGCCAGGCTGTAAGGTGGCATACCTGAAATCTTTCCTGTAAGAATTAGTGGTTTTTTGATATGCTTTAAGGATTGCCTTCTTCAGTAGGTTATAATTACATATGATATCCTGTGACAAAGTTGCATAGATATTCAAAGCAGTACCAGAAAATAACATTCCTAACCTGGTAGCCCAGGTGTCAGCAGGCCATTCACAGAGGGTAGCGGTATTTTCAAACCTGATTTAATGTATGAAGTTAAAGTCTTCCCCCTTTTGTGAAGGGAGGTAAATTAAGTGTTGGAATATGTGCACAAACGCATGATGTTCAATTACTCCTTCCTCTAATTGTTGTTGTGTAAAAGTTAACTTTTTATTCTCTAATTCAAGGCGAGATTTTTCGAGCTCGCGATCCTTTTCTCTCTCTGTTAACTCATATTCTCTGTCCTTTGCTCTTTCCTCAAGTTCCCTTAATTTAACCTGTTCCTCACGTATCTTAGCTTGTTCCTCACGTTCCCTAGCTCTTTCCTCACGATCAAGTCTATCACGGTCTTTTTGGTCTTCTCGCTCTCTTTTTAACTGTCTTTCTCGGATTTCTCTCTCAATTCTCTCTCTCTCCTTTTTCTCCTGTCTTTCAAGGTTCTCTTTCTCCTTTTTCTCTTCTCTTTCGATTCTCTCTCTCTCTCCTTATTCTCTTCTCTTTCCCTTTCTAGCTGTCTTTCTTCTCTCTCAATTCTCTCTCTTTCAAGTCTTTCCTGGATCTTAGCACTAATGAAAGATTCTAAATTTTTCCGTTATTCCTAACTTGCTTCCAGTGTTCATCCAAAACTGGTATTCCTCCATGCTTGCAAGAATAACTTAAACTATCAGGGGAAATGAAACGGGTATTACAGAATACCGAGGGTTCAATTCCTGCTCCGCTCAAACTGTAAATAAACAAGAGGGCTCGATCCCTGCTTCAATTAAACAATATGTATTAATTAAAACGAAGGGTTCTATGCTGGCTCCGAGCAAACAGTAAGTAGAATGGGGTCACTTGACCATCCAGTCTTCTCACCAACAAATCAAGAGTGTCCTGTGACAGTTCCCTTGATATAATAAAGAGCACAATGAAACAAGTTGTCACTGGAAAATCTCGGGTCCCTAGAGTCTAATCTTCCAAAGTGTTTCAAGCTCACACACAATTAGGTGGCAGAATTAAAAATTATATCCTGCCTGACTTGACTTACAATAAATTGAGACTATAACAATCACCAAATCTTTTAAATACCTGTACCGTAGTCCTACCATAGAGAATGATTACTCATGGCTGGTGGTAACCATCTGTGGTATGCGGCGTTGAAGTTACAATGGTAGATTCGAGATGGAGTTGAATCTTGATTCAGTAGAGTTGATCCTGACAAGGTCGCCACTTGTGAAGGCTTACTCAGCCCTGTAACAACTTCAGACAGTATTACCAAGGCTGGCTCCTCCTCAGGAAAATTAGTGAATAGAAAAAGAAATAATAACAGACAAACATAAACACTTTATTATATAGAAAATATAAAATATAAAACACTAAAATATGAAATATTAATCCTACATTAAAGAAAATGAAAAATGAAAAGTATAAATGATAACTGAATTCAACGCTAACATATATAGGGGTGTCTGGTGTTGGTGACACTGTGTTGTTGAAATCGTAGCCGTTGCTGATGATCGGGGGGGGTCGCAGGTGTTGGTTACGACCCACTGGCTAGTTCTTCACAGTACATAGAGCCTTGAGTATCCCCCCCGATGACAGGAAAGCAGGTTCTTTACCGCTGCAATGATAAGGGGTAACGTCCTGCAATTTCTTACAGGTGCACAGGTAATTCAATCCAAAATGGGGAAGTCTCTGGACATTAGTCCGTCTCCTGTTCTTCTCGTTGATTAACAGGTGACCCTCACTGTCAACCAAGCTGAAAAGATAGACAGGTTACCAACTGCTTAAAAACAACTCTCCATGGCAAGCACAATACCCAAAAGATGTGGTGATTATTACAACAGTCAACCTAGAGCAAGACTGAAAGTTTATTATTGGTGAAAAGTGAAGCTTTCAACCAATAAATCCACTAGAATATAAGACAAGCATGTACTTACAGTAGTGTTGGGAACTGTAAGTCGAGTGATTTACTGTTTGACCAGAGCCCCACACATCACCTTTCCGGGGGGTGGGGGGTAAGAGGGAGGGGATTAACTAGTAGCCGGCAATGAAACTTTCACTTTCGGGGAGGGGGAAGAAAGGCGGGACCTTGACATACCATACCTTAACTAGTAGCCGGCATTGAAACTATCACTTTCGGGGAGGGGGAAGAAAGGTGGGACCTTGACTTACCATACCTTAACTAGTAGCCGGCATTGAAACTATCACTTTCGGGGAGGGGGAAGAAAGGCGGGACCTTGACTTACCATACCTTAACTAGTAGCCGGCATTGAAACTATCACTTTCGGGGAGGGGGAAGAAAGGCGGGACCTTGACTTACCATACCTTAACTAGTAGCCGGCATTGAAACTATACACTTTCGGGGAGGGGGAAGAAAGGTGGGACCTTGACTTACCATACCTTAACTAGTAGCCGGCATTGAAACTATCACTTTCGGGGAGGGGGAAGAAAGGTGGGACCTTGACTTACCATACCTTAACTAGTAGCCGGCATTGAAACTATCACTTTCGGGGAGGGGGAAGAAAGGTGGGACCTTGACTTACCATACCTTAACTAGTAGCCGGCATTGAAAACTATCACTTTCGGGAGGGGAAGAAAGGTGGGACCTTGACTTACCATACCTTAACTAGTAGCCGGCATTGAAACTGTCACTTTCGGGGAGGGGGAAGAAAGGCGGGGCCTTGACTTACCATACCTTAACTAGTAGCCGGCATTGAAACTATCACTTTTGGGGAGGGGGAAGAAAGGCGGGACCTTGACTTACCATACCTTAACTAGTAGCCGGCATTGAAACTATCGTTACTATATCGCTACTCCTATCTATTGAACTTTTCCCTCACACATACATATATATATAATATATATATATATATTATATATATATATATATATATATATATTATATATATATATATATGTCGTGCCGAATATGTAAAACTGGTCACTTAGCAAGAACTCATCTAAAATTAAGTCCTTTCTAAAATTTTCTCTTATTCATTTAAAGATATATTTTATTCATTAATGATAATGTATAAAATTATAATTTTGCGCCAAAAAAATCTTAGAAAAATTACCTAACCTTATTATAACAAGAGCAATTTATTTTAGCCTAACCCAACTAAATATATTTTAGATTTGTTTACAATAATTTAATACTAAACAAACCAAGTTAAATATATTTTTTTCGTTAGGTTCAGAATGATTTTGGCGAAATTATTGCATACTCAAATTTTCAGTTGTCTTATATAGCAAGATGAGCATTGCTATTTAAGCCAAGATCGCAAGTTCTGCCTATTCGGCACGACATGTATATATATATATATATATATATATATATATATATATATAATATATATATATAAATATTATATAATTATATATTTTTAAATTTATATATAAAATTTAAAAATATATAATATATATTTTTAATATATAATATATTTTTTATAAAATTTTTAAAAAATATATAATATATATAAAATTTATATATAAAATATAAATATTATATATATATATATATTATATTATTTTATATATTATATATATTCTTTTAAATAAAAAATATTTTTAAATATATATATATATATATAAAATAAATATTTTTATATATAATATATTTTTTTATTTATAAATATTAATGTTAATATTTAATATATTTTTTTATAATATAAATTATATATATATATATAATATTAAAATATTTTTATATATATATAATATATAAAATTTAATATATAAAATTTATTATATATATATATATATTATTATTTTTAAAAAAAATTTATAAATATATATCTATATATATATATATTTATATAATAAAAATATATAATATTATATAATATAATATATATAAAATTTTATATATATTATATATAATAAAATAAATTATATATAAAATATATATATATATTTTATATATATATATATATATATATATATAATAATATATATAATATATATATATATTTATTTATATATTTATTATATTTATATATATATTTTGGTATATATATTTTTTAAATATTAATATTATATATTATATATAAAAATATATAATATATAAAAAATATATTTATATATTAAAAATAAAAATATATATAAATATATATAAATATATATAAAATATATTTTTAATATACATTATTATAATTATATTTATAAATTATTATAAAAATATATATATATTATATTTATTATACATATATCATATAAAATTTTAAAAATAAATATAAAATATATTTTAATAATTTATATATATATAATATATATAAATATAAATTAATATATATAATTAATTAAAAATTATTAATATAATATTAAAATATATATAATATTATATATATTAATAAATATATATTTTTTTTATATGCAAAACAACCATTGAAAGAATAAGAAATTCCAACCCCTTTTCGGACTACTCATTTTATCAAGGAACTATGAAATGAAGCACAAAGGAAGCTATATAAGGGGTGGGCCCACACCTCATACAGATCCCACAAGGGTTTAAACACTGACGTGGGGCAGCCAATTTGGATAGGCCCCTTTGAAAAATCCCCCCAAGTTTTTTATTTGTCCAGTGTTTTATTAAATTCTCCCAAAAATTCTTTTAAATTTATAAATGGATCTAATTTATAAAAACCAAAGGGAAATATTATTTAAAAAAATTTTGGGGTTAGAATTTAATAATACCTGGACAAAAATATTTGGGGGAGTTTTGCAAAGGACCTATCCAAGTTGGGTCGCCGCACGTCACGTGTTTAAAGTTGTGGGTCTGATGTGAGGGCTGCCCACACCTTAAAATAGCTTTCCTTTGGGTCTTTACTTTTTATGTTCCGATAATGTGAGTAGTCCCCGAAAGCGCTTGGTTTTTTTATTTTTTCAAATGGGTTTTTTTGCTATTTTTAAAACACCCTTTTACGTGACTTATTTCATATATTAATTTTAATATATTATTAAAATATATTATATATAATAATATATATATATATATATATAATATATAATATTATAAAATGTAAAAATTAATATTATATATATATTATAATATATATTATTATATTATATATTAATAATATATATTAAAATATATATATATATATATATATAAATTTTGTCGTGCCGAATATTTAAATCTGGTCAATTAGGGGAAGAATCTTTGAAATTTAAATCCTCCTTAAAAAATTTTTAAAATTTTTCAAAAAGAATCTTAGAAAACTTTACCTAACCTTATTACAACAAGAACAATTTATTTTGGCCCATCCAAACTATATTATCTTTTAAAATTTTTTTACAAAAATTTAAAACTAAAAAAAACACAGTGAAAAATATTTTTTCGTTGATTTAAAATATTTTGGGAAATTATTGCATACATAAATTTTCAGTTGTACTATAATGCAAGATGAGCGTTCTTATTTAAGCAAAGTTCGCAAGTTCTGCCTATTTGGCACGACATACATTTATATATATATATCCGTCATGACAAGTGAGTGTAAAACAGAAGCCTGTAATTGTTTTACATGATGGAAGGATTGCTGGTGTCTATTTTCTGTCTCATAAACATGCAAGATTTCAGGAACATCTTGGTACTTCTACTTACACTTAGCTCACACTACACATGCATGTACAAGCATATATATATATACATACCCCTTTGGGTTTTCTTCTATTTCCTTACTAGTTCTTGTTCTTGTTTATTTTCTCTTATCTCCATGGCTAAGTGGAACAGAATTCTTCTTCCGTAAGCCATGCGTGTCGTAAGAGATGATTAAAATGCCGGGAGCAAGGGGCTAGTAACCCCTTCTTCTGTATATATTACTATATGTAAAAGGAGAAACTTTCGTTTTTTCCTTTTTTACCATCCCACCTTGGTGGGATATGGCAGGTACGTTGAAAAAAAAATGTATATTATATTTATATGTTTACATATATATACATATGTATATTTTATATATATATTATATATATATATATATATATTATTTATATAAATATATATATATATATATTAATATATATATATAATATATATATTTATATATATTTTTATATATATATATATATATTTATATAATATATATATTTATAATATATTTTATATATAATATTTAATATATATATATATATTATATAATATAATATTTTATATATATTATATAAATATATATATATATATATATATAATTTAAAAATATACATACACATATATACATATACATATATATGGAGAGTTAGAGGTATTGGGAAGATGGAGGGAATATTTTGAGGCATTGTTAAATGTTGAAGATAGGGAAGCTGTGATTTCGTGTATAGGGGGAAGGAGGAATAACATCTAGTAAGAGTGAGGAAGACCAGTTGTGAGTGTTGGGAGTCCGTGAGGCAGTAGGTAAAATGAAAGGCGGTAAGGCAGCCGGGATTGATGGGATAAAGATAGAAATGTTAAAAGCAGGTGGGGATATAGTTTTGGAGTGGTTGGTGCATTATTTAATAAATGTATTGAAGAGGGTAAGGTACCTGGGGATTGCAGAGAGCATGCATGTTCCTTTGTATAAAGGCAAAGGGGGGACAAAAGAAGTCAAAAATTTATAGGGAAATAATGTGTTGAGTTAACTGGTAAAGTGTATGGTAGAGTTATTATTGAAAGAATTTAAAGTAAGACTGAAATAGGATAGCAGATGAACAAGGGCTTTAGGAAAGTAGGGTGTGTGGACCAGTGTTTACTTGAACCATATAAGTGAACATATTTAGATAAGCTAAAGAATCTTTGTGCATTTAGGATTTGGAAAGCGTTGACAGGGTGGATAGGGGGCAATGTGGCAGATGTTGCAGGTGTAGGGTGTGGGAGGTAGGTTACTGAAAGCAGTGAAGAGTTTTTACGAGGATAGTGAGGCTCAAGTTAGAGTACATAGGAAAGAGGGAAACTATTTCCCAGTAAAAGTAGGCCTTAGAAAAGGATGTGTGATGTCACCGTGGTTGTTTAATATATTTAAAGATGGGGTTGTAAGAGAAGTAAATGCGAGGGTCTTGACAAGAGGTGTGGAGTTAAAAGACAAAGAATCACACATAAAGTGGGAGTTGTCACAGTTGCTCTTTGCTGATGACACTGTGCTCTTGGGAGATGCTGAAGCGAAGTTGCAGAGATTGGTGGATGAATTTGGTAGGGTGTGCAAAAGAAGAAAATTAGAAGTGAATACAGGAAAGAGTAAGGTTATGAGGATAACAAAAATATTAGGTGATGAAAGATTGGATATCAGATTGGAGGGAAAGAGTATGGAGGAGGTGAATGTATTCAGATATTTCGGAGTGGACGTGTCAGCGGATGGGTCTATCAAGGATGAGGTGAATCATAGAATTGATGAGGGGAAAAGGGTGAGTGGTGCACTTAGGAGTCTGTGGAGACAAAGACTTTGTCCTTGGAGGCAAAGAGGGGAATGTATGAGAGTATAGTTTTACCAACACTCTTATATGGGTGTGAAGCATGGGTGCCGAATGTTGCAGCGAGGAGAAGGCTGGAGGCAGTGGAGTTGTCATGTCTGAGGGCAATGTGTGGTGTGAATATTATGCAGAGAATTCGTAGTTTGGAAGTTAGGAGGAGGTGCGGGATTACCAAAACTGTTGTCCAGAGGGCTGAGGAAGGGTTGTTGAGGTGGTTCGGACATGTAGAGAGAATGGAGCGACACAGAATGACTTAAAGACTGTATCAGTCTGTAGTGGAAGGAAGGCGGGGTAGGGGTCAGCCTAGGAAAGGTTGGAGGGATGGGGTAAGGGAGGTTTTGTGTGCGAGGGGCTTGGACTTTCAGCAGGCGTGCGTGAGCGTGTTTGATAGGAGGGAATGGAGACGAATGGTTTTTAATACTTGACGTGCTGTTGGAGTGTGAGCAAAGTAACATTTATGAAGGGTTCAGGGAAACCGGCAGGCCGGACTTGAGTCCTGGAGATGGGAAGTACAGTGTCTGCACTCTGAAGGAGGGGTGTTAATGTTGCAGTTTAAAAACTGTAGAGTAAAGCACCCTTCAGGCAAGACAGTGATGGAGTGAATGATGGTGAAAGTTTTTCTTTTTCGGGCCACCCTACCTTGGTGGGAATCGGCCAGTGTGATAATAATAAATATATGTCGTGTCGAATAGGCAGAACTTGCGATCTTAGCTTAAACAGCAACGCTCATATTGTCATAGAGGACAAGAGAAAATTTGTGCATGCAATAATTTCGCCAAAATCATTCTGAACTTAACGAAAAAAATATATTTCACTGTGTGTGTTTAGTATTAAATTATTGTAAACAAATCTAAAACAAATTTAGTTGGGTTACGCTAAAATCAATTGCTCTTGTTATGATAATGTTAGGTAAGTTTTCCAAGATTCTTTAGG
>NC_069489.1:8841582-8846582 GCF_026875155.1 Cherax quadricarinatus | reverse complement strand
CAACCACTCATACGCACCCCAAAAATTCGAAACCCTTCAAAGTCTGACAGATCTATCATTTTAGGGATTTTTGCTAATTCGTTTCATAAATCTGTAAAAAAATAAAAAATTTCAGCAAAAAGAATAAGAAAGACTAAAAAAAAATATAAAAAACAAAAATAGCAAAATTTTTTAAAACGTTACAAATTATTATGGAAAAAGATGCTAGGTGTTCAATTATTTTGTGACCAAAATATATATATAAATATACGATATATTTATATGATATATTATATATTATATATACATACATATATATATTATTATAATAATATATATATAAATATATAATATATATATATATATATATAATTTTTATATTATATATAATATGGTGTGTGTATACAAATATATTAATAAATATATATATATATAATAATATATATATATATATATATATATATATAATTATATATATATATAAATTAAATTTGTATATATATAAATATATATAAAATATAAATATTTTATATATTATATATATATAAAAAATTATATATATTTATATTAAAATTAATAAATATATTATATTATATATATATATATATAAATATTTTAAATATTTATATAAATATATATTATATATATTATAAATATATAATATATATAAATATATAAAATATATATATATATATAAAATTAATAATTTAATTTTATATAAAATTTTTAATTTTTATATATATTAAAATATATATATTATATATATTATAATAATATATATATATATATATATATTTTATTTTTGTATATATATAATAATTATATATATATATAAATAAATATATATATTATTAATATATATATAATAATAATATAATTATATATATATATAAATATTATATAAATATATATAAAAATATATTATATATATATAATATAAATTTTTATAAAAATATATTATATATATAATATAATATATATATATATATAATTTATATATTTTACAAAAATTTTATATATATATATTAATTTATATAATATTTTAATATAATATATATATAAATATATTTTAAATATAATATATATATAATATTAATATATTAAAAATTATAATATTTTTTGTATACAAAAATAAATAATATATATATATATATATATATATATAAATATATAATAATATATATTAAAATATAAATATATATTATAATAAATAAAATAAATATATATATATAATATATTTTAATATATAATTATAATATTTTTTAAATATAAAATAATATATTTTTAATAAATAATATATAGAAATATTTTATATATATATATTATATATTAATATCAATACACACAACACAAAACATATATATTAATATAATTTAAATATAATTAAAATATATATATATATATATATATATATTAATTATATATTTTATAAATATATATAATATAATATAAATATTATAAATATAATATATAAAATTTTAAATATATATATTTATATATTTTATACAAAAATATATAAATATACTAAAATATAAATAAAAATTTTATATATATATATTATAAATATATATAAAATATATATAATAATATAAATATATTATAATAATAATATAATATATAATATATATATATATAATAAATTATATATATATATAATATAATTATATATTATTATATAATATTTTTATATAAATATAATATATAATATATAATAAATAATAATATATATATATATATAAATATTTTATATATAAAAATATATATAAAAAATTTAATATATATATATATATTATATTTTAAATATTTTAATATATATATATAATATGATAATATATATATATATATATATATATATATCTATAAATATATAATATATATAAAATTTAAAATATATATAATATTTAATATATATAAAATATATATTAATATATATAAATATTGCAGTGGCTCTGCGCCTTGTCCCCCAATTCACACAGAATATATTGTTTTTGCGGCAAAGTGCAACAGACAAAACGGTCTACATGGTCTTAACTGTTCCAAAACCAAGGGCTGGCATGCAAGACACAATGAGGTCAACGACATCATTAAGAGAACCCTTGCTACAGCTGGATTCCCTGCCGAGAGGGAGCCACGATCACTTGCAGCAAACAATACCCACAACCCAGCAAACCGCCCCGACGGGATTTACCATCTATCCTTGGAAGAATGGCAAGCTCTTAGCATGGGACTATTTCCTGTGTGTCCACACTGGCTGACACCTATATCAATCACAGTGTGGGGCGACAGGGAGGAGCTGCTGACCACAGGGAGGAGTACAAGATCAGCAAGTACAGGGACATTAGCCAACAGTATCAATTTGTCCAAGTGGGATCAGAGACCTTGGGATTATGGGGAAAAAATGCCACACGTTTCCTTAAAGAATAGGGTTCCAGACTCATCGACACCACCAGGGACCCAAGGGCAGCCACTTTCATGTTCCAGCGCCTCAGCGTCGCCATCCAGAGGGGAAATGCTTGCTGCATACTTGGTTCACGTCCAGCCTCGGAGGAACTGGAGGAAATTCATCATCTTTGATACATTGTGTCATTGTATTCATGTTTATGTTTTTTTCTGTAAATGTATTTTGTTTATTAATAAATGTTCACATAGAATATAAATATAGGGGGTGGTAGGAGAAGAAAATATTCAAATAGCTCCGGGGAGAACCTTGAGTTTTCCCTGAGGTACGTTTATTGTCTTCTCTGAGGATGAGGGTCCCCATTCCAGCTATAGAGGTGGTACTTCCCTATATATATTATATATATATATATATATATATATATATATATAATAATATATATATAATATATATATATATATATATATATATATATATATATAAATATATATAAATATATATATATATATATATATATATATATATAAATGTATATATATTATATATATATATATATATATATATATATATATATATATATATATAATATATATATTATATATATATATATATATAATATATACATATATATATATATATATATATATATATATATATATATATATATATATATATGTACATTTATATATATATATATAATTATATATATATATATATATATATATATATATATATATATATATATATATATACATATATGTATATATTTTATATATATATATATAATATATATATATAAATATATATACATATATATATATATAATATATATATATATATATATATATATATATATATATATATAATATATATATATATATATATATATAATATATATATATATATATATATATGCAAAACAACCACTCTGAAAGAAAAGAGAAATTCCAAGCGCTTTCGTGACTACTCACATTATCAAGGAACTATATCTATATAGTTCCTGGATAATGTGAGTAGTCACGAAAGCGCTTGGAATTTCTCTATTCTTTCAGAGTGGTTGTTTTTGCATATTCTGAAATCACCTGTTTACTGTCATCTTATTGCATATTAATATATATATATATATATATTATATATATATATATAATATATATATATATATATATATTTATATATATATATATATATATATATATATATATATATATATATATATATATATATATATATATATATAAACACTGATCTCTGGCTGAAGGAGACTCGAACCTACGAACCTTTTAACAAGGTACGCAGTGCTATACCAAACTCAACACACTGGACCAATACCTTGGAGTCCAGCTTGCGCTAGACGTTAATCCAAGGCAGCCAGCTTTCAGGGAGAAGGCTTACAGCTTTTCATCTCATCCCCTGCATGCATCAGCCTTACTAGAGATTTTAACAATGCAAGGAATTCGCAAGAGCAGGCGAAATATAAACAAACACTGATCTCTGGCCGAAGGAGACTCGAACCTACGAACCTAGGAACAAGGTATGCAGTGCTACACCAAACTCCCCACACTAGACCAATACCTTGGAGCCCAGCTTGCGCTAGACTTTAATCCAAGGCAGCCAGCATTCAGGGAGAAGGCTTACAGCTTTTCATCTCATCTCCTGCATGCATCAGCCTTACAAGAGATTTTAACAATGCAAGGAATTCGCAAGAGCAGGCGAAGTATACACAAACACTGATCTCTGGCTGAAGGAGACTCGAACCTACGAACCTTAGGACAAGGTACGCAGTGCTATACCAAACTCACCACACTGGACCAATACCTTGGAGTCCAGCTTGCGCTAGACTTTAATCCAAGGCGGCCAGCTTTCATGGAGAAGGCTTACAGCTTTTCATCTCATCCACTGCATGCATCAGCCTTACTAGAGATTTTAACAATGCAAGGAATTCGCAAGAGCAGGCGAAATATACACAAACACTGATCTCTGGCTGAAGGAAACTCGAACCTACGAACCTTGGAACAAGGTACGCAGTGCTATACCAAACTCACCACACTGAACCAATACCTTGGAGTCCAGCTTGCGCTAGACTTTAATCCAAGGCAGCTAGCTTTCAGGAAGAAGGCTTACAGCTTTTCATCTCATCCCCTGCATGCATCAGCCTTACTAGAGATTTTAACAATGCAAGGAATTCGCAAGAGCAGGCGAAATATACACAAACAGTGATCTCTGGCTGAAGGAGACTCGAACCTACGAACCTTGGAACAAGGTATGCAGTGCTATACCAAACTCACCACACTGGACCAATACCTTGGAGTCCAGCTTGCGCTAGACTTTAATCCAAGGCAGCCAGCTTTCAGGGAGAAGGCTTACAGCTTTTCATCTCATCCCCTGCATGCATCAGCCTTACTAGAGATTTTAACAATGCAAGGAATTCGCAAGAGCAGGCGAAATATACACAAACAGCAGAAGATGAGATGAAAAGCTGTAAGCCTTCTCCCTGAAAGCTGGCTGCCTTGGATTAAAGTCTAGCGCAAGCTGGACTCCAAGTATTGGTCCAGTGTGGTTTAGTTTGGTATAGCACTGCGTACCTTGTTCCAAGGTTGTAGGTCGAGTCTCCTTCGCCCGAATC
>NC_069489.1:8814731-8837231 GCF_026875155.1 Cherax quadricarinatus | reverse complement strand
GAGACGTTGGATTTGGCACACCTAGTTTTTTCCTTAAACAACTTGGAGTGTGGGGTCGAGGGGGCCTTGGGGGGGAGGAAGAGTGTTAACTTTTCCAAGAGAGACATGCACTCCCGGCGGGCACCGGAGCCCAAAAGATTGGTGTCACTGGTGAGGACGGGGCCCCGTGGGGTACCATTGATTCAGTCCTCCACAAACCTGTTAGGACCCCGGGGAAGGTCACATTTGAGGGCTTGGGGCCCTGGTGCTGCGGGGTTCCGGGTGGGGAGGGGGGGGGGCCATGTCAGAGACCCATTTTGAGGGGGTTGCAAATTGGCCGGTGGGGGCGGAAGGCACGGGAATGGCTTCCAGGGGGGGGCGGCGAAAAAGGGCCGAGTGTAAACGGAAGAGAGCGGCATGCCCTCGGACTGACGATGTGGATGTGCTCACTCCGGCACAGCTTTCGGGCAAAAAGTGGGGGTGAAGGGGTTGAGCGGGACCGGGGGGGCCCGGGGGCAAGGGGCATGTGAAAACGATCACGAATGGTGATAAAGAAAAAGGGCGTAAAAGGGGGAAAGGGGAAAAGGGGTGGTGAATCGAAAAAGGCAAACCTCCATTGACAAATTCAAGAGCTCTCTATAAATTTTTAATGGTCTGAAAAATTCTAGGAAGTGTGAATGTTTCATGAGATGCTCTTATATGGTGTAAAAGAGTGTTGTGCAAGGCACAACCCAACCCGGGTTTTGTATGTTGAGATTGGGGGAAAACTGTATATACGGCACATCAACAAATTAAAAGGAGGATGGTTTTTGGGGGGG
Organism: Cherax quadricarinatus; assembly: GCF_026875155.1. Lineage (NCBI taxonomy): Eukaryota > Metazoa > Arthropoda > Malacostraca > Decapoda > Parastacidae > Cherax > Cherax quadricarinatus. The sequence goes on along the minus strand of NC_069489.1, from coordinate 8,836,434 downwards.
GGAGGCCCCGTTTACTGTACATCATTGTGAGGAGGGGGGTTTGGGGGAGGGTTTTAAAGAGGGGAGGGACAGGGAAAGAAAAATGTCTTTTGGTGTGTTTATGGCCCGGGGCGAGGGGGGACAGTCGAGTGAAGAATGAGTTTGTACGTGAAGTTTTTGGTGTATCATTAGGTCGTTTCCAGCATTACGGGTGGGAGGGGACGGGAATTCGTTATACCCGCAAGGATTGGAACCAGGGGAGCGGAATTGTTCTGGCGTTCTGAGGGACCGTTAACCCGGGGTGGGGTTGGTGGATGTAGAGGGGGGGCGGGCGGGGGAGGGCGCACCCCTTTTGTGAGGCAGGGTATGCTGCACGCTGGACAGGAATTACTGACAAGGAAAGCTGTGGTGCGGGGTGGGGGTTTTTTGGATGTTTTTTTTCTGATATAGAGGTTTTTTGGGGTGGTTTGGGGAGGGAGGGTCGGCCGAACAGGTATAAGATTATTGGAAATGAATGTTTGGTTGCTTCAAGATTTTGAGGGGGGGGCCTTTTTGCACAAGGGGTGGAAAGGTTAGGGGGGGAGGAAAAAAGGGGGGATGTTGAGATGGTGGATTGACGGGAAAACGAGGATTCAGAGTTCTATGTCCAACGGGGAAGGCACGAGAATCATTTGGGCTTTGGGCTTATTGGGTACTTTGAGGGCATTTAAAGGGGAGTACATAGAAGGAAGGGGGGGTGGGAGCCCCGGGCTGACATAGAAGGAGTGAAGGAACGCCTAAGGGAAGTGCAAAAGAGGGTTTGTGCGGCAAGGGTTTTGGGGGGGTTGGGGGATCATGGGGTGATAACCACGGCGTGTTCCTGCGGGGGCGGGGGCCCCGGCGCGTTGCAATGGAAATGGGGGGTTTTGAGAGTTCTTGGGGGACATAAAAGGGTATAGGGGGGGACAAGATTGGTGACAACGGAGGGGATGGGGGGGTAGTTGATTCTTGGTTAGGCACATATGAGGAGTGTGGGTGTGAGGGGGGGGGCTTTAAGAGAGACGGGGGGTGGGGTGGGAGTGTGTGGAAGGGATGACAGGGAACAGTTACAGGGGCCTATGGGAGGAAGGAGGTTTTGGACCTTTAATGAGTATGAGCGGGGGTAAGGCACCGGGGATAGAGGGCTGCCTGCGGGTTTTACATACAGCTTGGGGGGATAAAAAAGATTTTTGGTGCAATTTTTTAATATCATAAAAGAGAGGGGTGCTTTGGGGACCTTTTGCACAACAGCACAGTTTTTTGGTCCAAAGGGTGAAAGTATGACTGAGAGATTACCGGAGAAACCTCAGGTGCAGACTACAAATTTTTTGAAAAAATTTTAGTAATCTTTTTTTTAAAAAAGGTCATTGGAAAGGAATAGTGGGGGGTTTAAATAGGGATTCCGGGGAGATAAATGTTGAGGGGCAGGGGGTTAATTAAAGGTTTATTGAGGGTCCCAAGAGGGGGAACGTGGGGTTTTGGCTTGGGAGGAGAAGGGCATAGACAGTGTCGAGGGGGAGGCTCTGTGGAAAATCGGAGTGCAAGGGTTCGGGGGGACTTTGGGAAATTTGGGGCGCGCTTTATACGGGAAGCTGGGATGGGTACAGATAAATGGGAGGGTGGGGTTGCATGTGAAAATGGGCAGGGGATTGGGGCAAGGTTTGCCCGTTGTCAAAAATATTTTTGCATTTTTACAGAACCGTTTTATGGGCATGGAAAAAGGGTATACAGGAGGGGGTAAGGGAGGACATACGGGTGGGAGTCCCGTATCATAGGTTACGTTGATGACACAACTTCCTAGTGAGTGGGAGGGGGGGATTGGGGGGTTGGAAGAGTTTTTAATGTTTTTGGGGTGGCAACAGGTATGGCAGTGAATGTGCACAAATCAAGCTATGATATTGGGGGAATGGGGTGGGAGGAGGGGGGGGTGGGGGAGGTGGAGTGCGTGGGCCTGGTGAAAATTTTGTGGAGTTTTATATGGGTAATGCTCAATGGGAGGGGAATAATTCAAAAGGGTTTTTGGGAGATAGGGTATTGGGGATTTTAGGATTGAGGCCGACACATTATCACCCAAGGGGCATTTTGGCAATGTGCTTTTTTTACAGTAAAAAATGGCATGTGGCAGCTTTGTCCCTTTGGTGTTGGGGATGCCGGAATTGTTGAGCAGATTTTCCCTTTTATCTGGGGTTCGGGAGCATTGGTTGAAAAGAGAGGGGTAAAACCCTTCCGTGGCCTTGGGGGGCTGGGGTTAATTCATTTTGGGAAAAAAGGGGTTAAGTGTGTATATTTAAACATGGGTTTCTAAGGGCTCGGGGGGAAGGGGGTGGAGGGTTGGGGGTGCTGCAGGGAAAACTTTGAGATGGTGGAAGGGACAAGATTTGGAGTGGGGGGGATTGTTGCTCTATTGATGATGGTCAAGAGCCGAGAAAAATGCGGGTAGGGGCCATGGGGGGAAGATATGGCCTAGGGGGGTATGGGAACGGAAGGAGTGTACCCGATGTACGCATGGGAAGACTTTTGGGGCCGATTAAAAAAGGGGAAGTATCCGGCCCCGCTGAGGGGGGGAATGTATAGGTTTCTTCACGGAATATTGCCGTTGGGGTTTTTTTTTAAAAAGAATAGGCGAATAAGGGGGGGTGGGGGGTGTCGGTTTGTGGGTAGATAATCACTTTTCAGTAGTTTATTTTTGTGAAAACCTAGGATTGTGCGGGGGTGGTTAGGGAAAGTAATCCGGTTTGTGGGGGGGAAAAGGGTTTCGGTTTTGAGAGCGCTTAGTTTAGATGTAGGTGGGTTGGGGGGAAAAGGTTTAAAGGGGGTGGGTTACTTAAAAAGGGTTGATTTTTTGTATATATTGGGCAATGAGAGACAAAGGGGCGGGGAACGTGGGTGGCCTACGCATCCTTTTTTAGAAAAAGTGTCGCAAAGGGAAATATAGGTAGGGGGGGAGAGGGAAATTTTTCGGGGGCTACAGGGGACTTTCTTTGAGGGTTTATGGCTTTAAGCGGCAGGGGGAAGAACGGCTGGCCTTTCCCCGGAAGGGGGGGGTTTGCAGAGGCGATTGTTGGGTGGAATTGTGTGAGGGAAAGGAGTTAGGTGATATTTTATGGATATTCAATGAATGTTTTGGGGTTTTTTTTTTGAAAACCGATGATTATAATTTACTAAGGATTCCTTCAGCTTTGAAGGGTGTACATAAGCATGTTAGTATAAACATATTTTAACCCGTAAATTTTACATGTCTACCTATATATAAAATGTAACTTGTCATAATTTAAAGGGGGTTTTATACCTGTTTTCTAACTAGTGGAACGTTTTGGTATTTATAAATGTGATCTTGCCGGGGTTTTTTTGCTTTTATATTTTTACAGAGGTTTTTTTTTTTACATTTTCATTTTAAAATGTAAGGAAGATTTTTGATCTTTTGTATTGCCAGGTGAAAATGGCAGTTTTTTTTTTTTTTTTTTTTTTTTTGGGGGGGGGGGAGGATTTAAGTAATCTCTGCAATAGCAGGGCAATGTGAACACATGTCAAAAAAATTTTGATTCTAATGTTTCCATTCTCTTAGGAGTGAAAAATTTATCTCCCCGGGAGGTAAATAAACTGTCTCAGGAGGGGAAAAATGTTAAAATTTATTTTATTGTGGGGAGGTTTTTGGTGTAGCGTGTTTTTAGGGTGATTATAAAAATGCTAATTACTACAAAACTGTTGGTGGTTATAGTGGGGACGGCAGACACAGTTATAGGGAGTGGGGGGGGGGGGGTTGAAGTGTCGCGGTAGTGTCTTTAAACCCCCCACCGTGCACGTATTTAAATTATTCCATAGGTATATGAGGGGAGGGGGGATTGTGTTCTATGGTGGATGGACCATCAGGGCAGAATTTCCTTTTATTTTAGTGTCGCCGTTTAGCTGGCTGGGTTGTGTTTATATTATATTGTCATGAAGTTTTTAAAGTTTTTTTCAAAAGTTATGTAAAAGAGTTTTTGTCACTGGTATTAAGGTGAAAGTTGACTTTTCATGGGGGGGGGGGTTTAAACTTTAGGTGGTTTTTATGTTATGTTGTATATTTAGTATATATAATTTGTATATTTGGGATATATAATATGTATATTATGTTTATGGACCACCTTTTTATGTGAACACAGTACGTACAAAGCGTGTTTGATTTGATGCCAGCAGCCAGTTCTGTCATTATATATTTGGGTTCTTCAGTACGTGTAGTCACGTTTATTAAATTTTTTCACTGCCTTTTTTCTTTTTACATATTGATTAGACCCATATTTTTGTACCTGAGTTTTTAAAAAAAATATAAAAAAAAAAAAAAAAGAAAAAATAATAATAAAAGCATTAAACACTACTACTACACTACTATACTCATACTATTTCTACTCTACTACTACTACTGCTACTACTACTTCAACTACTACTACTACTAATACTACAATTTCTACTACTACCACTACTACCTACTGCTACTACTTCTACTACTATTGCTTCTACTACTACTACTACCACTACTATACTACTACTACCACTGCTACTACTACTACTCTACTACTAATACTACTACTACTACTTATACTTCCACTACTACTACTTCCACTTCTACTACTACTACTACTTACTGCTACTACTAATATTAACAAACTACTACTACTACTATATTTTAACTACTTCTACTACCTTACTGCTGCTACTACTACTAATAATAACAATATATGACTAATATATTTAAAATTATTTATATTGCAGGTAAGACTGCTCTTCACATAGCAGCTGCGGCTGGTCATATAGATTGTGTGAAGATCCTTCTGGCGGCTTCTGATCCCAACTGTCAGGATGATGATGGATGGACACCTCTACACTATGCAGCGAATTGCAACCATTCTGGAGTTCTTCAGGTTTTATTAAACGATTCACGATGTGATCCGTCACTTCCTTCTAAAGTAAAAGGTATTGTCCTAAAATTTCGTTTTCCTTAATAAAGTCTGCCTCCATAACTATGCCTTTGTCTATATTGTGAGTGTGTTTGTACTTTTCTATGTGTATGTAATAAACATTATATGGTTACAAGGGTTGAGTCTCAGCTGCTGCCCTAATTTTCTTGTTGCCACTTACCAGATTCTATTTTACAAACATCTTTATCTAGTCCATTCCTCTTCCTGACCATCCTGGGTTCAAATTATGTCTTGAATTCTTCATATCTCTTCTGTATATTACCTTCTCTAATCTTTCAAACAGTCAAACTCTGTCTATCATCTAAATTCCCTACAAGTATTTGTATAGTTATTCAACGTCTCCACTTGTTCTTGTATCAAATGCTTGAACCCCTTAACTGGGGACTATTCTTGCTGATATATCAAGTGTTAGTTAAACTCTAGTGTTGAATATTCCAAAATGGGCATGACAAATATTATATAGAGGGTTTCGAATGATGGTTGAGATTCCTGAAGCTACTCTTAGATTTATGAACAAAAAAGTTTTGGTTAGAGAGGATTTTCGTTTGTTGGTGACTCTGGTGATATGTTTGAAACTATGCTCACTCTGGTATCCAGTCGACTTGACTGATCACCAAAAGTCATATCCGTGTATTTCGTGAGATTCAATTCAAAACAAGGGGTTGGCCAAAATAATGGAAACACCTTGAAATTTTAAACAAATTTATCGTAATATGGTGTACGACCATTTTTGGCAGTAATTACTGCTTGAATTCTACGAGGAATTGATTCATACAATGTTTGAATAGATTCTAGGGGTATTTTTGTCCATTCTTCAAATAAAACAATCTCCAGCTAGTTAAGTGATGATGGTGTTGCAACCATAGGATGAAGATGATCTGCTAAAATGTTTAAATAATCTTAACTTTTAATTCTGCCATGAAGGGCAACCACTGGGCCTGCAGATTTCCAAGATATAGCACCCCAAATCATCAGAGAACCTCCTCCTTGTTTAACAATTGGAAGAAGACAGTCGGGATCATATGCTTCTTTTGGCTGTCTCCACACGTATACTCGGCTTGAGGTTGGAAATAATGACTCGTTGGAGAAAAATAAAATTCTTCCAGTGGTCTAAGGACCACTGGAAGAATTTTTACACCACTCTACATGCTTTTCAACGTTGGTTTTTGAAAGTAAGGGTTTCCTAATTGCAGTTCTCGCATAAAATCCAACATTATGAAGTTCCCTTTTTTCAGTTTTTGTGGAAACTGGGTTATGGAGGTGCTCATTAAGCTCTGCTGCAGTTTTGGATGCTGTAGTCTTATGATCCTTTCTAACAATCCGTGAAAGAGTTCGACGATCACTATCTGACAGGTTTCGCTTCCTTCCAGAGTTTTTCTTTGATGAAGAGGTTTCCCCATCTTTTGCAAAGGCTGTCATCACCTTCGAGACAATACCTTTTGATAAACCAAAAAGTCCAGCTGTTTCCGTTACGCTACAACCACTCATACGAGCACCAACAATTCGAACCCATTCAAAGTCTGACAGATCTATCATTTTAGGGATTTTTGCTAATTCGTCTTCATAAATCTGTAAAAAAATAAAATTTTCAGCAAAAAGGAATAAGAAAGACTAATAATAAATCATAAAAACACAAAAATAACAATATTTCATGATTTTATACACGTTACAAAATTATTATGAGAAGATGCTAGGTGTTTCCATTATTTTGTCGACCATCAATAATATATATATAAATATACAGATATATTTATATGAATATATATATATTTATATTATACATATACATATATATATATATATAATATATATATAAATATATATATATATATAATATATATATATATATATATATATTATATATATATATATATATATAGTATATATATGTGTGTATACAAATATATATATAAATATATATATATATAAATATATATATATATAAATATATATATATATATATATATATATATTATATATATATATATAATATATATATATATATACATAATTATATATAATAAAATATTTATATATATATATATATATATCTATATATATAATAATTATATATATAATGTGTGTGTATATATACATACATATATATATATATATATATATAAATATATATATATATAATATATATATATATATATATATATATATATTATATAAACACTGATCTCTGGCTGAAGGAGACTCGAACCTACGAACCTTGGAACAAGGTACGCAGTGCTATACCAAACTCACCACACTGGACCAATACCTTGGAGTCCAGCTTGCGCTAGACTTTAATCCAAGGCAGCTAGCTTTCAGGGAGAAGGCTTACAGCTTTTCATCTCATCCACTGCATGCATCAGCCTTACTAGAGATTTTAACAATGCAAGGAATTCGCAAGAGCAGGCGAAATATACACAAACAGCAGAGGATGAGATGAAAAGCTGTAAGCCTTCTCCCTGAAAGCTGGCTGCCTTGGATTAAAGTCTAGCGCAAGTTAGACTCCAAGGTATTGGTCCAGTGTGGTGAGTTTGGTATAGCACTGCGTACTTTGTTCCAAGGTTCGTATGTTCGAGTCTTCTTCAGCCATAGATCAGTGTTTGTGTATATTTCGCCTGCTCTTGCGAATTCCTTGCATTGTTAAAATCTCTAGTAAGGTTTGATGCATGCAGGGATAGATGAAAAGCTGTAACCTCTCCCTGAAAGCTGGCTGCCTTGGATTAAAGTCTAGCGCAAGCTGGACTCCAAGGTATTGGTCCAGTGTGGTGAGTTTGGTATAGCACTGCGTACCTTGTTCCAAGGTTCGTAGGTTCTAGTCTCCTTCAGCCAGAGATCAGTGTTTGTGTATATTTCGCCTGCTCTTGCGAATTCTTTGCATATAATATATATATATATATATATATATATATATATATATATATATATATATATATATAATATATATATATATATATATATATATATATATATATATATATATATACATATATTATATAATATATATATATATATATATATATATATATATATATATATATATATATATATATATATATGTCGTGCCGAATAGGCAGAACTTGCGATCTTGGCTTAAATAGCAACGTTCATCTTGCCATATATGACAAGTGAAAATTTGTGCATGCAATAATTTCGCCAAAATCATTCTGAACATAACGAAAAAAAATATATTTCACTGTGTTTGTTTAGCATTAAATTATTGTAAACAAATGTAAAATATATTTAGTTGGGTTACTGTAAAATCAATTGTTCTTGTTATAATAATGTTAGGTAAGTTTTCTAAGATTCTTTTGCTGCAAATTTAAAATTTTTTACATTAACATTAATGAAAAATATATATCTTTAAGCATATAAGAGAAAATTTTAGAGAGGACTTAATTTTAAATGAGTTCATATACACAAACACTGATCTCTGGCTGAAGGATACTCGAGCCTATGAGCCTTGGAACAAGGTACGCAGTGCTATACCAATCTCACCACACTGTACAATACTCTGGCGTCTAGCTTGCGCTAGACGTTTGATCCAAGGCAGCCAACTTTTAGGGAGAAGGCTTACAGCTTTTCATCTGAGCCCCTGCATGCATCAACCTTACTAGAGAGTTTAACAATGCAAGGAATTCGCAAGAGCAGGCGAAATATACAAAAACACTGATCCCTGGCTGAAGGAGACTCGTACCTGCGAACCTTGGAACACGGTATGCAGTTGCTATACCAATCTCACCACATTGGATAATACCCTGGCGTCCAGTTTTTGCTAGACGTTTGATCCAAGGTAGCCAGCTTTCAGGGAGAAGGCTTACAGCTTGTCATTTCATCCCCTGCATGTATCAGCCTTACCAGAGAGTTTAAAAATGCAAGGAATTCGCAACAACAGGCGAAATATACACAAACACTGATCTCTGGCTGAAGGAGACTCGAAACTAAGTACTACTACTACTACTTGTGCTACTTGTACTACTGCTACTACTACTACTACTACTACTACTACTTCTACTACTACCACTACTACTACTACTACTACTACTACTACTACTACTACTACTTCTACTACTACCACTACTACTACTACTACTATTACTAATACTTCCACTACTACTACTGCTACTACTACTGCTACTACTGCTACTACTTCTTCTTCTACTACTACTACTACTACCACAACTACTTCTACTACGACTACCACTACTACTTTCTACTACTGCTATACTTCTACCACTACTACTACTAATACTACTACTACTACATCTACTACTACTGCTTCTACTTCTACTACTACTACTATTACCACTACTACTACTACCATTACTACTACTACTTCTTCTACTACTACTACTAATACTACTACTACCAATACTACTACTATTACTACTACGACTACTACTACTTTTACTACTACTGCTACTACTTCTACTACTGCTACTACTACTACTACTACTACTACTGCTGCTACTACTTCTACTACTACTACCACTACTTCTACTTCCACTACTACTACTACTACTCCTACTACTACTACCACTACTACTACTAATACTAGTACTACTACTACTTCTACTACTACTACCACTACTACTTCTACTACTAATACTACTTCTACTAATACATCCTATACTACTTCTACTGCTACTACTGCTACTATTACTATTACTACTATTACTACTACTTTTGCTACTACTACTAGTACTACAACTACTACTACTTCTACTACTACTACTACTACTTCTACTACTACTTCAACTACTAATACTACTTATACTACTTCTACTAACTACTACTGCTACTACTACTACTACTTTTTACTGCTACTACTACTACTGCTATTTTTACTACTATTACTACTATTACTACTACTACTACCACTACTACTACTACCACTACTACTACTACTTTTGCTACTACTACTAGTACTACTACTACTACTACTACATCTACTACAACTACTACTTCTACTTCTACTACTACAAATACTACTATTACCTCTACTACTACTACTGCTACTACTACAACTACTACTACTACTACTACTACTACTATTTCTGCTACTACTACTACTACTTTTACTACTACTACTACTACTACTACTACTTCTACTACTACTACTACCACTACTACTTCTAGTACTACTACTACTACTTCTAATGGAACAACTACTTCTACTTCTACTACTGCTACTACTACTGCCGCTACTACAACTTCTACTACTACTACTACTACTAGTACTTCTATTTCTACTACTACTACTACATCTGCTACTACTACTACTACTGCTGCTACTACTACTATTACTACTACTTCTACTACTTCTTCTTCTACTACTACTACTACTACTACTTCTACGACTACTACTTCTACTACTACTACTACTACTACTACTACTACTACTACTACTTCTGCTACTACTACCACTACCGCTACTATTACTACTACTACTACTACTACTACTACTTCTACTTCTACTACTACTTCTGCTGCCACTACTACTACTACTACTTCTACTACTTCTACTACTACTACTACTACTACTGCTTTTACTACTTCTACTACTACTACTACTACTACTTCAACTGCTACTACTACTACTACTACTACTACTAATACTACTTCTACTACTACTACTACTACCACTACTACTACTACTACTACTACTACTACTACTACAACTAATACTACTTCTACTACTATTAGTACTTCTACCACTACTACTGTTACTACTACTACTACTACTACTACTACTACTTCTACTACTACTACTCCTGCTTTACTACTACTTCTACTACTAATACTACTACTACTTCTGCTACTTCTACTTCTACTACTACATCTACTCCTACTACTACATCTACTACTACTACTACTACTACTTACTACTACTACTGCTACTACTACCACTACTACTACAACTATTTCTACTACTACTACTATTGCTACTTCTACTATTACTACTACTACTACTGCTTCTACTACTACTACTTCTACTTCAACTACTACTGCTACTACTACTACTAATGCTACTTCTACTACTACTACTACTACTACTACCACTACTACTACTACTACTACTACTACTACTACTATTACTACTTCTACCACTACTACTGTTACTACTACTACTACTACTATTAACACTACTACTACTACTACTACTACTACTTCTACTACTACTACTGCTCTACTACTATTTCTACTACTACTACTACTACCACTTCTGCTACTTCTACTTCTACTACTACATCTACTACTACTACTACTATCTACTACTACTACTACTTCTGCTACTACTACCACTACTACTACAACTATTTCTAACTACTATACTACTACTTCTACTATTACTAACTACTACTACTGCTTCTACTACTACTACTACTACTTCTACTATTACTACTACTACTACTGCTTCTACTACTGCCACTACTACTAACTACTACTACTACTACTACTACTACTACTACTTCTACTACTACTAATACTAATACTACTACTACTGCCTACTAATTCTACAACTACTATTTCTACAACTACTACTACTACACTAACTACTACTCTACTGCTTACTACTACACAACTACTCATACAACAACTACTACTACTACTAACTTACACTACTACTGCTTCTAAATACTAATGCTACTACTACTGCTACTACAACTACTTCTACTACTATCTACTACTAATAATAATAATAATAATCTGCTACTACTACTACTACTACACCACAACCACTACAGCGAATACAACTACTTACTACAACTACTACTTCTACTACCTTAACTACTACTACTACTACAACAACTACTACTTCTTCTACTACTTCATCTATTACTACTCTTCTGGCTGCTTCTACTAACAAATACTACAACTACTACTACTACTAACTTCTATACTACTTCTACACTTCTAGTTACTATAGCTTTCTACTACTATCTGGCTACTACTACCACTACAAATACTACTAATACTACCCTACTACTACTACACTACAACTACTACTACTACTACTATTTCTGCTTCTACTAACAACTACTTCTACTACTACACTACTACTACTACTACTACTCCACTACTTTCTACAACTAGTACAATCCTCACTGCTACTCTAACTACTAACACAAATACTACTACTACTACTAACTACTACTACTACTACTTCTACTACTACTACTTCCACTGCATCTGCTACTACTAACACTAAATAAAAAAATAATACAATACTACTACTCAAACTACTATACTTTTCAACTACTACTGACTACTACATCCACTAACAACGCTACTATACTACTAATAAAAATAATACTAATACTACTACAATACTATTTACTACTAAAACTTCTACTACTCTCCTGCAGACTACTACTAATAATAAAACAATATAATGACTAATATTATACAAAATAATTTATTTGCAGGTGAGACTGCTCTTTCACGAGCAGCTGCGGATGGTCCATTATAGATGTGTGAAGATCCTTCTAGCTGCTACTGATCCAACTTCAGGATGATGATGGACTGACACCTCTACACTGTGCAGCGAGTCGCAACCAATCAGAGTTCATCAAGATTTTATTAAAGATTCTCGCTGTGATCCGTCACTTCCTTCTAAAGTAAAAGGTATTGTCCTAAAAATTTCGTTTTCCTTAATAAAGTCTGCCTCCATAACTATGCCTTTGTCTATATTGTGAGTGTGTTTGTACTTTTCTATGTGTATGTAATAAACATTATATGGTTACAAGGGTTGAGTCTCAGCTGCTGCCCTAATTTTCTTGTTGCCACTTACCAGATTCAATCTACAAACATCTTTATCTAGTCCATTCCTCTTCCTTTCCATCCTGAGTTTAAATTATGTCTTTAATTCTTCATATCTCTTCTGTATATTACCTTCTCTAATCTTTCAAACAGTCAAACTCTGTCTATCATCTAAATTCTCTTAAAGTATTTTGTATAGTTATTCAACGTCTCCGAGTGTTAGTTAAACTCTAGTGTTGCATATTTCAAAATGGGCATGACAAATATTATATAGAGGGTTTCGAATGATGGTTGAGATTCCTGAAGCTACTCTTAGATTTATGAAAAAAAAACAAGTTTTGTCTACAGAGGATTTTCGTTTGTTGGTGACTCTGGTGATATGTTTGAAACTATGCTCACTCTGGTATCCGGTCGACTTGACTTATCACCAAAAGTCATATCCTTGTATTTCGTGAGATTCAATTCAAAACAAGGGGTTGGACAAAATAATGGAAACACCTTGAAATTTTAGAGAAATTCATCGTAATATGGTGTACGGCCATTTTTGGCAGTAATTACTGCTTGAATTCTACAAGGAATTGATTCATACAATGTTTGAATAGATTCTTGAGGTATTTTTTTCCATTCTTCAAATTAAACAGTCTCCAGTTCCTTAAGTGATGTTGCAACCATAGGATGAAGTTGATCTGCTAAAATGTTTAAATAATCTTAACTTTTAATTCTGCCATGAAGGGCAACCACTGGGCCTGCAGATTTCCAAAACATAGCACCCCAAATCATCAGAGAACCTCCTCCGTGTTTAACAATTGGAAGAAGACAGTCGGGATCATATGCTTCTTTTGGCTGTCTAAACACGATTACTCGGTCTGAGGTTGGAAATAAGGTGAAAGATGACTCGTCGAAGAAAAATAAAATTCTTCCAGTGGTCTAAGGACCACTATTCATGATTTTTACACCACTCTACATGCATTTCAACATTGGTTTTTGAAAGTAAAGGTTTCCTAATTGCAGTTCTCGCATAAAATCCAGCTTTATGAAGTTCCCATCTTACAGTTTTTGTGGAAACTGGGTTATGGAGGTGTTCATTAAGCTCTGCTGCAGTTTTGGATGCTGTAGTCTTATGATCCTTTCTAACAATCCGTGAAAGAGTTCGACGATCCCTGTCTGACAGGTTTCGCTTCCTTCCAGAGTTTTTCTATGATGAAGAGGTTTTCCTATCTTTTGCAAAGGTTGTCATCACCTTCGAGACAATACCTTTTGATAAACCCAAAAGTCCAGCTGTTTTCGTTACGCTACAACCACCCATACGAGCACCAACAATTCGAACCCATTCAAAGTCTGACAGATCTATCATTTTAGGGATTTTAGTTAATTTCTCTTCATAAATCTGTAAAAAAATAACATTTTCAGCAAAAATGAATAAGAAAGACTAATAATAAATCAAAAAAGCACAAAAATAGCAAAATTTCATGATTTTATACATGTTATAAAATTATTATGAGAAGATGCTAGGTGTTTGAATTTGTCGACCAACAATTATAATAATATATATATATATGTGTATATTAATATATATAAATATATATATAATATATATATAATATATATATATATATATATATATAACATATATATATATATAATATAATATATATATATAATATATAAATATATATATATATATATATAAATAAACAATGATCTCTGGCTGCAGGAGACTCGAACCTACGAACCTTAGGACAATGCATGCAGTGCTTTAAAAATCTACCCACACTGGACAATACCCAGGCGTCCAGCTTGCGCTACACTTTTGATCCAAGGCAGCCAGCTTTCAGGGAGAAGGCACTGCAGTGGTGTAACACAGCCCACCACCCGCCCACCTGAGCATTGCAGTGCTGTTGTAACACTACCCACCACCCACCCACCTAACCACTGCAGTGTTGGTGTAACACCGACCACCACCCTCCCACCCGAGCACTGCAGTGTTGGTGTAACACCACCTACCAACCGCACACCCGACCACTGCAGTGTTGGTGAAACTCAGCCAACCACCCACCCACACGAGCACTGCAGCGGTGTAACACCGCGCACCACCCGCCCACTTGAGCACTGCAGTGGCGTAACACCGCACACACACCCGCCCACCCGAACACTGCAGGATTGGTGTAACACCGCCCATCACCCGCCCACCAGAGCACTGCAGTGTTGGTGTAATACTGCCCACCACCTGCCTACCTAAGCACTGCAGTGTTGGTGTAACACCACCCACCACATGCCACCCCGTGCACTGCAGTGTTCGTGTAACACCGCTCACAACCAGCTGACCCAAGCACCGATGTGTTGGTGTAACACCGCCGACCACCCACCTACCCGAGCACTGCAGTGTTGGTGCAACACTGCCCACCATCCGCCCACCTGACCAGTGCATTGTTGGTGTAACACCACCCACCACCCACCCACACGACCACTGCAGTGTTGGTGTAACACCACCCACCACCTGCCCACCCGACCACTGCAGTGTTGGTGTAACACCACCCACCACCCGCCAATCCGTCCACTGCAGTGTTGGTGTAACACCACCCACCACCCTCCCACCCGAGCACTGCAGTGTTGGTGTAACACCGCCCACCATCCGCCCATCCCGACCACTGCAGTGTTGGCGTAACACAGCCCATCACCCACCCACACGAGCACTGCAGTGGTGTAACACCGCCCACCACCCGCCCATTTGAGCACTGCAGTGGCGTAACACAGCACAATCTCCCGCCAACCCGAACACTGTACTGTTGGTGCAACACCGCCCACCATCCGCCCACCCGACCACTGTTGTGTTGGTGTAACACCACCCACCACCTGCCTCCCGACCACTGCAGTGTTGGTGTAACACCACCCACCACCCGCCAACCCGTCCACTGCAGTGTTGGTGTAACACCGCCCGACACCCGCCAACCCGACCACTGCCGTGTTGGTGTAACACCGCCCAACACCCGCCCACCCGTCCACTGCAGTGTTGACGTAACAAGCCCACCACCCGCCCACAAGACCACTGAAGTTTTGGTGAAACTCCACCCACCCCCCACCCACCCGATCATTGCAGTGGTGTAACACCACCCACCAAACGCCCACCCGACCACTGGAGTGTTGGTGTAAGACCGCCCACCACCCACCCATCCGAGCATTGCAGTGGTGTAACACCGCCCAATACCCGCCCACCAGAGCACTGCAGTGGCACGACACCGACCACCACCAGCCCACCAGAGCACTGCAGTGTTTGTGTAACACCGCCCACCACCTTCCCACCCGAACACTGCAATGTTGATGAAACACCGCCCACCACACGCCCACCCGACCACTGTTGTGTTGGTGTAACACCACCCACCACCCGCCAACCCGTCCACTGCAGTGTTGGTGTAACACCACCCACCACCTGCCCACCCGAGCACTGCAGTGTTGGTGTAACACCGCCAACCACCCGCCCACCCGAGCACTGCAGTGTTGGTGTAACACCACCGACCACCCGCCCACCCGAGCACTGCAGTGTTGGTGTAACACCACCCACCAACCGCCCACCCGACCACTGCAGAGTTGGTGTAACCCAGCCCACCACCAACCCTCCCTAGCACTGCAGTTGTGTAACACCGCCCACCACCCACCCACCCGAACATTGCAGTGTTGGTGTAACACCGCCCACCACCTGCCCAACCTAGCACTGCAGTGTTGGTGTAACACTGCCCACCACCCGCCCACCTAAGCACTGCAGTGTTGGTGTAACACCACCCACCAACCGCCCACCCGAGCACTGCAGTGTTTGTATAACACCAGATAACACCCGCCCAACAGACACTGCAGTGTTGGTGTAACACCACCCATCAGCCTCCCACCCGGGCAATGCAGTGTTTTTGTAACACCGCCCACCAACCGCCCACCCGACCACTGCAGAGTTGGTGTAGTACCGCCCACCAACCGCCCACCAGACCACTGCAGAGTTGGTGTAACAGCCCACCACCAACCCACACGAGCACTGCAGTGGTGTAACATCGCGCACCACCCGCCCACTTGAGCACTGCAGTGGCGTAACACTGCATACTCCGGCCCACCTGAACACTGCAATGTTGGTGTAACACCGCCCACAACCCGCCAACCCGTACAGTGCAGTGTTGATGTAACACCGCCCACCAACCGCCCACCCGCCCACCCGCCCACTGCAGCCCACCACCCTCCCACCCGAGCACTGCAGTGGCATAACCCTGGCACACCACATGCCCACCCGAGCACTGCAGTGTTGGTGTAACACCGCCCACCACCTGCCCAACCTACACTGCAGAGTTGGTGTAACACCGCCCACCACCCGCCCCACCCGCCCACCCGAGCACTGCAGTGTTGGTGTAACACTGCCCACCACCTGCCCACTTAAGCACTGCAGTGTTGGTGCAACACCACCCACCAACCGCCCACCCGAGCACTGCAGTGTTTGTGTAACACCAGCCAACACCCACCCAACAGACACTGCAGTGTTGGTGTAACACCACCGACCACCCTCCCACCCTAGCACTGCATTGTTGGTGTAACACCGCCCACCAACCGCCCACCCGGCCACTGCAGTGTTGGTGTAACACTGTCCACCACCCAGCCACCCGAGCTCTGCAGTGGAGTAACACAACCCACCACCCGCCCACCCGACCACTGCAGTTGCGTCACACCGCCCACACACCCGCCCACCCGAGCACTGCATTGTTGGTGTAACACCGCCCACCACCCTCCCAAACGAGCACTGCAATGTTAATGCAACACCGCCCACCACCCAACAACCAGAATACTGCAGTGTTGGTGTAACACCACCCACCAACCGCCCACCTGGCAACTGCAGTCTTGGTGTAACACAGCCCACCACCCACCCACCCGAGCATTGCAGTGTTTGCGTGACACCGCCCACCACCCGCCCACCACCCTCCACTACCCGCCCACCCGACCACTGCAGTGTTTGTGTAACACCGCCCACCACTCACCCACCTGAGTATTGCAGTGGTGTCACTCCGCCCAATACCAGCCCACCCGAGCACTGCAGTGGTGTAACACCGACCACCACCCGCCCACCTGAACACTGCAGTGTTGGTGTAACACCACCCATCAGCCTCCCACCCGGGCAATTCAGTGTTGGTGTAACACCGCCTACCAACCGCCCACCCGACCACTGCAGAGTTGGTGTAACACAGCCCACCACCAACCCACACGAGCACTGCAGTGGCGTAACACTGCACACACCGGCCCACCTGAACACTGCAGTGTTGGTGTAACACCGCCCACAACCCGTCCACCCGAGCACTCCAGTGTTAGTGTAACACCACCCACCACCCGCCAACCCGCACAGTGCAGTGTTGGTGTAACACAGCTCACAACCCGCTCGCCCGAGCAATGATGTGCTGGTGTAACACCCCCCACCACCCACCCACCCGAGCACTGCAGTATTGGTGCAACACCGCCCACCATCCGCCCACCCGAACACTGCCAGCGTTGGTGTAACACCCCCACCACCCACCCACCCGAACACTGCCAGCGTTGGTGTAACATCACCCACCACCGACCAACCAGACCACTGCAGTGTTGGTGTAACACCACCCACCACCCACCCACCAGACCACAGCAATATTGGTGTAACACCACCCAACAGCTGCCCACCCGACCACTGCAGTGTTGGTGTAACACCACCCATCACCCGCCAACCCGTTCACTGCAGTGTTGGTGTAACACCGCCCACCACTTGCTCAACACCCGCTCACCCGACCACTGCAGTGTTGGTGCAACAATGCCCACCACCCACCCTGAGCATTGCAGTGGTGTAACACCGCCCACCACCTGCCCAAACGAACACTGCAGTGTTGGTGCAACAATGCCCACCACCCACCCTGAGCATTGCAGTGGTGTAACACCACCCACCACCCGCCACCCAGTTCACTGCAGTGTTGGTGTAACACCGCCCACCACCCCCCCCCCCCCGACCACTGCAGTGTTGGTGTAACATCGCCCACCACCCGCCCACCCGACCACTGCAGTGTTGATGTAACACCGTCCTCCACCCGCCCACCCGACCACTGCAGTGATGGTGTAACACAACCCACCCCCACCCACCCGAGCATTGCAGTGGTGTAACATCGCCCTCCACCCGCCCAACGGAGCACTGCAGTGGCGTAACACCACCCATAACACGCCCACCCGAGCACTGCAGTGTTGGTGTAACACCACCCACCAACCGCCCACCCGAGCAATGCAGTGTTGGTGAAACACCACCGAACACCCTCCCACCCGAGCACTGCATTGTTGGTGTAACACCGCCCACCACCCACCCACCCAGCTCTGCAGTGTGTAACACTGCCCACCACCCGCCTACCCGACCACTGCTGTGGCGTCACACCGCCCACCACCCGCCCACCCGAGCACTGCAGTGTTTGTGTAACACCGCCCACCACCCGCCCACCCGACCACTGCACTGTTGGTTTAACACCGCCCACCACCCGCTCAACCTTGCAGGTTTTGGGTAACACCCCACACCCCCCCCCGAGCTGCAGTGTTGGTGTAACACCCCCCCACCCGCCCAGAGCATTGCAGTGTGTAAACCAAACCCCCTCACCACCCGCCACCGGCATGTTTTTTAACACACCCCCAAACCCGCCCACCTGGACACTGCAGTGTTGGTGAACACGCCCACCCCCACCCAAACACTGCAGTGTTGTAACACAGCCCACCACCCCCCACTGACACTGCGGGTTGGCGTAAAAAACCGCCCACCACCCCCCCCACCTAACACTGCAATTGTTGGTGTAACACACCCACCACCCCCCCTGAGCACGCAGTGTTGTGTAACCCCCACACCCGCCCAACCGGCACTGCGTGTTGGTGTAAAAACCGCCCACCAACCCGCCCACCCGAGCCTGCAGTGTTGGTGTAAAAAGGGCCCCCACCCCCCACCCAACCACTGCAGTGTTGGGTGTAACCCCAAACCCACCTCCCCCCCCCCGAGCCCCGCAGTGTTTTGGTAACACAACCCCCAACCCCCCACTCGACACTGCAGTGTTGGTGAACACCCCCACCACCCCCCCACGAGCACTGCAGTGGTGTAACACCGCCCACCACCCGCCACCCGGGCACGCATTTTTTGGTGTAAACCCCGCCCACCACCCGCCACCCGAGCACTGCAGTGTTGGTGTAACACCACCGCCACCCCCCACCCAGCACTGCAGTGTTGGGGGTTAACACCACCCAAAAGAATACAGTGACAGAAAACACAAATATGAATACTTTGGGTACAATATATCAAATATTATGGATCTCCTCCATCTTCTCAGAAGCCAACGTGAGCCAAGAAAGCAGCATGAATTTTCCCTCTGGATGGCCACGATAAAGCGCTGGAACATTAAAGTGGCTGCCCTTGTGTCCCTGGTGGTGTCGTGAGTCCCAGAACCCAGTTCTTTAAGGAAACTTTTGTTAGTTCCCATGTCCCAAGGTCTCTGATCCCACTGGGACAAATTATCCCGTTGGTTATGTCCCTGTACTTGCTGATCTTGTACTCCTCCTGTGGTCCACAGCTCCTCCCCGTGGTCAGCAGCTCCTCCCTGTGGGCAGCAGCTCCTCCCTGTGGTCAGCAGCTCCTCCCTGTGGTCAGCAGCTCCTCCCTGTGGTCACAGCTCCTCCCTGTGGTCAGCACTCCCTCCCTGTCGCCCCACACTGTGATGGATATAGTGTCAGCCAGTGTGGACACACAGGAATAGTTTTTCCCTGCTAAGATCTTGCCATTCTTCCAAAAGGGTAGATGTGATCCTGTCTGGGTAGTATGCTGAGTTGTGGTATGTTGTCTGCTAGTGATCGGGGCTCTCTCTCTGCTGGGCATCCAGCTGTAGCAAGGCTTCTCTTTATAATGTTGTTGACCCTTATTGTGTCTTGCTTTCCAACCTTTGGTTTTTTGGGAAAAGTTAAGACCATGTTGACCATAATGGTCGTTTGCGCATCACCGCAAATACATATATATTCCTCGTGAATTGGGCAGTAATGCTCAGAGCAACTGCAGCATGTATAAAATATATATAATAAATATAAAATATATATATATATATAATATATTATAAAATATATAATATATATATATATATATATAAAGGAATTCGCGAGAAACATGCGAAATAACACAAACACTGATCTCTGGCTGAAGGAGACTCGAACCTACGAACCTTCCAGCCAAGATCAGTGTTTGTGATATTTCGCATGCTCTTGCGAATTCCTTGCATTGTTCAAATCTCTAGTAAGGCTGATGCATGCAGGGGATAGATGAAAAACTGTAAGCCTTCCCCTGAAAGCTGGCTGCCTTGGATCAAACAGTAGCTCATGCTACACGCCAAGGTATTGGGCCAGTGTGGGTAGATTGGTAAAGCACGCGTACCTTGTCCTAAGATTCCCTAGGTTCGAGTCTCCTTCACCAAGATCAGTGTTTGTGTATATTTCGCATGCTCTCGCGAATTCCTTGCATTGTTCCTAATCTCTAGTAAGGCTGATGCATGCAGGGATGAGATGAAAAAACTGTAAGCCTTCTCCCTGAAAGCTGGCTGCCTTGGATCAAACGTGTAGCTCATGCTACACGCCAAGGGATTGGGCCAGTGTGGGTAGATTGGTAAAGCACTGCGTACCTTGTCCTAAGGTTCGTAGGTTCGAGTCTCCTTCAGCCAGAGATCAGTGTTTGTTTATTATATAATAAAATATATATTTTATAAAAATATATAAATATAAAAATATATATATATATATGAAATATCAAGAATTGCGAAGCAGCGAAATATACCAAACACTGATCTCTGGCGAAGGGGCTCCCAGTCTCCTTTACCAGAGACAGTGTTTTTTTATATATATAATTATATAAATTATATAATATATATATTATAAATATATATAATATATAAATATATATATATAAATATATAATATAAATGCAAGGAATTCCCTGGAAATTC
>NC_069489.1:8796783-8814231 GCF_026875155.1 Cherax quadricarinatus | reverse complement strand
CGGGGGATTTCCGCAGTGTCAGTGGGAACCGGGGAATGGGCCCCCCCCCCAGGCGCACCCATTATTACGTTTATATCCTTATATATAACTCTACGGCCTATTTGTCTATCAGAATTGATCTAATATGATATAATAAACACTCTAAATAACATACAAACATGTTATATACTCTAGACTGAATAAAGCTGAATAAAATAGGCCATAATATGGCCCAGAGACTATCGGGAATATTTCGATATAAAAGTGTACTGGTCATCCTGTCGTCTCTGAGTAAGAGAAAACGGTGTTTAGAGGTTAACTGCACTAGAACATCAGTTTACTAAGAAATACACCCAAACAAACGCGATTTTCGCGAAATTTTTTTTTTTTTTTTTTGAGACGGGAGCCGGCCGGCGCTCTCGGCCGATATCTGGGAAGTAACTTATTCAACAATTGTTCAAGAATCTCCCTTTATTACTGAATTAAATGGAATATAATACTCACAAAAGTTGTAGAATAATGATTTCTCTTTTTTTCTGTGACCAAATTTTGGAAATATTCCAAATACTTTGGGAGTTATGTGGGAGTAAAGGGCATATGCTTTTGCAATATTCCAGGAACTAACAAACTTTATTTTTTTTGTGAAATAAAGATACGTTCTTTTAAAGAAAAGGAGTCACAGAAAATAAGAATAAGCATTGCTCTCTCGGCACCAAGTGTCCAAACAACCTTACGTAGTCCCATACAGGAGAAAAGTTGAACACTATGGCATTTTCAGTAAATCAGTCATTTCTCAGTTGTTGTTTGAGGAATATTTTTGATAAATATTTTCAAGAAAGAGTGAAACGACTTTGTCTTGTGTACCAAAACTGGAGAAAATCGGACAGTAAACAACGGAGTTACATATTTTGCCCGACGGCCCCCTTAATCCATGTGTAATAGCTGGATACTTCATGCCTCCTCACCGTCACAGTATGATTAACTGGTATGGCCACTTCCTGAAACTTATTCACCACTGCCTCATACACATTCGCCGAACTAAATTTTACAAAAATCCTCTTCGTACAGTTCAGTTCAAGTCCACAAATCTCCTCATTGGCTATTCCGTAGCTATCTCTGATGATTGCAGGCAGAAGCAACTCCATTGATGGCCCCGTTACAGCTCCACTGGTTAATTCAATGCAGACAGTATTTATCCTGCGCCGGCTAGCCTGCGCCATGTTTGGGGAAAATAATACTGCCACCAGACAACTCCAGGGGGCAGCAGCAGCGCACGTCCTCTCCACTCAAAGGTTGAGAGACGAATGAGTGCATTTCATGTAATATATTTTGGTGAAGGGATGGGGAGCATCAGGGTTGGTTGAGTAGGTGCTCCATAGGGTCAATGATAAAGGGATTTCTGTTTTGAGAGTGTTAAGTCTTGACATGGGGGAATTGGATGGGAGTATCATTAGAGCTGTTGGGTACATTGTAGTAGATTATATATAAATATATATATATATATATATATATATATATAATATATATATATATATATATATATATATATATAAGGGTTGGAGAGAGGGGGTAAAGGAGGTTTTGTGGGCGAGGGGCTTGGACTTCCAGCAAGCGTGGTGAGCTTTGTTAGATAGGAGTTGAATGGGGAAAAAATGGTACTTGGGACCTGACGATCTTTTTGGGAGTGTGAGCGGGGGAAAATATTTAGTAAAGGGGTTTCAAAAAAACCCGGGTTTTATTTTCATATAGCGGATTTGAGCCCTGGAAAGGGGGAATAAAATCCTGCATTTAAAGGGGGGTTTGGGGATATTGGCATTTTTGGGGAGGGATATGTTGTGTATTTTATACGTATATGCTTTTGGGACTGTTGTATTCTGAGCCCCTTTTGCAAAAGCTTTATAATGTGCAGTGTGGGGAAAATGTTAAATTTTTTTGATGAAAGTTTTTTTTTTTGGGGATTTTCTTTTTTTTTGGGTCCCCCTGCCCGGGGGGAAAACGGCCGATTTGTTAAAAAAAAAAAAAAAAAAAAAATTATTTTATTTTAATATATATATTTTAATAATAGTTTTCTTTTCTACAGAAAAGGGAACTTCCGGTTTGGGGTTTTCCACGGGGAATTCCGGTTTAGGCCTTCCCCGGGGGGGGACCCGGGAATTTCCGGTCAGGACCACGGCGGGAGGGTCACCTTTCACCCCTGGTTTTTATTTTCCCGGGTTTTGCCCATGACCTCGCCCCCCGGGGATACCTCCCCCTTGCCCCCCCCAACCAATACCCCCGCCCAGCCCCCCCCCCTTTCGCGACCCCCCGTCGCGCCGCGCGCCCCCCGCCCCGCCCGCCCGGCGCCCCCCCGCCCGCGCCCCCCGCCCCCCCCGGGGGCGCCCGCCCCGGCCCGCCCCCCCTTCTGCTGGCCTTCTGCACCCCGTCTTCCGGGTTCCCCCCCGCCCCTTTCGAATTTTTTTCCGTTTTTTTTTCAAATTTTTTTTGAATTTCATTTTTTTGGTGCTCTCCATCTCCTCGGATCAATTTTTTTAAGGGTTCCCCCCTCTCACTTTTTCCCCCCCTTCCCAAAATTTTCAAAAAATTACCAAGTTTTTGCATTCCCCCCCTAGGGGGGTTTTCGAAATTCTCCATCTCCCAGATAAAATTTTTTAAAGGCCCCCCCCCTCCCATTTTTCCCCCCCCAACCCCAAAAAATTTCTCGAAAATAAAAATTTTTGGATTCCCCCCTATGGGGGTTTTAAAATTTCTTATGACCCCTTTGGATCAAATTTTTGGATTCCCCCCTCCCACTTTCCCCCCCCCCCACCTAAAATTTTTTTTTTTTCGGAAAATACAATTTGGTTTCCCCCCCAAAGGGGTTTTCGAAATTCCCCAATTTCCCTGGGATAAAGTTTTTTGGGTACCCCCCCTTTCCCCCCCCACCCCAAAAACTTTTTCCAATATAAAAGCCCTCCATTTCCTGGATCCCCCCCCCCCACTTTCATTTTCCCACCTCAAATTTCTCGAAAATCCCAAGACTCACTCCTCGGATAAAATTTTTTTTGGATCCCCCCTAGGGGTTTTTTCGAAATTTTTCCATCTCCTTGGATAAAAATTTTTTGGATTACCCTCCCCTTTCACTCCCCCCCAAAAAATTTTCTGAAAAATCCCAAAGACTTCCATCCCCTTTGGGAAATAAGGTTTTTGGTTTCCCCCCCTCGGGGGGAAAGGGCTTTAAAAATAATTTCCTCCAATGGGGCTTGCTTACAAAAGGGTTTAAATGAAGGGGGGTTTACTCGGCGGTCAGTGACGTCATTATTCCTCTCATTATGTGTTTATTTCGACGGTCAGTGACGTCACGTGATGACCGCGAAACACGGGGTTTGAATCTTGTCTCCCCTTTCCCCCACCCCCCCAAAACCCTCACACTCCAACCAACCCCTTTTCCAATTTTCACTCAAAACCCCCCCAATTTTTCTCGTTTTAACCCTTTTATTTTTTTTAAAATTTTAAAAAGGGGGAACATGCATCAAAAAGTCACCAAATCGCTTACATCCATTTTCTTAAATTCCTACTCACAATTTTACATTTTACGAATTTAAATACGCACTTTTCCCTTTGAAAAATCTTCAAAAACATTCATAAATCATTGAATACTCACAAAAAATACCTTTTTTACTTTTTCCAAACAACCTGAAAAAATCCAAAAAACATCATTGAACCCCCCCAAAAATCACCTCTGAATACCCCCAGAACCCCTTTTCATAAAAAACTCTTGCACTCTTTTGGGAACCCCTTCCTAAGTACTCTCAAATCATTTGTACCCCTCAAAAAACCCCTTTGAATACTCAAATAAAACCCTTTAAACACCTTCAAAACCCCTTTCCCAAAGCACTCTCAAAATCATTTGAACCCCACTAAAAACACCTTTAAATTTAACCTAAAAAACCCTTTGAACCCCTTCAAAACACCCTTGAACCCCTTCCCAAAACCCACCCTTAAAAAACCTTTCAAAAAAAACATTTGAACACACTCAAAACCCCTTTTGAAAAATTTCCCCAAAACACTATTGAGTACTCCCAAATAAGATTTTACATCTCAAATTTTATCTGCACTTTCTTTAAAATTACAACTCATCCCCCCAGCCCTCCGATTTAGGCTTTTTCCCTTTTTTTTCCCTTTTAGTTCATTAAAGTTTTAAAGGGGGACAAAAATACATCAGAAAAAAAAAAAAGTCACAAAAACTAACTCAAAAAAATTTTATTTGAAACCCCCCAAAAACACCTAAATCTTTTGAAACACCTTAAAAAAACCCCTTTTGAATACTCACATAAACACCCTTGAACCCCTTCAAAACCCCTTTTGAAAAATAAAAAACCCTTTGAACACCTTTCAAAAACCCCCTTGAACACCCTTGATAAACCTTCAAAAAACAACATTTGAACACATCAAAAACCTTTGCCACCTTTAAACCCTTTTCCAAACAACACTGAAACATTTCCCAAAAAAACAAATTTGAGTACCCCCAATTACACCACTGATTTATAAAAACACCGCTAAATTTTCAACCCAAAAACACCCTTCAACCCTTTCAAAACCCTTGAACACCCAAAACATTTTGAACACCTTCAAAAAATTTTAAAACATTTCCAAAACACTATTTGATTTCCCAATTACACATGTTATTTACTAAAACCCCGATAAATTTAAATCAAAAAACCCTTAAAAACACCTTAAAAACCCCTTTTAAAAACCCCTTTTGAACATTTAAAAAAAAACACTCTAAAAAACCCATTTAAACACACTCAAAACACATTTAAATTCCCCTCAAAACCCCTTTTGAACACCTTAAAAACACCCTTTGAACACCCTTGAAAAACCCTTCAAAAAAAAACCTTTTGGGAAACCCCACTAAAAACCCAACCTTTGAACTTTTCCCAAAAACACTTTTTGATACCCCCAAAATTAAGATTTTACATCTCTTTTTTAAATTGCACTTTCTTTAAAATTTAAAAATCACCCCCTCAGTCCCAGATAGGCATTTTTCTTTTTTTCCCTTTTGTTCTTTAAAATTTTTAAAGGGGACAAAAATAATCAGAAAAAAAAAAAAAGTCACAAAAAAAACTCAAACTTTACTTTAAACCCCCCAAAAAACACCTCATAATCTTTTGAAACACCAAAACTTTTTGAAAAACCTCAAAACAACTTTGAACCCTTTCAAAAAAACCCTTAACACCTTGATCACCTTAAAAAACAACTTTTGAACACACTCAAAACCCCTTTAAAAACCTTCCAAAAAAAAACAATTTGAGTACCCCCAATTACACCACTGAATACTACAAAAAAAACCGCTGAATTCAAAAAAACCCCCTTTCAACCCCTTAAAAAACCCCTTTGATCACCTTCAAAAACCCCTTTAAAATACATTAAAAAACACTCTCATTTTCTTTAAAACACCCCAAAAACCCTTTGAAACCTCAAACACCTTTGAACCCCTTCAAAACCCCTTGAACCCCCTTAAATCACCTTCAAAAAAAACATTTGAAAAACCTCAAAACCCCTTTAAACACCTTTGTGAACATTTCCAAAAAAACACTGAAACACTTCCAAAAACCCATTTGAGTACCCCCCCAATACCCCACTGAATACTAAAACACCACTGAATAACTAAAAAACACCCCCCAAAATCACCAAAAAATAAAAAACAACACCCACTCCCCCAACCCCAAAACCCACAACCCCCAAAATTTTTTTCTCTTTTTATCAAATTTTCATAAAAAAAGCCCACAACAACCACCTCCCTTTTTTTTCTCTTTTTAAAAACCCTTTTTTCATTAAAGTTAAAAAGGGGGCCACACTACATCAAAAAAATCCCAAAAAAACCCACTTATAACGTCTTTTCGTTTATCTCAATTTTCGACAAAAACACCCCCCTCCCACATCCCCACACCCCACATCCCACACACACCCCACCACACACACATCCCAACCGGCCTAACCAAACCTAACTTTCCTAACAAAAACCAAACCCTAACCAAACCCAAACCCCTAACCAAACCCTAACCAAACCTAATTTAAATCCTAACCCTAGCCAAACCTAACCCCCAACCTCCCCTTACCTAACTTATCCAAACCCAAATTTAACCTACCCTAACCTAACCTAATTAACCAAACCTTTAACCAAACCTAACCAAACCCAAAAAAAAAAACCCTAACCAAACCCTTACCAAAACAAAACCCTTTCCCCTAAAAAACCCAAAACCCAAATCCCTTTAAACCCAAAAACCCCAACCAAAACCAAACCCTCGCTAACCAAACCTTAAAACCAACCTAAAAACCCTCCCCCTAAAAAAAATTTAAATTCCAAACCTAACCAAACCTATTTTAACCCTTTTACCTAACCAACCTACCCGGGAACCTTTTCCTAACCAAACCTAAAAAATATTAGAAAAAATTTTCCCAAAAATACATTAGAGTACCCCAAATTACTTTAAACGACTCCTTTTTTTTTTTGGGATTTTTCCAAAAAAATTTTTGAAAACTTTATCGTAAAATCGACATTTTTTTTCCTTTTTTTAAAAAAACACACTCAAGGGAAGAAATATTTATTTCGATTTCCAAAATAGAAACACTTTCCTTGCCTGGAGACTCATTGGGGGTCACCCTTCCCCCCCATCCCCCACGGGGGAAATGGGGTTTCACACCCAAGGTAGATTAAGATAATCAAAACACCTGCGCCAACGCAGGACAGACAGACGCCATAAAATCGGGTAACCCCCAAGGGAAAAAAATTCATCTTTTTCCCAGCCCAAACTGTCTATCCAAACCCAAAACCAAACCCAAACCCTAAAACCCTTTAATTTTCCTAACCAAACCCCAAACCTCACCTAATCCCTAACCTAACCCATAATCACCTCTATCCAAACCTAACCAAACCCCTAACAAACCCCCCTTAACCCCAAATCAAAACACCTCAAACCAAAACCAAACCTAACCTACCCAAACCAAACCTAACCCCTCAAAACCCCTCGAATACTACCTAAAAAACCCTAACCTAACCTTACCTAACCAAAACCGAAACCTAACCTAACCAAAACCTAACCTATCCAAACCTGTCCAAAACCTACACACCAAAATTTTAACACAATCCCAACTACAATCCCCCATGTTCATTTCCCTCAAAAACACTAATATCAAGAAAACAATCTTTTTTAAATTAAACATTTCACACACACACACCAAAAACACACACACAAAAAAAAAAAAATAATTTTTGACAATATCTAAGCGCACTCACCTCCCTACCACCAACACACGATGTCTCACCCCCACAGGACCGACGGCTCCCCTCCAGGACGTCACATCCCATTGTGTTACTTGGTGGTTGGTAACACCCACCCCAAACCCCCCCTTGTTTAAAACCTGTTGTACCCTACTTTATTTTAAAAACACAAATTTTCCAAACGATTCCCAAATTTTTGGGGGACCCCCAACACAAGATCAAAAAAAACAACTTTTTTTAAAATTTTTTACAAAAAAAATGATCCCCAATTTTCCATATCATTTTTCCCGTCACCCTTTTAAACACAAAACCCCAAGATCAAAAAAAAAAATCTAAGTCATGCATCCAAAACTACTATGATCCTGAAAACATTTAAATTTTTTAAACATTCGCACAAAAAAAAAGGGCATACACAAAAAAACCCCAAAAAATTCCACCCCAAAATCTATAACATAAAATAGCATATAACCCTATCACTATCACAAAAAATAATACACAAAAACCCCCATATTATACATTTCCCAATTTTGGGAAAATTTTAAAACATGAGACAAACTCACCAAAATTTAAGGGGCATTCACCCCCAATAAGACATACACTCACCCCTAAAACTTCCTTCCTTAAAACATTCCCAAAAACCTAGAGCTGTTTTAAAAACCCCGGGAAAAGGTTCCAACACGACGTAGGAGCCCCAAATGTTTAGGTGGGGTTGGGGTGGGGATGGTTCCTCCCGGGTCCACTTTGTTTATGGAAAACCGGGCGGGGTTAAAAAAAGCCTTTGGGGATTACGGAATGAAAAAGGAAGGAAATTTTAGGGGTTTTGTGTATGTCTTAGTTGGGGGGGTGAATTCTTTTGATTTTTTTTTTTTTTTTTTGGGGGTATGTCCCATGTCTTTTAAAATTTCCCAAATTGAAATGTATAATATGTGGGGTTTTTGTATTATTTTTTTGTGAAGTGATATGTTTTTTATGCTCATGTTTTTTTTAAAAGATGTTTTGGGGGAAGTGTTTTTGGTATTTTGTGTATGCCTTATTTTGTGCAATGTTTAAAAAATAAGGTTTTCCCGTGATCAATAAAAAAAAAAAAAAAAAAATTTTGAGAGCATTTTAAACTTTGATTTTTTTTTTGGTGATCTTGGTGATTATTTTTGAAAAGATGACGGTAAACATGATATGGAATTTTGGGGATTTTTTTGGGAAAATTTTTTGTGTGAAAATTATTTAAAAAGTGTGTTTTCTGTGACTTGGTGTTTGGGGGTCATAAAATCTGGTAAACGTCCCTTTGGTATAGTGTTTTTGATAATGTTTTACAACAGGTTGAAACCCAAAGGGGGGGTTTGGTTGATGTTACCAACCACCAAGTAAAACAATGGGGGTGTTTACGTCCCCTGGAAAGGGGAGCCCTCCCGGCCTGTGAGGTGAACATGGTTTGGGGTAGTGAGGTGGGGTGCGCTTAGTATTGGGCAAATATTATTTTTTTTTTTGGTTGGGGGGGGTTGGGGGGTTGGGGGGGGGGTGTTGTGTGTGTGTGTGTGTGTTTGTGGTGTTTAAAAAGTTTTTAAAAAAGATTTTTTTCTGTTTATATTAAATGTTTTTGAGGTAATGAACATGGGGGATTGTATTGGTGTTTTTTTTATTAAATTTTAAAAGTGGTTTTTGGGGGGGTTAGGACAGGTTAGGATGGTTTAGGTTGGGTTTGGTTAGGTTTGGTAGGTTAAATTTTAAAGGGTTGGTTAGGTTAAGTTAGGTGTTTCGAGGTGTTTGATGGGGGTTTTGGTTAGGTTTGGATGGTTAGGTTAGGTTAGGATAGAAAGGGGTTTGTGGGGGGTTAGGGTTTGGGGTTTGGTTTGGTTAGGTTAGGTTAAAGGGTAGAGGGGATTGATGGAGTTAGGTTAAAGGGACGGGTTTGGGGAGGTTTTGGTTAGGTTTGGGAAATTGGTTAAGGGTTTGGTTAGGTTAGGGTTTTGGGTAGGCCCGTTTTGGGCTTTGGGAAAAAGATGATTTTCCCCCTTGGTTTACCCCCAATTTTATGGGGTTGGGCCCTTTCCCGCGTTGGGCCCCAGGGTTCATGATTTTCCCTTTAAAACTACCTTGGGGGTGAAAACCCCATTACCCCAGTGGGGATGGGGGGGGAAAGGGGGGACCCAAAAAGAGTCTCTCAAGCAAAAAGGGAAAATGTTTCTATTCGGAAATCGAGTAAATTTTTCTACCATTGAGTGTGTTTTCCAACAAGAAAATAAAAGTTCGGGTTTTTCGATAACGTTTTCAAAAATAATTTTGGGAAAAATCCAAAAAAAAATTGGGGTCGTTCAAAGTTTAAATTTTGAGTACTCTAATGTTTTTTGGGAAATTTTTTTAATAATTTTTGGGTTTGGTTTTTAAAAGGTTTGGCTAGGTTAGGTTAGGAAGGTTAAGATAGGTTTTGGTTAGGGTTTGGTAAGTTAGGTTAGGGTAGGGTTTGGTTAGGTTAGGTTAAGTTAAAGGGTTTGGCCCAGGTTTGGTTAGGGTTTGGGGTTTGGTTAAGTTGGGGTTTGGTTTTGGGGTTTGCTAGGTTTTGGTTATGTTAGGTAAGGTTAGGTTGGGTAGGTTCCGGTTAGGTTAGGTTAGGTTAGGTTTTTAAATTAGGTTTGGTAGGCTAGTTTAAATTTTGGTTTGGGTAAGTTAGGTTAAAGGGTTTGGTTTTGGGGTTTTGGTTAGGCTAGGTTAAGGTAGTTAGGTTGGTTAGGTTAGGTTAGGTTGGTTAGGTATTTGGGGTTTTGTTTGGATAAGTTAGGTTAGGTTAGGCAAAGGTTTGGGATGTGTGTGTGTGTGTGTGTGTTTGGGATTGGGATGTGGGTGATGTGGGGGGGGCGGGTTTTTGTTGTCGAACTAGAGATATCGAAAAAGACGTTTTTAAATGGGGGTTTTTTTTGGGGATTTTTCTGATGTTTGTGGGGCCCCTTATTAAATTTAAAGAATAAAAGGGTTTTTAAAAAGAGAAAAAAAAAGGGGGGGTTTTGGGGTGGTTGGGCTTTCCCGAAGAAAATTTGATAAAAAAAAAAAAAAATTGTGGTGTTGTGGGTTTTTGGGTGTTGTGGGATGTGGGGGTTGATCTTTGTTTATGGTGTTTTGGTGGGTTTTTTTAGTGTATTCCCGGGTTGGGTTTTTGTTTTTCAGTGGTGTATATTTGGAAAAATCAAATGGGGTTTTTTTTTGGGAAAGGGTTTTAGTGTTGTTTGGAAATTTTCAAAGGTGTTTAAAGGGGTTTTGAGTGGGTTCAAAATGGTTTTTTTTTGAAGGTGATCAAGGGTGGGTTTAAGGGTTTTTTTTGAAGGTGTTCCCAAAAGGGGTTTTGAGGTTATTTAAAGGTTTTTTTGGTGTGTTTAAATAATTTTGAGGTTTTTGAAAGTATTCCAAAGGGGTTTTTGAAGGTGATCAAAGGTTGGTTTTTAAAGGTGATGAAGGGGGTTTTGATTGAAATTTTAGCGGTGGGTTTTTGTAGTATTCAGGTGTAATTGGGGAAATACTCAAAATTTTTGTTTTTTGGAAGTTTCAAAGGTGTTTTTTAGTTGTTCAAATTTTGTTTTTTTGAAGGGGGATCAAGGGGGTTCAAAGGGTTTTTTGAAAGGGGTTTTAAAGGGGGTTTTTTTGGGTTTTTCCCAAATTGTTTTGGGGTGTGTTCAAAAGATTTTGAAGTGTTTTTTGGGGGTTCAAAGTAAAGTTTTTTTGAGTTGTTTTTGTGACTTTTTTTTTTTTTGATGTATTTTGTCCCCTTTTAAAAAATTTTTAAAGAAAATAAAAGGGTTAAAAAAAGAGAAAAAGCCTGTCGGAGACTGAGGGATGAGTTGTAATTTAATGAAAGGGCAGATAAAAATTTGGGGAAGTTTAAAAACTTATTTGGGGGTACTCAAATAGTGTTTTGGAAATGTTTAAAGGTGTTTTTTAGTGTGGTTTAAATGTGTTTTTGAAGGTTTCAAAAGGGGGTTCCAGGTTTTTTTGAAGGTGTTTTAAAGGGGTTTGAGGGTTTTCAAAAGGGGTTTTGAGTGTGGTTTAAATTTTATTATGGAGTTTTTTTTGGAAATTTTTAAAAGGGGGTTCAAAGGTGTTTTTAAGGTGTTTTAAGGTGTTTTGATTGAATTCATCGGTGTTTTTTGTAGTATTCAGTGGTGTTAAAATTGGGGGACTCAAATATGTTTTTTTTGGAAAATTTTTAAAGGGGTTTTTGAAGGTGTTCAAGGGGTGGTTTTTAAGGTGTTCAAGGGTTTTGAAGGTGTTGAAGGGGGTTTTTTATTGAATTCAGCGGTTTTTTTAGTAGTAATCCGTGGTTAAATTTGGGGGAAATCAAATTGTTTTTTGGGAAATGGGGTTTTAGTGTGTTTGGAAAAGTTCAAAGGTTTTTCAAAGGTGTTTTTAGTTTTTTCAAATTTTTGTTTTTTGAAAGGGAACCCAAAGGGGGTTTAAGGGTTTTTTTTGAAGGGGTTCAAAAGGGGTTTTGAGGTTATTCAAAGGTTTTTAAAAGGGGGTTTCCCGGGGGTTTATTGAGTTTCAAAAAGGGGTTTTTTGAAGGTGTACAAATGATTATGAAAAGTGTTTTTGGGGGTTTTTCAAAGTAAAAATGTTTGAGTTAGTTTTTTTTGACTTTTTTTTTTTTTTGAAAATTTTTTGGGCCCCTTTTAAAAACTTTAATGAAAATAAAAAGGGGGGAAAAAAAAAAAGGGGAAAAAGCCCCCAGTCTGGAGACTGGGGATGATTTTTAAATTTAAAGAAGTGCAAAATAAATTAGAGAATTTTAAAAACTTATTTTGGGAGTATAAATAGGTTTTGGAAAAGTTTTAAAAGGGGTTTTGAGTGTGTTCAAATGTTGTTTTTGAAGTTTTTAAGGGGGTTTTTTAAAGGGGTTCAAGGGGGTTTTTAAGGTGTTCAAAGGTTTTTTTGAGGTTATTAAAGGGGTTTTTGAGGGTTTTTCAAAAGTTTTGAAAAGGGCTTTTTAAGGGGTTTTGGAAAGGGGTTCAAGGGGGTTTATGTGAGTATTTAAAGGGGTTTTTTGAAGGTTTTAAAAAAAAGATTTAAAAAAAAGTATTTTGAAGGGGTTCAAATGATGTGGGAAGAGGAATTTTTGAAAGGGTTCTGGGAAATATTCAGAGGGTGATTTGGGGGGGTTCGAAAGATGTTTTTTGGAGTATTTTAGTGTTGTTTTGGGGAAAAAAGTATAAAAGGTATTTTTTGTGAGTATTCAAAAAGATTTTTGAGAGGGTTTTTTAAGATGTTCAAAAAAAAGTGCGTATTTAATTCGTAAAATTTAAAAATTTTGAGTAGTGAATTTAACGAAATGGGTGTAAGCATTTGGTGGGCTTTCCGATGCGTGTCCCCCCTTTTTAACTTTAATGAACTAAAAAGGGTTTAAAAAGAGAAAAAATTTGGGGGGTTTTGGGGAAAAATTTTGAGGGGTTTTGGGTTTGGGGTGTGAGGGGGTTTTGGGGGGGTGGTAAAAGGGTTTGACAAAATTCAACCCCTTTTTGCGCGGGCATCACGTGGGCGTCCCCTGACCGTGAGTAAAAAACATTAAAAGAAGGAATAATGGGCTTACTGACCCCCGAGTAAACACCCCTTTATTAGACCTGTAGTAAGCCTGCCCCATAGGAGGAGTTCATTTGAAAGTTACCCCCCGAGGGGGGGAAACCAAAAACCTTTTTCCAAGGGGATGGAATTTGGTATTAAACGGGAAAAAAATTTTGGGGTGGGAGTGAAAGTGAGAGGGGGAAAACCAAAAAATTTTATCCAAGGAGATGGAAATTTCGGAAAAAACCCCTAGGGGGGGTCCAAAAAAATTTTTTCCCAGGGGATGGAGTCTTTGGGTTTTTTCCCAGGGAAATTTTTAGGGGGAATGAAAGTGGGAGGGGGAAACCGAGGGGTGGGAAATTTTATATTGAGAAAAATTTTTTGGGGATGGGGGGTGAAAGGAGGGGGACCCCAAAAAAATTTTATAGGGGGAATTGGAGAATTTTTGGGAAAAACCCCCAAGGGGGGGAAACCCAAAAATTGTTTTATCGAGAAAAAAAAATTTTAGGTGGGGGGGGGGGTGAAAATGGGGGGGTAATCCAAAAAAATTTTATCCAAGGGGATTAAAGAAACAAAAAAACCCCCCCAGGGGGGAATCCAAAAAATTTATTTTTCGGAAATTTTGGGATTGGGGGGGGAAAGTGGGGGGGGGAACCTTAAAAAAAATTTATCTGAGGGGGTGGGAATTTCGAAAACCCCCCTAGGGGGGGAATGCAAAAAATTGGGTTTTTTGAAAAATTTTGGGATGGGGGGGGAAGTGAGAGGGGGGAAACCCAAAAACTTGATCCGAGGAGATGGAGAGCACAAGGGGGAAAGAAATTTTAAAAAAAAATTTGAAAAAAATCGGGGGAAAAAATTTGAAAGGGGCGGGGGGGGATCCGGTTTTCGCTGCAGAAGGCGCAGCAGAAGGCGCGGGCGGGCGCGCGGGCGGGCGCGCGGGCGGGCGCGCGGCGCGACGGCGGGGTCGCGAAAGGGGGGGGGTCGTGGGCGGGGGTATTGGTTGGGGGGGTCAAGGGTGAGGTAGTCTCGAGGGCGAGGTCATGGTCAAAACCGGAAGTAACACCTAGGTGTGAAAAGGTGACCCTCCAGCCGCTGGTCCTAGACCGGAAGTTCCTCGCTCTGTAGAAGGCCTAAACCGGAAGTTCCTCGCTCCGTGGAAAGCCTAAACCGGAAGTTCCTTGCTCTGTAGAAAAGTATACTACTTATATATATATATAACCATTAATATATATATATATATATATATATATATAATATATTATATATATATATATATATATATATATATATATATTTATTTATATATATATATATATATAATATATATATATATATATATATATATATATATATATATATATATATATATATATATATATATGTCGTGCTGAATATGTAAAACTGGTCAATTAGCAAGAACTCATTTAAAATTAAGTCCTTTCTAAAATTTTCTCCTATACGTTTAAAGATATATTTTTTTCATTAATGTTAATGTAAAAATTTTTAATTTTGCACCAGAAGAATCTTAGAAAACTTACCTAACCTTAATGTAAAAAGAACAACTTATTTTGGCCTAACCCAACTATATATATTTTAGAATTGTTTACAATAATTTAATACTAAACAAACACAGTGAAATATATTTTTTTCGTTAGGTTCAGAATGATTTTGACGAAATTATTGCATACACAAATTTTCACTTGTCCTATATGGCAAGATGAGCGTTGCTATTTAAGCCAAGATCGCAAGTTCTACCTATTCGGCACGACATATATATATTATTATATATATATATATATATATATATATATATATATATATATATTATATATATATATATATATATATATATATATATATATATATATAATTGTTGGTCGACAAAATAATGGAAACACCTAGCATCTTCTCATAATAATTTTCTAACGTGTATAAAATCATGAAATTTTGCTATTTTTGTGTTTTTATGATTTATTATTAGTCTTTCTTATTCCTTTTTGCTGAAAATGTTATTTTTTTACAGATTTATGAAGAGAAATTAACTAAAATCCCTAAAATGATAGATCTGTCAGACTTTGAATGGGTTCGAATTGTTGGTGCTCGTATGAGTAGTTGTAGCGTAACGAAAACAGCTGGACTTTTTGGTTTATCAAAAGGTATTGTCTCGAAGGTGATGACAGCCTTTGTAAAAGATGGGAAAACTCTTCATCAAAGAAAAACTCTGGAAGGAAGTGAAACCTGTCAGATATGGGTCGTCGAACTCTTTCACGGATTGTTAGAAAGGATCATAGGACTACAGCACCTAAAACTGCAGCAGAACTTAATGAACACCTCCATAACCCAGTTTCCACAAAAACTGAAAAAAGGGAACTTCATAAAGCAGGATTTTATGCGAGAGCTGCAATTAGGAAACCCTTACTTTCAAAAACCAATGTTGAAAAGCATGTAGAGTGGTGTAAAAATCATGAATAGTGGTCCTTACACCACTGGAAGAATTTTATTTTTTTCTCCTTATTTCACCTTATTTCCAACCTCAGGCCGAGTATACGTGTGGAGACAGCCAAAAGACGCATATGATCCCGACTGTCTTCTTCCAATTGTTAAACAAGGAGGAGGTTCTGTGATGATTTGGGGTGCTATATCTTGGAAATCTGCAGGCCCAGTGGTTGCCCTTCATGGCAGAATTAAAAGTTAAGATTATTTAAACATTTTAGCAGATCAACTTCATCCTATGGTTGCAACACCATCATCACTTAAGGAACTGGAGACTGTTATATTTGAAGAATGGACAAAAATACCCCTAGAATCTATTCAAACATTGTATGAATCAATTCCTCGTAGAATTTAAGCAGTAATTACTGCCAAAAATGGTCGTACACTATATTACGATAAATTTGTTTAAAATTTCAAGGTGTTTCCATTATTTTGGCCAACCCCTTGTTTTGAATTGAATCTCACGAAATACACGGATATGACTTTTGGTGATCAGTCAAGTCGACCGGATACCAGAGTGAGCATAGTTTCAATCATATCACCAGAGTCACCAACAAACGAAAATCCTCTCTAACCAAAACTTTTTTTTTCATAAATCTAAGAGTAGCTTCAGGAATCTCAACCATCATTCGAAACCCTCTATATAATATTTGTCATGCCCATTTTGGAATATTCAACACTAGAGTTTAACTAACACTTGATATATCAGCAAGAATAGTCCCCAGTTAAGGGGTTCAAGCTTTTGACAAAAGAACAAGTGGAGACGTTGTATAACTATACAAAATAATTTTAGGGAATTTAGATGAGAACAGAGTTTGACTGTTTGAAAGATTAGAGAAGGTAATAATAAGAGAGATATGAAGAATTCAAGACATAATTAAATCAGGAAGGTAGGAAGAGGAAAAAGGGGCTTAAGATAAAGATGTTTGTGATTGAATATGGTAAGGGCAAAAAGGAAAATTATGGCAAGGCTGAGACCAAAACCCTTGTAACCAAATAAAGTTTATTCTTCACATAGAAAAGTACAAAACACACTCACAATTAGGACAAAGGCATAGTGAGGTTCCAGGAGTTTATTAAGGAAAACGAAATTTTAGGACAATACCTTTTACTTTAGAAGAAGTGAGGATCACAGCGTGAATATTAATAAAAAACTAAGAATCCCGAAGTTACCTCGCTGCATAGTGTAGAGGTGTCCATCCATCATACGAAGTTGGGTCAGTAGCAGCAAGAAGGATTTCCAAATCACATGACCACCGCAGTCATAAAAACTCCCTTTCTGCCCACAAAAAACATTTAATACATCAAAAAAAAAAAAAAATAAAAAAAAAAAAAATATTTAGCAGCAGTAGATTAGTAAAGAATAGTAATTTATAGTCGTTTATGAATCAGCAGTACTAAATTTATTTTCTTAAAAAATTTATGTATTCACTTATGTTCAACAACAACAAACAAAAAAAACAAACAACAACAAACAACAACAACAACAAACAACAAAAAACAACAACAACAACAACAACAAACAATAAAAATAAAATAATAAAATAATAATATTATTATTATTAATTATATTATATTTAAAAATAATAATAAAATAATAAAATATAATAATAATAATAAAAAATAATAAATAATAATAATAATAATATTATTATATTATTATTATATATTAAAAATAATATTAATAAAAATAATAATAAAAGTAATAATAATAATAATAATAATAATAATAATAATAATAATAATAATGATATAATAATAATAAAAATAATAATAATAATAATATATTATTATATTATATTATTATTATTATTATTATTAATATAATAAAAATAAAATATAAAAGTAATAATAATGATAATAATGAAATAATAAATAATAATAATAATAATAATAAATAACGAAGATAAAAATATTATAATAACAAACAAGTCCTAAAAAGTATTTGCTACATTTACTATAAACTTAAATCGTCACAAATGCTAGCTGGAAGACCAGACTCCCGCACACAAAACCTCCCTTACCACTGAGACCTCTCCTAAAAGTTGACTCTAACTTCCTTCCTCCACTGCAGGTTATACACAAATATTGTTTTGACTCTCAAATGTTGAAACCCCCCAAAAAGCCTTCATATTTTTTAAATCCAAACCCCCCAAAATTTCCCAAAAACAATTTTT
>NC_069489.1:8759869-8796283 GCF_026875155.1 Cherax quadricarinatus | reverse complement strand
CCTCCCTCTCTCTTCTTTGGCAGTGTCCCTTACATGTTGGTAATGGGGGTTTTCCAGCCCACCTCCTCTCTTAGCCCTCCCCGTTTCTGGGTAGTCATGTGGCTCCAGGTTCTCCCAGTCGATTTCCTTGTGGTTGAATTCACACGTAATCATCAGATTTGCCCTGCTCACATCAGCCCTTCTGGCTACTTCGTCCAGTGTGTACACCATCGCTCTATTGTTTTCATCAAACTCTTGCCTTGGCCTCCTGCTGTCTGGTGGTGGGTTATACATCACTGCAATTACCACCTTGGGACCTTCAGACTGAAGTGTTCCTAATATATAATCTCTTGCTTTTTCTCTGTCTCCTCTCTCCAGCTCATTAAAATCCCATTCGTTTTCGATGAGCAGTGCCTCTCCTCCACCCTGTCTGTTCCTTCTGTCTTTTCTCAAGATCTGATATCTCATCAGAAACATGGCATCTGTTATCATTCCACTGAGCTTGGTTTCTGTGAGGGCTATGATGTCTGGTGATTCCTCTTTCGACTCTTTCACGACTCTCCTCACACTTATTCGTTATTCCATCAGCATTGGTGCACCATATATAACAAATAATAAAAAAAAAAGCTCAATACCGTGGCTGGAACAATACACGAATAACCTGCATATAGAAGAGAGTAACTTACGACAACATTTCAGTTCGACTTAAACCATTTACAAAGTCACACTAACAAGAAGGGAGCATATATATATATATATATATATATATATATATATATATATATATATATATATATATTAATATATATATATATATATATATATATATTATATATATATATATATATATATATATATATATATATGTATATGAACATTAAAATGGTATAAAATACCGACAGATTGTTAGGTAAGACACATATGCAACAGTTAGGTATCTTTATTTTGAAACGTTTCGCCTACACAGTAGGCTTCTTCAGTCGAGTACAGAAAAGTTGATAGAAGCAGAAGATACTTGAAGACGATGTAATCAGTCCATAAAGTTTTGAGGTGGTCAGTCCCTCAGTCTGGAGAAGAGCATTGTTCCGTTGTCTGAAACAATATGAAGTTGAAGTGACAGAATCGGGCCTTATATAGTGCCAGGAGGTGAGACGTAGGTTGATTTGGGAGAGCAGGTCCTTCTCAAACCCAGCCGTTCTCACTAGTAGAGGTTGTCGAAGTAGATGGTCTGTACCAAGATACCCTTGTGTTGCAGTGTCTGACAGAATGAACATTAAAATGGTATAAAATACCGACAGATTGTTAGGTAAGACACATATGCAACAGTTAGGTATCTTTATTTTGAAACGTTTCGCCTACACAGTAGGCTTCTTCAGTCGAGTACAGAAAAGTTGATAGAAGCAGAAGATACTTGAAAAAAGACGATGTAATCAGTCCATCACCCTTAAAGTTTTGAGGTGGTCAGTCCCTCAGTCTGGAGAAGAGCATTTTTCCCGTTGTCTGAAACAATATGAAGTTGAAGTGACAGAATGGGCCTTATATAGTGCCAGGAGGTGGGGACGTAGGTTGATTTGGGAGGGCAGGTCCTTCTAAAAACCCAGCCGTTCTCACTAGTAGAGGTTGTCGAAGTAGATGGTCTGTACCAAGATCCCCTTGTGTTGCAGTGTCTGACAGAATGAACATTAAAATGGTATAAAATACCGACAGATTGTTAGGTAAGACACATATGCAACAGTTAGGTATCTTTATTTTGAAACGTTTCGCCTACACAGTAGGCTTCTTCAGTCGAGTACAGAAAAGTTGATAGAAGCAGAAGATACTTGAAGACGATGTAATCAGTCCATCACCCTTAAAGTTTTGAGGTGGTCAGTCCCTCAGTCTGGAGAAGAGCATTGTTCCGTTGTCTGAA
Source organism: Cherax quadricarinatus (assembly GCF_026875155.1). Lineage (NCBI taxonomy): Eukaryota > Metazoa > Arthropoda > Malacostraca > Decapoda > Parastacidae > Cherax > Cherax quadricarinatus. The sequence continues at coordinate 8,794,395 of NC_069489.1, read as the reverse complement.
ACAACGGCTGGGTTTGAGAAGGACCTGCCCTCCCAAATCAACCTACGTCTCACCTCCTGGCACTATATAAGGCCCGATTTTGTCACTTCAACTTCATATTTGTTTCAGACAACGGAACAATGCTCTTCTCCGGGACTGAGGGACTGACCACCTCAAAACTTTAAGGGTGATGGACTGATTACATCGTCTTCAAGTATCTTCTGCTTCTATCAACTTTTCTGTACTCGACTGAAGAAGCCTACTGTGTAGGCGAAACGTTTCAAAATAAAGATACCTAACTGTTGCATATGTGTCTTCCCTAAACAATCTGTCGGTTTTTTATCCCATTTATAATGTTCATTTTTGTCGGGACACTGCAACACAAGGGTATCTTGGTACGGGACCATCTACTTCGACAACCTCTACTAGTGAGAACGGCTGGGTTTGAGAAGGACCTCCCCTCCCAAATCAACCTAGTTCTCACCTCCTGGCACTATATAAGGCCCGATTCTGTCACTTCAACTTCATATTGTTTCAGACAATGGAAACAATGCTCTTCTCCAGAATGAGGGACTGACCACCTCAAAACTTTAAGGGTGATGGACTGATTACATCGTCTTCAAGTATCTTTGCTTCTATAAACTTTTCTGTACTCGACTGAAGAAGCCTACTGTGTAGGCGAAACGTTTCAAAAAAAAAGATACCTAAACTGTTGCATATGTGTCTTACCTAACATTTATATATATATATAATATATATATATATATTTTATTTTATATAGATATATATATATATATAAAATATTAATATTATATATATATTATATATGTATATAAATAAAATATATATATATAATTTGTATGTATGTATATATACATATTTATACACACACACAAACACACTGATCTCTGGCTGAAGGAGACTCGAACCTACGAACCTTGGAACAAGGTATGCAGTGTTTTACCAATCTACCCAAACTGGACCAATACCATAGATTTCCAGCTTTTTGTTTAGACTTTGATCCAAGGCAGGCCAGCTTTCAGGGAGAAGGCTTACAGCTTTTCATCTCATCTGCCTGCTATTGCGAATGCCTTGCATTGTTAATATCTCTAGTAAGGCTGATGCATGCAGGGGATGAGATGAAAAGCTGTAAGCCTTCTCCCTGAAAGCTGGCTGCCTTGGATCAAAGTCTAGCGCAAGCTGGACTCCATGGTATTGGTCCAGTTTGGGTAGATTGGTAAAGCACTGCATACCTTGTTCCAAGGTTCGTAGGTTCGAGTCTCCTTCAGCCAGAGTTCAGTGTTTGTGTATATTTCGCATGCTCTTGCGAATTCCTTGCATATATATTTTATATATATATATTTATATATATTATATATTATATTATATATATATATATATATATATATATTATTATATATATATATATACACACTACTATTACTTCACTGCTCCCTCTCCCATTCCTGTCCCTGTTTGCTATCTATATGTGCTCCTTTCTCTTCTTTTTGTTACTGTGACTTTGTAAATGGTCCTTGTCGAACAGGAAACGTCGTCCTTAAGCTCCTTATTTCTATGTGCAAGTTATTTGTGTAATGTGTGTGGTATATCATATCTTCAGTGTCGTCTCCAACACTGTGCTCTGGGGGTCTGTGAAGGTGGAGGACCTGGAAGTGTGCTGTGGGATTCTACAGCATAGTGTAGGGTGGTTTGTGTTGGGGTAGTGTGTTTGGTTGTGGGTCTCCTGGGTTGATTCTGTGTGTGCTTAAGCAGATGAGTTGCACTGTTCTGGTTGTCCTCTGCTGATTCTATGCTTGTCTCTCTTACTAGCCCATTTTGCCTCTGTGTCGTCTCCCTCAGCTGCTGTCATTCTGAACATTAAAATTGTATAAAATACCGACAGGTTGGGAGGTAAGACACATATGCAACAGTTAGGTATCTTTATTTCGAAACGTTTCGCCTACACAGTAGGCTTCTTCAGTAGAGTACAGAAAAGTTGATAGAAGCAGAAGAGACTTGAAGACGGTGTAATCAGTCCATCACCCTTAAAGTTTTGAGGTGGTGAGCCCCTCATTCTGGAGAAGAGCATTGTTTCATAGTCTGAAACGATATGGATTTTGAAGTGACAGGATGGAGCCTTATATAGCGCCAGGAGGTGAGACGTTAGGTCACTAGTAGAAGAAAGAACGCAGATGTTGGGGGTCAGGTCCTCTCAAATCCAGCCTTTTCTCACTAGAAGAGGTTGTCGAAGTTGATTGCAGGTCTGTACCAAGATACCCTTGGGGTTGCAGTGTCTGACAGATTGAACATTAAAATGGTATAAAATACCGACAGGTTGTGAGGTAAGACACATATGCAACAGTTAGGTATCTTTATTTCGAAACGTTTCGCCTACACAGTAGGCTTCTTCAGTCGAGTACAAAAAAGTTTTATGTACTCGATTGAAAGAAGCCTACTCTGTGGCCCGAAACGTTTCGAAATAAAGATACCTAACTGTTGCATATGTGTCTTACCTCACATGCTGTCATTCAGTTCTTATGTCTAGGTCTAGGAACACCCTCTTGTATGTTGACGATTCCTTCAGCCGTGATTTCTCTTGCAGGATCCTGTTTAAACACAGTTTTGTTTTAAAAAAATTTTAGCTTGACCAGCCAATGTCTCCCCTTCAAGTACCCCCTTATTCTCTGAAAATTTACTGTCTCAGTCTTGTCCTGTTTTTCTTCCTCCTGTCTTTCATTTGTCTGTCTTCCCTCACTTTCCAGAAGCCCAAGAATAAACACTGACTTTCCCCTCCTCCTCCCTTTTCCTTTCACTTGTGTTTCCAGGTCCCATTTGTACAGGCTATTGTCTCCCTTACTTTTTTTCCTGTTTGTTCTTGGTGGGCATGGTCGTGCTACTACCAATGACCTATCCCCATCTCCCACCTTCTTTCCTCCTTTTTCTGCTAATATCCGTGCTCCCAACTGCTCTCCAACTGCGCTGATAGGGCCTTAGTGTAAGTTTTGTCTCCTTCCTTTCCATTTGACTCCTCGTTCAGTAGGGGAGTACCAGCTTCTGTTGCTAAGTCTCCTCTGACCAACAGCCCTGTAAGTTGCTTCAGCCTTCCCGGCTTCGACTTGTGACTCCCATTTCTTCTTCTCCTCCTCCACCCTCTTTTCCAATTTTACAGAAACCTCTGCCTTCATCCTTTTCTCCATTCTCGCAGACAGCTCACCTTACCAGAACCGTTTTCCCCTAATCCTCTAAGCTTTTGACTTCCCTTCTGAGCCAACATTTTTTTCCGGGGAGGAGGGGTTGTGTGAGTTGAGTGGGAAGTGGGAGGTTTTAAGGAGGAGAGAGTTGGGGGGTTAGGTGTTATAGTGATGTGCGTGTGAGGAGGTGGGAAAGTTTTCAATGGGGAAAAAGTTGGGGAGAGGGCAAGAGATGAGGAGAGGGATAGCTGGGGAGAGGGAGAGGAGACAGGGAGAGTGACAGGGGATGGAGGGGAAAAGTAAGAAGAGGGATAGAGAGAGATGGGGTGGAAAGGGAGGGAGGGAGAGAGGAATTAAAAGAGTGGGGTTTGAGGGGTGGGGATGGGAGAGAGTGAGAGAGTGGGAGGGGAAGGTGGAGACAGTGGGCAGAGGTGAAGAGAGATGGGAAGGATTGGGGGGTATAGGGATACAAGAAGAGAGGGGAAAGGGAAGTGAGGGAATGACAAAGGGGAGGGCGTGGGAGGGGGGAGGGAAGGTGGAGGAGGAGGATAGAAGGAAGATGTAGAGGAAGAGTGAGAGTGAGAGGGTGTGTGTGAGAGAGTGATATGAGGGTGAGGTAGGGAGGTATAGAGTGGGGAAAAAAGGCAGGGAGAGGGGAGAGACAGAGGGGGGGAAGGGGGAACAGTGGCAAGGGTAGACACATTTGGATGGGGAAAGGGGGGGGAATGAGGAGAGAGAGGACATGAAGGGACATTCACATTAGGGGGGAGAGAGAAGGGGAGAGGAAGAAATAGAGGGAGGGAGGCCGAGTGTGTAAGAAGGGTTTATATGTGGTTAGTGTTGTGATGAGTTGGTGGTTCCTGTTTCTATATATTTGGCTACGGTTTTCAGGTTGTGTGTGCAAGTTTATGTCTGTCAGTCTCTTCTTATGTTTACACTGTTATTTAAGTTACTGTCAGTTTCAAAACATTTTTGTCTCACTCCTTCACCTATTTTAGCTATGTTAGTTATATTTGTTGACCTTAGGGGCCTGCCAAGCGCTCACTGATATGTGTGTCGACCTAGCATGTGGTATTACCACTTCCTTTCTCTGCTTCTCTTCCCTTCTAAAAGTTAAGTGCTCTGTGTATGATAATCAGCTCTCCAGAAACAGGTTTATAACCCCCAACTGTCAGTGATGCAGGACCAGTGTGTGCAACCTCACACTCAACCACAAACAGGTAATTTGCACATTTCATCTGGCAGGTGTGTTCCAGGATCTGTGCTCAGTTGTGAATGTGCAATTATTCTATTTGTGATGGCACTCCTGGTCCTTACTGCTCATTTCCCTTTTTTCTTCACTGTAAATAAATAACAAAAAGGCACAATACCGTGACTGGAACGATACCAAATAACCCGCAATAAAAGAGAGGAAAACTTACGACGACGTTTTCGGTCCGACTTGGACCATTGACAAAGTCACACTGTGTGTATTCTTCACTGTATTTATTATTTTCACATGAGCCACTCTAGGATTTCACTTATGCTAGAGGTTTAACAATTTAACCCGTTATCGAAACCACTCATTTCTGGGAAAAAAAAAAAACAGCAGAGTCCCCAGAATGCTGGATATTTTCCCTTTTTTTCCCCTTCACTATACGACTGTTTTATTATTCACTAACTCACTTACTATTATCTCTTATCTCTCTGGCTTGAGTTGCACATATTCTAGTTGAATTTGCTGGTATTTGCTTGTGGAAACACCACCCAGGCCATGGCTTGTGCCAACAGTGCCACTAGGTCTCCGGTCTCTCTCCCTCTTAGCACTGAATCTACTTTCAAATTACTTTATGTAAGTTGTATCCTTCACCTTCCTTTTCTGGTTTGTGTCACTTATATATCACTTCTCGGGTTGTTCACTGACACTGACAACTGTCGGTGATTCTCGTAAGGATGACCTTGATGGACAAGAAACCAATGAAGATTCACGATCCCTATGTGATGGAGTCACTCTGATGTGTGTGTGAACTCAGTTAGTCGTGGTTGAAAGGGTCGAGTTACAGCTCTTGACCCCGCCTCTTCATTGGCCACTACTGGTTCACTCTTCCCGCTCCATGAGTTTTATCATACCTCTTCTTAAAGCTATGAATGGATCCAGCCTCCACTATATCACTTCCTAAACTATTCCACTTCCTGTCTACTCAGTGACTTAAGAAATACTTCCTAACATCCCTGTGATTCATCTGAGCTTCAGCTCCCAATTATGACCTTTCTTGCATCCCATCTCTGGAACATTCAGTCACTTTCCACATCGTCGATTCCTCTCAGTATTTTATGTCGTTATCATGTCCCCAATATCTCTCCTGTCCTCCATTGTCGTCAGGTCCTTTAATCTCTCCTCGCAAGACATACCCATTAGCTCTGGGACTAGTATTTTTGTGTGTATGAGTGTGTGTGTGTGTGTGTGTGTGTGTGTGTTTGTGTGTGTGTGTGTGTGTGTGTGTGTGTGTGTGTGTGTGTGTGTGTGTGTATGTGTGTGTGTGTGTGTGTGTGTGTGTGTGTGTGTGTGTGTGTACTCACCTATTTGTACTCACCTATTTGTGGTTGCAGGGGTCGAGCCACAGCTCCTGGCCCCGCCACTTCGCTGATTGCTACTAGGTCCTCTCTCTCACTGTCCCATTAGCTCTATCTTACCTCGCCTTAAAACTATGCATGGTTCCCGCCTCCACTACGTCACTTTGTAGGCTATTCCACGGCCTGACTACTCTATGACCGAAGAAATACTTCCTAACATCCCTTTGATTCATCTGATTCTTCAACTTCCAATTGTGACCTCTTGTGTCTGTGTCCCTTCTCTGGAACATCCTGTTTTTGTCCACCTTTCTATTCCGTGCAGTATTTTGTATGTCGTTATCATGTCTCCCCTGACCCTCCTGTCCTCCAGTTTCGTCAGGCCGATTTCCCTCAACCTTTCTTCGTAGGACAATCCCCGTAGCTCTGGGACTAGTCTTGTTGCAAACCTTTGCACTTTCTCTAATTTCTTGACGTGCTTTACTAGGTGTGGATTCCAAACTGGTGCTGCATACTCCAGTATGGGCCTGACGCAAATGGTATACAGAGTCTTAAATGAATCCTTACTTAGGTATCGGAACGCTATCCGTAGGTTTGCCAAGCGCCCATATGCTGCAGCAGTTATCTGATTGATGTGTGCCTCAGGAGATATGCTCGGTGTTATACTCACCCCCAGATCTTTTTCCTTGAGCGAGGTTTGCAGTCTTTGGCCATCTAAACTATATTGTGTCTGCGGTCTTCTTTGCCCTTCCCAAATCTTCATGACTTTGCATTTGGCAGTATTAAATTCAAGGAGCCAGTTGCTGGACCAGGCTTGTAGCCTGTCCAGGTCTCTTTGCAGTCCTGCCTGATCCTTATCCGATTTGATTCTTCTTATTAGCTTCGCATCATCTGCAAACAAGGACACTTCTGAGTTATGTCGTTCACATATACCTACCAAGAACAGCACAGGTCCTAGGACTGACCCCTGTGGAACCCCGCTTGTCACAGGCGCCCACTCTGATACCTCGTCGCGTACCATGACTCGTTGTTGCCTCCCTGTCAGGTATTCTCTGATCCATTGCAGTGCCTTTCCTGTTATGTGTGCCTGATCCTCTTGCTTTTGCAGTATCCTCTTGTGAGAAATTGTGTCGAAGGCCTTCTTGCAGTCCAAAAATATGCAGTCGATCCACCCCTCTCTCTCTTGTCTTACTTCTGTCACCTTGTCATAAAACTCTAGTAGGTTTGTGACACAGGATTTTCCTTCCCTGAAACCGTGCTTGTTGTCAATTATACACTTGTTTCTCTCCAGGTGCCCCACCACTCTCCTCCTGATGATCTCCATGACCTTGTGTGTGTGTGTGTGTTTGTATGAGTGTGAGTGTACTCACCTATTTTATGGTTGAAGGAGTCGAGTCTTAGCTCCTGGCCCCGCATCTTCACTGGTTGCTACTGGGTCCTCTCTCTCACCGCTCCATAAGCTTTATCAAACCTCGTCTTAAAATTATGTATGGTTCCCACGTCCACTACGTCACTTTCTAAGGTATTCCACTGTCTGACAACTCTATGACTGAATAAATAATTCCTAACATCCCTTTGACTCATCAATGTCTTCAACTTCCAATTGTGACCTCTTGTTTCTGTGTACAATCCCTGGAACATCCTGTCTTTGTCCACCATGTCTATTCAGCACAGTATTTTATATGTCGTTATCATGTCTCCCCTGACCATACCGTCCTCCAGTGTAGTCAGGCCGATTTCCCTTAACCTTTCTTCATAGGACATTCCCCTTAGCTCTGGAACTAACCTTGTCGCAAACCTTTGTACTTTCTCTAGTTTCTTGACGTGCTTTATCATGTGCGGGTTCCAAACAGCTGCTGCATACTCCAGTATGGGTATGACATACACGGTGTGCAGTGTGTTGAACGATTCCTTGCTAAGGTATCGGAATGCTGATCTCAGGTTTTGCCAGGCGACCATATGCTGCAGAAGTTATCTGGTTGATGTGTGCTTCTGGAGACATGCTCGGTGTTATACTCACCCCAAGATCTTTTCCTTAAGTGAGGTTTGCAGTCTTTGGCCACCTAGGCTATGCTCTGTCTGTTTGTTCTGTCCCCTTCCCCTATCTTCATGACTTTGCATTTGGCAGTATTAAATTCGAGATGCCAATTGTTAGACCAGGTGTCCAGTCTGTCCAGGTCTCTTTGAAGTCCTGCCTGGTCCTCATCTGATTTAATTCTCCTTATTAACTTCACATCATCTGCAAACAGGGACACTTCTGAGTCTAACCCTTCCATCATGTCGTTCATATATACCAAATATAGCACTGGTCCTAGGACCTACCCCTGTGGGACCCCGCTCATCACAGGTGCCCGCTGTGATACATCGTTACGTACAACGACTCGTTGTTGCCTCCCTGTCAGGTATTCTCTGATCCATTGCAGAGCCCTTCCTGTTATATGCACCTGATGCTCTAGCTTCTGCACTAATCACTTGTGAGGAACTTTGTCAAAGGCCTTCTTGCAGTCCAAGTAGATGCAATCAACCCACCCCTCTCTCTCGTGTTTAACTTCTGTTATTTTATCATAAAACTCCAGAAGGTTTGTGACACAGGATTTGCCTTCCATGAATCCATGCTGGTTTGCATTTATATTCTTGTTCCGTTCCAGGTGCTCCACCTCTCTCCTGCTGATAATCTTTTCTGGCTCCTTTTTTAAAAATGTGAACTACATTTGCCGTCTCCCATACCTCAGGTAGTTGCCCAATTTCCAGGAACGTGTTGAAGATTGTGGTGAGTGGCATGCACAGCATATCTGCTCCCTCTCTAAGGACCTACTTGGAGATGTTGTCCAGTCCCATTGCCTTTGAGGTATCGATGTCCCTTAGCAGTTTCTTCACCTCCTCTTCATCTGTATGTATGTCGTCCAACACTTTGGTGTATTCCTTGTTGGTGTCCCCATCTGGTCTGTCCCCCCAGAGGCCTTCCTGTCTCCACTGTAAATACTTCCTTGAATCTCGTGTTGAGCTCCTCACATACCTCTTGATCGTTTCTTGTGAGTTCTCCACCTTCTTTCCTCAGCCTTATCACCTGGTCCTTGACTGTTGACTTCCTCCTAATGTGGCTATACAGCAGTTTCGGGTCAGATTTGACTTTCGATGCTATGTCGTTTTCGTACTGTCGCTGGGCCTCCATCCTTATCTGTCCATACTCGTTTCTGGCTCTTCTACTAATCTCCTTTTTTCCTGGGTCCTATGTCTCCTGTACCTTTTCCATTCTCTGCTGCACTTAGTTTTTGCCTTCCTACACCTTCGGGTAAACCAAGGACTCGTTTTGGTCTTCCTGTTATTTCTGTTTCCCTTGGGAACGAACCTTTCCTCTGCCTCCTTGCACTTTGTTGCCACATATTTCAACATCTCGTTTACTGATTTTCCTACCATTTCTCTGTCCCACTGCCCCTCCTGCAGAAAGTTTCTCATACCTATGTAGTCCCCCCTTTTATAGTTTGGCCTATCCCCTTCAAATCCTGTTACCTTCTTCACTTGTAACTCTACTATATTATCAAAACTCAGAACCACGTGATCGCTAGCTCCATGGGGCCTCTCGTAAGTGATGTCCTCAATGTCTGAACTGCTCAGGGTGAACACAAGATCCAGTCTTGCTGGCTCATCCTCCCCTCTCTCTCTGGTAGTGTCCCTGACATGTTGATACATGAGGTTTTCAAGTACCACATCCATCATCTTGGCTCTCCATGTTTCGGGACCCCCATGTGGCTCCAGGTTGTCCCATTCGATCTCACTGTGGTTGAAATCGCCCATTACTAGTAACTTTGGTCTGCTCCAGTGAGCTCTTCTTGCCACCTCAGCCAGTGTGTCCACCATCACCCTGTTGTTTTCTTCGTACTCCTCTCTTGGCCTCCTGCAGTTCTGTGGTGGATTATACATCACTCTAATGACTGCTTTATGTTCTCCGGACTGAATTGTACCTACAATGTAGTCTCTTTCTCCAATCATGTCCATGCTTTCCATTTCCTCAAATCGCCATCGGTGTTTTATGAGCAGTGCAACCCCTCCTCCCCTTCTACTCCTTCTATTTTTCCTCAGGATCTGATATCCCGTTGGAAGATTGTGTCTGTTATTTTCTCAGTGATTTTTGCTTCTCTGACTGCTATGATGTCTGGGGATTTCTCACTGATTCTTTCGTTCCACTCATGTTTATTCATTATTCCATCCGCGTTTGTGTACCAAACTTTCAGTTTCTTTTCTATCATTGTGGTCCAGCAACAATATTGGGGTTGGGGGAACGAGAGCCTTGGTGGGGGCCTATATGGGGCTGTGGTGTAGGTGGGGTTTGTGATGATGGGGGTGGGGTCAGAATGCCAATAAGGAACAGCTATTGGTGTGAGGTTTGTGATATGGGGGTTGGTGGCAGAGTGAACAGTGAGTGGGTTGTAGTATAGGTTGCTTAGTTGCGTTGGGAATGTCGCAGTTGGAGTCTTTTTGGTGGGAGATTCTGTGGGGTGTGTTTGCCCTTCCTCTGCGTCTGGGGCCTGCTCATCTTCGTCAATGCCTCTCATTCCTCCTTGCGTCTCTGTACCCTCTCTTTCAGTGTAGTCCTTTCTTCTAGTGTTCTGTCGTGGTCCAGTTTTACTCTCTGTTACCCGTGTTTGTCCCTCAGCCCTTTCTTTCTCTTGCAGAATCCTGGTTTGAACTGATTCTTTCCTTGAAAATTACTTTGACAGGCCATATCCTTCCACTCGCAAACCACCAATTCTCTGAAAATTTGTCACCTGTGTCATTTTCTTCCTCACCTATTGTTTTCATGATGCCTTCAATCATTTTTTTCTCCTCATGTTTTATTTCTTCGAAGTTGTCCCCCTTGGCTTCTTGGAGCCCATAGACAAACATGGACCACTCCCTTTCCACCTCCCAGTGTTACTCCCATTGCATCCTCTGATGTGTTTTAGTTCCTTCCCGTGGAGTGTTCCTTCCTTCAGTCCCTTCCCTAGTTATGGCCCCTATGCTTCTTGGTTTGTCCTTCTTGCTCACCTGTTCCTGGCCCCCACAGGTATCTGGTAAGGTCCTTGCACATGTCCTAGTTCCATCAATGTCTTCCAACCTCTCATTCTGTCCTAGTGTGCTCCCTGTCTTTGTTTTGGCCCCATGTGGGTTTGACAGGACCTCTGCATACAGTTTAGTTTCCATGCTTCCTTCAGACCTGTTGTCTGTGTTTCATGTAGCCATTGCCGATGCTACTTCTATAACATCTTTGTGTCTGTGCTGTTTCAGATGTCTCAGCTCCTCTTCTAATCTCTCTATCTTGATTTCTGCTGCTGTGGCCTGTTGTTTCCACCTTCTGCATTCTGCTGCTAACCTCTCTTCCATCTTCCTTTCCAGCTCATCTAGTCTCCTTCCCCAGTCTTCCTCCCTTTTTTTGAACTCTACCTCCCATTCCTCCCTCCCAGATTCGTCCTTGGAGCCCCTTGTCCTCATCCTGGTTCTATGTTCCCCCATTGCTCCACAGAAGTGTGTGTGTCTGTGTGTGGGTGTTTGTGTGTGTGTGTGTGTTTGTGTGTGTATGTGTGTACTCACCTAGTTGTACTCACCTAATTGAGGTTGCAGGGGTCGAGTCCGAGCTCCTGACCCCGCCTCTTCACTGATCGCTACTAGTCACTCTCCCTGAACCGTGAGCTTTATCATACCTCTGCTTAAAGCTATGTATGGATCCTGCCTCCACTATATCGCTTCCCAAACTATTCCACTTACTGACCACTCTGTGGCTGAAGAAATAATTCCTAACATCCCTGTCATTCATCTGTCTTCAACTTCCAACTGTGTCCCCTTGTTGCTGTGTACAATCTCTGGAACATCCTGTCTTTGTCCACCTTGTCAATTCCTCTCAGTATTTTGTATGTCGTTATCATGTCCCCCCTATCTCTCCTGTCCTCCAGTGTCGTCAGGTTGATTTCCCTTAACCTCTCCTCGTAGGACATACCTCTTAGCTCTGAGACTAGTCTTGTTGCAAACCTTTGCACTTTCTCTAGTTTCTTTACGTGCTTGGCTTTTTGTGGGTTCCAAACTGGTGCCGCATACTCCAGTATGGGCCTAACGTTCACGGTGTACAGGGTCCTGAACGTTCCCTTATTAAAATATCGGAATGTTGTTCTGAGGATCGCCAGGCACCCATTTGCTGCAGCAGTTATTTAGTTGATGTGCACTTCAGGAGATGTGCCTGGTGTTATACTCACCCTAAAATCTTTTTCCTTGAGTGAGGTTTTAGTCTCTGGCCCCCTAGACTGTACTCTGTCTGCGGTCTTATTTGTCCTTCCCCAATCTTCATGACTTTGCACTTGGTGGGATTGAACTCCAGGAGCCAATTGCTGGACCAGGTCTGAAGCCGGTCCAGATCCCTTTGTAGTTCAGCCTGGTCTTCGATTGAGTGAATTCTTCTCATCAACTTCACATCATCTGCAAACAGGGACACCTCAGAGTCTATTCCTTCCGTAATGTCGTTCACAAATACCAGAAACAGCACTGGTCCTAGGACTGACCCCTGTGGGACCCCGCTGGTCACAGGTGCACACTCTGACACCTCGCCACGTACCATGACTCGCTGCTGTCTTCCTGACAAGTATTCCCTGATCCATTGTAGTGCCTTCCCTGTTATCCCTGCTTGGTCCTCCAGTTTTTGCACCAATCTCTTGTGTGGAACTGTGTCAAACGCCTTCTTGCAGTCCAAGAATATGCAATCCACCCACCTCTCTCTCTCTTGTCTTACTGCTGTCACCATGTCATAGAACTTCAGTAGGTTTGTGACACAGGATTTCCTGTCTATGAAACCATGTTGGGTGCTGTTGATGAGATCATTCCTTTCTAGGTGTTCCACCACTCTTCTCCTGATAATCTTCTCCATGAATTTGCATACTATACATGTCAGTGACACTGGTCTGTAGTTTAATGCTTCATGTCTGTCTCCTTTTTTAAAGATTGGGACTACATTTGCTGTCTTCCATGCCTCAGGCAATCCCCCTGTTTCGATAGATATATTGAATATTGTTGTTAGGGGTACACATAGCGCCTCTACTCTCACTCTCAATACCCTCGGGGAGATGTTATCTAGCCCCATTGCCTTTGAGGTATCTAGCTCACTCAGAAGCCTCTTCACTTCTTCCTCAGATGTGTGCACTGTGTCTAGCACATTGAGGTGTGCCCCACCTCTCTGTCTTTCTTGAGCCCCTTCCGTCTCCTCTCTGAACACTTCTTTGAATCTCTTGTTGAGTTCCTCACATACTTCACGGTCATTTCTTTTTGTCTCTCCTCCTTCCTTCCTTAGCCTGATTACCTGGTCCTTGACTGTTGTTTTCTTCCTTATGTGGCTGTATAACAGTTTTGGGTCAGATTTGGCTTTCGCTGCTATGTCGTTTTCTTATTGTCTTTGGGCCTCCCTACGTATCTGTGCATATTCGTTTCTGGCTCTACGACTGCTCTCCTTATTCTCCTGGGTCCTTTGCCTTCTATATTTCTTCCATTCCCTTGCACACTTGGTTTTTGCCTCCTTGCACCTTTGGGTGAACCATGGGCTCATCCTTGTTTTTTCATTATTCCTGTTTCCCTTGGGTAAAAATCTCTCCTCAGCCTCCTTGCACATTGTTGCTACATATTCCATCATCTCATTAACTGGCTTCCCTGCCAGTTCTCTGTCCCACTGAACATCTTTCAGGAAGTTTCTCATTCCTGTGTAGTCACCTTTCTTGTAGTTTGGCTTCATTTGTCCTGGCCTTCCTGCTTCCCCCTCCACTTGCAGCTCTACAGTGTATTCGAAGCTCAAAACCACATGATCCCTGGCCCCAAGGGATCTTTCATATGTGATGTCCTCGATATCTGCACTACTCAAGGTGAATACTAAGTCCAGCCTTGCTGGTTCATCCTCTCCTCTCTCTCTTGTAGTGTCCCTTACCTGTTGGTACATTAAGTTTTCCAGTACCACTTCCATCATCTTAGCCCTCCATGTATCTCCTTGTGGTTAAAGTCACCCATGATCAGGAGCTTTGCACTGCATGAATGAGCTCTTCTGGCCACTGCAGCCAGTGTGTTAACCATCCCTCTATTGCTCTCGTCGTACTCTTGCCTTGGCCTCCTGCTGTTCTGTGGTGGGTTATACATCACTGCTATTACCACCTTGGGACCTCCAGAGTGAAGCGTTCCAGCTATGTAATCACTTTCTTCTCCGCTGTCTCCTCTCTCCAGCTCATCAAAATTCCAGAGATTTTTGATCAGCAATGCTCCTCCTCCTCCCCCCCCCTGTTCCCTCTGTCTTTCCTCAGGATTTGGTATCCCGTTGGAAAGATGGCATCTGTTATCATACCTGTCAGCTTGGTTTATGTGAGAGCTATGATGTCTGGTGATGCCTCTTTGACTCTTTCGTGCCACTCCTCCAACTTATTTGTTATTCCATCAGCGTTTGTGTACCATACCTTCAGTTTCCTTTCCAACACTGTGGTTTTGGGGGCCTGTGAAGGTGGGAGACCTGGTAGCATACTGTGGGATTCTATAGTTCGGTGTTGGGTGGAGGCTGTGGGTATGGATTGCAGTGTGTGTTGGGATGGTGTGATAGGTTTTGGGGTTATGAGAATAGTTGTATGTGTGCTTGCCCTTGCTGTTCTGTTCTGCTCTGACTGACCTCTGCTGGTTCTATCCTCGTCTCCTTTCCTAGCTTCTTTCGCTTTTTTGTCCTCTCCCTCAGCTGCTGTCGTTCTGCTTATGTTCTGTCTCTGTCTAGGAACACCCTCTTGTACTCTTCCGAATATTTCAACAGTGGTTTCTCTTGGAAGATCCTGTGCCGCAATGTTTACGTCCTGAGAATCAGCTTGATCGGTCGGTTTCTCCCATTCGAGCACCCCCCTATTCTCTGTCTGTGTGCATGTGTGTACTCACCTAATTGTAGTTGCAGGGGTCGAGACTCAGCTCCTGGCCTCGTGTGTGTGTGTGTGTGTGTGTGAGTGTGTGTGTGTGCGCGTGTGTGTGTGTTATGTGTGTGTGTCGGTGCATGTGTATGTGTGTGTGAGTGTGTTTGTTTGTGTGTGTGTGTGTGTGTGTTTATGTGTGTGTGTGTGTGTGTGTTTGTCTGTGTGTGTGTGAGTGTGTGTGTGTGTGTGTGCATGTGTGTGTGTGTTTTTTGTCTGTGTCTGTTTGTGTGTGTGTGTGTCTATTGTGTGTGTGTGTGTGTGTGTGTGTGTGTGTGTGTGTGTGTGTGTGTGTGTGTTTGTTTGTGTGTGTGTGTCTGTCCATTAATTTGAGTGTGTGTGAGTGTGTGTGTGTGTTTGGGGGTTTGTAGGTATATGTGTGTGTGTGCGTTGTGTGTGTGTGTTTTGTGTGTGTGTGTGTTTGTGTCTGTGTGTGTATGTTGTGTGTTTGTGTGTGTGTGTGCGTGTGTGTGTTTGTGTGTGGGTGTATATATGTTTGTGTGTGTGAGTGTGTGTACTCACCTTTTTCTACTCACCTATTTGTGGTTGCAGGGGTCGAGTCTTAGCTCCTGGCCCCGCCTCTTCACCGGTTGCGACTGGGCCCTCTCTCTCCCCGCTCCATGAAATTTATCAAACCTCATCTTAAAACTGTGTACGGTTCCTGCCTCGACTACGTCATTTTCTAGGCTATTCCACTGCCTTACAACTCTATGACTGAAGAAATACTTCCTAATATCTCTCTGACTCATTTGTGTCTTCAACTTCCAATTGTGGCCTCTTGTTTTCTGTGTCCCCTCCCTGGAACATCCTGTCTTTGTCCACCTTGTCTATTCCACGCAGTATTTTATATGTCGTTATCATGTCTCCCCTGACCCTCCTGTCCTCCAGTGTCGTCAGGCCGATTTCCCTTAATCTTTCTTCATAGGACATTCCCCTTAGCTCTGGAACTAACCTTGTGGCAAACCTTTACACTTTCTCTAGTTTCTTGACGTGCTTTATCAAGTGCGGGTTCCAAACAGGTGCTGCATACTCCAGTATGGACCTGCCTGGTCCTCATCTGATTTAATTCTCTTCATTAACTTCACATCATCTGCAAACAGGGACACTTCTGAGTCTATCCCTTCCATCATGTTGTTCACATATACCAAAAATAGCACTGGTCCTAGGACCGGTCCTTGTGGGAACCCGATCGTCACAGGTGCCCACTGTGATACATCATTACGTATCATGACTCGTTGTTGCCTCCCTGTCAGGTATTCTCTGATCCATTGCAGTGCCCTTCCTGTTATATGAGCCTGATGCTCTAGCTTCTGCATTAATCTCTTGTGAGGAACTGTGTCAAAGGCCTTCTTGCAGTCCAAGAAGATGCAATCAACCCACCCCTCTCTCTCGTGTCTTACTTCTGTTATTTTATCATAAAACTCCAGAAGGTTTGTGACACAGGATTTGCCTTCCATGAATCCGTGCTGGTTGGCATTTATACTCTTGTTCCGTTCCAGGTGCTCCACCACTCTCCTCCTGATAATCTTCTCTATAATTTTGCATACTATACACGTCAATGACACAGGTCTATAGTTTAGTGCCTCTTTTCTGTCTCCTTTTTTAAAAACGGGAACTACATTTGCCGTATTCCATACCTCAGGTAGTTGCCCAGTTTCCAGGGACGTGTTGAAGATTGTGGTAAGTGGCACACGCAACATATCTGCTCCCTCTCTAAGGACCCACGGGGAAAATTTGTCCGGTCCCATTGCCTTTGAGGTATCGATGTCCCTTAGCAGTTTCTTCACCTCCTCCTCATCTGTATGTATGTCGTCCAACACTTGTTGGTGTATTCCTTGCTGGTGTCCCCATCTGGTCTGTCCCCCCAGAGTCCTTCCTGTCTCTACTGTAAATACTTCCTTAAATCTCGTGTTGAGCTCCTCACATACCTCTTGATCGTTTCTTGTGAGTTCTCCACCTTCTTTCCTCAGCCTTATTACATGGTCCTTGAATGTTGTCTTCCTCCTAATGTGGCTATACAGCAGTTTAGGGTCAGATTTGACTTTCGATGCTATGTCGTTTTCATACTGTCGCTGGGCCTCCCTCCTTTTCTGTGCATACTCGTTTCTGGCTCTTCTACTAATCTCCTTGTTTTCCTGGGTCCTATGCCTCCTGTACCTTTTCCATTCTCTGTTGCACTTAGTTTTTGCCTCCCTACACCTTCGGGTAAACCAAGGACTCGTTTTGGTCTTCCTATTATTTCTGTTTCCCTTGGGAACAAAACTTTCCTCTGCCTCCTTGCACTTTGTTGCCACATATTCCATCATCTCGTTTACTGATTTTCCTACCATTTCTCTGTCCCACTGAACCTCCTTCAGGAAGTTTCTCATACCTGTGTAGTCCCCCCTTTTAAAGTTTGGCCTGTCCCCTTCAGTTCCTGTTACCTTCTCCACTTGTAACTCTACTATATAAACAAAACTCAGAACCACGTGATCGCTAGCTCCAAGGGGCCTCTCGTAAGTGATGTCCTCAATGTCTGAACTGCTCAGGGTGAACACAAGATCCAGTCTTGCTGCTCATCCTCCCCTCTCTCTCTGGTTGTGTCCCTGACATGTTGATGCATGAGGTTTTCAAGTACCACATCCATCATCTTGGGTCTCCATGTTTCGGGACCCCATGTGGCTCCAGGTTTTCCCAGTCGATCTCCTGTGGTTGAAATCGCCCATTACCAGTAACTTTGCTCTGCTCGAGTGAGCTCTTCTTGCCACCTCAGCCAGTGTGTCCACGATCACCCTGTTGTTTTCTTCGTACTCCTCTCTTGGCCTCCTGCAGTTCTGTGGTGGGTTATACATCACTCCTATGACTACTTTATGTTCTCCGGACTGAATTGTACCTACAATGTAGTACTCTTTCTCCAATCATGTCCATGCCTTCCATTTTCCTCAAATCCCCATCGGTGTTTTATGAGCATTGCAACCCCTCCTCCCCCTCTACTCCTTCTATCTTTCCTCAGGATCTGATATCCTGTTGGGAAGACTGTGTGTGTTATTGTCTCAGCGAGTTTTGTTTCTGTGACTGCTATGATGTCTGGGGATTTTTCACTGATTCTTTCGTTCCACTCCTCATGTTTATTCGTTATTCCATCCGCGTTTGTGTACCAAACCTTCAGTTTCTTTTCTATCATTGTGGTCATGCAAGAATATTGGGGTTGGGGGAGCGAGAGCCTTGGTGGGGGCCTATATGGGGCTGTGGTGTAGGTGGGGTTTGTGTTGATGGGGGTGGGGTCAGAATGCCCATAAGGGACAGCTGTTGGGGTGAGGTTTGTGATATGGGGGTTGGTGCCAGAGGGAACAGTGAATGGATTGTAGTATAGGTTGCTCAATTGCGTTGGGAATGTCGCGGTTGGAGTCTTTTGGTGGGAGATTCTGTGGGGTGTGTTTGCCCTTTCTCCTGTGTCTGGGTCCTGCTCATTTTCGTTGCTTCTCGTTCCTCCTTGCGTCTCTGTACCCTCTCTTTCAGTGTAGTCCTTTCTTCTTGTGTGTGTGTGTGTGTGTGTGTGTGTACTCACCTAGTTGAGGTTGCGGGGGTCGAGTCCGAGCTCCTGGCCCCGCCTCTTCACTGATCGCTACTAGGTGTGTGTACTCACCTATTTGTACTCACCTATTTGTGGTTGCAGGGGTCGAGTCCTAGCTCCTGGCCCCGCCTCTTCACCGGTTGCTACTAGGCCCTCTCTCTCCCCGCTCCATGAGCTTGATCAAACCTCGTCTTAAAACTGTGTATGGTTCCTGCCTCCACTACGTCATTTTCTAGGCTATTCCACTGCCTTACAACTCTATGACTGAAGAAATACTTAATACTATCTCTCTGACTCATTTGTGTCTTCAACTTCCAATTGTGGCCTCTTGTTTCTGTGTCCCCTCCCTGGAACATCCTGTCTTTGTCCACCTTGTCTATTGCACGCAGTATTTTATATGTTGTTATCATGTCTCCCCTGACCCTCCTGTCCTCCAGTGTCGTCAGGCCGATTTCCCTTAATCTTTCTTCATACGACATTCCCCTTAGCTCTGGAACTAACCTTGTCGCAAACCTTTGTACTTTCTCTAGTTTCTTGACGTGCTTTATCAAGTGCGGGTTCCAAACAGGTGCTGCATACTCCAGTATGGGCCTGACATACACGGTGTACAGTGCCTTGAATGATTCCTTACTAAGGTATCGGAATGCTGTTCTCAGGTTTGCCAGGCGCCCATATGCTGCAGCAGTTATCTGATTGATGTGTGCTTCCGGAGACATGCTCGGTGTTATACTCACCCGAAGATCTTTCTCCTTGAGTGAGGTTTGCAGTCTTTGGCCACCTAGCCTATACTCCGTCTGTGGTCTTCTGTGCCCTTCCCCTATCTTCATGACTTTGCATTTGGCAGGATTAAATTCGAGAAGCCATTTGCTGGACCAGGTGTCCAGTCTGTCCAGGTCTCTTTGAAGTCCTGCCTGGTCCTCATCAGATTTAATTTTCCTCATTAACTTCACATCATCTGCAAACAGGGACACTTCTGAGTCTAACCCTTCCGTCATGTCGTTCACATATACCAAAAATAGCACTGGTCCTAGGACCGACCCCTGTGGGACAGCGCTCGTCACAGGTGCCCACTGCGATACATCATTACGTACCATGACTCGTTGTTGCCTCCCTGTCAGGTATTCTCTGATCCATTGCAGTGCCCTTCCTGTTTTATGCGCCTGATGCTCTAGCTTCTGCACTAATCTCTTGTGAGGAACTGTGTCAAAGGCCTTCTTGCAGTCCAAGAAGATGTAATCAACCCACCCCTCTCTCTCTTGTCTTACTTCTGTTATTTTATCATAAAACTCCAGAAGGTTTGTGACACAGGATTTGCCTTCCGTGAATCAGTGCTGGTTGGCATTTATACTCCTGTTCCGTTCCAGGTGCTCCACCACTCTCCTCCTGATAATCTTCTCCATAATTTTGCATACTATACACGTCAATGACACAGGTCTATAGTTTAGTGCCTCTTTTCTGTCTCCTTTTTTAAAAATGGGAACTACATTTGCCGTCTTCCATACCTCAGGTAGTTGCCCAGTTTCCAGGATGTGTTGAAGATTGTGGTAAGTGGCACGCACAACATATCTGCTCCCTCTCTAAGGACCCATGGGGAGATGTTGTCCGGTCCCATTGCCTTTGAGGTATCGATGTCCCTTAGCAGTTTCTTCACCTCCTCCTCATCTGTATGTATGTCGTCCAACACTTGTTGGTGTATTCCTTGCTGGTGTCCCCATCTGGTCTGTCCCCCCAGAGTCCTTCCTGTCTCTACTGTAAATACTTCCTTAAATCTCGTGTTAAGCTCCTCACATACCTCTTGATCGTTTCTTGTGAGTTCTCCACCTTCTTTTTTCAGCCTTATCACCTGGTCCTTGACTGTTGACTTCCTCCTAATGTGGCTATACAGTAGTTTTGGGTCAGATTTGACTTTCGATGCTATGTCGTTTTCATACTGTCGCTGGGCCTCCCTCCTTATCTGTGCATACTCGTTTCTGGCTCTTCTACTAATCTCCTTGATTTCCTGGGTCCTATTCCTCCTGTACCTTTTCCATTCTCTGTTGCACTTAGTTTTTGCCTCCCTACACCTTCGGGTAAACCAAGGACTCGTTTTGGTCTTCCTATTATTTCTGTTTCCCTTGGGAACAAAACTTTCCTCTGCCTCCTTGCACTTTGTTGCCACATATTCCATCATCTCGTTTACTGATTTTCCTACCATTTCTCTGTCCCACTGAACCTCCTGCAGGAAGTTTCTCATACCTGTGTAGTCCCCCTTTTATAGTTTGGCCTGTCCCCTTCAGCTCCTGTTACCTTCTCCACTTGTAACTCTACTATATTATCAAAACTCAGAACCACATGATCGCTAGCTCCAAGGGGCCTCTCGTAAGTGATATCCTCAATGTCTGAACTGCTCAGGGTGAACACAAGATCCAGTCTTGCTGGCTCATCCTCCTCTCTCTCTCTGGTTGTGTCCCTGACATGTTGATGCATGAGGTTTTCAAGTACCACATCCATCATCTTGGCTCTCCGTGTTTCGGGACCCCCATGTGGCTCCAGGTTTTCCCAGTCGATCTCCCTGTGGTTGAAATCGCCCATTACCAGTGACTTTGCTCTGCTCGAGTGAGCTCTTCTTGCCACCTCAGCCAGTGTGTCCACCATCACCCTGTTGTTTTCTTTCGTACTCCTCTCTTGGCCTCCTGCAGTTCTGTGGTGGGTTATACATCACTCCAATGACTACTTTATGTTCTCCGGACTGAATTGTACCTACAATGTAGTCTCTTTCTCCAATCATGTCCATGCCTTCCATTTCCTCAAATCCCCATCGGTGTTTTATGAGCAGTGCAACCCCTCCTCCCCCTCTACTCCTTCTATCTTTCCTCACGATCTGGTATCCTGTTGGGAAGATTGTGTCTGTTATTGTCTCAGCGAGTTTTGTTTCTGTGACTGCTATGATGTCTGGGGATTTTTCACTGATTCTTTCATTCCACTCCTCATGTTTATTCGTTTTTTCCATCCGCGTTTGTGTACCAAACCTTTAGTTTCTTTTCTATCATTGTGGTCATGCAAGAATATTGGGGTTGGGGGAGCGAGAGCCTTGGTGGGGGCCTATATGGGGCTGTGGTGTAGGTGGGGTTTGTGTTGATGGGGGTGGGGTCAGAATGCCCATAAGGGACAGCTGTTGGGTGAGGTTTGTGATATGGGGGTTGGTGGCAGAGGGAACAGTGAGTGGGTTGTAGTATAGGTTGCTCAGTTGCGTTGGGAATGTGTGTGTGTGTGTGTGTGTGTGTGTGTGTGTGTGTGTGTGTGTGTGTGTTGTGTGTGTGTGTGTGTGTGTGTGTGTGTGTGTGTTTTGTTAATCTGCTTTGCGTGTACCACAGTGTTAACACTCAGAATGTTTACTCTCCATCTATAAAAATAATTATATACTGGTGTCGCCACTACAATTTCTTTTAATATTATGAGTTAGGTTCTTTGCAATAACTTGTGTCATTTTTGGTGTTTCATTATTCTTGTGTGTATAATTCTTAGCTGCTTTCTTGGTTAAAAAATGTTTAACTTCCGTGAATTTAAAAAGAGCAATTGCATTTTTATTTCTTAATAAATGCTTAGGTAGGTACATTCTTTTACCAGGTCTTAAAAATTAAAAAAAATTTTTTTAAACAAAAATAATGTGTTTGATAATAAAAAAATAAGAAATAATAATAATAATAATAATAAAAATAATAAAATAAAAATAATAAAACAATAATAATAATAATAATAATAATAAAATAATAGTTAAGAGGGAAAGGTAGTTAAATTTTCCAGCAAAATAACTTGGGGAGAAGTGAGTCCCCATGTTGTTTAAAACTTTTTAGACGAAGTTTAAAAATTTTAAATTTTTTTTTTTGAAAGAAGTTGGGTTTACTGAACTATAAGAGTGTATACTAGTAGAGTTTACTGTTTTTTTTGCTGATGTCACAAAAGTTTTGGGAGATTCTGAAAAATTTTTTGCAACTTTGAGAGGAATTTGAGAAGGGTGTAAAACTGGAAATTTTAAAGTAAAAAAAAATAAGAAAGAGAAAGATGGTAGGAGCAACTAAATTTTTGACTGGAACGAGGTTAGGAGGAAAAAAATTTTGTTCATTTATTTTTTTTTATTTAAAATATGCATATCACACTTTGCGTAATCACAATACATGAAAACATTTATAAAAAAAAAAACACCCTTATAACTAACGGATGAAAACCCTGCCCCTGAACATAATAATAAAATTCCCACTACCCCAAAAAACTGACATTTGAAATCATATTTAATGAAAACTGTATAAACAAAATTTTTTATATATAAATAATGTTTTGGGCCCTTTACTTTTAAATTGTATTTTAGCTTTTTATGTACCAAAACATCTGTAGCTTTTATCCCCAAATTTTTTGTTGTTTTATTTAAGCACATGTTACAATTTACATGAAATCATCAAAATGACTGAAACACTAAACATGAAGCTATAAAAAAAAAATCCCCACCTTGTAACTAAACGATTTTACCCCCCCCCTGAAATACGTAACAAAAAATGCTACAAAATTGCATGTATAAATCTGTATATTAACTGAAACGATACAGAAAAACTTGCATAAAGAACATAGCATTTAAAAACAAAAACAGTCCCGGGTTGTGACCAAAAATTATATAACTTTAAATGTACCTAAACAAACATATATATATATATATATGTTTACAAAAAACAAAGGAAAATTAAACAAAAAGTTGACCATCCTCTCTCACCACACAAAGGACATAGTATGAACAGTTGAAAAAAAACCCCCGTAACCCGTATATGTGTTTAATCCTATCTCATTAAACCCTTTCAGAGATGAGCCCTTAATGGGCAACGTTCATGCTGTCCCTATAACAAAAATTTAAAAACCCCCCCCCTCTTCTCCCCATTTAGGAAACCACCACTGTCTCTGGGGCAGCTAATTCCCTGTCACCAGTCTCCCAGCTGTCGCGAGCATATAATCTGTCAAATCGCAACAGTACTCAATCACAACAAACCAACCCAAGCTTATTACTGCTCCTGCTACATACCCCTAAACAATAATATTACCTCGCCCTCTGACATAGGTGTGATGGAAGTGCCGCATAGAAAGGGCTTTTAATAACAGGGGTAAAACAGTACCCCATGGGACACGCATGCAAAGAAAAACCCCTAAATTCAACTGTCAAACCGGATAAACCCATTTAATCAGCTAGCACACACGTACCCCCTAACACCCCTTAACCCCACTGAAAACCCTTTCCCCCATTTTAATCTAAAGCCATACACCCCCACCCCACCACCGCACACACGCACGCGGGGCACGCACACACAAAACCAAACACACACACACATCACCCACCACACACACCCCACACACCCAAAACCCCCACACCACACCACACCACACCACATTCAGACACCACACACACACACACACCATTCAGAACCACCAAAAACACACACACACCACACTCACTCACTCCCCCCGACGGCGAGCCCATTTAAACCCCCCGGGTGACATTCTCAATTTCCCTTTCCCCCCCATGACACCCCCCCCATACAAAAAGGAGTAAATCTCAATAGTTAAACTAGAAACCCACGGGGAAGGTCCCTCCCCCCCGCGATCCTATATTTCCCTGTTCCCGCAAACCCTCCATGAAAAGGGAGCTCCAGTACCCTTTCCCAGCCACCCAATCCCCATTCCCCCGCATACCCCACGACACGTAAAAAATCTCCATAATATGCCCCAAAGCACGTTTTTTAACTCTCTGGCACCCCTCCCACTCCAAACGAGCGCCCTAACACCGGTAGCCCCCCTCCCCCCTAGCCTGACAAACCCACTCTCCAATCCCTAACTTCCCCAAACATTCGCAAAAATACCCGCATGAATGCCGTTTCCCCACCACCACACACTCCATACCCCCTCTCCCCTTTCTATTTGCCTCGCCCGCCCGAACCATCCTGATGGCAAAATGCCATGCAGGAAAAAGGAACATAAACCCCCGCACCCGGGGTATGAGCTTCAACTTTCGAAAACGACACCAAATATCTCCCCCTCCAAATGGGGTATATTCCCCCACCGGGACCCCCACCCGGTCCCAATTACTTCGCAAAAACCCCATCGAATCTTGCCAGGCTCCGTAGGACCATGGGGTACGCAGCACCCCCTCAATTCCCAACTCTGCACCCCCATACCCCCTCTGCACTCCCTCACCAGAAACTTTAAACCCCCCCCCCACCCGACCAAACTAATCCCTTGTAAGAAACACATTTACCCACGCCGTAATTTCCCAAAACCAGCCCCCCCCCGAGTACCGGGAAGCATTACCCCCCTCCCCCCTCAACCAAACACCCCAAACCCCAATAAACCTAACACCTCTTTTTAAAACCTAAATCTTCCCCCTTAAGGGGTAAACTCCTACACTAAACCCAAATTTTTAAATTTTAAACCCCCCCTTAACAATTTAAAATAACAAAAAACCCCCCACCCAAAACCCCCCCTTTCCCGGCACCCCTGCCCCCCCCCCCCCCCCCCCCCCCCCCCCCCCCCCCCCCCCCCCCCCCCAAAAAGCAACTCCCATTAACCCCCACCCCGTTCCCAAACTCGTGACCTCTCCACCCCCTTATTTCCCCCCCCAAAACCTTTCCACTATCCCTACAAACCCCCCCCCCCCACCCCCCGTCCCCAACCCCCCCAGTCATCCCAACTTTAAAAAGGGTTTCCCACAATTAAATAATCCTTTAGCCCCCCCCCAAAACCTTTCCCCCCTTGACCTTTTTTCCACCCCCCCCTAACAAATTCTCCCCCAATTAAACCTCTTCCCCAATCCTCAAAATCGCCCAACCCCCCCCGTTCCCAACCCCCCAACCCAAAAAAATGCCCCCCCCTTTTAAAAACTTAAAAACCCCCTTAAACCCGGCCCAAAAAGATTGAGGAACCCCTTTGCCCTTTAAAGGGCCCCCCCCATTTTACATTTCCATTTTTTTCGAAAAAAATTTGTAATCCCACAAAGTAAAGATATCGCCCGATAATCCTTGAGGGTATTCTGGACCTCTCCCTTTGGGACCAGAACAACCACTGCTGTGGCTTGCAACACCCCCAACACCCCCTTCTCCTTCATGATATTCATCAACTCCACCAGGAATCCACACATTAACTTCCAATTCTGCAGGTAAAATTCACAGGGTAATCCATCAATCCTTGGAGCCTTTCCCGTACGCATACTCACTAATGCCCGCCAACCCTCGCCCTCATCTATCTTCCCATCCAGTGCTACTCGATCACTACGCCCCAATGAACATGGCACTAGCTCACAGACACTATGCAGTGCTGCACCTCCCACTGCACTACGTCTCAAATACTGCTCATACCATGCATCTGCATAACCACTCATTCCCTCAGTCGTCGTCAACACTTGCCCCTCACGATAATCCCCCACTTCAGAGTGAACGATTAACCTACCAACCTCTGTGACCGTCCGACGGCGCTGCTGACCTCGTAAAACACACGCCGATGGTCGATCGCCCCATAACACCTCCTCAACCCTCCCTGCACACGCACCGCATTAAACCGTTCATTTTGCAGCTCACGAATCCTTCCCTTCAACGTTTCTATCTCCTCTACAGGATATACTCCCCCGTGTCCACTTCTCCCATAGCAATCCCTCAACCTACCCTCTAGGTACTAAAGGAGCCCATACGATTGTCGCATCATGCGTTTCCCCTCCCTCACATAAAACTTACGTATTCATGCCTTAGCTACCCCGTCCCACCACCCAGTAAATCCTCTATGCCCTGCCGTTCCTCACTGAGCTCTGCCCAAAACGTCTCAAATCCTCCCTGCCCCTCCTCATCACTCAGAATCCTCGTGTTTAGTTTCCAATAACTCTTCCACCTCCTGGCCAGCCCATCCCACCCCAGGTCTACCACGACCGCCCTGTGATCTGAATATTCCACCTCCACCATACACAAGGACTCCACTCTAACCCTCTTTGTGATGTACACCTGATCTAGCCTCGCCACAAATCCTCGTCTAAAAAAAGTGTGCTCCACCTCCCAAACCCCACCCCCAAATACGTCACGTAGACACACATCTCTCAGAAGATCACCTAGGATAGTGGAAAAAATGCCCTGCCCCAGCGGGTCAAGTCTGCCTGCGAATAACACAAAATTCAAATCCCTCCAACAATAGCTACAGGTGCCGTAAAGAAAGGACCAAAATAAACGAGCTAACCTCACAAAATCCGGTTTTCAGACGTGCATCACCTCTCTGCGGTCGTGCGTACACTCCACACACTAACGCACTCGCTCGCCATCCCCATCCATCACTCTGATTAATACGCCCCTCGCCCCCAATTCACTTCTACTAACAAAATTGGGTCGCTCTGGAGTAGGACTCCCACCCTACTTCAACGCGTCCCATCTGTCATCACAAAAGCCTATATAAACCATTCACCTCCAAACACGCACCCAACCTTGATTTGTTCTTTGCAAAATACAACATCCACTCTATGCCGGCACAAGAAACTTGCAAACCATGCACGCTTCACATCCTGGCACAAACCATTAATGTTAACTGACACACACCTTAGGCCAGCGGTGGTTTCTTCCCCCTGTGCTTTGACACCTTCCTCACAATGCCACCATGTCCTTTCGGACCTTCTTTATGCATGTCACTACTGGCAGCCCTAACCCCTCCCCGGTCCAGCTCCGGGTCCAAAGTTCCCGAGGGACCACCACCATCCTCCTCCACCACCACCACCTTGCCAGTCCTCTGTGCTGGAGTCAGGACATCATCTGAATCCGATGTCACAGCCTCACGCTTGCGTGCAACTCCACCTGTTCCCATCCTCACCTCTTGTGACACCTCACGGTGAACCTCCACCTCCACCACATGTCTGACCTTCCCACCCTCTGGGCACAGTGCCCCGTGAGACACAACCAAGTCGATGGGCTCAGTTTGCTGTCCACACAGGTCTGCAGCATTCCTCACATCAGCCCTTGTCACCAACTCGCCCTCCCCATCGGACTGGGGAAACAGCGAGGTGAGCACATTCTCCAGGACCTCGTCAATGGCTTCCTCCGCTGAACCATGCCGTCCCCCACCATCAGGCAAAATGGGTCCCACAGGGCCCCCAGCCACAGGGGCCGTCAGGTCAGCACCCGCCACTGCCTCTGCCTCCTCCACCTCCTCCCTCCACAGACGACCAGGCCCACGTCCTTCCTGTATCTCTAGAGCACGTCCAACTTGCCCAGGTTCCCCTGCGGCAGTACATTCAACACCATGGATTCGAGTCTGTTGTTCACAATATGCAGCAATGTGATCATAACCACCACAACGCCTGCATGTCCTGCGTTGCCCAGCATGGACCCCTCATGAGCTGAGCCCTTTAAAGGGCCTCCAATATAACATATGAGGGTTTTATGGGGTCCCAATCTTTCTTTTAAAATAAAAAATTTTTCCCCTTGGGAAACCCACGTTTTGCCCCCTTTCCCACTTCCCCGGCTGTGACAGGTGAAGGGGTTCCCGTAGTCCTTGAAAACTTTGCTTTATGTCCGTTTCATCAGCCCCCAAACCCCGGTTAAATTTCGCATTTAAACCCCATGTAAAGTCCCCGGGAGACGTAAATGAAGGGGGACACTCAAAAATAAAATTTGACGTCTCCCGAACATCCTGGTATTTCTTACCACCCGCTCGTAGACCCCGGGTTTTAACAACTTAACAAACACCGTGTATCACCTTTAAAAGTGTACCCCATACATTCTTCATCCTAAATTCCAACGTATCCCGGGAAAAGGCAACGCACAGGAGCAGCTTTGCGGTAAAATTTGCCTCGCAAAACCTCTGGATACCCCCCGTATTTAAACCCCTCCCCCCTTACATTTCTGCGCCATTTTGGAAAAAACACGAATTTTTCCAATGCCAAAGAGGGGCAGAAGGCGTAAGTCTGCTACACCAAAAGAGGCCCAAAGAATATATTTATTAGGGAGGGGTAGACAGGATGGAAAGAGGGGTTTTTATGAGAGGTAAAGGGTTTGAACTTTAAAAAGGACGATGGTGCTTTGGAACATCTGGGGGGGGGGAGACAAAGAAACTTTCTCTAAGATGGAAAAACGAAAAATAAGGGGAAAGTATGGAATAAACCCCGGGTTATAGGGGAGGGGAGCATAATTTTAAATTATTTTGCAGGGAAAAAGGGGCGGGGCCCCCCCGTGGGAGTGAATATTTATGGAGGATTTTGGGGACCCCCAACCAAATGTTTTATTCAGTGGGATGAGGAGAGATTCTTGAGGTGATTTCGATTAAGAGGGGGTTTGAAAAAAAATACAAGTAATTAAAATTTACGGGTTGCAGTGAAGAAGTGGAAGAAGTCATGGAAGGAAAGGTTGGAGGGGAAAAAGTGGAAAAGTCAGGGAAGGAAAGGTTGGGGGAAAAAGTGGAAGAATTTCAGGGAAAGGGAAAAGGGTTTTGGATTGAAGAAGTGGAAGAAGCCCAGGGAAAGGAAAAGGGGTTGGGAGGGGTCTTTGAAACCCCATCAGACATGTGTAAACATTTTAAAGTAGTCATGAACGAAGGAAATTATTTTTTTTCTGAGGTAACGTGCGGGATGGAGTTTTAACGGGTTTAAAACATTTATAAGAGATTCAATAAAAATGACTGGGCGTTTTTGGAAAATAATTACCAGAAATTGTGTAGGAAGGTTGGAGATAAAAAAACACATTACCTGTGCGGGTGAAGGAAGGTTGGGGGATAAAAAAATACTTTACCGGGTGCTTGTGGGAAAGGGTTTGGGGAGATAATAAAAAAAATTCCCAAAGCGGTGTAGGGGGTTTGGGAAGATAAAAAATACATTACCTGTGCTGTGTTGGAAAGGGTTTGGAGATAAAAAAATACATTACCTGGCTTTTGTGGGGAAGGGTTTGGCGATAAAAAAAACCTTTTACCTGTGCGGTGTGGGAAAGGGTTTGGAGATAAAAAATACTTTTCCTGTGTTTGTGTAGGGGGTTTGGAGATAAAAAATACATTACCTTTTGCGGTGTGGGGAAGGTTTGGAGTAGTAAATACATTACCGTCGGTTAGGAAGGTTGGCGATAATAAAACCTTTCCCTGTGCTGTGTGGGACGGTAAAAAGAAAATTTAAATAATTATTGGTGCTGGTAGGAAGGTTGGAGAAAAAAAGATTCTTTTATTTTTGCTGTATGGGAAAAGGTTTGGAGAAGGAAATACATTACCTGTGCTGTGTGGGAAAGGTTGGCGAAATAAATACATTCCCTGTGCGTGTGGGAAGCTCGAAGAAAATTAAATACATTATCTGTGCTGTGTAGGAAGGTTGGAGAAGTAAATACATTACATGGCTGTGTGGGGAAGGGGTTTGGAGTAGAAAAATACTTTCAGTGCTGTTTTGGAAGGGGTGGAGTTTGAAAATTAAAATTCCCTTTTGATGTGTAGGAAGGTTGGGGATAGTAAAAAAATTTAAAACCTGTGCTGTGTGGGAAAAGGTGGAGTTAGTAAATACATTACAGTGCGGGTGGGAAAGGGGTTTGGAGTTTAGCAAATACATTACCTTCCCTCTTTTGGAAGGTTGGAGATGGAAATACTTTCCCTTGTGCGGTGTGGGTTTTGGGGAGATTGTAAATGTGCTGCGTAAAAGGAGGAAGATAGTAAAAACATTACATGTGATGTGTATAAAAGGTTGGGATAGTAAAAAAAAGGGACCTGTGATGTGTATTAAAGGTGGAGATAGAAAAATAAAATTCCCTGTGCGGGATGGGAAAGGGTTTGGAAATACGGGTAAAAAATTTAAATCTTGCTGTGCAGAAAGGTGGGGGTAGTAAATACATTCCCTGTGCGGGGGAAGGAAGGTTGGAGTTAGTAAATACATTACTTGTGCTGTGTAAAAAGGATGGGATAGTAAAATACTTTTACCTGAACTGTGTGGGAAAGGTTGGAGAAATAAATCCCTTTACATGGGGGCTGGGGCGGAGGATGGAGATAGTAAAAAATTTACCTGTACTGTGTAGGGGGGTTTAATATATTAAACACGTTCCCTGTGCTGTGTGGGAAAGGGGGAAAATAACAAATACTTTTCCTGTGCTTTGTGGGAAAAGGTTTTGGAGGGGGAAAATTTTCTTACATGTGCTTGTGGGAATGATAAAGAAAAGGGAAATACTTACCTGTGTTTTGTGGGAAAGGGTTTTGGAGAAAAAAAACACTTTGCCTTTTCTGCGTTGGAATGATGGAGATAAACAAATACATTACCTGTGTTTTTTGGGAAGGTGGAGATAAAAATACATTCCCTTTGGCTTTGTAGGAAGTTTGAAAAAAAAAACCCTTACCTGTGATTTGTGGGAAAAGTTGGAGATGGGAAACCCCTTTCCATTTGTTCTGTGTAAAAATTTAAGGGAGTTACAAATACATTACCTGTCTTTGTAAAAAATGTGTGATAGAAAATTACATTCCCTCTGTTGCATAGGGAGGGTTGGAAAAGAGTAAATACGTTCCTGTGATGTGGGGGGGAAGGTTGGAGATGTAAATACATTATCTTTTGCTGCGTGGGAAAGGGTTTTAAGATAGTAAAAAAATTTTTCCCTATCGGTAAAAGGAATGGTGGAGATAGTAATACTTACCTGTAATGTAAAAGAAGGTTGGATAGGGGTAAATACATTAAATAGGGCTGTTTTAAAAGGTTGGAGATAGCCCAATACATTATCTGTGATGTGAAGGAAGGTTGGAAATAATAAATACATTACCTGTGCTTTTTGCAAGAAGGGGGAATAGTAAAATACTTTTACCTTGCTCTTTTAAAAGGTTTTGGAGATAGAAAATACTTTACGTGTTGCGTTTTGGGAAAGGGTTGGAGACATTAAATACGGCAAATGTGATGGGGCAAAAAGGATGAATAGTAAATACTTAAACCTTTCAACGTGTGGGAAAGGGTTTGGGGAGATAAAAATCCCATTCCCTGGATTTAGGAAGGTTGGAGTGGGAAAATAAAATTATTTTGGTAAATTTTTAAAGGAAGGGGGAAAATAATAAATACATTACTGTGCTGTGTAAAAGGGTTGGAGTTAGTAAATACATTCCCTGTAAAATTGTGTGGGAAAGGGTTGGAGACTTTAAATACTTTTCCTTGAGTGTAGGGAGGGTGACGAAGTAAATACATTCCCTGTGATGTGAAAAGATGGGTAGAGATTTAATGGTTGGGGGAAAATATGAACTGTGGGGGTAAAACCATGATTCGGGCCCAAAACCCAATGAATAAATAAATGATTGGGGAGGGGTTAAATTTCTTTGTCTGTAAAACTTTCCTTCGAGGTAGCGATCGAGCAAAAAAAAAATAATTGTAAAATACTCTTGAACACCTCCTTATAGTTTCCCAAATTTCTTTTCCCAACAATTCTCTTTTTTGTAAAATTCAAAATTTTACTATTTTTAAATCCGAATTTTCCCCTTGTCGCGGTGTTCATTTTTTTGGTTGTGTTTTAGTCTTTCCCTGTCTCGTTAACTGAAAAAAGAAAAAAAAATCTTAGTTTTTTTAGAAATACATTATGCTGTGATAATAGTTAGTTAATGTTTTTTAGTAAAAAAAAAATTTACATATTTTTATAAAGATTGTTATTTATCCCTTTTTCTTAAAAAGGGTTTTTAATTCCCTTTTTGGGGATTTATAAGACAAAAAAAAAAATGAAAAAAATTTTGGTTTTTTTAGGTTTCCAAAATTTTAACCCCTTTTTTTTCGATTATTTTGAACGATTTCAATTTAATTTTTGTACGCCCTTTTTTTGTAGGGGAGATTTTTTATAAATTTTTGGAATAATTTTTGTTTGAGAATCACAGATTTAACCCCCGATAACCAAAAAACTCGAAAACTTTAAGACATTTTTGAGGTGCTTTGGGGCCCGGGTGGCTGCCTTTCCTGCCTTACCCAGGTGGGTGGTTTCAGTGGTTGCCTGCCTGCCTTACCCAGGTGCTGGGCCGCTGCCTGCCCGCCTGCCTTAACCCCGGTGTTTGTGGGAGCTGGGGGGCCCCCCCTGCCTTACCCGGTTTGGTGCGCGGCTGCCCCTCTGCCTTACCCCCTGGGGTGCAGCTGGGGTGCCCGCGCCTTACCCAGGTGCCGGGTTTCGTGGCGCCCGTCTGGCCTTACCCGGGGGCTGGTGCAGCTGGCTGGGCCCGCCTGCCTGACTTACCCGGTGTTTGGGGCAGGTTTGCTGCCTGCCTTTTTCCCTTTCCCGGTTTCTGGGTGCCCGCTGGCTGCCCGCCTGCTTTACTTACCCCGGTGCTTGGGGCCGGTCGCTGCCCGCCTTCCTTACCCAGGTGCTGGTTTCAGCTGGTTTCCTGCCGCATTATTCCAGGTGCTGGTGCAGCTGGCTGCCTGCCCGCATTTCCCAGGTGCTGGTGCGCTGGCGCCTGCCTTCTTTACCAAAGGGGCTGGTACAGCCCATTAATTTCCTGCTCTACTCAGGGGCTGGGCAGCTAGCTGCCTCTTTTCCCCTTTCCCAGGTGCTTGGCAGCGGGGTACGGGGCCCCTGCTTTAACCCAAAGCTGGTGTAGCTTGGGGCCTGCCGGGATTACCCAGGTTTCAGGTGCAGCGGTTTCCCCGTAAAGCCTTATCCGGTTTCTGGTAAAACTGGGGTTTCCTGCTTGCCTTGCTCAGGTTTCTGGGACAGCTGGTTGCCCCCCCGGGTTTTTCCCAGGTGCTGGTACAGGCTGGGGCCTGTAGGGCCTTTTTCCAGGGTGGGTTTAAAACTGGTTGCTTTCTGGCCTTTAAACCCCGCTTCCGGGGGCGCCCTTTTTGCCAACTTGTCTTACACAGGTTTTTGGGGGCAAAATGGCTTTACAAACTCCCCCTTTCCAAGGTGCTGGGGGGCAGCTGGCTGCGTTTCCTGCCTTACCCCGGGGATTTGGGGAAACTGGCTGGCCCTGGGTTCACCCCCGGTGCTGGTTTTAGGGTTGCCCATTTGCATTACCCGGGGTTTGGTGCAGTCGCTTAACAAACTGCCCTTTCCTAGGGGCGGGCACCCCGGTCCCACCCCGCCCTTTCTCAGGTGCTGGGGCGGGTTTGGGTGCCCAAATTGCCTTACATAGGGGCCCGGTTTTCCCGTGGGCGCCTGGGCTTCCTTTCCCAGGGCATGTTTCAGCTGGCTGCTTACCCGCCTTACCCCCGGTGGGTTTGGTTTCAGTGACTACCCACCTAAACCCCCCCAGGTGGTGGTGCGTGGCCGCTCGCCTGAAATTTTTCCCTTTTGCTATGCAGCTAGCTGCCCTCCCCCCTTTCCTAGGTGCTGGTGAGGTTGCTGTTTTGCCTGCCAAACCCAAAGCTGTTTTCAGTGGGTGCTTTTTGCCTTACCCAGGGGCGTTGTGCACTGGCTGCCCGCCTGCCCTTTCCCAGGTTTCTGGGGAGCTAGGGTGCCCAACCCCCGCGTTTTCCCCCCGGGGCGGGTGCGCTGCCTGTCTCCCCCGTCTTACCAAAGGGGTGGGAAGCGCCTGCCCGCCTTCCCTTTCCCGGTTTCTGGTGCGCTGGCTGACTTCCTGGCTTGCCCCGGTGCTGGGTTTCAGAGGGCGCCCGCCCGCTTTACCCAAAGGTTTTGGTGAAATGGTTGCCATTTCCTTACCCAGGGGCTATTTCAAACTGGCCTTCAAACCCGAATTACCCGGGGATGGAGAGCGGTGCCCTCCTGCCTAATCAGGGTGGGCGCTGGGTGCCTTTCTTGGGCCCTTTCCCTTTTGCTGGTGGAACTGGTTGCCTCCTTGCCCTTTCATAGGGGGTCGTTTTTGCTGGCAAAACTGCCCGCCTTTAAAAAGGGCTGGTGCAAACTGGGTGCCCCGCCTGCCTTACCCCAAATGCTGGTGAAGCTGCCTGCCTGCTTTTCCGTTTCCCTTGCCGGGGCAGTTTGCTGCCTGCCTTCATTATCTAGGGGCTGGTGGGCTTGTTTCCCGCCGTTTTTCACAAAGGTTTCTGGTGCAGCTAGCGGCCCCCCCTAACTTACCCATGTGCCCCCCCCTACGTACTGCCTGCCCTTTCCCTTTCACAGGTTCTGGGGCAACCCGGCTGCCCGCCAACCTTTTCACGTGTACTTTGCAGCTTTTTCGCCTGAATTTCCTTACACAAAGGGGCTGGTGCAGCTCGCTTTCATGCCCACCATTCCCCTTTGGGGCTGGTGGGGGAGTGGCGACCGCCTCCTTACCCCGTTGCTGTGAAGGTAGCTGCCCACCTTTCCTTACCCCCGATGCCGTTTCAGCTTTAAAACTGCCTGCCCTTTCCCTTTAAAAAGGGGCTGGTGCAGCGGGGTGCAGCCTGCCTTGCCCCGGAGATTGTGC
>NC_069489.1:8749869-8754869 GCF_026875155.1 Cherax quadricarinatus | reverse complement strand
CAAAAGCTTTTTTATGAAACAAGTTTAAATTTTATATTCCTGTCCCCATGGACTTGCTTGATACTACTTTTTCAATTTTGAAAATAAATTGGATGGTTAAAATCTCTTACTGAATAAAAGAGCTTGGAATCTGCCCAGTTCTAAGTATTTTTATGTGTTTTAATTTTGTTCGAATTTTTTACCATTTGACCGAATAAATTTTTATCGAAAATTTTAAAGGAATCTTTAGACACATCCATCAGCATTTTGGGGGGAATTCTTAATCAAAATTTTTTTTTACGTATAAAGTTTTTTTGAATCAACTTTAATATTAAAATCTTAAGAAGAAAAGGCTATAAACCAATTTTCAGGGTAAAGGGAGAACCAAACATATTTTTAGTTGAATAAGCGGGTTTCCCCTTTTTTTTTGGATTATAAAAAGTTTTCCTAAACAGCAATTTCAATAAAACAATAAAATTCTACTAAAAGGCAAAGAAATTATCAAACAATTTACTTCCCTAATCCATTTTACCTTACATGTATGGATTTAATAAAAACACCAAACCAGGGAATCCAGTCGCCCAATTATTAGCTCCATGGGTCAGTTCATATAAATTTCCAAATGGCTTGTCGATTTTTTTGACCCCATTGTTGGAAAATTTCTAATTTTAATGTTAAAAACAAAAGATTGGGTTGTAAATTAAACTCCTTTGACTGATTTTAAATTTTTTAAAAACATGGTTGTTTTGATGTTCTTCCTTTTTTTACGAAAGTTCCTGTTGATGATTTATTAATTTTCTTATCGAAAAACCCCGTTAACTATGTTTACCTTGCCGTTCCTCAATCATTAAACTTTTAAAACTTTGCATTGTTGATGCAAAATTTGTTTTTAATGAAAAGTTTTACACTCAGAAGTTTGGTATGGAAATGGGAAATCCCTTTCACCTTTTCTTAGTAACCATACAGGGAATTTTTTGAAACAAGGTTGTTTTAAAACAATCCTCCCTAATAGAGCAAAATGGTTCACATATGTTGATGATATTTTGTGTCTTATCCCCAAAAATGAATATACACCATTTTTTTGGAAAATTAAATAGTTAGCCCTTTTTTAAAAACTTTACTGTTGATTAAAAGAAAAAACTCATTGCTTTTCTAGATTTTTAATTATTAAGGGAAATAATAAATTAAATTTAAAATTTACCAAAAAACCTACAAATAACTTTTCCTATGCCACTATTATTCCCCATCAAGATAGAGTCAAACTGCTTTTTTTCTATAAAGGGTTTTTGAGAGCTTTACAAATTTTGGTATCCAGTTCAAATGAGGAAATATCCAAATTTTATGAAAAAGGTAATGTTTTAAAAAATACCCAAAAAATGTAATTGTAAATTTTTTAAAGTTGCTAGAAACACTTTTAAAATCCAAAAAGGGAACCACCTTATTCAACAAAAAATATGTTGGTTCTCCTTCCCATGAAAATTTGGTTGAATCCTTCTCTTCTTAAGATTTTTAATATTAAAGTTGTATTAAAAAATTTAACAGTAAAAAAACTTTTGATTAAGAATTCCCCCCAAACGATGGATTGTCTTAAAAGTTCCTTGAAAATTTTTGCGATAAAGTTTTTTAGGGGGTAAAAATTAAAAATCTCGAACTAAGTTTTAAAAAAACAAAATATAGCATAGAATGGACAAGATTCCAATCTCTTTTATTCATGTAAGAATTTTTAACCACCAAATTTGTTTTCAAAAAGTTGAAAAAGTAGTATCAAGCAAGCCATGGTCGACAGGAATATAATTGAATCTTTTTTCAAAAAAGCATTTTTGAAAATAATTGAATTTTTTCCTTTTTTTTAATAAATTAGATCCTTATATTAATAGAATTTGGGTAGAATTTAATAATACACGGGAAAAATAAATGCTTGGGGGTGAGTTTTGAAAAGGGATGCCCAAAGTTCTCGCCGCGCGTCACTTTTTAAAACCGTTGTGGGATCTGATAGTGAGGTGCTGGCCCCCCCCTTATATAGTTTTCCTTGGATGCTTCATTTTCTGTTCCTTGAAAAAGGGGAAGTCACAAAAGCCCTTGGAATTTCTCTATTCTTTCAGAGTGGTTTTTTTGCATATTTTGAAATCCCCTGTTTACGGATCTTATTGCATATATATATATATTAATATATATAATATATATATAAATATATAAATATTATATTTATTTATATATATAAATTATTATATATAAAATATTAAAAAAATATAAAATAATTATAAAAATTTTTATATAAAACATATATAATATTAAATATATTATATATATTTTATATAATTATATATATATTATAATATATTAAAATATATATTTATAAATAATATATATATAAATTTTAAAATTTATATTAATATAATATATATATAAATATATATATAAATAAAATTTATATATATTTATATATATAAATATATATATATATATTATATATAAATAAATTTTATAATAAAATAAATATATATATTATAATTATATTATATAATATTATATATATATAAATATATATATTATAATATATATATATATAAATATATATATATATATATAATATATATATAAATTATTTATGTATATATATATATATATATATATAAATATATATTATATATAATAATAAAATTTTTATATAATTTATATTTTTATTATATAAAAATTATATATAATTATATATTTATATAATATATATATATAATATTATATATATATAAATAATAAATTATAAAATATGTGGTCCCGAATGGCAAAAATTTCCCGATTTGGCTTAAATAGAAACGCTCATCTTCCCATGTAGGACAATAAAAAATTTGTGTATGTAAAAAATTTCGCCCAAATCTTTCCCAAACCCTAACGAAAAAAAATATATTTCACTTGTTTGTTTAGTTTAAAATTATTGTAAACAAATTAAAATATGTTTATTTGGGGTTAGCAAAAATTTAAATTTGTTCTGTTTAAATAAGTTAGGAAGTTTTTAATTCCTTTTTGGGCAAAATTAAAAATTTTTTCATTTTTAAATGAAAAAAATATTTTTAAAAAAAAAAAATTTTTTAAAAAAAAATTTTTTAAAAATTTTTTTTACCTTTTTTTTGGCGGAATATAATAATAATATATAATTTTTAAAAAATTTTATATAATTTTATATATATATATTTATATATTTTTATATATATATATATTATATATATTAAAATTTTTTAAAATTTAATTTAAAAAAATTTTAAAAATATTTTAAAATAATTTTTTTTTATTTTTAAAAAATATTTTTTTTTATTTTTATTAAAAAAAAATTTTTTAAAATTTTAAAAAAATTTAAAAATTTTTAAAATTTTTTTATTTAAAATTTTTTAAAAAAAAAAATTTATAAAAAATTTAATTTTAAATTTTTTAAAAAAAATATTTAAAAAATTTTTTAATAAAAATTTTTTTTTAAGGAAAATTAATTTTAAATTTTTTAATAATTAAAATTTTAAATTTTATTAAAAATTAAAAAAATTTTTTTTTTATTAATAATTTTTAAAAAAAAATTGAAAAAGGGAAAAACCCCAAGTTTGGTTTTAAAAAATTAAAAGGAAATTTACCGAAAAGCTTGGAAAAATTTTTTTTTTGGGGGTTTTTTTATATTAAATACCTTTTACGGGGTTTTTAAAATTTTAAAATTATTATTTTTTAAAAAAATTATTTTAAAATTTTAATTTAAAATTTTTAAATTTTTTAAAATTAAAAAAATTTTTTTTAATTTTTTATAAAAATTTTTTAATATTTAAAAATTTAAAAAAAAAATTTTTTTAAAACAAAAGGGGGGGAAAAAAGGGGGTGGGAAAAAAAAAATTTAAAACTTCAACCCGTTTTAGAAAAGGGAAATACAGTTTTTTAAAAGCCTTTCACCCCCTTAAAATTTTAAAAATAAAAATAAAAATATTAAAAATTTTAAATTTATAAATAAAAAAAATTAAAAATAAAAAATTTAAAAAAAATTTTTTTTT
Organism: Cherax quadricarinatus; assembly: GCF_026875155.1. NCBI lineage: Eukaryota > Metazoa > Arthropoda > Malacostraca > Decapoda > Parastacidae > Cherax > Cherax quadricarinatus. The sequence goes on along the minus strand of NC_069489.1, from coordinate 8,750,868 downwards.
TTAAATAACAAATTTTTAAAATATTTATTAAATTTTTTTAAATTTAAAAAATTTTTTAAATAATTTTCAAAAAACATGAAATAAAATTTTTTAAAAATGGGGAAAAAAAAACATGGAAAAAAAAAAAAATTTTTAAAAATTTTAAGGGGGGGGTTTTAAACATTTTAAAAAGCAAATTAAATTTGGGCAAAAGGGGAAATTTAAAATTGGGGGTCAAGTGGGCCCGGTTTTTATTTTTAAAAAAAAAAGAATAAAAGAGTAAGATTAAAAAAGTTATTAAATAAAATGTGATGGGGCTGGAATCCAAGCCCCGAAAAAAACCTCCCTTTTTAAACCTTTGGAATTTCCCCCAAGAATGATTTTTAAAACCGTTTGTATTTTAGGAAAACCTAAAATTTAGTTGGCAATTTTTATAAGGAAATTTTAATTTCCCAAAAAAGAACATGCATTTTTTCCAAACAAGTAAAAGAATCCCCTTTAAAGGTTCTTGTGAACTTTTAATGTAAAAATAAAAATAGGTAAAACAGCCTTTTTTTCATTCCCCCTTTTTTAAAAAAGGGGTTCGTTACAGAACCTAAGTGAACCCAAATTTTTCCCCCTAAAGTTCCCCATTTTATGAACCCCTGACAGTTAACCCCCCAAAAATTTAAAATTCATTAATTTTTAATTGTTAACTTACCCTTAATTTTTTTTTTTTCTAAAAATTTTTTAAAAAATTTTTTCTTTGGACCCTACCCAATTGTTTCCCCCCCTTAATTTTTTGTTAAGAAAAAAAAGGTCTTTGCAAAAAAGCGTGAAAACCCCCCTTTTTGGCATTCCTTTTTTTTTTTCCCCCGCCTCTTGCAAATGCATTTTTTTTTTTTAAAAAAAACAAAGGGAAAAAATTTGTCAAGGTTTTTTTTTGGGGGAAAAATTTTTTTTAAAAAAATAAAATTTTTCATTTCCCGAAAAATTTTAGTTTAAGAAAATTTTTAAAAAAAACCCCAAAGTCATTATAAA
>NC_069489.1:8729869-8744869 GCF_026875155.1 Cherax quadricarinatus | reverse complement strand
TCGCCTTTCTAAATTTTTCTTATACTTTTAAAAACATTTTTTTTTTTTAATGTTAAGTAAAAAAATTTTTAAAAATTTTACCAAAAGGTACTTTGAAAAAAAACTGCTATACTAGTACTTCTATTTTTACACTTTTTACTACTACATTGCTACGATACTACTACTGGGTGCTCCTTCTACTAATAAATACTACTTCTAATACTTCTTTTCTACTACTACTACTACTTCTATGGGGCTAAGACTACTATATACTACTATACTACTACAACTCTCTACTACTTCTGATACTACTCCCCTACCGCTATTACTAAATACTAATACTACTACCCACTACTAATATACTCCCACTACTACTACTACTTCTATACTACTTTGCTTTCCACTATACAATACTACCCTTTTACTACTTTTTACTACTACTTTTTTACTCTACTATACTTTACTACTACTACTTCTTTAACTCTACTTCCCATTTCAAATACTGCTACTACTAAAATACCCCTTTCTACTACTAATACTACTATTACTTCTATACTATTTTCTACTTCTACCACTATACCCGTTACTTACTACTACTTTCTACTTTCTTATAAAACTTCTACTATATTACTACTTCTACCACTACTACTGTTACTATAATACTACTACTACTACTACTTCTTTCCCTTTTTACTACTACTACGGCTTTACTAATTCCCCCCATACTCTTACTTCTACCCCTATACTACTCTACTTTATACTTTCTACTACTATATACTTCTCTACTATTACTACTTCTAACCCCTAAATATGTTACTTTCTACTACTACTATTCTATATTACTTCCCATACTACTGCTTTTACTTTGCACCACTACTATACTACTATAATACTATTACTGCTACTACTTCTACTCTAATATTTTATTTTACACTACTACTACTACTACCACTACCTTTTTTTCTAATACTACTGTACTTTTAGTACTAATTTCTTCTTTCCCAAAAAAAAAACTACTACTACCCCACTGCTATTTTATTTTTTCTATACTACTTCTACTACTATTACTACTACAACCCCCACTACTGCTACTAATGCAACTACTACAAAATTTCTTTTACTATATACTATAATAATACTGCTATACTTCTACTACTAAATACTATACTTTCAAAATACTTCTACTTTTTACTACTACTAAATACTTTCTAATACTTCTACTACTACTTCTACTATTTTCTACTTTTGCTGTTTAAACTTACTAAATTTCTACAACTCTACCCACTACTTCCCAATGCTAATATTCTGTACTGTTGCTTTAAATTTACTATACACCACACTATACTTTTATACTTCCCCACTACTACTACTACCAATACTACTTTCTACTTCTTTCTACTACTACTACTTAAAACTAATATTCTACTTCTTTTTACTTTCAACTACTTTACTTCCCAATAATACTACTAAAACTTTTATACTTCTGCTACTACTTTCTTCCAAATAAATACTGCTATACTACTAATACTTCTATACTACAACGAAATACTTCTAATAAACCCCTCTAAATTTTGTACTAATACTACTTTCTTCTACTGCTTTCTAATTCTTTTTTACAACTTGTACTATTTGTGCTACTTTTTGCTAAATTTCCCCCTACTACTAAATACTACTACTACTTCTGCTGCTGTACTACTTTTTACAACAACTTTTTCTTTCTACTAAAACTCCTTTCTTTCTAAATAATTCTTTCTATTTCTACTACTAATAATTTAAAAATAATAATAATAAAAAAATTAAAACTTGCCGCCCTTTTCTACTTCTATTTTAGTACAAATAATACTACTTTCTTTTACTACCCCCTATAGTAATGCTAAAACTTCTACTACTATTGCCCTTTCTTCTACTACTACCCTTTCTATACCATACTACTACCCCTTTCTACTCAACCCTGTTACTTCTATTTTTTTATACTTTTTAATATACTACTACTTCTACTACACTACTTCCACTAATATACTATACTACTACTACTAAATTTCTAATACTAATTTCTACTAATACTTCTACTACTACACTAATAATTTCTACTACTACTAATACTACTTTTACTACTTTACTTCTACTATTCCAAACATACTACTATTTCTACTACTACTATAATACTACTTTCTAATTTCTACTACTACTACTAATACTTTACTATACTACTAATTTTTCTACTTCTACTAATACTACTACTACTTCTACTACTACTTTTACTACTACTTCTTTTACTTTCTACTTTCCCCTACATACTACTACTACTACTAAAAATACTATAATACTACTATTACTTTTACTATTATCTTTCTACTACTTTAATGCTGGGACTACTACCCATAATAACAATTTATGACTAAAAATTTTTTCAAAAATTTTTTATGTTGCAGGGAAGATGCTTTCCATAGCAGCTGGGGTGGGCATATAGATTGTGGGGAAGATCCTTCTGGCGGCTTTGATCCCAACTGTCAGAATGATGATGGAGTTTTTCCTCTACACTATGCAGCGAGTCGGGAACCATTTTGGAGTTTTCAAGTTTTTTTAAATGATTTTACGCTGGGGATCCCTCACTTCCCTTTTAAAGTAAAAAAGGGATTGTCCTAAAAAAAATTTGTTTTCCCTTTAATTTAAAATCTGCCTCCATAAAATATGCCTTTTTTCTTTATTGTTTAGGGGTGGGTTTTTATTTTCTATGTGTTTTTAAAAACATTATATGGTTTCAAGGGGGAGTCTCAGCTTTCTGCCAAATTTTCTTGTTGCCACTTACCCCGAAATTTTTCTACAAAAACAAAAAAAACCCTTTTTCTAGTCCATTCCCCTTCCCGACCTCTGAGTTTAAATTATGTTTGAAATTTTTCATATCTCTTCTTTTTATATTTTCTTCTCTAATCTTTAAAACAGTCAAACTCTGTCTATCATCTAAATTAACTAAAATTATTTTGTATAGTTATACAACGTCTCCACTTGTTCTTGTATCAAATGCTTGAACCCCTTAACTGGGGACTATTCTTGCTGATATATCAAGTGTTAGTTAAACTCTAGTGTTGCATATTCCAAAATGGGCATGACAAATATTATATAGAGGGTTTCGAATGATGGTTGAGATTCATGAAGGTACTCTTAGATTTATGAAAAAAAAAAGTTTTGGTTACAGAGGATTTTCGTTTGTTGGTGATTCTGGTGATATGATTGAAACTATGCTCACTCTAGTATCCGGTCGACTTGACTGATCACCAAAAGTCATATCCGTGTATTTCGTGATATTCAATTCAAAACTAGGGGTTGGCCAAAATAATGGAAACACCTTGAAATTTAAAACAAATTTATCATAATATTGAGTACGACCATTTCTGGCAGTGATTACTGCTTGAATTCTACGAGGAATTGATTCATACAACGTTTGAATAGATTCTAGGGGTATTTTTGTCGATTCTTCAAAAAAACAATCTCCAGCTCCTTAAGTGATGATGGTGTTGCAACCATAGGATGAAGTTGATCTGCTAAAATGTTAAAATAATCTTAACTTTTAATTCTGCCATGAAGGGCAACCACTGGGCCTGCAGATTTCCAAGATATAGCACCCCAAATCATCAGAGAACCTCCTCCTTGTTTAACAATTGGAAGAAGACAGTCGGGATCATATGCTTCTTTTGGCTGTCTCCACACGTATACTCGGCCTGAGGTTGGAAATAATGACTCGTTGGAGAAAAATAAAATTCTTCCAGTGGTCTAAGGACCACTATTCATGATTTTTACACCACTCTACATGCTTTTCAACGTTGGTTTTTGAAAGTAAGGGTTTCCTAATTGCAGTTCTCGCATAAAATCCAGCTTTATGAAGTTCCCTTCTTACAGTTTTTGTGGAAACTGGGTTATGGAGGTGTTCATTAAGCTCTGCTGCAGTTTTGGATGCTGTAGTCTTATGATCCTTTCTAACAATCCGTGAAAGAGTTCGACGATCCCTATCTGACAGGTTTCGCTTCCTTCCAGAGTTTTTCTTTGATGAAGAGGTTTGCCATCTTTTGCAAAGGCTGTCACCACCTTCGAGACAATACCTTTTGATAAACCAAAAAGTCCAGCTGTTTTCCGTTACGCTACAACCACCCATACGAGCACCAACAATTCGAACCCATTCAAAGTCTGACAGATCTATCATTTTAGGGATTTTAGCTAATTTGTCTTCATAAATCTGTAAAAAAATAAAATTTTCAGCAAAAGGAATAAGAAAGACTAATAATAAATCATAAAAACACAAAAATAGCAAAATTTCATGATTTTATACACGTTACAAAATTATTATGAGAAGATGCTAGGTGTTTCCATTATTTTGTCGACCATTAATAATATATATATATTATATATATATATTATATATATATATAATATATATATATATATATATATATATATATATATATAATATATATATATATATATATATGTATATATATATATATATATATATATATATATATATATATATATATATTATATATATATATATATATATATATATATATATATATATATTACATATATATATATGTATATATATATATATATATATATAATATATATATATATATATATATATATATATATATATATATATATATATATATATATATATATATATATATATATGTAGGTAGTAGGTTGGCACACAGCAACCAGCCAGGGAAGTACTACCGTCCTGCCAGATGACTGTGAAACATAAACCTGTAACTGTTTTGCATGATCGTGGGATTGCTGGTTTCTTTTTCTGTCTCATAAACACGCTAGACAACAGGGATATCTTGCTACTCCTACTTACACTTTGGTCACACTTCACAGACACGCACATGCATATATATATATATATATATATACAGATACATCTAGGTTCTTCTCCTTTTTCTAAATAGCTCTTGTTCTTCTTTATTTCTTCTATTGTCCATGGGGAAGTGGAAAAGAATCTTTCCTCCGTAAGCCATGCGTGTCGTATGAGGCGACTAAAATGCCGGGAGCAATGGGCTAGTAACCTCTTCTCCTGTAGACATTTACTAAAAAAGAGAAGAAGAAAAACTTTATAAAACTGGGATTCTTTGGGATTCTTAAATGTGCGTGGATGTAGTGCGGATGACAAGAAACAGATGATTGCTGATGTTATGAATGAAAAGAAGTTGGATGTCCTGGCCCTAAGCGAAACAAAGCTGAAGTGGGGGGAAATAAATGGGATTAAATCTGGAATATCTGAGAGAGTTAGAGCAAAGGAAGGGGTAGCAGTAATGTTGAATGATCAGTTATGGAAGGAGAAAAGAGGATATGAATGTGTAAATTCAAGAATTGGGTCATAATAAGCATGTATACACCTGGAGAAGAGAGGAATGCAGAGGAGAGAGAGAGATTTTGGGAGATGTTAAGTGAATGTATAGGAGCCTTAGAACCAAGTGAGAGAGTAATTGTGGTAGGGGACCTAAATGCTAAAGTAGGAGAAACTTTTAATGAGGGTGTGGTAGGTAAGTTTGGGGTGCCAGGTGTAAATGATAATGGGAGCCCTTTGATTGAACTTTGTATAGAAAGGGGTTTAGTTATAGGTAATACATATTTTAAGAAAAAGGGGATAAATAAGAATACAAGATATGATGTAGGGCAAAATGACAGTAGTTTGTTGGATTATGTATTGGTAGATGAAAGACTGTTGAGTAGACTTCAGGATGTACATGTTTATAGGGGGCCACAGATATTCAGATCACTTTCTAGTTGTAGCTACACTGAGAGTAAAAGGTAGATGGGTACAAGGAGAATAAAAGCATCATGGGAAGAGAGAGGTGAAGGTTTATAAACAAAAAAGAGGAGGCAGTTAAGGTAAGATATAAACAGCTATTGGAGGATAGATGGGCTAATGAGAGCATAGGCAATGGGGTCGAAGAGGTTGGGGTAGGTTTTAAAAATGTAGTGTTAGAGTGTTCAGCAGAAGTTTGTGGTTACAGGAAAGTGGGTGCGGGGAGGGAAGAGGAGCGATTGGTGGAATGATGATGTAAAGAGAGTAGTAAGGGAGAAAAAGTTAGCATATGAGAAGTTTTTACAAAGTAGAAGTGACGGAAGGAGGGAAGAGTATATGGAGAAAAGAGAGAGGTTAAGAGAGTGTTGAAGCAATGTAAAAAGAGAGCAAATGAGAGAGTGGGTGAGATGTTATCAACAAATATTGTTGAAAATAAGAAAATGTTTTGGGAAGTGAGATTAGCAAGTTAAGAAAGCCTAGAGAACAAATGGATTTGTCAGTTAAAAATAGGAGAGGAGAGTTATTAAATGAGAGTTAGAGGTATTGGGAAGATGGAGGGAATATTTTGAGGAATTGTTAAATGTTGATAAAAATTTAGGGAAGCTGTGATTTCGTGTTATAGAACAAGGAGGAATAATATCTTGTAGGAGTGAGGAATAGCCAGTTGTGAGTGTGGGGGAAGTTCGTGAAAGGGGTAGGTTTAAAAAGAAAAGGGGTAAGGCAGCCGGGATTGATGGGATAAAGATAGAAATGTTTAAAAAGCAGGTGGGGATATAGTAATTTGGAGTGGTTGGTGCAATTTATTTAATAAATGTATGGGAAAAGGGGTTTAAGGTACCTAGGGATTGGCAGAGAGCATGCATAGTTCCTTTGTATAAGGCAAAAGGGGATAAAGAGAGTGCAAAAATTATAGGGGATAAGTCTGCTGAGTATACCTGTTAAAGGTGTATGGTAGAGTTATTATTGAAAGAATTAAGAGTAAGACGGAGAATAGGATAGCAGATGAACAAGGAGGCTTTAGGAAGGTAGGGGGTGGTGGACCAGGTGTTTACAGTGAAACATATAAGTGAACAGTATTTAGATAAGGCTAAAAAAGGTCTTTGTGGCATTTATGGATTTGGAAAAGGCGTTTGACAGGGTGGATAGGGGGGCAATGTGGCAGATGTTGCAAGTGTATGGTGTAGGAGGTTGTTTACTGAAAGCATGAAGAGTTTTTACGAGGATAGTGAGGCTCAAGTTAGAGTATATAGGAAAGAGGGAAAAAATTTTTTCCCAGTAAAAAATAGGCCTTAGACAAGGATGTGTGATGTCACCGTGGTTGTTTAATATATTTATAGATGGGGTTTTTAAGAGAAGTAAATGCGAGGGTCTTGGCAAGAGGCGTTTGGGGTTAAAAGATAAAGAATCACCACCCAAAGTGGGAGTTGTCACAGCTGCTCTTTGCTGATGACACTGTGCTCTTGGGAGATTCTGAAGAGAAGTTGCAGAGATTGGTGGAAAGAATTTGGTAGGGTGTGCAAAAGAAGAAAAATTTAAAAGGGGAAACAGGAAAGAGTGAGGTATGAGGATATCAAAAAAATTAGGTGATGAAAGATTGAATATCAGATTGGAGGGAGAGAGTATGGGGAGGTGAATGTATCAGATATTTGGGAAGTGGACGTGTCAGCGGATGGGTCTATGAAAGATGAGGTGAATCTAGAATTGATGAGGGGAAAAGAGTGAGTGGTGCACTTAGGAGTCTGTGGAGACAAAGAACTTTGTCCTTGGAGGCAAAGAGGGGAATGTATGAGAGTATAGTTTTACCAACGCTCTTATATGGGTGTGAAGCATGGGTGATGAATGTTGCAGCGAGGAGAAGGCTGGAGGCAGTGGAGATGTAATGTCTGAGGGCAATGTGTGGTGTGAATATAATGCAGAGAATTCGTAGTTTGGAAGTTAGGTGGAGGTGCGGGATTACCAAAACTGTTGTCCAGAGGGCTGAGGAAGGGATGTTGAGGTGGTTTGGACATGTAGAGAGAATGGAGCGAAACTACTACTACTACTACTACTACTACTACTACTACTACTACTACTTCTACTACTACTTCCACTACTACTGCTACTACTACTACTACTACTACTACTACTACTATTACTACTTCTACTTCCACTACTACTGCTACTACTACTACTACTACTACTACTACAACTACTACTACTACTTCTACTACTACTACTTCCACTACTACTGCTAATACTACTAATAATAATAATAATTCTAATACTACTACTATTACTACCACTTCTACTACTCTTACTGCTGCTACTACTACTAATAATAACAATATTATGACTAATATATTCAAAATTATTTATGTTGCAGGTGAGACTGCTCTTCACATAGCAGCTGCGGTTGGTCATATAGATTGTGTGAAGATCCTTCTTGCTGCTACTGATCCCAACTGTCAGAATGATAATGGATGTACACCTCTACACTGTGCAGCGAGGCGCAACCATTCTGGAGTTCTTCAAGTTTTTTTAAATGATTCACGCTGTGATCCGTCACTTCCTTCTAAAGTAATAGGTATTGTCCTAAAAATTTCGTTTTCCTTAATAAAGTCTGCCTCCATAACTATGCCTTTGTCTATATTGTGAGTGTGTTTGTACTTTTCTATGTGTATATAATAAACATTATATGGTTACATGGGTTGAGTCTCAGCTGCTGCCATAATTTTCTTGTTGCCACTTACCAGATTCTATCTACAAACATCTTTATCTAGTCCATTCCTCTTCCTGACCATCCTGAGTTTAAATTATGTCTTGAATTCTTCATATCTCTTCTGTATATTACCTTCTCTAATCTTTCAAACAGTCTAACTCTGTCTATCATCTAAATTCCATGAAAGTAGTTTGTATAGTTATTCAAAGTCTCCAAGTGTTAGTTAAACTCTAGTGTTGCATATTCCGTAATGGGCATGACGAATATTATATAGAGGGTTTCGAGTGATGTTTGAGATTCATGGGGTTTATCTTTGGGATTTATGAAAAAAAAAAATTTTTGTCAAAAGGGATTTTGTTTGTTGGTGACTTGGTGATATGTTTGAAATATGCTCACTCTGGAAATCCAGTCGATTTGGGGATGATCCCCCAAAAGTCATACCCGTGTATTTCTTTGGAATTCAATTCAAAAAAAAGGGGTTTGGGGCCAAAAAAAAGGGAAAACGCCTTAAAATTTTTTAAAAAATTTATCGTAAAAGGGTTTGTACGCCCATTTTTGTCAGTAGTTACTTTTTTGAATTCTTCGAAAAAATGATTCATACATTTTTTTGAATGGGAATTTAGGGGATTTTTTGCCCAAATTTGTTCAAATAAAAGTCCCCAATTTTCCTTAAGGGGATGAGGGGTGTTGAAACCAAAAGGATAAAGATGATCTACTAAAATGTTTAAAAAATTTCTTAATTTTTTAATTCTGCAATAAAAGGGAAAACCACTGGGCCTGCAGATTTCCAAGATATAGCCCCCCAAAAAATAAACTCAAAACCCTTCCCCCCGGGGGTTTAACAATTGGAAGAAGAAAATCGGGAATCATATGTTTCTTTTGGCTGTTTTCCACAGTTTACTGGGTTTGGGGTTTGGGAAAAAATAATGACTCGTTGGAAAAAAAAATAAAATTCTTCCAGGGGTTTCTAAGGACCAATTCATGTTTTTTTACCCCCAAATTCTAATGCTTTTAAAAAAAAAAAAAAAACATTGGTTTTTAAAAAGAAAAGGTTTTCCTTTAATTGCATTTCCCCCATAAAATCCTGCTTTATGAAGTTCCCTTCTCAAGTTTTTTGTGGAAACTGGGTTAGGGAGTGTTCATTAAGCTCTGCTTGAAATTTTTTGGATGCTGTAGTCCTATGATCCTTTCTAACAACCCGTGAAAGGTTCGCGCGATACCTATCTGAAAAGGGTTTTTTTGCTTCCCTTTCCCGAGATTTTCTTTGAAAGAAGGGGTTTGCCATCTTTTGCAAAGGGGTTTTCATCACCTTCGAGACAAAACCTTTTGTTTTAAAACCAAAAAAACCCCGCTGTTTCCCTTTCGCTACAACCACCCAAAACGAGCAATAACAATTCGAACCCATTTTATAGTCTGAAATCTTTCTTTTTTGGGAAATTTTTTGTTGATTTCTTTCATAAATCTGTAAAAAAAATAAACCCTTTTTTTAGCAAAAAAGGGAAAAAAAGAAAGGGCTAATAATTAAAACCCTAAAAACCCCAAAAAAAACCAAAATTTTATGATTTTATACACTTTACAAAATTTTATGAGAAGATGCTAGGTGTTTCAATTTGTCGCCAACAATTTTTATTTATATATATATTATATGTGTTTATATATATATATATATTTTATTATAAAAAAAATTATAATTTTAAAAAAAATATATATATATAATTACACATATATATATTTTATATTTTTAAAAAATGATCTTTTGGGTAAGGAGACTCGGGAAACCCTTTGAACCTTAGGAAATGTATGCAGTGCTTTACCAATCTACCCACAAGCTTTTTTAAACTCATCCCCTGCAAGCATCAGCCTTTTCTTGGGGAATTGAAAAAATGCAAGGGGGAAATTGCAAGAGCAGGCGAAATATACACAAACACTGGGTCTTGGTGAAGGAAGGGCTCGAACCTCGAAACCCTTTGGACAAGGGACGCAGGTGCTATCCAATTACCCCCACTGGACAATACCCCGGGGTCCAGCTTGCGCTACCCCGTTTGATCCAAGGCAGCCCAAACTTTCAGGGAGAAAAAAGGGGGTGCCGTGGTTAAACAAAAGCCCACCCCCCGCCCACATGAAACACTGGGAGTGTTTGGGGTAACATGCCCCCCACCCTTGGGCCCCCCCGAGCAATGCGGGGTTGGTGTAAAAACCACCCACCCCCCCGCCAAACCCCTCCACGGGAGTTGGGGTTTTGGTTGGGCCCGCAAACCCAACTACCCCCTCCCCCGAGCAATGGGAGTGTGGTGTAAAAACCCACCCACCCCCTGCCAAAACCCCTGCACTGCAGTGTTGGTGCAAACACCCCCCACCCCCCAGCTGGGCGCAAGCACTTTATTTTGTTGGTGTAAAAACCGCCCACCACAACCCCCCCGAGCACTGCAGTGTTGGTGCAACACCGCCCACCATCCGCCCACCCGACCACTGCAGTGTTGTTGTAACACCACCCACCACCTGCCCACCCGACCACTGCAGTGTTGGTGTAACATCGCCCACCACCCGCCCACACGACCACTGAAGTGTTGGAGAAACTCCACCCACCCCCCTGCCACCCGAGCATTGCAGTGGTGTAACACCACCCACCAAACGCCTACCCGATCACTGGAGTGTTGGTGTAAGACCGCCCACCACCCACCCATCTGAGCATTGCAGTGGTGTAACACCGCCCAATACCCGCCCACCCGAGCACTGCAGTGGCGCCACACCGACCACCACAAGCCCAACAGAGCACTGCAGTGTTTGTGTAACACCGCCCACCACCTTCCCACCCGAACACTGCAATGTTGATGAAACACCGCCCAAAAACTGCAGTGTTGGTGTAACACCGCCCACCACCCTCCCACCTAAGCACTGCATTGTTGGTGTAACACCAACAACCAACCTCCCAACCGAGCACTGCAGTATTGGTGTAACACCGCCCACAACGCGCCCACCCGACCACTGCAGTGTTTATGTAACACCAGAGACCACCCTCCCACCCGAGCAGTGCAGTGTTGGTGTAACACCGCCCACCAACCGCCCACCCGAACAACAGAGTATTGGAGTAACACCACCCACCACCTGCCCACCCGAGCACTGCAGTGTTGATGTAACACCGCCAACCACCAGCCCACCCGAACACTGCAGTGTTGGGGTAACTCCATCGACCACCCGCCCACCCGAGCACTGCAGTGTTGGCGTAACACCGCCAACCACCCGCCCACCCGAGCACTGTAGTGTTGGTGTAACACCACCCCCACCCTCCCACCCGAGCACTGCAGTGTTGGTGTAACACCGCCCACCAACCGCCCACCCGACCACTGGAGTGTTGTTGTAAGACCGCCCACCACCGACCCATCCGAGCATTGCAGTGGTGTAACAACACCCACAACCCGCCCACCCGAGCACTGCAGTGGTGTAAAACCGCCCACCACCCGCCCACCCGAGCACTGGAGTGTTGGAGTAACACCACCCACCACTTACCCACCCGACCACTGCAGTGTTGACGTAGCACGCCCAACACCCGCTCAACCGACCACTGCAGCGTTGGTGTAACACCACCCACGCCCACCCACCCGAGCATTTCAGTGGTGTAACACCGCACACACACCATCCCTTCCGAACACTGCAATGTTGGTGTAACACTGCCAACCCCCCGCCCAACTAAGCACTGCAGTGTTGGTGTAACACCACCCACCACCAGCCAACCCGTCCACTGCAGTGTTGGTGTAACAGCTCATCACCCGCTCACCGAGCACCGACGTGTTGGTGTAACACCGCCCACCGTCCGCCCACCCGACCACTGCAGCGTTGGTGTAACACCACACACCACCCACCCTCCAGACCACAGCAGTGTAGGTGTAACACCACCCACCACCTGCCCACCCGACCGCTGCAGTGTTGGTGATACACCACGCACCACCCGCCAACCCGACCACTGCAGTGTTGGTGTAACACCGCCCACCACCCTCCCACCCGACTACTGCAGTGTTGATGTAACGCCGCCCACCATCCGACCACACCACCACTGCAGTGTTGGTGTAACACCCTGCACCCCCCGCCCAACCGAGCAGTGCAGTGGCGTAACCCCGCCCACCACCTGCCCACCCGAGCACTGCAGTGTTGGTGTAACACCGCCCACCACCTGCCCAACCTAGCACTGCAGAGTTGGTGTAACACCGCCCACCACACCAACCACCAACCGCCCACTCGAGCACTGCAGTGTTTGTGTAACACCACCCAACACCTGCCTACCAGACACTGCAGTGTTGGTGTAACACCACCGGCCACCCTCCCACCCGAGCACTGCATTGTTGGTGTAACACCGCCCACCAACCGCCCACCAACCGCCCACCCGGCCACTGCAGTGTTGGTGTAACACCGCCCACCACCCAGCCACCCGAGCTCTGCAGTGGTGAAACATAACCCACAACCCGCCCACCCGAACACTGCAGTTGCGTCACACCTTCCATAATCCACTCACACGAGCACTGCAGTGTTGGTGTAACACCGCCCACCACCCGCCCACCCGACCACCCGACCACTGCAGTGTTGGTGTAACACCGCCCACCATGCGCCCATCCGACCATTGCAGTGTTGGTGTAACACCACTGATCACCCTCCCACCCGAGCACTGCAGTGTTGGTGTAACACCACCCATCAGCCACCCACCCGGGCAATGTAGTGATGGTGTAACACAGCCCACCACCAACCCACACGAGCTCTGCAGTTGCGTAACACTACACACACCGGCCCACCTAAACACTGCAGTGTTGGTGTAGCACCGCCCACAACCCGTCCACCCGAGCACTCCAGTGTTGGAGTAACACTGCCCACAACCCGCCCACCTAAGCTCTGCAGCGTTGGTGTAACACCACCCACCACCCGCCAACCCGCACAGTGCAGTGTTGGTGTAACACAGCTCACAACCCGCTCACCCGAGCACTGATGTGTTGGTGTAACACCCCACACCACCCACCCACCCGAGCATTGCAGTGGTGTAACTCCGCCCACCACCCGCCCTCCCAAGCACTGCAGTATTGGTGTAACACCACCCACCAACCTCCCACACGTGCACTGCAGTGTTGGTGTAACACCACTCACCACCCGCCCACACAATCATTGAAGTGTTGGTGTAACACCACCGACCACCCTTCTGCCCGAGCACTGCAGTGTTGGTGTAACACCACCCACGAACCGCCCATCTGGAAACTGCAGTGTTGGTGTAACACTGCCCACCACCCGCACTATTGAGCATTGCAGTGGCGTAACACCGCCCACACACCCGCCAACCCGAGCACTGCAGTGGCGTAACACCGACAACCACCCTCATGCACGAGCACTGCAGTGTTGGTGTAACACCGCCCACCACCCGCCCACCTAAGCTCTGCTTTGTTGGTGTAACACAACCCACCAACCTCCCAACCGAGCACTGCAGTGTTGGTGTAACACCACCCACCACCTTCCCACCCGAACACTGCGGTGTTAGTGAATCAGAGCCCACCACCTACCCAATCGAACACTGCAGCGTTGGTGTAACACCGCCCACCACCCGCCCACCTAAGCTCTGCTTTGTTGGTGTAACACCACCCACCAACCTCCAAACCGAGCACTGCACTGTTGGTGTAACACCACCCACAACCCGCCCACCCGAGTTCTGCAGTGTTGGTGTAACACCGCCCACGACGCGCCCACCCGACCACTGCAGTGTTGGTGTAACACCAGAGACCACCCTCCCACCCGAGCACTGCCATGTTTGTGTAACACAGCCCACCAACCGCCCACCTGGCCACTGCAGTGTTGGTGAAACAACGCCCACCACCCGCCCACAAGAGCACTGCAGTGGTGTAACACCGCCCACCACCCGCCCACTTGAGCACTGCAGTAGCGTAACTCCGCCCACACACCCGCCCATCCGAGCACTGCAGTGTTGGTGTAACACCACCCACCACCCGCCCACCCGAGCACTGCAGTGTTGGTGTAAAACCACCACCACCCCCCACCCCAGCACTGCAGGTTGGTAACACCCCACCACCCCCCCCAAAACCCAGCACTGCAGTGTTGGTGAACCCAAAACCCCCCACCCCCCACCCGAGCACTGCAGTGTTGGTTAAACCGCCACCACCCCCCACCGAGCACTGCAGTGTTGGGGTTTAAAACCCCCCACCACCCACCCACCAAAACACTGCAGTGTTGGTGTAACACCCCCACCCCCCCACCACCCGAGCACTCATGTTGGTTTAACCCCCCACCACCCCCCACCGGGACTGCAAAAAAAAGTTTAAACCCCCACCACCCCCCCACCCGGCACTGCAGGTGGGGTTTAAACCCCCCCCACCACCCGCCCACCGAGCCTGCAGTTTTTGTATAACCCCCCAACCCCCCCACCCGAGCACTGCAGTGTTGGGTTTAAACCCCCCCCACCCCCCACCCAGCACTGCAGTGTTGGTTTTAAACACCGCCCCCACCCCCCCCACCCGAGCACTGCAGTTTT
>NC_069489.1:8719869-8722369 GCF_026875155.1 Cherax quadricarinatus | reverse complement strand
CCACCTATTTTTTGTTCACCTACTTGAGGTTGCGGGGGTCAAATCCAAGCTCCGGCCCCGCCGTTTCACGGTCGTTATTGGGTCACTCCCCCCTAAAACCATGAGCTTTATCGTACCTCTGCTTAAAGCTTTAGGATCCGCCGCCACTTACTCCTTCCCAAACTTCCACTTCCTGACTACTCTTGGCGAAAAAATACTTCCAACATCCCTTTGTTTCACTGTGTTTTCAGCCCCCAACTTGTCCCCTTGTTGCTGTTCCAGTCTCGGGAAAAATCCTGTCTTTGTCCACCTTGTCAATTCCTCTCAAGTTTTTTGGGTAAGTCGTTATCATGTCCCCCCTATCTATCCTGTCCTCCAGTGCGTCAGGTTGATTCCCTTAACCTCTCCTCGTAGGACATACCTCTTAGCTCTGGGACTAGTCTTGTTGCAAACCTTTGCATTTCTCTAGTTTCTTTACATGCTTGGCTAGGTGTGGGTTCCATACTGGTGCCGCATACTCCAAGATGGGCCTAACGTACACGGTGTACAGGGTCATGAACGATTCCTTATTAAGATGTCGGAATGCTGTTATGAGGTTTGCCAGGCGCCCATATGCTGCAGCAGTTATTTGGTTAATGTGCGCTTCAGGAGATGTGCCTGGTGTTATACTCACCCCAAGATCTTTTTCCTTGAGTGATGTTTGTAGTCTCTGGCCCCCTAGACTGTACTCCGTCTGAGGTCTTCTTTGCCCTTCACCAATCCTCATGACTTTGCACTTGGTGGGATTGAACTCCAGGAGCCAGTTGCTGGACCAGGTCTGCAGCCTATCCAGATCCCTTTGTAGTTCTGCCTGGTCTTCGATCGACTGAACTCATCTCATCAACTTCACGTCATCTGCAAACAGGGACACCTCGGAGTTTATTCCTTCCGTCATGTCGTTCACTAATACCAGAAACAGCACTGGTCCTAGAACTGACCCCTGTGGGACCCCGCTGGTCACAGGTGCCCACTCTGACACCTCGCCACGTACCATGACTCGCTGCTGTCTTCCTGACAAGTATTCCGTGATCCATTGTAGTGCCTTCCCTGTTATCCCTGCTTGGTCCTCCAGTTTTTGCACTAATCTCTTGTGTGGTACTGTGTCAAACGCCTTCTTGCAGTCCAAGAAAATGCAATCCACCCACCCCTCTCTCTCTTGTCTTACTGCTGTCACCATGTCATAGAACTCCAGTAGGTTTGTGACACAGGATTTCCCGTCCCTGAAACCATGTTGGCTGCTGTTGATGAGATCATTCCTTTCTAGGTGTTCCACCACTCTTCTCCTGATAATCTTCTCCATGATTTTGCATACTATACATGTCAGTGACACTGGTCTGTAGTTTAGTGCTTCATGTCTGTCTCCTTTTTTAAAGATTGGGACTACATTTGCTGTCTTCCATGCCTCAGGCAATCTCCCTGTTTCGATAGATGTATTGAATATTGTTGTTAGGGGTACACATAGCGCCTCTGCTCCCTCTCTCAGGACTCATGGAGAGATGTTATCTGGCCCCATTGCCTTTGAGGTATCTAGCTCACTCAGAAGCCTCTTCACTTCTTCCTCGGTTGTGTGCACTGTGTCCAGCACTTGGTGGTGTGCCCCACCTCTCCGTCTTTCTGGAGTCCCTTCTGTCTCCTCTGTGAACACTTCTTTGAATCTCTTGTTGAGTTCTTCACATACTTCACGGTCATTTCTTGTTGTCTCTCCTCCTTCCTTCCTTAGCTTGATTACCTGGTCCTTGACGGTTGTTTTCTTCCTGATGTGGCTGTATAACAGCTTTGGGTCAGATTTGGCTTTTGCTGCTATGTCGTTTTCATACAGACGCTGGGCCTCCTTTCTTATCTGTGCATATTCGTTTCTGGCTCTACGACTGCTCTCCTTATTCTCCTGGGTCCTTTGCCTTCTATATTTCTTCCATTCCCTAGCACACTTGGTTTTTGCCTCCTTGCATCTTTGTGTGAACCATGGGCTCATCCTGGCTTTTTCATTATTCCTGTTACCCTTGGGTACAAACCTCTCCTCAGCCTCCTTGCACATTGTTGCTACATATTCCATCATCTCATTAACTGGCTTCCCTGCCAGTTCTCTGTCCCACTGAACCTCATTCAGGAAGTTCTTCATTCCTGTGTAGTCCCCTTTCGTGTAGTTTGGTTTCATTTGCCCTGGCCTTTCTGCTTCTCCCTCCACTTGTAGCTCTACTGTGTATTCGAAGCTCAAAACCACATGATCGCTAGCCCCAAGGGGTCTTTCATATGTGATGTCCTCAATATCTGCACTACTCAAGGTGAATATTAAGTCCAGTCTTGCTGGTTCATCCTCTCCTCTCTCTCCTGTAGTGTCCCTTACGTGTTGGTACATGAAGTTTTCCAGTACCACGTCCATCATCTTAGCCCTCCATGTATCTTGGCCCCCATGTGGCTCCACGTTCTCACATTCGATGTCCTTGTGGTTAAAGTCACCCATGATCAGGAGCTTTGCCCTGCA
>NC_069489.1:8669869-8714869 GCF_026875155.1 Cherax quadricarinatus | reverse complement strand
CTGAAACCGTGCTGGTTGTCAATTATACACTTGTTTCTTTCCATGTGTGTGTGTGTGTGTGTGTGTGTGTGTGTGTGTGTGTGTGTGTGTGTGTGTGTGTGTGAGTATGTGTGTGTGTGTGTGTTGTGTGTCGGTGTGTGTGTGTGTGTGTGTGTGTGTGTGTGTGTTTTGAGCGTGTGTGTGTGGTGTGTCTTTGTGTGTGGTGTTGTCTGTGTGTGTAGTGTGTGTGTGTGGGGTGGTGTGTGTGTTGTGTGTGTGTGTGTTTGTGTGTCTGTCTGTGTGTGTGCTGTGAGTGTGTGTCTGTGTGTGTCTATCTGTGTGAGTCTGTGTCTGTGTGTGTGTCTGTGTGTGTGTGCATGTTTCTGTGTGCGTGTGTGTGTTTTTTGTGTGTGAGTGGGGTGAGTCTGTGTGTGTGTGTGTATGTGTGTGTGTGTGTGCGTCTTTGCGTATGTGTCTGTGTGAGTGTGTGTATGTATGTGTGAGTGTGTGAGTATGTGTGTGTACCCACCTATTTGTACCCACCTATTTGTGGTTGCAGGGGTCGAGTCCTAGCTCCTGGCCCCGCCTCTTCACCGGTTGCTACTAGGCCCTCTCTCTCCCCTCTCCATGAGCTTTATCAAACCTCGTCTTAAAACTGTGTATGGTTCCTGCCTCCACTACGTCATTTTCTAGGCTATTCCACTGCCTTACAACTCTATGACTGAAGAAATACTTCCTACTATCTCTCTGACTCATTTGTGTCTTCAACTTCCAATTGTGGCCTCTTGTTTCTGTGTCCCCTCCCTGGAACATCCTGTCTTTGTCCACCTTGTCTGTGTGAGTGTATGTGTGTGTGTGTTTGTGTGTATGTGTGTCTGTGTCTGTTTGTGTGGGGTTGTGTGTGTGTGTGTGTGTGTGTGCGTCTTGTGTGTGTGTCTGTGTGTATGTCTGTGTACTCACCTATTGAGGTAGCGGGGGTCGAGTCCGAGCTCCTGGCTCTGTGTCTCGTGTCTCTGTCTGGGTGTGTATCTGTGTCTGTGTGTGTGGGTGTGTGTATGCGTTAGTGTTGTGTGTGTGTGAGTGTGTGGGTGTGTGTATGCGTATGTGTGTGTGTGTGTGTGTGTGTGTGTGTGTGTGTGTGTGTGTGTGTTGTGTGTGTGTGTGTGTGTGTGTGTGTGTGTGTGTTGTGTGAGTGCGTGTGCGTGTGTGTGTACTCACCTAGTTGTACTCACCTAGTTGAGGTTGCATGGGTCGAATCCGATCTTTTTCCTTGAGTGAGGTTTGCAGTCTTTGGCCATCTAGACTATATTGTGTCTGCGGTCTTCTTTGCCCTTCCCCAATCTTCATGACTTTGTATTTGGCAGGGTTATACTTAAGGAGCCAGTTGCAGGACCAGGCTTGTAGCCTGTCCAGGTCTCTTTGTAGTCCTGCCTGATCCTCGTCCGATTTGATTCTTCTCATTAACTTCACATCATCTGCAAACAAGGACACCTCTGAGTCTGTCCCTTCCGTTATGTCATTCACATATACCAAGAACAGCACAGGTTCTATGACTGACCCCGGTGGAACCACGCTTTTTACAGGCGCCAACTCAGACACCTCGTCACGTACAATGCCTCGCTGTTGCCTCCCTGTCAGGTATTCTCTGATCAATTGCAGTGTCTTTCCGGTTATGTATGCCTGATCCTCTAGCATTTGCAGTAACCTCTTGTGAGGAACTGTGTCGAAGGCATTCTTGCAGTCCAAAAAAATGCAGTCGACCACCCTTCTCTCTCTTGTCTTTCTTCTGTCACCTTGCCATAAAACTCCAGTAGGTTTGTGACACAGGATTTTCCTTCCCTGAAACCGTGCTGGTTGTCAATTATACACTTGTTTCTTTCCGTGTGTGTGTGTGTGTGTGTGTGTGTGTGTGTGTGTGTGTGTGTGTGTGTGTGTGTGTGTGTGTGTGTGTGTGTGTGTGTGTGTGTGTGTGTATGTGTGTACTCACCTATTTACTCACCTATTTGTGGTTGCAGGGGTCGATATTAGCCCTGGCCCCGCCTCTTCACCGGTGCTATTGGCCCTCTCTCTCCCCGCTTCCATGAGCTTTATCAAACCTCGTCTTAAAACTGTGTATGGTTCCTGCCTCCACTACGTCATTTTCTAGGGTATTCCACTGCTTACAACTCTATGACTGAAAAAAATACTTCCTAATATCTCTCTGACTCATTTGTGTCTTCAACTTCCAATGTGGCCTCTTGTTTTTGTGTCCCCTCCCTGGAACATTCCTGTCTTTGTCCACCTTGTCTATTCCACGCAGTATTTTATATGTCTTTTATCAAGTCTCCCCTGACCCTCCTGTTCTCCATGTCGTCGGGGCCGATTTCCCTTAATCTTTCTTCATAGGACATTCCCCTTAGCTCTGGAACTAAACCTTGCCCGCAAACCTTTGTACTTTCTCTAGTTTCTGACGTGCTTTATCAAGTGCAGGGTTTCCCAAACAGGTGCTGCATACTCCAGTATGGGCTTGACATTTCACGGTTGTACAGTGTCTTGAACGATTCCTTACTAAGGTATCGGGAAAGCTGTTCTCAGGTTTGCCAGGCGCCCATATGCTGCAGCAGTTATCTGGTTGATGTGTGCTTCTGGAGACATGCTCGTGTTATACTCACCCCAAAATCTTTCTCCTTGAGTGAGGCTTGCAGTCCCTTTGGCCACCTAGGCTATACCGGGCTGTGGTCTTCTGTGCCCTTCCCCATCTTCATGACTTTGCATTTGGCAGGATTAAATTCGAGAAGCCATTTGCTGGACCAGGGGTCCAGTCTGTCCAGGTCTCTTTGAAGTCCTGCCTGGTCCTCATCAGTTTTAATTCTCCTCATTAACTTTCACATCATCTGCAAACAGGGACACTTCTGAGTCTAACCCTTTCCCTCATGTCCTTTTACATATACCAAAAATAGCACTGGTCCTAGGACCGACCCCCGTGGGACCCCGCTCGTCATAGGTGCCCACTGTGATACATCATTTCGTACCATGACTCGTTGTTGTCTCCCTGTCAGGTATTCTCTGATCCATTGCAGTGCCCTTTCCCGTTTTATGCGCCTGATGCTCTAGCTTCTGCACTAATCTCATGTGAGGAACTGTGTCAAAGGCCTTCTTGCAGTCCAAGAAGATGCAATCAACCCACCCCTCTCTCTCGTGTCTTACTTCTGTTATTTTATCATAAAACTCCAGAAGGTTTGTGACACAGGGTTTGCCTTCCATGAATCCGTGCTGGTTGGCATTTATACTCTTGTTCCTTTCCAGGTGCTCCACCACTCTCCTCCTGATAATCTTCTCCATAATTTTGCATACTATACACGTCAATGACACAGGTCTATAGTTTAGTGCCTCTTTTCTGTCTCCTTTTTTTAAAAATGGGAACTACATTTGCCGTCTTCCATACCTCAGTAGTTTGCCCAGTTTCCAGGGACGTGTTGAAGATTGTGGTAAGTGGCACGCACAACATATCTGCTCCCTCTCTAAGGACCCACGGGGAGATGTTGTCCGGTCCCATTGCCTTTGAGGTATCGATGTCCCTTAGCAGTTTCTTCACCTCCTCCTCATCTGTATGTATGTCGTCCAACACTTGTTGGTGTATTCCTTGCTGGTGTCCCCATCTGGTGTGTCCCCCCCAGAGTCCTTCCTGACTCTACTGTAAATACTTCCTTAAATCTCGTGTTGAGCTCCTCACATACCTCTTGATCGTTTCTTGTGAGTTCTCCACCTTCTTTCCTCAGCCTTATCACCTGGTCCTTGTGTGTGTGTGTGTGTGTGTGTGTGTGTGTGTGTGTGTGTGTGTGTTGTTGTGTGTGTGTGTGTGTGTGTGTGTGAGTGTGTGTATGTGTGTCTTTGTGTGTGGTGTGTTGTGTGCGTCTTTGTGTGTGTGTGTGTGTGTGTGTGTGTTAGTTAGTTACCATTTTGTCCTAGGCATATGTCGATTACACACTAGGCCTGCTGTATATGCGTCTATATGTGTGTGTATGTGTGTTAGTTACCATTTTGTCCTAGGCACATGTCATGAGTGAGTGTGTGTGTGTGTGTGTGTGTGTCTTTGTGTGTGTGTGTGTGTGTGTGTACGTCTTTGTGTGTGTGTGTGTGTGTGTGTTTGTGTGTGTGTGTGTGTGTGTGTGTGTACACTCACCTAGTTGTACTCACCTAGTTGAGGTTGCGGGGGTCGAGTCCGAGCTCCTGGCCCCGCCTCTTCACTGATCGCTACTAGGTCACTCTTCCTGAGCCGTGAGCTTTATCATACCTCTGCTTAAAGCTATGTATGGATCCTGCCTCCACTACATCGCTTCCCAAACTATTCCACTTACTGACTACTCTGTGGCTGAAGAAATACTTCCTAACATCCCTTTGATTCATCTGTGTCTTCAGCTTCCAACTGTGTCCCCTTGTTGCTGTGTCCAGTCTCTGGAACATCCTGTCTTTGTCCACCTTGTCAATTCCTCTCAGTATTTTGTAAGTCGTTATCATGTCCCCCCTATCTATCCTGTCCTCCAGTGTCGTCAGGTTGATTTCCCTTAACCTCTCCTCGTAGGACATACCTCTTAGCTCTGGGACTAGTCTTGTTGCAAACCTTTGCATTTTCTCTAGTTTCTTTACATGCTTGGCTAGGTGTGGGTTCCATACTGGTGCCGCATACTCCAAGATGGGCCTAACGTACACGGTGTACAGGGTCATGAACGATTCCTTATTAAGATGTCGGAATGCTGTTATGAGGTTTGCCAGGCGCCCATATGCTGCAGCAGTTATTTGGTTAATGTGCGCTTCAGGAGATGTGCCTGGTGTTATACTCACCCCAAGATCTTTTTCCTTGAGTGATGTTTGTAGTCTCTGGCCCCCTAGACTGTACTCCGTCTGAGGTCTTCTTTGCCCTTCACCAATCTTCATGACTTTGCACTTGGTGGGATTGAACTCCAGGAGCCAATTGCTGGACCAGGTCTGCAGCCTGTCCAGATGCCTTTGTAGTTCTGCCTGGTCTTCGATCGAGTGAATTCTTCTCATCAACTTCACGTCATCTGCAAACAGGGACACCTCAGAGTCTATTCCTTCCATCATGTCGTTCACATATACCAGAAACAGCACTGGTCCTAGGACTGACCCCTGCGGGACCCCGCTGGTCACAGGTGCCCATCCTGACACCTCGCCACGTACCATGACTCGCTGCTGTCTTCCTGACAAGTATTCCCTGATCCATTGTAGTGCCTTCCCTGTTATCCCTGTTTGGTCCTCCAGTTTTTGCACCATTCTCTTGTGTGGAACTGTGTCAAACGCCTTCTTGCAGTCCAAGAAAATGCAATCCACCCACCCCTCTCTCTCTTGTCTTACTGCTGTCACCATGTCTTAGAACTCCAGTAGGTTTGTGACACAGGATTTCCCGTCCCTGAAACCATGTTGGCTGCTGTTGATGAGATCGTTCCTTTCTATGTGTTCCACCACTCTTCTCCTGATAATCTTCTCCATGATTTTGCATACTATACATGTCAGTGACACTGGTCTGTAGTTTAATTCTTCATGTCTGTCTCCTTTTTTAAAGATTGGGACTACATTTGCTGTCTTCCATGCCTCAGGCAATCTCCCTGTTTCGATAGATGTATTGAATATTGTTGTTAGGGGTACACATAGCGCCTCTGCTCCCTCTCTCAATACCCATGGGGAGATGTTATCTGGCCCCATTGCCTTTGAGGTATCTAGCTCACTCAGAAGCCTCTTCACTTCTTCCTCGGTTGTGTGCACTGTGTCCAGCACTTGGTGGTGTGCCCCACCTCTCCGTCTTTCTGGAGTCCCTTCTGTCTCCTCTGTGAACACTTCTTTGAATCTCTTGTTGAGTTCTTCACATACTTCACGGTCATTTCTTGTTGTCTCTCCTCCTTCCTTCCTTAGCCTGATTACCTGGTCCTTGACTGTTGTTTTCCTCCTGATGTGGCTGTACAACAGTTTTCGGGTCAGATTTGGCTTTTGCTGCTATGTCATTTTCATATTGTCTTTGGGCCCTCCCTTCTTATCTGTGCATATTCGTTTCTGGCTCTACGACTGTTCTCCTTATTCTCCTGGGTCCTTTGCCTTCTATATTTCTTCCATCCCTAGCACACTTGGTTTTTGCCTCCCTGCACCTTTGGGTAAACCATGGCTCATCCTGGCTTTTTCATTATTCCTGTTACCCTTGGGTACAAACCTTCTCCTCAGCCTCCTTGCATTTTGTTGCTACATATTCCATCATCTCATTAACTGGCTTCCCTGCCAGTTCTCTGTCCCACTGAACCCCGTTCAGGTAGTTCCTCATTCCTGTGTAGTCCCCTTTCTTTAGTTTGGCTTCATTCGTCCTGGCCTTCCTGCTTTCTCCCTCCACTTGTAGCTCTACTGTGTATTCGAAGCTTAAAACCACATGGTCACTGGCCCCAAGGGGTCTTTCATATGTGATGTCCTCGATATCTGCACTACTCAAGGTGAATACTAAGTCCAGCTTTGCTGGTTCATCCTCTCCTCTCTCTCTTGTAGTGTCCCTTACGTGTTGGCACATGAAGTTTTCCAGTTCCACCTCCGTCATCTTAGCCCTCCATGTATCTTGGCCCCCATGTGGGTCCAAGTTCTCCCAATCGATCTCCTTGTGGTTAAAGTCACCCATGATCAGGAGCTTTGCCCTTCATGCATGAGCTCTTCTGGCCACTCTAGCCAGTGTGTCAACCCTCGCTCTATTGCCTTGCCTTGGCCTCCTCTTGTCGTGTTGTGGGTTATATATCACTGCTATTACCACCTTGGGACCTCCAGAGTGAAGCGTTCCCGCTATGTAATCAATTTCTTCTCCGCTGTCTCGTCTCTCCAGCTCATCAAAATTCCAGCGATTTTTGATCAGCAATGCCACTCCTCCACCCCCCCTGTTCCCTCTGTCTTTCCTCAGTGTGTGTGTGTGTGTGTGTGTGTGTGTGTGTGTACTCACCTAGTTGTGGTTGCAGGGGTCGAGTCATAGCTCCTGTCCCTGCCTCTTAACTGGCCGCTGCTGGGTCACTCTCCATGTACCATAAGCTTTATCATACCTCTGCTTAAAGGTATGTATGGATCTGACATCGCTTCCCAAACTATTCAACTTACTGACTACTCTGTGGGTGACGAAATACTTCCTAACATCCCTGTGATTCATCTGTGTCATCAACTTCCAACTGTGACCCCTTGTTGCTGTGTCCCATTTCTGGAACATCCTGTCTTTGTCCACCTTGTCAATTCCTCTCAGTATTTTATATGTCGTTATCATGGCCCCCCCATCTCTCTTGTCCTCCAGTGTCGTCAGGTTGATTTCTCTTAACCTCTTCTCGTATGACATACACCTTAGCTCTGGCACTAGTCTTGTTGCAAACCTTTGCACTTTCTCTAGTTTCTTTACGTGCTTGGCTAGATGTGGGTTCCAAACTGGTGCAGCATACTCAAATTATGGGCCTAACGTACACGGTGTACAGGGTCCTGAACGATTCCTTGCTAAGATGTTGGAATGCTGTTCTGAGGTTTGCCAGGCGCCCATATGCTGCAGCAGTTATTTGGTTGATGTGCGCCTCAAGAGATGTGCTTGGTGTTATACTCACCCCAAGATCTTTTTCCTAGAGTGAGGTTTGTAGTCTGGCCCCATAGACTGTACTCCATCTGTCTTCTTCTTTGCCCTTCTCCAATCTTCATGACTTTGCACTTAGTGGGGTTGAACTCCAGGAGCCATTTGCTGGACCAGGCCTGCATTCTGTCCTAATTCCTTTGTAATTCTGCCTGGTCGTCGATCGATTCAATTCTACTAATCAACGTCACATCATATAACAATGGTTATAAATGACCATAATTTTTAAAGGGGTGGACCGGTAAGCCAGCGGAAGGCCTCGGTCAGATGACCAAAAGCTCCAAAGGCAGGTCATCATCTGACTAAGACCCGCGTCAGGAAACATTTGTCCTGTTTCCTGACGAACCTTACCTAACCTAACCTAACGTCACATCATCTGCAAACAAGGACACTTCGGAGTCTTTTCCATCTGTCATGTCGTTCACAAATACCCAAAACAGCACCAGTCCTAAGACTGACCCCTGTGGAACCCCACTCGTCACAGGACTTGCCGCTATCATCCTGACAAGTATTCCCTGATCTATTGTAGTGACTTCCCTGTTATCCCCGCCTGATCCTCCAGTTTTTGCACTAATCTCCTGTGTGGAACTGTGTCAAACGCCTTCTTACAGTCCAAGAAAATACAATCTACCCACCCCAACTCTCTCTTCTCTTAATGCTGTCACCCTGTCATAGAACTCCAATAGGTTGGCAAGGGGGAAGAGAGGAAGATGTGTGTGTGTGTGTGAACTCACCTATTTGTACTCACCTATTTGTGGTTGCAGGGGTCGAGTCATAACTCCTGGCCCCTTAAACTCTCCATGTAGGACATATCCCTTAGCTCCAGGATTAGATTTGCTGCAAACCTTTGCAATTTTTCTAGCTTCCTTACATGCTTGGCTAGGTGTGGGTTCCAAACTGGTGCTGCATACTCCAACATGGTCCTAACATACATACTGTACAGGGTCCTGAATGATTTCTTATTAAGATGCCGGAATGCTGTTCTTAGGTTTACTAGGCGCTCGTATGCTGGATCAGTTATTTGCTTGATGTGCGCCTCTGAAGATGTGCCCTGTGTTATGTTCATGCCAAGATCCTTTTCCTTGAGTGAGGTTTGTAGTCTTTGGCCCCCTAGACTGTTCTCTGTATCTGATCTTCTTTGCCCTTCTCCAATCTTCATGACTTTGTACTTGAAGGGGATAAAGTCCAGGAGCCAGTTGCTGGCCCACTCCTGTAGCCTGTTCAGATCCCTTTTTAATTCTGACTTATCCTTGTCCGATTGAATTCTTCTCATCAATTTCATATCATCTGCAAACAAGGACACTTCGAAGTCTATTCCTTTATTCATGTGATTCACAAATACCAGAAACAGCACCGGTTCTAAGACTGACCCCTTTGCAACCCCACTCTTTACAGCTGCCCACTCTGACACCTCTCCACGCACCATGACTCGCTGTTATCTTCCTAACAGGTGTTCCCTGACCCATTGTAGTGCCTTCCTTGTTATTCCTGCCTGTTCCTCCAAGAAAATGCAGTCTACCCACCTCTTTCTCTTGCCTTACTACTGTCGCCCTGTCATAGAACTCCAGTAGGTTTAAAACACAGGATTTCCCATTCCTGAGCCCGTGCTGGTTGTCATCGATAAGCTCGTTCCTCTCTAGGTGCTTCACCACTCTTTTGATAATATTCTCCATGACTTTGCATACAATACATGTTAGTTACGCTGGTCTGTAGTTGAATGCTTCATGTCAGCCTCCTTTTTCAAAAATATGGACATTTGATGTCTTCCATCCATTTGATGTTTTCCATCCATTTGAAGTCTTACATCGGGTAGTTGCCCTTTCTTGTTATTAGTGGTACACATAGTGTCTCTGCTTCTTCTCTCAGGACATATGGAGGGATGTTATCTGGCCCCATCGCCTTTGAGGTATCTAGCTTAGCAGCCTCTTCACTACTTCCTCGGTTGTATGTATTGCGTCCAACACTTGATGGTGAGCCCCATCTATCTGTCTTTCAGGAGTCCCTTCTGTCTCCACTGTGATCACTTTTTTGAATCTCAGGTTGAGCTCCTCACATACTTCGTGGTCGTTTCTTGTGATCTCCCCTCCTTTCTTCCTCAGCCTAATTACTTGATTCTTTACTGTTGTTTTCCTCCTGATGTGGCTGAACAACAGCTTCAGGTCAGATTTGGCTTTGGCTGCTCTGTCATTTTCGTATTGCCATTGGCTTTTCTACTTATCTGTGTATATTCATTTTTTGCTCTACAACTGCTCTCCTTATTCGCCTGGATCCTTTGTCTTCTATATTTCTTCCATTCTCTAGTTCACTTGGTTGTGGCTTCCCTACACCTTTGGGTGAACAAATGACTTTTCCTATCTTTCTCGTTATTACTGTTACTCTCCCCACTCCAATCTCCCATCAGCTTCATTGCATACTGTTGTCACATATTCCATTATCTCGTTTATTGACTACTGTACCAGTTTTCTGTCCCACTGAATGTCGTCAAAGAAATTCTTCATGCTTGCATAGCCCCCTTTCTAGTAGTTTGGCTTCATTTGTCCTAAACTTCCTGCTTCTCACTTTACTTGTAACTCTACTATGAATTCGAAGCTCAGAACCACATGATCGCTGGCCCCAAAGGGTCTTTCATATGTGATGTCATCAATATCTGCTGTACTCAAGATGAATACTAGGTCTTGTCTCACTGGTTCATCCTCTCCTCTCTCTCTGGCAGTGTCCCTTACATGTTGGTAAATGAGGTTTTCCAGTACCACCTCCTTCATCTTAGCCCTCCACGTTTCTGGGTAGTCATATGGCTACATATGACTACCCAGTGTTCGCATCGCTAATGGGCCGTGCGGACATGCTGCGCAGTCGCTCATGATCGAGTTGGCTTTTGCGCAGTTGTGACGTGTACTTAGCTCTGTGAAGACCTGCTTGCACGTTCTCTACGAATTGAAGCAAGATGCCCTCCATTGAGGAACTTTACCAATAGCTTAAGGAAGAATTGAGAATGGCGAAGATGGAGATTCGGCGACTGACCGAGGAAAACAAGAAGATTCGTAGTAGTCCTCCTGTTTTGAGTCCTCAGGTCAAGAAGGGAAACTGGTCAGTGGCTGGACAGCAAGGAACAAAGTTGACGATCAAGAAGACGAATGGAAAGGTAGAAACGATGAAGAAGAAAGAGACTGCCGTGGAAACTGTTGTGGAAACATCTAATACATTCTCAGTGCTACCCGACGAATGTGAGTCGACTACTGGGAACGCCCAGACGAACGACATCAAGGAAGGTAAGAATATTGTTGTTGTTGGGGATAGCCAAGTTAGGTATATGGATAGGGCGTTCTGCTTGAAGGACAGGAGTAGAGACAGAGAGTTTGCTTTCCTGGGGCTGGGATGGAGGATATTGTTAGCCGTCTGGAGGGACATCATGAGAGGTTAATGGGATAATCCTATTATTGTCTCAGTGCTGGAGGCAACGATTTTGGCAGACGTAGGAGTGAAGACCTGATTAGCAGGTATAGGTCAGCAATAGAAATAAATTTGGAGTAAGGGTGGGAACCCTGTCATATGTGGTATTTTGCCAAGGAGACGAGTTGGAAGTGAATGGTTGTCCAGGGCAATTGGTGTCAATTGCTGGCTGGACAAATACTGTAAGGAAAATGAGGTAACATTCGTTGACAACTGGGACCTCTTCTATGGCAGAGGTGACTGTATGCCAGGGATGGGGGTTTACTTATCTAGGGCTGGGGTGGTAGCACTGGCCCAACTGCAGTGGAGGGAGCTGTTAGGACTTTAAACTAGGAATAGTTAGTGGTATGGGTTTTGGCAGGGGAAACAGTGAAGTCCCAGGTAGTAATATTACGAGTTCTAGGGGAACAGTAATAGCAGAACGGGTTGATATTGAAAAGCCAGCGACTTTGGGTGATAAGGACAGTAATAGGTTTAGTAGAAAAACAGAAATGAGCAGGAAGGGTAAAGAGAAAGGAGAGTCTTTCAATGTTTATTATGCTAATTGCCGTAGTGCTAGGGAAAAAGATGGGCGAGTTGAGATTAGTTGCTAGTGCAGTTAACATTGATGTATTTGCCTTAACGGTGACGTGGTTTAATTAAAAAAGTCGGGACATGCCTGCAGAATGTCATTATTCAGGGTTTTTTAAATTGTTCCCAAATAGATGGAAGTATCGGGAAGGGGGGTTGGGTGGCATTGTATTCCGAGATCGCTTGAACTGTTGCATAAAAATGGGTATTAAGTCTGAAGTAACACATACAGAGTCTGTTTGGATAGAATTTTCAGAGGGCATAAAAAACTGACTTTTGAGTGATATACCGTCCCCAAAACTTAGATAGGGACCAAGGGAGACTACTATGGGAGGAAATTGTTAAGGCCGCAAGGGACGATAATGTAGTAATTCTAGGAGACTTTTAAATTTAGTATATTGATTGGAATTTCTTTGGGTGGGAATTTAGAATCATACGACTTCTTAGAAGTAGTTCAGGATTGTTTTTTGAAGCAGTTTGTGACAGAACCTACAAGGGGAAATAACCTGCTTGACTTAGTTTATGGCAAACAATGAAACCCTTGTTAATAATTTAGAAATTTCGAGGAACTGGGTGCTAGCGACCACAAATCAAATACATTTAGAATTGAATGGAAGTACGATAGTAGCGATAACTCAGTAACAGTCCCAGATTTTCGCTTAGCAGTTACGATGGGCTTAGAGAACACTTATCATCTGTTGACTGGGGTAACGAAGAGAGCTATCAATATGACAGTTTTCTGAACACTATACATGCTGCTCAAAGAACGTTTATAACATATAAAGAAATTAGGTCAAATAGAAATGACCCAAAATGGATGAATAATAGGCCGAAATATCTACTAGGGCATTAGAAAGGAATTTATAGGCGTATCAAAAGAGGTGGGGTCATCTTATGAATCAGTATATTGACATTAAGAGGGACATTAAAAAGGGGATAAGAAAAGCTAAAAGGGACTATGAAATTAAAGTTGCTAGGGATTCTAAAACTAACCCAAAAAGTTTTTTCCAGGTCTATAGAACAAAAGTTAGAGATAAGATAGGTCCCCTTAAAAATAACTATGAGCACCTTACTGACAAAGAGAACGAAATGTGCTCGATTTTAAATAATTATTTTCTCTCAGTTTTTACACAGGAAGACACTAACAATATTCCAGTAAATAATTTTTATAGTGGGCTAGAAAAATAAATTATGTAACATCACAGTCACTAGTGAAATGGTTGTGAAGCAGATAGACAGACTGAAGCAAAATAAGTCGCCGGGTCCTGATGAGGTTTTTTCAAGGGTTCTTAAGGAATGCAAAATGGAACTCTGTGAACCATTAACTAATATTTTTAATTTATCTCTTCAAACAGGTGTAGTGTCTGATATGTGGAAGATGGCTAATGTAATTCCTATTTTTAAAACAGGGGACAAGTCGTTACCGTCAAATTACTGCCCAATAAGCCTGACCTCAATTGTAGGCAAATTACTAGAGTCAATTATAGCTGAGATTATAAGAAGCCATCTCGATAAGCATAGCTTGATTAATGATACTCAGCATGGATTCACAAGAGGCCGGTCTTGTTTAACAAATTTATTAACTTTTTTCAGTAAAGCTTTTGAGGCTGTTGACCACGATAAAGAATTTGATATTATTTACTTAGATTTTAGTAAGGCTTTTGACAGAGTTCCGCACCATAGACTGTTAAAGAAAGTGGCAGCTCATGGCATTGGGGGAAAAGTGCTCTCGTGGATCGAGTCATGGCTCACTGACAGGAAGCAGAGAGTGTCCATAAATGGGGTTAAATCTGAGTGGGGATCTGTAACAAGTGGCGTTCCACAGGGATCAATCTTGGGCCCATTGTTGTTTGTAATATATATCAATGATCTTGATGAGGGAATTACTAGTGATATGAGCAAATTCGCCGATGACACAAAGATAGGTAGGATAATTGATTCAAACGTAGATGTTATGGAACTTCAGGAGGATTTAAACAAACTCTATTCTTGGTCAGAAAAGTGGCAGATGCAGTTCAATGTAGATAAATGCAAGGTTCTGAAGCTTGGGAGTGCCCATAACCCTAGTACTTATAAGTTAAATGACGTAGAACTTAGCCATACAGATTGCGAAAAGGACTTGGGGGTTATGGTGAGCAGAAACCTTAAACCAAGACAGCAATGCCTAAAGCGTACGTAATAAGGCAAATAGATTACTGGGATTTATATCAAGAAGTGTAAGCAACAGAAGTCCAGAGGTCATACTGCAGCTTTATACATCATTAGTAAGGCCTCACCTAGATTATGCAGCTCAGTTCTGGTCTCCATATTACAGAATGGACATAAATTCGTTAGAAAACATTCAGCGTACGATGACTAAATTAATACATAGCATTAGAAATCTTCCTTATGAAGAAAGATTGAAGACTCTTAAGTTACATTCACTTGTTAGACGAAGAATGAGGGGAGACCTGATCGAAGTGTATAAGTGGAAGATAGGTATTAATAAAGGGGATATTAATAAGGTCTTGAGGATGTCTCTCCAAGAGAGAACCCGCAGTAATGGATTTAAATTAGATAAGTTTAGATTTAGAAAGGACATAGGAAAGTATTGGTTTGGAAATAGGGTAGTTGATGAGTGGAACAGTCTACCTAGTTGGGTTATTGAGGCTGGGACTTTGGGTAGTTTCAAATTTAGGTTGGATAAGTACATGAGTGGGAGGGGTTGGATTTGAGTGGGACTTTCACATCAGAGCTTATTTCTTGGGTAGCATTGAAAATTGGGTTGGGCAAATGTTTTGTTAGTGGGATGAATTGTGAGGCCCTGCCTAGTATGGGCTAACAGGCCTCCTGCAGTGTTCCTCCTTTCTTATGTTCTTATGTTCTTACATGTTCTCCCAGTCGATTTCCTTGTGGTTGAATTCACACGTAATCAGCAGCTTTGCCCAGCTCACATCAGCCCTTCTGGCTACTTCTGCCAGTGTGTCCACCATCGCTCTATTGTTTTCATCAAACTCTTGCCTTGGCCTCCTGCTGTTCAGTGGTGGGTTATAAATCACTGCAATTACCACCTTGGGACCTTCAGACTGAAGTGTTCCTATTATATAATCTCTTGCTTTTTCTCTGTCTCCTCTCTCCAGCTCATCAAAATCCCATTCATTTTCGATGAGCAGTGCCTCTCCACCCCGTCTGTTCCTTCTGTCTTTTCTCAAGATCTGATATCTCATCAGAAACATGGCATCTGTCATCATTCCACTGAGCTTGGTTTCTGTGAGAGCTATGATGTCTGGTAATTCCTCTTTGACTCTTTCACGACATTCCTCACACTTATTCGTTATTCCATCAGCATTGGTGCACCATATATAACAAATAATAAAAAAAAGCTCAATACCGTGGCTGGAACAATACACGAATCCCTGATTAGAAGATGTAGCTTACGACAAATTTTCAGTTCGCTTAGCCCATTTACAAAGTCACACTAACAAGTAGGGGAGAAAAAGGGGAGTATATATAATATCTTTAATATTATTATATATATAATATTTTATAAAAAATAATATATATATATATATATAATATATAATATATATATATAAAAAAATATATATTAATATTATTTAATATTATATAATATTTATATATTATATATTTATATTATATATATATAATATTTATTATCACATGGCCGATTCCCCCCAAAGGGCAGGGTGGCCCGAAAAAGAAAAACTTTCACCACATTCACCCACCTGTCTTCCCAAAAGGGTGTTTAATAATTTTTAAAACTGCAACATTAACACCCCCTCCTTCAGAGGAGCCACGTATTTCCCATCTCAGGACTCAAGCCCGGCCCTGCGGTTTCCCTAAAACCTTCATAAATGTTACTTTGCTCACACTCCCAAAAGAGTAAGTATTAAAAACCCCCTTTTCTCATTTCATCCTGCAAACACGCTCACGCATACCCCTGGAAAAACCAAGCTCTTGACACAAAACCTCCTTTTCCCCCCTTTCCAACCCTTTCCTGGGGCCCACCCCCACCCCCCCTTCCTTTCCCCTACAGCTGATACACTCTTTAAGTCTTCTGTTTCGCTCCTTTCTCTACATGTCCCAAACCCCCTAAACAACCCTTCCTCGCCCCCGGCAACGTTTTTTTAAACCCCCACCTCCTCCTATTCCAAACTACGAAATTTTCTGCATTTTATTCACACCATACTTGCCCCCGACATGACATCTCCACTGCCTCCCGTTCTCCTCGCTGCAACATTCATACCCCTGCTTCACACCCATATAAGAGCATTGGAAAAAAATATACTTCAAAATTCCCCTCTTTTTTCTAAAGGGCAAAGTCTTTGTTCCACAGGATCCTAAGTGCACCACTCACTCTTTTTCCCTCATCAATTTATGATTCACCTCATCTTTTATCCCACCGGGCCCTCCATTTCCCAAATACTGAAAACATTCACTTCCTCCATCTCTCTCCCTCCAATTAATTCAAAATTTCATACCCAATTTTTTTGATTCCCTAACCCTTTCTCTTTCCCGTATTCACAATTAATTTTCTTCTTTTGACACCCTACCAATTATCCAAAAATCTCTGCAACTTCTCTTCAAATCTCCCAAAGAGCACAGTGTCACGCAAAGAGCGCTGTGACAACGCCCACTTTGTGTGGTTCTTTATCTTTTAACCCACGCCCCTTTCCCAAAACCCCCGCTTTTCTTTTCCCTTTCAACCCCTCATAAATATATTAAAAAAACTGTTGACATACACTCCTTTTCAAGGGCCCACTTTTTTCTGGGAAATAATTTCCCTCTTTCCTACATACTCTAACTTGAGCCTCATATCTCGTAAAAACCTTTACGCTTTAGTAACCTACTCCTAACCATACACTTGCAACATCTGCCCCCATTGCCCCCCCATCCACATGATACGCCTTTTCCAAAAACCATAAACCACAAAGACCTCTTTGCCCTTTTCTAAATACTGTTTACTTATATGTTTCACTGTAAAACCACCTGGCCACAACCCCCTACCTTTCCTAAAGCCCCCTTTCTCATCTGCTATCCTATTCTCCGCTTCTTTAATTCTTTTTAATAATAACTCTACCATCACTTTACCAGGGTTTTCAGCAGACTTTCCCCCTTAATTTTCACTCTTTTTATCCCCCTTTTCCTTTATAAAGGAAAAAAGCTGCTCTCTGCCAATCCCTAGGTACCTTACCCTCTTCCATACATTTTTAAATAATTGCAAAAACCCCCAAAAAATATATCCCCCCCTGTTTTAACATTTCTATCTTTATCCCATCAATCCGGCTGTCTTACCCCTTTATTTTACCTACTGCCTCACGAACTTCCCCCCCCCCCCCATCACAACTGGTCCTCCTCACTCCTACAAGAGTTATTCCCCCTTGTCCCATAACGAAATCACAGCTTCCCTATTTTCAACATTTTCAATTCCTCAAAATATTCCCTCCCTCTTCCCAATACCCCTAATTCCCTTTAAACTCTCCCTCCTATTTTTTAATGCAAATCATTTGTTCTTAGGTTTCTTTACTTGTTAAATTTACTCCAAAACTTTTTCTTATTTTCAACAAAATTTGTGATAAATTTCCCCCCCACTCTCTCATTTGCTCTCTTTTACTTGCTTCAGCACTCTCTTAACCCCTCTCTTTTTCCCATAAATCTTTTCTCCTTTCATCACTTCTACTTTTTTAAAAAATTCTCATATCTAAATTTTTCTCCCCTTTCACCTCTTTACATCATCATTCCCCAACGTCCCTTTCCCTCCCGCACCCACTTTCCTGTAACCAGAAAATTTGCTGAACACTCTAAAACACATTTTTAAACCTACCCCATACCTCTTTGACCCCCTTGCCTATGTCTATTAGCCCATCTATCCTCCATAGCTGTTTATATCTTACCCAACTGCCCCCTCTTTTAGTTTATAAACCTTCACCCCTCCTTCCCCGATGCTTCTATTTCCCTTTTTTCCCATCTACCTTTTACTCTCATGAGCTACAACTAGAAAGGATTGATATATCTGGTTTCCCCTCATAAAAATGTACATCCTGAATCTTTCAAAATCTTTTATCTACCAATAATAATCCAACAAACTACTGTCATTTCGCCCTAAACCCTTCTTTTAAAACTTATTTATCCCCTTTTTTTTAAAAAATGTATTACCTATAACTAAACCCGTTTCTATACAAAGTTCAATCAAAGGGCTCCCATTGTCATTTACACCTGGCACCCCAAACTTACCTACCACACCCTCTCTAAAAGTTTCTCCTACTTTAGCATTCGGGTC
The DNA here is from genome assembly GCF_026875155.1 of Cherax quadricarinatus. Lineage (NCBI taxonomy): Eukaryota > Metazoa > Arthropoda > Malacostraca > Decapoda > Parastacidae > Cherax > Cherax quadricarinatus. The sequence continues at coordinate 8,696,969 of NC_069489.1, read as the reverse complement.
CCTACACACAATTACTCTCTCACTTGGCTCAAAGGCTCCTATACATTCACTTAACATCTCCCAAAATCTCTCTCTCTCCCTGCATTCCTCTTCTCCAGGTGCATACAGCTTATTATGACCCACTTCTGACATTCAATCTTTACTTTAATCCACATAATTCTTGAATTTACACATTCATATTCTCTTTTCTCCTTCCATAACTGATCATTTAACATTACTGCTACCCCTTCCTTTGCTCTACTCTCTCAGATACTCCAGATTTAATCCCATTTATTTCCCCCCACTGAAAATCCCCTACCCCCTTCAGCTTTGTTTCGCTTAGGGCCAGGACATCCAACTTCTTTTCATTCGTAACATCAGCAATCATCTGTTTCTTGTCATCCGCACTACATCCACGCACATTTAAGCATCCCAGTTATAAATATATATTATATATATTATATATATATATTATATATATTATATATATATATATATATATATATATATAAATATATATATATATATATATACACTGATCTCTGGCTGAAGGAGACTCGAACCTACGAACCTTGCATTGTTAATATCTCTAGTAAGGCTGATGCATGCAGGGGATGAGATGAAAAACTGTAAGCCTTCTTCCTGAAAGCTGGCTGCCTTGGATCAAAGTCTAGAGCAAGCTGGACTCCAAGTTATTGGTCCAATGTTGGTAGATTGGTAAAGCACCGCGTACCTCGTTCCAAGGTTCGTAGGTTCGAGTCTCCTTCAGCCAGAGGTCAGTGTTTGTATATATTTTGCCTGCTCTTGCGAATTCCTTGAATATATATATATATATATATATATATATATATATATATATATATATATATATATATATATATATATATTTATATATATATATATATATGCAATAAAATCGCAGTAAACAGGTGATTTCAAAATATGCAAAACAACCACTCTGAAAGAATAGAGAAATTCCAAGCCATTCGTGACTACTCACATTATCAAGGAACTATGAAAGTAAAGCATCAAGGAAGCTATATAAGGTATCTGGCCAGTACGTCACTATCAGATCCCACAACGGTTAAACACGTGACGCGCGGCGACCCAACTTGGATAGGTCCTTTGCACAACTCACCCACAAACTATTCTACCCAAGAAAATTTAAAAATTATTATTTGTCCAGTGTATTATTAAATTCTTCCCAAATTCTATTAATTATAAATGGATCTAATTTATATAAACCAAAGGAAATATTCATATTATTGTCAAAACTGCTTTTTATGAAACAAGATTCAATTATATTCCTGACGACCATGGACTTGCTTGATTCTACTTTCTCAACTTTTTGAAAATCAATTGGATGGTTAAAATCTCTTATATGAATAAATAGTGCATTGGAATCTTGTCCAGTTCTAATGCTATATTTATGTTGTTTTAATCTTAGTTCGAGATTTTTACCAGTTTGACCGTAATAAACTTTATCGCAAATTTTACAAGCAATCTTATGGACAAATCCATCAGCATTTTGGGGGGAATTCTTTATCAAAAGTTTTTTTACTGTATCAAGATTTTTGAATACAACTTTAATATTAAAAGTCTTAAGAAGAGAAGGCATATCAACCAAGTTTTCATGGTAACGGAGAACAAACATATTTTTAGTTGAATAAGGCTGGTTGTCCCTTTCTGGATTATAAAAAGTGTTTCTAGCAACTTTAAAAGATTTATCAATTACATTTCTTGGGTATTTTAAATCATTACCTTTTTCATAAATTTTGGATATTTCCTCATCTATGAACTCAGGACTACAAATTCGTAAAGATCTCAAAAACATTGATGAGAAAACAGACAGTTTGACTCTATCTTGATGCGAGGAATAATAGTGGACATAGGAACAGTTATTTGCAGGTTTTCTGTAAATTTTAAATTTGAATTCATATATATATATATATATATATATATATATATATATATATATAATATATTATATATATATATATATAATTCATATTGCTATTATATATATATATATATATATAATATATATATATATATATATAATATATATATATATATATATATATATTATGCAAGGAATTCGCGAGAGCATGCGAAATATACACAAACACTGATCTCTGGCTGAAGGAGACTCGAACCTACGAACCTTTAGGAGCAAGGAGTACTCAGTGCTTTACCAATCTACTCCACACCGGACCAATACACTTGCGTGTAGCATGAGTCTACACGTTTGATCCAAGCAGCCAGCTTTCAGGGAAAGGCTTACAGCTATTTCACTCTCATCCCCTGCACATCAGCCTTACAGAGATTTGACAATGCAAGGAATCGCGAGAGCATGCGAAATATACACAAACACTGATCTCTCTCTGGCTGAAGGAGACTCGAACCTTACGACTTAGACAATGTACGCAGTGCTTTACCAATCTACTCACGACTGGACCAATACCTTGGCGTGTAGCATGACTACACTTTTTATCCAAGGCAGCCAGCTTTCAGGGAGAAGGCTTACAGCTTTTCATATATGATATATATATAATAAATATATATATATATATATATATATATATATATATAAATATATATATATATATATATATGATATATATATATTTTATATATATATTATATACTGCTAGAGTGAGGAGTTTGGTGGTCCCGTGTTTCTATATATGGCTACGGTTTTTTAGGTGTATGTGCAAGAGTAGTATGTTCAGTCTCTACTTTATGTTACTCTGTATTTAAGTTACTGTCAGTTTCAAAAACATTTTTCTCGCTCCTTCACTCTGTTTTCGGCTATGTTAGTCAATGTTTTGTCTGACCTTAGCGCCTGCCAAGCGCTCACTGATAGGGTGACGACTCTAGCATTTGAGGGTATTAACCACTTCCTTTCTCTTCTTCTCTTCCCTACTAAAAATTAAGTGCCACTGTGTATGATAATCATCTCTCCTATAAGCAGGGTTTATGACCCAAACTATCATTGATGGCAGGACCAGTGTGTGCAACCCTCACATTCAACCACCTACAAACAGGTGATTAGCACATTTCATCCGCAAGTGTGTTCCAGATCTTGTCTGTCAGTTAGTGGATTTCCAATGATTCTCTTTGTATGATGGCTCCCCTGGTCCCATACTGCTCATTATCCATCTTCTTTCACTGATTTATTATTTTCACATGACCACTCTAGGATTGTCACTAAGTTTAGAGGTGCACAATTAAACCTGTTATCGAACACAACTCATAACTGTGAAACACAACCGCATAGACGCCCGAGAATGACTGGATATTTTCCCACTTTTTTCTCCTGTTCACAATACGACTGAATAAATATTCACTGACTCCCATACCAATATCTCATTCTCGTACTGGCTTGGTTACATTATTCCTGGTTATAATTTGCAGGCATTTGTTGTTGGAAACACCACCCAAGCCAATGGCTTGATGCCAATAGAGCCACACTATGACTCCGTCCTCTCTCTCGCCTCTTGCACTGAATCTAACATTTCAAATTGCTTTAATGTAAGTTGTATCCATCACCTTCCTTTTCTGGGATTGTGTCACTCATATACCACTTCTTCGGTTTGTTCACTGACAATGACAACGTCGGTGAATCCTTGTAAGTGGACCTTAACGGAACAAGAAACCACTGATGATTTCACGAACCCAATATGATGCAGTCACTCGATGGGTGAGAACTCAGCTAGTCGTGTTGAAAGGGTCGAGTCACAGCTCACGACCCCACCTCTTCACTGACTCACTACTGGGTCATATGCGTCTTCCCGCTCCATGAGTTTTTATCAAACCTCAACTTAAGCAAGTATTTAACCAGCCTCCACTATATCGCTTCCTAAACTATTACCACTTACCTGACAACTTCTGTGACTCAAGAAATACTTCCTAACATCCCTAGTGATTCATCTGAGCTTCAGTTCCCAATTATGACCCTTTCTTGCGTCCCATCTCTGAAACAATCTGTCTCTGTCCACATGGTCGATTCCTCTCAGTATTTTTTACATGTCGTTTATCATGTCCCCCCCTATTCTCCTGTCCCTCCCATTGCGTCAGGTCCTTTACCTCTCCACGCAAGACAATACCCCTTAGATCCGGTACTATGTATTGTTAGTGTGTGTATGAGTGTGTGTGATATGAGTGGGTGTGTAATGAGTGGTGAGTGAACTCACCTATATTTATGGTTGTAGTAGGCGAGTCTTACTCCTGCTCCCCGCCTGTTCACATGTTGCTGCTGGGTCTCTCTCTCTCCCCCTCTCCATAAGGCTTTATCAAGCCTCGTCTTAAAAACCTCTGAATGGTTCCCACGTCCACTATGTCACTTCTAGGCTATTCGCACTGCCTGACAACTATAAGCAGAAGAAATACATCCTAACATCCCCTTTGACTCATCTGTGTCTTCAACTTTCCAATTGTGACATCTTGTTTCTGTTCCCATCTCTGGAACAGTCCTGGCTTTGTCCACCATATCTATTCAGCGCGGTGTTTTATATGTCGTTATCATGTCTCCCCTGACCCTCCTGTCCTCTCAGTATCCTGAGGCCCTGTTTTCGCCTAACCTTTCCCTCACTGGACATTTCCCTTAGGCTCTGAAATAACCTTGTCGCAAACCTTTGGACTTTCTCTAATTTCTTGACGTGCTTGATCAAATGCGGTTTTTCCAAACAGGTGCTGCATACCCAGTATGGGCCTGCGTACACGGTGTACAGTGTCTTGACGATTCCTACTAGGTATCTGAAGCGCTGGTTCTCCAGGTTTGCAGGCCCACCATATGCTGCAGCAGTTTATCGGTTGATGTTTGCTTCAGAGACCATGCTGGTGTTATACTCACCCCCTAATCTTTTCTCCCTTGAGCGAGTTTGGCAGTCTTGGCCACCTAGCCAATACTCCGTCTGGTGTCTTCTGTGCACTTCCCCGACTATAGATTTTGCTTTGGCGGGGTTAAATTTCGAGAAGCAGTTTACTGGACCATGTGTCCAGTCTATCCAGGTCTCTTTGAATCCTGCCCGATCCTCATTCTGATTTAATTCTCCTCATTAAACTTCACACATCTGTGTGTTGCATGTATGTGTGTGTGTGTGTGTGTGGTGTGTGTGTGTGTGTGTGTGTGTGTGTGTGTGTTTGTGTGTGTGGTGTGTGTGGTGTGTGGGTGTGCTGTGTGTGTGTGTTTGTGCGTGTGTGTGTGTGGTGTGTGTGGTGTGTGTGCGTGTGTTTGTGTCTGTGTGTGTGTGTGTGTGTGTGTGTGTGTTGTGTGTGTGTGTGTGTGTGGTGTTGTGGTGTGTGTGTGTGTTTGTGTGCGTGTGTGTGTGTCTGTGTGTGTGTGTGTGTCTGTGTGTGTGTGTGTGTGTGTGTGTGTGTGGTGTGTGTGTGTGTGTGTGTGTGTGTGTGTGTTGTTACTCACCTAATTGGTGGGTTGGCAGAGGTCGAGTCTCAGCTCTGACAACGCCTCTTCAAATGATCGCTACTCAATCCTCTCTCTGCTTCTGAGCTTTTGTCCATACATCGTATTCTCTCTACTAATGTATGTTTCCTCATACACTACGTCAGCGTTCTAGGCTATTCCACGTTCCTGACGACTCTAGTGACTGAAGAAATTCTGCCTAACATCGCTGTGACTCGTCTGAGTCTCAGCTTCCATTTGTGATCCTTATTTTCTGTGTCACCTCTCTGTCGACAAATCCTGTCTCTGTCCGTATCATGTCTCCCATGACCTTTCTGTCCTCCCGTGTCGACAGTTCCGATTTCCCTCAACCTTTCATTGTGCGACATTCTCCATGAGCTCTGGAAGTAGCCTGTTGCAAACGTTGTACTTTCTCTAACATCATAACGTGCTTGAGCAGGTGGGGTTCCAGCTGGTGCTGCATACCCAATTAATAACGCCAACGTACACAGTGTACGTGTCTTGAACGATTCCTTATTAAGGATATCGAAACAGCTATTTCTCAGTGTTACCAGGCGCCCATATACTGCAAGCAGTTATCCTGGGATGATGTGTGCCATCCAGATACGTTTCTCGGGGTTAAAGTCACCCCCCAAGATCTTTCCTCCTAAGTGATGTTTGGTAAGTCTTTGTCCACACATAAACTTCTGTCTGCGGCCGTTCTATGCCCTCCCAATCTTCAATGACTTTTGCCATTAGGAAGGGTTGAATTCGAGAACGAGATTCTGTACCATGTGTCCAGCCTTGTCAGGTCCTCTTTGTAGTCGTGTCTCATCCTCATCCCGTATTTAAATTCTTCTCATCCAACTTCACATCAAGTGCAAATAGGGTCACTTCAGAGTCTATCCCCTTCCATCATATCATTTACAATATATCAAAATAGCACGTGGCCCTAGAACGTGACTCCTGTGGGAACCCAGCGCCATCAGAGGCGCCCACTCAGTGGTACCTCTTCAGCGTACCATGACACGTTGTTGCCTCCCTGTCATGTAATTCACTGATTCCATTGTCAGTGGCTTCCCTGATTATATGCGCCCTGATCCTCCAGCTTCTGCACTAATCTCCTTTGAGGAACCTGCGTCGAAGGCCTTCCTAGCAGTCCAGGAAAATGCAATCCTCCCACCCTCTCTCATGTGTCCTTACTCTCCGTCCATGAATCTATGCTGGGTTGTCATTATATCTATTGTTACCGTTCAAAGTGCTCCATTAATCTCCTCCTGATAATCTTATCCAGACTTTGCATACTATAATCACATGTAAGAGACACTGAGTCTGTATTTAAACCTCGTTTCTGTCACCTTTCTAAAAAATGGGGCCTACATTTGGCATTCCTCCATACTCAGGTATTTCTTCCAGTTTCAAGGATTGTTGAGTATTGTGGTAGTAGGTACGTGCAGCATCTCTGCTCCTCGCTATTGGACCCACGGGAATTTGTCCGGTTCCATCGCCTTTGAGGTATCAAGTTCACTTAGCAGCTTCTGTACCTCCTCTGGATCCCGTTGTTAGTATGTCATCCAACACTTGTTGGTAATTCCCTGTAATGAGAAGTTCATCCTGTGAGCTTTCTTTACCAGAGACTCTTCCTGTCTTCTCTGTAAAAACATCTTTAATATCCTCCTGTATTCAGCTCCTCCATACCTCTGAATCGAGATTACCTGCTCTGCTTAAGCTAAATATCCCCTATTTCAAGTGTTTCCTATGCATTCAGTTATTCTCTTTAACCCTCTCTGTTGCATCTTACTTTTTGCCTCTCTTAAACTCTTGAGTCGTGAGATAAACCAGGAGGCTCGTTCAGAGAGTGCTTTATCCACCATTTTGATTTCTGTTTGAGCCTCTGGGAATATAACCTTTTCGTCTGGGCTCCTTGCATTTTTTGTGTGGTGTGTGTGTGTTGTGAGGTGTGTGTGTGTGTTGTTGGTTGTGTTGCGTAGTGTGAGTGTGTGGGTGTTGTGTGTGTGTGTGGTGTGGTGTGAGTGTGTGTGTGTGTGTGAAGTGTGTGTGTGTGTGTGTGTGTGCTCATGTGTGTGTGTGTGTGAGGTGGTGTGTGTGTGTGTGTGTGTGTGTGTGTGTGTGTGGGTTTTTATGTATATGTGTGTGTGTTAAGAGGGAAAGTGGTAGTTAAATTTCTAGGCAAAATTACATGGGAAAAGTGATGTCACTACTATCGGTAACAAGTGCTCATCCTGTCTTTCCCCATTGTTTAAGTTGCCCTTGGGAATCAAATCTTTCTCTGGCTCCATGCATTTTGTGTGTGTTGTATGTGGGTGTGTGGTGTGTTGTGTGTGTGTGTGTGTGTGTGTGTGTGTGGTGTGTTTGTGTGAGTTTGTATGTAATACGTTGTGTGTGTGTGGTTTTGTGTGTGTATGTTTGTGTGTGTTGTGTGTGTGTGTGTTGGGTGAGTGTGTGTGTGTGTGTGTGTGTGTGTGTGTGTCGTTTGTGTGTGTGTGTGTGTGTGTATGTGTGTGTGTGTGTGTGTGGAGTTTTGTATGTATAGCTGGGTGTGTGTGTTTTGTGTGTGTGTTTTGTGTGTGAACTCACCTATTTGTACTCACCTATTTGGTGGTTGCAGGGTCGAGTCTTAGCTCCTGGCCTCCGCGTCTCACCATTGCTACTGGGGCCCTCCTCTCCTCTCCCCGCTTCCATGAGCTTTTCTTAAACCTCGTCTTAAAACTGTGTATGGTTCCTGCCTCCACTACGTCATTTTTCTAGCTATTCCACTGCTTACAACTGAACTCTATGACTGAAGAATACTTCTTACTATCTCTCAGACACATTTGTGGTCTTCAACTTCCAATTGTGGCCATTTGTTTACAGTCCCCCTCCCTGGCACATTCCTGTCTCCTTTGTCCACCTGTCTTTTCCGGCAGTATTTTATATGTCGTTATCATGTCTCCCCTGAACTCCTTCCTGTCCTCCAGTGTCTCAGGCCGATTTCCCTTAATCTTTCTTCATAGGACATTCCCCTAGCTTCTGGAACTAACCTGTCGCAAACCTTTGGTACTTTTCTCATAGTTTTCTTACAGTGGCTTTATAGTCAAAAACTTCCTTAAATCTCGTGTTTGAGCTCCTCACATCTACCTCTTGATCGTTTCTTCTTGTGAGATCTCTCCACCTTCTTTCCTCAGTCCTTATCACCTGGTCCTTGACTGTTTGTCTTCCGTCCTAATGTGGCTATACAGCAGTTTTTCGGGGTCGATTTGGACTTTCGATGCTATTCGTTTTCATACTGATCGCTGGCCTCCCCTTTATCTGTGCATACTCGTTTTTGGCTCTTCTACTAATCTTGGTTTTCCCTGGGTCCTATGCCTCCTGTAACCTTTTCCATTCCTTTTTCGCTTAGTTTTTGCCTCCCTACAAGCACTACGGATAAACCAAGGACTCGTTTGGACCTTCCTATTATTTCTGTTCCCTGGGAACAAAACTTTCCTCTCTGCCTCCTTGCACTTTGTTCGCCACATATTCATCATCTCGTTTACTGATTTTCCTACCAATTTTCTCTGTCGCCACTGAACCTCCTGCAGGAAGTTCTCATACCTGTGTAGTCCCCCCTTTTATAGTTTGGCCTTCCCCTCATATCCTGTTACCTTCTCCAATTGTAACTCTACTATATAGTCAAAACTCAGAACCACGTGATCGCTAGCTCCAAGGGGCCCTCGTAAGACGATGTCCTCAATGTCTGAACTGCTCAGGTAACAAAGATCCAGTCTCCTGGCTCATCCTCCCCTCTCTCGTCTGGTTGTGTCCCTTGACATGTTGATTGCATAAGTGTGCGTGTGAGGGTGAGTTTGTATGTATGAAGCGTGTGTGTGGTGTTTTTTGTGTGTGTGTGTTTGTGTGTGTGTGTGTGTGTGTGTTGTGTTGTGTGTGTGTGTGTGTGTGTGTGTGTGTGAGTGTACTCACCTAATTTGTGTTGCAGGGGTCGAGTTCTTAGCTCCAGAGACACACCTCGTTCTTCACCAGTTTGGCTAGTCTCCATTGCGCTTTATCAAGGCCATTGTCCCTTAAAACTGTGTAATGGTTCCTCTGCCTCCATTACGTCATTTCTAGCTATTCCACTGCCTGACAACTCAATGACTGAAGAAATACTTCCTAATACCTCTCTGAACTACATCTGCGTCTTCAACATTGACAATCTGTGGCCTCTTTGTGTCTCTGTGTCCCCAACCTGGAAACATCCGTCTTTGTCCACCTTGTCTATTTCCCGCTCAGTATTTATATGTCCGTATATCATGTCTCCCCTGACCCTACCTGTCCTCAAGTGTCGTCAGGCCGATTTCCCTTAACTTCCTTCATAGGACATTCCCTTTAGCTCTGGAACAACCTCGCAAACCCTTTTGATTACTTTCTCCAGTTTCTTGACGTGCTTAACATGTGTGGGTTCCAACAGTTGCAGACATACTCCAGTATGGCCTGACATAGACGGTGTACAGTTTCCCTTGAAACGATCCTTCTAGGTAATCCCGGAATGCTGTCAACAGGTTTGTCAGGCGCCCATATGCTGCAGCCAGTTATCTGGCTAGATGTGTGCTTCTGTAAACATTCTCTGGGTTATACTCACCCCAAGATCTTTCTCCTTGAGTGAGGTTTGCAGTCTTTGACCACCTGGCCTATACTCTGTCTTTGGTCTTCTGTGCCCTTCACCTATATTCATGACTTTGCATTTGGCAGGATTAAATTCGTGAAGCCATTTCCTGGACCAGGTGTCCAGTCTGTCCAGGTCCGTTTGAAGTCTTGCCAGGTCCTCATATGATTTAATTCTCCTCATTAGCTTCACATCATCTGCAAACAGGGACACTTCTGAGTCAAACTCTTCCATCATGTCGTTCACGTATACCAAAACAGCACTGGTCCTAAGACCGACCCCTGTGGGATCCCGCTCGTCACAGGTGCCCACTGTGATTTATCATTACGTACCATGACTCGTTGTTGCCTCCCTGTCAGGTATTCTCTGATCAATTGCAGTGCCCTTTCTTTTATATGCGCCTGATCCTCTAGCTTCTGAACTAATCTCTTGTGAGGAACTGAGTCAAAGGCCTTCTTGCAGTCAAAGAAGATGCAATCAACCCATCCCTCTCTCTCGTGTCTTACTTCTCCTCTTTTATCATAAAACTCCAGAAGGTTTGTGACACAAAATTTGCCTTCCATGAATCTATGCTGGTTTGCTTTTATTCTCTTGTTCTGCTCCAGGTGCTCAACCACTCTCCTCCTGATAATCTTCTCCATAACTTTGCATACTATACACGTCAATGACACAGGTCTATAATTTAGTGCCTCTTTTCTGTCTCCTTTATAAAAATGGGAACTACATTTGCCGTCTTCCATACCTCAGGTAGTTGCCCAGTTTCCAGGGACGTGTTGAAGATTGTGGTGAGTGGCACGCACAGCATATGTGCTCCCTCTCTAAGGACCCACGGGGATGTTGTCCGGTCCCATTGCCTTTGAGGTATCGATGCCCCTTAGCAGTTTCTTCACCTCCTCCTCATCTGTATGTATGTCGTCGAACACTTGTTGGTGTATTCCTTGCTGGTGTCCCCATCTGGTCTGTCCCCGCAGAGGCCTTCCTGTCTCCAATATAAATACTTCCTTTAATCTCATGTTGAGCTCCTCATATACCTATTGATCGTTTCTTGTAAGTTCTCCACCTTCTTTCCTCAGGCTTATCACCTGGTCCTTGACTGTTGTCTTCCTCCTAATGTTGCTATTCAGCAGTTTCGGGTCAGATTTGACTTTCGATGCTATGTCGTTTTCATACTGTCGCTGGGCCTCCCTCCGTATCTGTCCATACTCGTTTCTGGCTCTTCTACTAATCTCCTTTTTTTCCTGGGTCCTATACCTCCTGTACCTTTTCCATTCTCTGTTGCACTTAGTTTATGCCTCCCTACACCTTCGGTAAACCAAAGACTCGTTTTGGTCTTCCTGTTATTTCTGTTTATCTTGGGAACAAACCTTTCTTCTGCCTCCTTGCACTTTGTTGCCACATATTCCATCATCTCGTTTACTGATTTTCCACCATTTCTCTGTCCCACTGAACCTCCTGCAGAAAATTTCTCATACCTGTGTAGTCCTCCTTTTTATAGTTTGGCCTGTCCCCTTCAATTCCTGTTACCTTCTTCACTTGTAACTCTTCTATATAATCAAAACTCAGAACCACGTGATCGCTAGCTCCAAGGGCCTCTCCGAAGTGATGTCCTCAATGTCTGAACTGCTCAGGGTGAACACAAGATCCAGTCTTGCTGGCTCATCCTCCCCTCTCTCTCTGGTTGTGTCCCTGACATGTTGATGCATGAGGTTTTCAAGTACCACATCCATCATCTTGGCTCTCAATGTTTCGGGACCCCCATGTGGCTCCAGGTTGTTCCAGTCGATCTCCATGTGGTTGAAATCGCCCATTACCAGTAACTTTGCTCTGCTCGAGTGAGCTCTTGTTGCCACCTCAGCCAGTGTGTCTACCATCACACTGTTGTTTCTTCGTACTCCTCTCTTGGCCTCCTTCAGTTCTGTGGTGGGTTATACATCACTCCAATGACTACTTTATGTTCTCCGGGCTGAACTGTAACCTATAATGTAGTCTCTTTCTCCAATCATGTCCATGCCTTCCATTTCCTCAAATCCCCATTGGTGTTTTATGAGCAGTGCAACCCTCCTCCCCCTCTACTCCTTCTATCTTTCCTCAGGATCTGATATCCTGTTGGGAAGATTGTGTCTGTTATTGTCTCAGTGAGTTTTGTTTCTGTGACTGCTATGATGTCTGGGGATTTTTCACTGATTCTTTCATTCCACTCCTCATGTTTATTCGTTATTCCATCCGCGTTTGTGTACCAAACCTTTAGTTTCTTTTCTATCATTGTGGTCATGCAAGAATATTGGGGTTGGGGGAGCGAGAGCCTTGGTGGGGGCCTATATGGGGCTGTGGTGTAGGTGGGGTTTGTGATGATGGGGGTGGGGTCAGAATGCCCATAAGGGACAGCTGTTGGTGTGAGGTTTGTGATATGGGGGTTGGTGGGGGAGGGAACAGTGAGTGGGTTGTAGTATAGGTTGCTCAGTTGCGTTGGGAATGTCGCAGTTGGAGTCTTTTGGTGGGAGATTCTGTGGGGTGTGTTTGCCCTTCCTCCTGTGTCTGGGTCCTGCTCATCTTCGTCATTGCCTCTCTTTCCTCCTTGCATCTCTGTACCCTCTCTTTCAGTGTAGTCCTTTCTTCTTGTGTTCTGTCGTGGTCGAGGTATACTCTCTGGTACCCCTGTTTGTCCCTCAGCCTTGCTTTCTCTTCAGGATCCTGGTACGAACTGATTCTTCCTTGAATATTACTTTGAAAAGGCCGTATCCTTCCACTCGCAAACCACCCAATTCTTCTGAAAATTTGTCACCTGGGTCATATCTTCCCACCTATTGTTTCATGATGCCTTCAATCATTTTTTCCTCCTGTTTTATTTCTTCGAAGTTGCCCCCTTGGCTTCTTGGAGCCCGTAGACAAAAACTGACCTCGCCCTTTCCTCCTCCCACGAGTCCCCATCTGCTTCCTCCTGAGCGTTTTATTTCCTGCAATTGAAATGGTCTTGCCTTCAATCCCAGTCCTATCTAAAAACTTCTATTCTCATTTAAAACTGTCTTTCATGACCAGCTGTCCCTTGCTACTGCAGTTGGCTGTTAGAGTCTCTGCATATAGCATTACCTTCATTTCCTGGGTCCTGTCATTTGATATTAGTGTGCTCCTCGTCTTTTCCCTGGCCCCAAAATGGGTCTGATAGGGCCTTCACGCGGGGCATGTCTCCTTTGTTGCTTACCATCCACTTGTCTGTGCCTGACATTGAATTCCTGATGTCGCATCTGAATTGTCATTTGTCTCTCTAATCTGTTTCAGGCTTTGCAGTTTCTCTTCTAACACTGTATCCTAGCTTCTACTGTTAAGACCTGTAGCTCCCATTTCCTGCACTCTTCAGATATCCGCTCCCCATTATCTTACCAAGCTCTTCTATCTTCCTTCACCACTCTTCCTCCCTTTTTTGAAGCTCTAACCGACACTTTCCCCCTGGTTCATCCACCAGATCTCTGGTTCTCTCTCCTCTAGGAACCACTTTTTTTTTTTTTTTTTTTGTTTTTGTGTGTGTGCGTGTGTGTGTGTGTGTGGGTGGTGTACTCACCTATTTGTACTCACCTATTTGTGTTGCAGGGGTCGAGTCACAGCTCCGGGGCCCCGCCTCTTCGCTGATTGCTACTAGGCCCCTCCCCTCTCCCTCCCCATGACTCTATCAACCTCGCCTAAAACTATGTATGGTTCCTGCCTCCACCACATCACTTTCTGGGCATTCCATGGCCTGACTACTCTATGACTGAAGAAATACTTCCAACATCCCTTGATTCATCTGAGTGTTCAACTTCCAATTGTGACCCTTGTGTCTGTGTCCCATCTCTGGAACATCCCGTCTTTGTCCACCTCTCTATTCCGCGCAGTATTTTATATGTGTTATCATGTCTCCCCTGACCCTCCTGGCCTCCAGTCCCGTCAGGCCGATTTCCCTCAACCTTCTTCATGGGACAATCCCCGTAGCTCTGGGACTAGTCTTTTGAAAACCCCTTTGCACTTTCTCTAATTTCTTGACGTGCTTGACTAGGTGTGGATTCCAAACTGGGTGCTCATATTCCAGTATGGGCTGACGTAGATGGTGTACAGAGTCTTAAACGAATCCTTACTGAGGTATCGGAACGCTATCCGTAGGTTTGCCAGGCGCCCGTATGTTTGCAGAAAGTTATCTGTTTGATGTGCGCCTCAGGAGATATGCCGGTGTTATACTCACCCCCAGATCTTTTTCCTTGAGTGAGGTTTGCAGTTTTTGGCCATCTAAACTATATTGTGTCTGCGGTCTTCTTTCCCCTTCCCCAATCTTCATGACTTTGCATTGCAGGTTAAATTCAAGGAGCCAGTTGCTGGACCAGGCTTGTAGCCTGTCCAGATCTCTTTGTAGTCCTGCCTGATCCTCGCCCGTTTCGATTCTTCTCATTAACTTCACATCGTCTGAAAACAAGGACACTTCTGAGTCTACCCCTTCCGTTATGTCGTTCACGTATACCAAAACAGCACAGGTCCTAGGACTGACCCCTGTGGAACCCCGCTTGTCACAGGCCCCCCACTCTGACACCTCGTCGCGTACCATGACTCGTTGTTCCTCCCTGTCAGATATTCTCTGATCCATTGCAGTGCCTTTCCTGTTATGTGTGCCTGGTCCTCTAGCTTTTGCAGTAACCTCTTGTGAGGAACTGTGTCGAAAGCCTTCTTGCAGTCCAAAATAAAGCATTTGATCCACCCCCCCTCTCTCTTGTCTTACTTCTGTCACCTTGTCATAAAACTCTAGTAGGTTTGTGACACAGGATTTTCCTTCCCTGAAACCGTGCTGGGGTTTTCAATTATACACTTGTTTCTTTCCAGGTGCCCCACCAACCCCCTCCTGATGATCTTCTCCATGACCTTGCATACATACACGTTAGAGATACAGGTCTGTAGTTTAGTGCCTCATGTCTGTCTCCCCTTTTTAAAAATTGGACTACATTTGCCATTTTCCATACCTCAGGGAGTTGCCCAGTTTCAAATGATGTGTGAAGATCTTTGTTAATGGCTCACACAATACTCTGCTCCCTCTTTAAGGACCCCTGGAAGAGTTGTCTGGGCCCCCGCCTTTGAGGTGTCAAGTTCGCATAGCAGCTTCTTCACCTCCTCCTTGTTATATGTACCTCATCCAGCACTTGCTGGTGTGCCCCCCTGTTCTGATTTCTTGAGTCCTACTGGTTTCCACTGTAAATACCCCTTTTAAAAACTTGTGTTGAGCTCCTGACATACCTCTCGGTCGTTTCTTGTGAATTCCCCATCACCCTTCCTCAGTCTGATTACCTGGTCCTTGACTGTTGTTTCCTCCTGATGTGGCTGTACAACAGCTTCGGGTCAGTCTTTACTTTTGATGCTATGTCATTTTCATATTGTCTTGAGCCTCCCTTCTTATCTGTGCATATTCGTTTCTGGCTCTTCGCTGATTTCTTTATTTTCCTGAGTTCTCTGTCTTCTGTACCTTTTCCATTTTTCTAGTACACCTAGTTTTTGCCTCCCTACAACCCTTTTGGGGGAACCAAGGACTCGTTCTGTTCTTCCCCTTATTTCTGTTTCCCTTGGGAACAAACCTCTCCTCTGCCTCCTTGCATTTGTTGCTACATAGTCCATCATTCTTGTTGGTTTTTGTCATTTCCCCCCCCCACTGATGTCTTAAAGGGAATTCCCTCTCCTGAGGGCCCCCCTTTTGTATTTTTTTTTCCCCAGCCTATTCTGTATCTCTCCATTTGGAAACTTGTGTCGAAGCACAGAACCAAGACACGCCCCCAGGGGCCTTTCATACTATCCCCCTCGATGTCCGAACTACTTGGTAAAAAAGGGTCCAACCTTGCGGTTTATCCCTCCCCTTCTCTGGTAGTGTCCTAAATGTTGTGCATGAGGTTCTCCAGTACAAATCCCCTCATCTTGGCTTCCCCGTTTCGGGACCCCATGGGGGCCCCGGTTTTCCCCGTCAATCTCCTTTTGGTTGAAACACCCTAATAGTAACTTTGCTCCCCCCATGTGTGCTTCCGGCCATCTCGGCTTTGTTTACTTCTCTTTGCTCTATCTTTTTTCTTTTGCCCCCCCCTGCAGTTCTGTGGTGGGTTTTTACATTATGCAATTTTTCACCCTTTTGTCCCCCAGACGGGGTTGTTCTACTAAATAGCCCCCTTTTGCCATGCCTCCTTTTTTTCCCTTTTTCTCAAAACCCATGGTTTTTAAGAGCAGTGCAATCCCCTCCCCCTCTCCCCCCTCTGTCTTTTTGAAGATTTTTTTATCCGATGGAAAGATTTAATCGTTATTTTCTGGTGAGTTTGTTTCGTGGTGCTTTTTTTTGTGGATGTCTCTTTATTCTTTTTGCCACTCCTCATATTGTTTGTTTTTTCCATCTGCATTTGGGATACCACAACCCTTTAATTTTTTTCTAACTGGGGTCGGGGGGAAGTATATTGGGGTTGGGGGAAATGGGAGATGGTAAGGAATAGGGTTGTGCGTGGGGGTGAAAATTTGTAAGGGGGTGGGGGCATTTATGTGGGAGGGTGTTTTGATTTAGAGTGTTTGGTTGCACTGGGTTGACCGGGTTTGGGGAAAGGCTTCTATAGAAAGTGTGAGGGGAGGCGGTATTAGATCTTCTTCCTGGGTCTGGGATCTCTGTCTGTCTTCTCCATCCCTCTCTTTCCTCCTTTCGCCTTTGTCCCATCTCTCTCAGTTTCTTCCTTTCTTCTTGTGTTCGTCGGGGGTCGAGATACACCCTCCTGCATGCCGTCATGTCCCTTAATCGTGCTTTCTCCTGCAGTATCCTGGTCCGAGTCGCTTCTGCTTGAAGTCACTCTCACTGGCCGGGTTTTTTTTTTTTACAACCCCCCTATTCCCGAAAATTTTCCAGCTGGGTCATATCGTCTTCTATTGCTTTCATGATGCTTTCAATTGCTTTTTTTTCCCTTTGTTTTCTTGCTTCATATGTTTCCCCTTCGACTTCCTGGAGCCCATAACAAGACTGACCTAAACCCTTTCTTTCCCTCCCACTGATATCCCTGTGTATCCCCTCATTTAATTTGGTTTCCTCCACTGCAGCTTTCCTTTCATCAGTTTCACTGGCTAATGTACTTGGGCTCAGTGGCCTGTCATTTTTCCTTCTGGGCTTTCCTTGGGCTCTGTTGTTGTCTGTTAGGGCCTCCACATAAAGCTTAGCTCTTTCATTTGCTACAGTCCCCTCTGATAGAGCATCTCCATGCATTGTCCCCCTTCTTTCCCTACAGTCCCCTTATTTGTGGCTGAGGTAGCAGTCTCTGTTGTCAATCCCAAAATGTTCTTTAGTTCTTTAGGCTGTTTCAGATTTTTCAGTTCCTCTTCTAAACTCTGTATCCTAGCTTCTGCTGCTTTGACATGCACCTCCCACTTCCTGCTTTCCATACTATCCCTCTTTCCATTCTCATGCTAAGTTCTTCTAGTTTTTTTTCCCCCATTCATGATCCCTTTTATGAGCTCTGCTGCCCAATCTTCCTTTGCATTTTCCTCCTCCTGTCCCTTGGTTTTTCTTGTTGCTCTCTGGCAACCCATTTTTGTTTTATCCTGATTGCCTCAGAGTGGGAAAACCTATGTAGTTCTGTATGTTAGGTTAGTATGTGGGGTGTCAGAGTGTGGGGGGGGAGTAGTGGAGGAACTGTGGCTATTTGGGAGCTGAGTGGGAGGGGGGGATGGTTTGGGGTGAACGGGGAGGGGAGGGTGATCGAGGGAGGGGTGGAATCAGGGAAGTAGTGAGATGTCGGTGGTGAGGGGGGAGTGTGTGTGTGTCTGGATATATGTTTTGTGTTTTGTGTGTGTGTGTGTGTGTGTGTGTGTGTGTGTGTGGGGTGTGTGTTTGGGGTGTGTAATTTTGGTTGTGTGGGGAATTATGTGTGGGTTTATTATGTACTGAAAGGAAGTGGCTTGTGCTTTAAGGTAAGTCTCAGTGGTCCTTGGCTACCCACACCTCCTTGTGACCTGACCAACCTCCTGGGACTTACCGCACTTACAGTGTGTGTGTGTGTGTGTGTGTGTGTGTGGGGTGTGTGGTGTGTGTGTGGTGTGTGGTGTGTGCGTGTGTATGTGGGTGTGTGTATGTGTGGGGTGTGTTTGTGTGTGTGTGTGTGTGTGTGTGTGTGTGTGGTGTGTGTGTGTGTGTGTGTGTGTGTGTGTGTGTGTGGGGGTTGGGGTGTTTTGTGTGTGGTTATGTGTGGTGTGTGTGTGTGTGTGTGTGGTGTGGTGTGTGTGGTGTGTGTGTGTGTTTTTGTGTTGTAATTATGTGTCGAATTATTGTGGGGGTTTATTATTATTATGGCTTGGCTTGGAGTGTAATGTAGATTCTCAGTTGTCCTTGTGTCCACAACCTCTTGTGACCCTGGACTCCCTTGCAGTGTTGCCTATATCACCTGCTTATAGTGAGTTAATCGCCTTGTTCAATGGATTACCATTTGCTAAACCTTTTTGAATATTTGAGTCCCTATTCTTTATCGTGCTATGAGATTTTGACCATTCACTTCAGCTTGCATTTAAAATTGGAACCTGGACCCCACACCCAAACAACCACTCATAGGTGATACAGTACTTGTAGTGCAGCTGTAGCAGTGTAGATTGTCCAGGTCGATGTGACGTCCTGGAGTAAAATCCAGCTCGATGTACGTCCTGGCGTAGATCCACCTCAATTTCTTCTCGTTAATAATGTACCCTATTCACTGTTTTTTCTTTCACTGGTCACACTATTGTTTCACTTTATTAAAATCTTGGGTGACACTTGGCAACGCCGCCTTCACACTAGCCTGCGCCACAACCTTTTATTTTCCAGATCACTTTAAAAATTTGTGGCTCTCCCCACACTTGTGTGGCTCAGGCAATTAAAAAAAACACTTCTGGGATTGTTGCCTACCCTGACACATTAGCAACCCTTGCAGACACTTTAGCCCTCAAAAACACTTAAATCCCCAGAGCCCCGGGGGACGGCCCCCGTGGGGGGGGGGGTGGTAGGTGTTGTCCTTTTGTGTGTGTGTGTGTGTGTGTGTGTGATGTGTGTGTGTGTGTGTGTGTGTGTGTGTGTGTGTTGTGTGGGTGTGTGTGTGTTTTGTGTGTGTGTCTGTGTGTGTTGTGTGTGTGTGTGTGTGTGTGTGTGTGTGTGTGTGTGTTTTGTGGTGTGTGTGTGTGTGTGATGTGTGTGTGTTTTGGGGGTTGTGTGGTGTGTGTGTGTGTGTGTGTGTGTGTGTGTGTGTTTTGGTGTGTGTGTGTGTGTAATCTGCTTTGCGTGTACCACAGTGTTAACACTCAGAATGTTTACTCTCCATCTATAAAAATAATTATATCTGGTGCCTCACTAGAATTTTTTTA
Organism: Cherax quadricarinatus; assembly: GCF_026875155.1. Taxonomy (NCBI): domain Eukaryota; kingdom Metazoa; phylum Arthropoda; class Malacostraca; order Decapoda; family Parastacidae; genus Cherax; species Cherax quadricarinatus. The sequence goes on along the minus strand of NC_069489.1, from coordinate 8,677,596 downwards.
ATATTAGATTAGGTTCTTTGCAATAACTTGTGTCATTTTTGGTGTTTCATTATTCTTGTGTGTATAATTCATTCAGCTGCTTCTCTTGGTTACAAAATGTTTAACTATCCGTGAATTTTCAAAGAGCAATTAAGCATGTTTTGTGTTTTTTTAATAAATGTTTAGGTAAGTACATTCTTTTACCATGTGTCTTAATAATAAAAAAAAATGTTTACGAAGTAATGTTGATAATAATAATAAAGAAATAATAATGACAATAATAATAATATAAAAACAATAATAATAATAATAATAATAATAAAAATAATAATAATAATAATAAAAATTTAATAATAATAATAAATAATAATAATAATAATAAAATAATAATAATATAATTAATAAAAATTTAAAATGATAATAATAATAATTAATAATAAAATTTAAAAATAAAATAATAACAATAATAATAATAATAATATAATAAAATAATATAATAATAATAATAATAATAATAATAATGAATAATAATAATATAATAATAATAACAACAACAACAATAATAATAATAATAATAATAATAATAATAATAATAATTTAAATACATAAATAATAGTTCACAAGAGGAAAGGTAGTTCAATTTCCAGCCAAAATAACATTGGGAAAAGGATGTCCACCACTGTTGTTTAAAACATTTAAGACGAGTCTGAAAAATTTAATGTTTTGTTTTTGAGAAGAAGTTGGTTACTAAACTATAATGAGTGTAAATACATAGTGAGAGTTTTACTGTTTTTTTTAAGCTGATGTCAAAATTTAGTTTTGGGAGATTGTGAAGAAATGTGCAACGGTTGGTAGACGAATTTGAGGTGTGTAAAACTGGAAATTAAAAGTAAACAAAAATAAGAAAGAGCAAGATGGTAAGAACAACAAATTTTTTTGACTGGAATCAGGATTATGAGAGAAAAAAATTTGTTCATTATTAGGGATTTGTAGACAGGGGCCAGATGGTTGTATGAGAGGTGAAGGTTGAACTTTAGAAGTGACGATGGTGCATTGGAACATCTGCGGAGACAAAGAACTTTCTCTAAGATGGAAAAACGAAAAATATTAGAGGATAGTTTGGAAACCAACACTGTTATATGGAGGGGACATAAGTTTAATATGTTGCAGGGAGAAAGCTGCCTCCCTGTGTGGAGCGAATATTATATGGAGGAGTTGTGACGTCACCAAATGTATTATTCAGTGGGATGAGGTGATTTTGATATAAGAGAGGTTGAAGAAAAACAAGAGAATATAAATAAGGGTTGGAGTGAAGAAGTGGAAGAAGTCATGGAAGGAAAGGTTGGAGTGAAGAAGTGGAAGAAGTCATGGAAGGAAAGGTTGGAGTGAAGAAGTGGAAGAAGTCATGGAAGAAAGGTTGAGTGAAGAAGTGGAAGAAGTCCTGAAGGAAAGGTTGGGTGAAGAAGTGGAAGAAGTCATGGAAGGAAAGGTTGGAGTGAAGAAGTGGAAGAAGTCATGGAAGGAAAGGTTGGAGGTGAAGAAGTGGAAGAAGCATGGAAGGAAAGGTTGGGGGTGAAAAAGTGGAAGAAGTCATGGAAGGAAAGGTTGGAGTTTAAGAAGTGGAAGAAGTCATGGAAGGAAAGGTTGGAGTGAAGAAGTGGAAGAAGTCATGGAAGGAAAGGTTGGAGTGTCTTGGAAATTATAAAAATGGAAAACATGGAAGGAAGGTATGAAGAAGGAAAATTAAAATTTTGAAAAGTAAGGTCGGGTGGAAAAATGGGGGCTTTAATTAACATTTAATTTAAAAGTTTATGAAATGAAGGGTTTTTTTTAATAATTCCATGGTAGGAAGTTAAATTTAAAAATTCAATAAATTCTGGCTTGTTTTGTACGGAAGGTTGGAGATAATAAATCATTACCTGTGCTGTGTAGGAAGGTTGGAGATAATAAATACATACTGTGCTGTGTAGGAAGGTTGGGATAATAAATACATTACCTGTCTGTGAGGAAGGTTGGAGATATAAATACATTACCTTGCGTGTAGGAAGGTTTGGGGATAATAAATACATAAACCCCTGCTGTGTAGGAAGGTTGGAGATAATAAATACAAATTTCCTGTGCGGTGTAGGAAGGTTGGAGATAATAAAAACATTACCTTGCTGTGAGGAAGGTTGGCGATATAAATACTTAAAATGTGCTGTTTTAGGAAGTTGGAGATAATAAATACATTACCTGTGCTGTGTAGGAAGGTTGGAGATAATAAATACATTACCTGTGCTGTGTAGGAAGGTTGGAGATAATAAATACATTACCTCTGCTGTGTAGGAAGGTTGGAGATAATAAATACATTACCTCTGCTGTGTAGGAAGGTTGGAGATAATAAATACATTACCTGTGCTGTGTAGGAAGGTGGAGATTAAATATACATTACCTGTGCTGTGTAGGAAGGTTTGGGGATAATAAATACATTACCCTTGCTGTGTAGGAAGGTTGGAGATAATAAATACATTACCTGTGCTGTGTAGGAAAAGGGTTTGGGGATAATTAAAAACATTACCTTGCTGTGTAGGAAGGTTGGAGATAATAAATACATTACCTGTGCGTGTAGGGAAAGGTTTGGGGATAGTTAATACATTACCTGTGATGTGTAGGGAAGGTTGGGGAGATAATTAAATAAACATTACTTGTTGTAGGAAGGGTTTGGGGATATAAATACATTACCTGTGCTGTGTAGGGAAAGGGTGGAGATATTAAAAACATTACCTGTGCTGTGTAAGAAGGTTGGAGATTAAATTAAATTTAAAAACATTACTGTGTTGTAGGAAGTTGGAGATATAAATACATTACTGTGCTGTTAGGAAGGTTGGGGTAATAAAACATTATTTTGGGGCGTGTAGGAAGGTGGGGGTAATAAATACATTTCCTGTGCTGTTAGGAATGTTTAAAATAAAAATACATTACCTGTGCTTTGTAAGAAGGTTTTGGGGATAAAAATACATTATCTGTGCTGTGTAGGAAATGAGATAAATACATTACCTGTGTTTGTAGGAAGGTTGGAGATAGGAAATCATTACCTGTGCTTGTAGGAAGGTGGAGATAGTAAAACATTCTGTGCTTGTTGGAAGGTGGAGAGTTAATACATTACCTCTGTTTGAAGGAAGGTTGAAAATAGTAAAAACATTACCATGGGTGTAGGAAGGGTTTGGGGATAGTAAATACATTACCTGTCTGTTAGGGAAAGGGGGAAGAAAAATAATCCTGGGTGTGTAGAAGGTTGGAGTAGTAAATCATTTATGTGTGTAGGGAAGGTTGAAAATAAATTTCATTACCTGTGTTGTAAGGGGGTTGGGGATAGGAAATACATTTCTGTGTGTGTATGGAAATGAAGATAAAATACATTCCTGTATGTGGAAGGTTTGGGTAGGAAATGTTAATTGGGGTTTTGGAGGAATTTAATAGGAAACTTGTGTCCTGTTTTGGGATAAACAAATAATTTTTGATGGGGGAAGGTTATTAAAACTTTGGTTGTAAATTTTTAGGTAAACATTCCCGTTTTTAAATAATAGTAAAAAACCTTACATTAGCTTTAAATTTGTTAAAATTCTTTTTGTTTTAGGATTTTATATGTTACTCGCTTATGTGTGGGGGTGGATTTGTTTTTTGTTGTGTTTCTAGTAAACATTCCCGTTGTAATGAGAGAAAAATTTAGTTTTTGGGAATTAATATGAACTGTGGTTGTAAATGTTTGTGAAAAACAATGTTAATAAAGATTGAGGTTTATACTTTTTTAAAAATTCTTCAGTAAAATTGTGATTTTAAAAAATAAAAAATACTTGAAAAATTTTAAAGTTATTTGGGTTTCAATTTTTTTTTAAAACTATTTTTTCTCGAATTTTTTGCCCTATTTTAATTTTTTTGTTTTTAGTTTTGCTTTAATAGAGAAATCTTATTTTTGGGAAATTAATTGTCTGGAAATAAGAATTTTTTTAAAAGCATAAAAAATGGAACTTTTAAAAGTTCGAATTCTTATGGTGGTTTTAAGGTTAGTGAAAAAAATTTGGTTTAAGGTTTCTTCCGTGTTCCATTTTGACGTGTTCACTTTTGGTTGCCTTTTGGATTATAAAGGTAATTTTTCAGGGTCCGTTTAAAACCCCGGTGACGCATCGGCCTTTCCCCTTGGGGGCCCGCCTCCCTTTCCAGGTGCTGGGGCAGCTGTCTGCCTGCCTGCCCTTACCCAGGTGCTGGGGCAGCTGGCTGCCGCCTGCCTTACCCAGGTGCTGGTGCAGCTGGCTGCCTGCCTGCCTTACCCAGGTCTGGTGCAGCTGGCTGCTGCCTGCCTTTACCCAGGTGGGTGTGCACTGGCTGCCGCCTTTCCTTACCCAGGTGCTGGTGCAGCTGGTCCGCCTGCCTGCCTTACCCAGGGGCTGGTATGCTGCTGCGCCCTTGGCTGGGGGCCCGCCTGCCTGCCTTTACTTTGTGGGTGGTGCCCGCCCGTCCCGGCTGGGGGGCCCCCGGGCCCGCCCTTTTCCAGGTGCTGGTGCAGCTGGCTGCCCCCTGCCTGCCTTCCCAGGTGCTGGTGCAGCTGGCTGCCCGCCTCCTTCCCAGGTGCGGTGCAGCTGGCTGCCTGCCCGCCTTCCCAGGGGCTATTGGCACTGGTCCTCCTGCCTTGCCCAGGTGCTGTGCACTGGCTCCCCTCCTTTCCCAGGTGCAATTGCCTGGCTCCCCTGCCTTACCCCGGTGCTATTGCATCTGGCTACCCACCTGCCTTACCCATGTGCTATTGCTTTTGGCTACCCACCTGCCTTTCCCAGGCTTCACTGGTACCCCTTTACCGTGCTGTATCGGCTACCACTGTTCCTTTCTGCCTTGCACCCACCTGCTTTACCCAGGTCTGGTAAACTGGTTGCCTGCCTGCTTTACCAGGTGCTGGTACCGCTTTGCCTGCTGCCCTTCACGGTGGGTACACCATGGCCCGCCTGCCGCCTTACCAGGGCTTGTACAGTTGGTTGCCTGCCTGTTTTACTCAGGTGCTGGTACAGCTGGTTGCCTGCCTGCCTTGCACTGGTGCTGGTACACATGGCTGCCTGCCTGCCTTTCCCCGGGCTTGTACAGTTTTGGTTGCCTGCCTGTTTTTTTCAGGTGCTGGTACAGCTGGTTGCCTGCCTGCCTTGCACTGGTGCTGGTACAGATGGCTGCCTGCCTGCCTTATCCAGGGCTTGTACAGTTGGTTGCCTGCCTGTTTTACTCAGGTGCTGGTACAGCTGGTTGCCTGCCTGCCTTGCACTGGTGCTGGTACAGATGGCTGCCTGCCTGCCTTACCCAGGGCTTGTACAGTTGGTTGCCTGCCTGTTTTACTCAGGGGCTGGTACAAGCTGGGGTTGCCTGCCTGCTTTCACTGGTGCTGGTACCCGATGGCTGCCTGCCTGCCTTACCCCAGGGGTTGTACAGTTGGTTGCCTGCCTGTTTTACTCAGGGGCTGGTACACTGGTTGCCTGCCTGCCTTGCACTGGTGTCTGGTACAATGGCTGCCTGCCTGCCTTACCCAGGGCTTGTACAGTTGGTTGCCTGCCTGTTTCTCAGGTGCTGGTACAGCTGGTTGCCTGCCTGCCTTGCACTGGTGCTGGTACACATGGCTGCCTGCCTGCCTTACCCAGGGCTTGTACAGTTGGTTGCCTGCCTGTTTTACTCAGGTGCTGGTACCGCTGGTTGCCTGCCTGCCTTGCACTGGTGCTGGTACAGATGGCTGCCTGCCTGCCTTACCCAGGGCTTGTACAGTTGGTTTCCTGCCTGTTTTACTCAGGGGCTGGTACAGTGGTTGCCTGCCGCCCTTGCACTGGTGCTGGTACACATGGCTGCCTGCCTGCCTTACCCAGGGCTTGTACAGTTGGTTGCCTGCCTGTTTTACTCAGGTGCTGGTACAGCTGGTTGCCTGCCTGCCTTACACTGGTGCTGGTACAGCTGGTTCCATGCGTGCTTTACCCAGGTGCTGGTACAGCCGGTTGATTGCCTGCTCTTCTCAGGTGCTGGTACAGCTTGCTGCCTGCCTGCCTTACCCAGATGCTGGTGTAGCTGACTACGTGCCTGCTTTGCCTAGGAGCTGGTGCAGCTGGCTGCCTGCCTGCCTTACCCAGGTGCAGGTGCAGCTGGTTGCCTTTATGCCTTATCCAGGTGCTGGTGCAGCTGGTTGCCCATTTGCATTACCCAGGTGCTGGTGCACCCAGCTGCCCACCTGCCTTACCCAGGTGCTGGTGCAGTTGGCTGCCTACTTGCCTTACATAGGTGCTGGGGCAGCTCGCCTCCTGCCTGCCTTTCCCAGGAGCTGGTGCAGCTGGCTGCTCACCTGCCTTACCCAGGTGTTGGTGCAGCTGGCTGCCCACCTTACTTACCCAGGTGCTGGCACAGCTGGCTGCCCACCTTACTTACCCAGGTGCTGGTACAGCTGGCTGCCCACCTACCTTACCCAGCTATACCAACTACCCACTCTTGTGTTCGCTTTTTTTTCTTTATATTTCCCTGTCTGGTGTCTGGATATTAATCATGACATAAAAAGTAATACACAAAGAGGAATAAGAAGGAAAGTGTAAGGCTTTAATAAAAAAAGAAAACTGGTATGTACATGTTCTCTGGAAGAAATTCCTGTCTATTTTCTCTGGATGAAATTCCTGTCTATTTTCTCTGGAAGAAATTCCTGTATATTTACTCTGGAAGAAATTCCTGTCTATTTTCTCTGTAAGAAATTCCTGTCTATTTTCTCTGGAAAAAATACCTGTAAATTTTCTCTGGAAGAAATTCCTGTCTATTTTCTCTGGAAGAAATTCCTGACTACCTCACGGGCTGGAAAATAATTTATTATGGGTGAACAGAATTACACCCAGGGGGTGTTATGTCAGCATGTCTCAGAAACTGATTGCTGACTGAATACTCACGTGTGTCGGCTAAAAAGTAGTCAACTCACCGGAGCATGGTAATCTGTTAAGCATACAGAGTTCTTAACTGCGCAGTCAATAATCGAACCCATACTCCCGGATATCTTTGTCTTGATTGAAGAATAGTGTTCTTTGAAGGATGTCGCACTACACTCTGCTAGGATCACAATGCTCGTTGTTACACTGTTCATCAAGATTTGTTCATTATTCATAATCTTATCACTAAAGAAGCTGATCACACTTCTCTGTAAGTGTTTAAATATGTTCTTCGAGATACTTTTATGCACAAAAGCGTGCAGATCAGTGTTCTTTGTTGGTTATCCCGGCGTCAATGTGTTCCCTAACAGGGTCAAAAGCAATCTAAAGATGCCACAGCACCTACTCTGCCGCCACTGCTCCTAGCACACAAAGGAAAAGCTGACCTAGCACATTTCCCCTCCTTGCCAAACTTCCACTATGAAGCAAACAGAATGCTTGATTCTTGCTGTCTAAGCATAGACAACAATGGACATTATCTTTAGCGTGGTATTAAAGTGGGTGCAGAATTTTCCTTAATTGTCTTGCTAAGGTAAGAGATTGATTGTATCATTTAAACTACACGCTTGCGACAGTGGTCTCTTGCAAAGAACCGCGTGACCATGTAACTGGTACACGCTGGTTAAACATCTGCTGGTAATTACTTGATGTAGCAGTAAACAATATGCTGGTTCCTTCTGAGAGGGCTGGCCCTTCAGGGCTGGAAAGGGCTGAAGGGGGCTGATACCCCCCTCCTGGAGAAAATTTCTCCACATATATTATGTACCAAGATAATACCTGTTATGT
>NC_069489.1:8654261-8669369 GCF_026875155.1 Cherax quadricarinatus | reverse complement strand
AAATGTAGACAAAGGAATAAATTAATACATTCAATGCGTATTGATGAAAAAAAATTTACACATGAATTTAGTTAACATAAATCCATTATCACTACAATACCTTCAACTCCTGGAGCAGAGTGAGATGTTTTGTGATTTTCTTTCGCACTGGCATCACAGCGTGAATCATTTAACAACACTTGAAGAACTCCAGCATGGTTGAGCCTGGCAGCGTAGTGTAGGGGTCTCCAGCCATACTCATCATTACTCTGAGAGTTGGGGTCAGCACCAGCATCCAGCAGCATCTTAACACAATGATCATGACCAGCCTCAGCTGCTATGTGAAGAGCTGTCATACCTGTGACATCAACAATCATATGTTAGTCTGTACTATCTAAGAAAGGTATCCCGGTGTTCCTACATCCCAGCATCCTCAGTCTTACTGCACACAACATGAATGTTGTCATAACACTTCAATGCATAGAAATATATTATAAATATATATTTTTTTCTTTACGTTCAGAATGATTTTTGAGAAATTTTGCATACACAAATTTTCACTTGCCATATTCGGCAAGAAGTGAGTTGCAATTTAAGCAAAAATGGCAAGTTTTACCTACTCGTTGTGACACATACACACACACACACACGCTCACACACACACACACTCACACACACATACTCACTCTCACACGCACACACCACACACACTCACACACACACTCAAACACACACACACACACACACACACACACACACACACACACACACACACACGCACACACACACACACACATACACACACACGCACACACACACACACTCACACATACACACACACACACATGTCAGCATAGTTGCTGATCCCTGTATTCCCAGTATTATATAGCATAGCAGTAGCATCATCCATATGCTTTAGATACGAGACCCCTTGTAGGCCTGTGCTTTGTGTGACGTCACGGGATGCACACGAGGAGCTCATCCTCTGTCCCGCTCTCACTCGGCGGCAGACCATCCAGGCGTAGACAGGCAAGGCACTGGGCTCCATTCCTCATCTCAGTCTGACAATATAGTTACCATCCTACAAGTGTGTCTACTTTCAACCTGCGATATCTCCATTTAAGAACCCTTACGATAAATGGTGCCAGCGGAGGGCCTGAAATTCTGACGATTACAGCGATTTCTGGAGATAAAATTTCGACCAGCAAGACGGCCATTTCGTGTCACCAGTAGGCCTACCGACTACTGAGATTCACCCAGCCAGCTACCTCAAGCCAGCTACTCTACCAGCTTCTACATTATTCACTGGTCAGTCTCTTTGTATTAGTGTTTCCTGCTTTTTTTTGCATCACTCACGAGGGGTTGACCCGAGTTTGCAAAATAAGCCAGTTTCCAGTCTGTGGTGGGGAGTCAGAACAACCGAGCCCAGTCCAGCCTAGTCTACTCCATCCAATTATTTTGCCTGCCAAGCCAGCTTCCACCCCTGCTGTGCTCATCGTGTGGGGTTGTCAAGCCATTCTGTGTGAAGGGTTGAGATAAGCCAGCTAGCAACTAACCCAGGTGTCTTACCCCAGTACTCAAGCAAGCCACGTGAGTAGTCTTCATCGCTTGTGATTCAAGCTCCAAGCATTCTGAGTGCTCCTTGTCATCCATGTGGTGTTGTAGTATTTCGTGGGTTTATTTTAAGCCAGCCGGCTTAGAATTATCTTCGCGGCAGTGTGGGTGTTCTCAGTGAGGCTTACGACGTTCAACCCATAAGCCCAGCCACTCACGATCACGTGTGTTGCATCATTGCCGGTCTCAGACGCCTCGTTCAGCCATTAACCCACAAACCCAACTACAGTCAGCCATTACAAACTCACCTACCTCATCAGTGTTTTGGTGCACTGCTAAGGGTTGTAGCACCATATTTTAAGGACCACATAGGGGGTCAAGAGCTAGAGTGTGTCGCACCATCTTCATAAAGCCTCCTGTGTGTTGTCATTCTTCGATTTAAGCGCAATTCTACGATCATCTGTGCAGAGGACAGCAGCAAGACGATATAAACAATCCATCAATCTCATTCTTCAAGTGTTACAGCGATAATAATTTTTTTTTGAGACATTTGCGAGTGTTGAGACATTTCTCTGGTGTTCCCAGTGATTTTTTTTCTCTTAGTGACATTCAGTGACTCTTGATCAGACTCAGTGTTTATCATGTACTGATTGCATTAATTTCTTTTAATCCTTAACTCAGTGTTAATTTTCGTGCATTATTTTATATCTGTTGTGTTGTGTATCTTTTTAACACTTGAAGTAGTACTTAGTGTTTCCTTTGTTGTGTGTGCAACATATGAGCAATATAGAACTTGTGTTTAAACTTCAGAATCACCTTGTGTTCTCAGTATTCCAGTGAAGTATTTCAGTAATTTTTCACCTCATATCCTGCATCACAACTCAGTGTTGTCTGTTATTTTTTTTCTTCTAGCATTTGTGTATTTTTATTTTGTTCCCTGTGTGTTGAACATATTTGTGTTCATATTCTTTTATTCAGCCAGTGTTTAATTTGTCTTATTTCCACAGACAATAGTGCCATTATTAAAGTTCAAGCAAGAACTCACTTTTACAAAATTTTTCACACCAAGTTTCATTGCAAGAAAATCTAGTACTGTGTTTATATTGATGTGTTTGTGTTCTGCATCACTGTAAGTGTTCAACCCTCTGTTTTATGTATTTTTTGCACCTATTATTTTTCATGTTTCATTGAACAAATTCACTCTTAGTGCAATTTTTAAGTTCTCCTTTTAAAGTAAATTGTTCTTTTGCTTGTTAAGTGTTGTTTAAGTGCAGTTAAGAGTTAAAGTGTTCATTCCTTGATATATTTCTTTTCTTGTTGTGTTATAACTTTTATTTTTGCACATTGACTCATTTTGCAAAAATTCTTGTCCCAAATATTGTGTTGCTATTAAAGTTTTTTTGCAAAAATTTTTTAGGGCAGTTTTTGTGCAAAAATTTTTTTAAATTGGGAAATTATTTGAAAATAGGCTACAGTTTATTACAGTCCCTTTTTCTTATGCCTGTTCGTGCATAGAAAATTTTTTAAAACTGCCCCTTTTGTTTTTTTATTTTTTTTTCAGTAAATTGTTTTGTCTTTTTTAAATTTTTTGGGCACAAGTTTATTGAGTCCTTTTTTACTTTTTTATTGTGTTTTTCCCTTTTGTTGCATTGAAAGAAAAAGCCCAACTCCCCTGTCCCAATTTTTTTCCCAATTTTAAAAGTAAAAGTTGAAAAATTTTAAATTTTGAGAAAAAATTTAAAATTTTCCTTTTAAATTTTCAGTTTTTTTTTTAAAATTGAAATTTTTTTTCTTGTGTGAGTTCTTTGCTTTACTGCGAAACTTTAAATTTTTTAATTACTTCCCAGAAAGTTAAGCATTTTCTTCCATTTAATTCACGTGCGGGTGGGGGTTCCCTCAGTTTTTCATTTTCTTTTTTTTCTCAAAATTTTCCTTCTTTTTTTAAAACTTTTTGAAAACCCCATGTCTCAAGTTTTCCCCTAGCATCCCCTCACACATCTGTTTATACAACCTTTTAATGGGGTCACCCCAAAATTCGAAAAACCCCTTTTTTTCAAACGAAGACATACTTAGACTTCGGGCCCGCGTAACTTCAGTCGTGATCCATAGGGAAGCTTTTGCCAAATTTTTCAAGGGGAAACCCAACAACCTTAAAGGGTTTGGGTTTTTACTGCAGTTAGAGCCAGAGCTAAACGTTTTCTTGGGGCCCCCCCTTATGAAATTTCCTTTTAATAAGTATCGGAAAGGGGGTTCTAGCCCTTTTCTTCACTCCCCTCTTTTTAAATTTAAAATTTAAATTTCGAAATAAAAGGATTTCCAAGATCAAACCAGGGGCAAGATTTTTGAACTTTTAATTCGAAATTATCTTAAAACCGGGTGCAAAAAAACCGACCCTTTCGTTTTTTCCTAAAAAGAATTATTTGGAAAGGGCCCTCCGAAAACCAGAAAGTCATTAGAGGATTTTTTGCTCTCCGCCCTTAATAACCAAATGTCCCTCTTTGTTAAAGCAGGTCAAAATTCAAGAAATTTTAAAAGATAGTATAAACCCCCCCTTGATTTTTTTCCCAAATTAAATTTCCCTTTTGGAGTCATTAAAAAACCCTAATCCCAAACCGACATCTAAGTATGTGTACAATTCAAGTCCCTAGATCCCTACTTTTGGGCCCGCTTAAAGTTCTTTTTCCATGAAACGAAATTTTGCCCCGGGGGAAACCCTTCCCCTTATCGGGGTCATGCCAAAAAACCTTGTCCAACCCCGAAACCCCCTTATTTTTGGTGCTACAAACCAAACCTCCCCAACCGAAATTTCCTCGCGCTCATAAACCCAAAAAGCAAGTTTAAGAGCCATCTTTCCCCCGTACCCCCCATAGAAACGTACAGAAACCAAAAGTCAAAAAAATTTTCCTCCAATTGGGGTTTTAAACGGGGCCAAAACGCAAATAATTGTTAGCCCTTTCCACCCAAAGAAGCGCGTACTAAATGATGAGTCCCCCAGTAAATTCTTCCCTACTGTACCATCAAAATTTCCCATGGCCCATGACACATTTTAGTGCAATGCTCTCAACCAATATGCAGAAACTCTAGATCTTTCCGGGCCCCTTTCCCAAACCCCCGCAGACCCAGGAGGGGGAAAACAGACTTTCGGGGTTTTCAAAAACTAATCAAAACCCCAGGCTCTTTTTCCCAAATTGGGGGAAAATTAGATTCGCCCCAGTAAAACCCCCCAATGGTGAAAAAAAGTGTTTAATGGGGTAACCACCCTGTTCAAAATTTTCCTTTTAAAGGGCCCTTTAAGCATCTCGAGAATGAAAATTTTTTTGGCTGATGATGGGGGCTTCACACGCCCTCTACGAAGAGGAATTTGGGGGTTTGAAGTAGAAAATGTTTTCTCCGAGGGACAACTCCCCTTTCCCCTGTTTGCATATAACTCCTAATGAAACCCGTTGGGCCCAAATTAGTACAACTTCTGTCCAAAATGCCCCCCTTTTCCATGGTTCAGGGACTCGGGTGCGCAATTTTAATACATTGGGGTCTAGCTTGTTTAAAAAGGAAGGGGTTTTTTCCCCCCCGGGGGTAACCCTCCTCTTTTTAACCAAAAAATTTGAAACCCTTTTCCTTTAGGGGAGTAGCGGTTCCCCCACCTGCGTTCCGAGGTCGATTTTTCCCAACCCTTAAACCCAATCCAAGGTTAGAAAACTTCACTGCTTTCCTTTTCCTTGTTGTCGCCCAAATTACTTTCCCTGGTGACCTTCTACGGGTTTTGGTTTCCCTGCAGACTTACGCTTTGGGGTGCTCGACCCTTACCCGATGGCATCCCCCAAATTTGCGATTTAATTCCGTTCCCATTTCGGGGTTTTAACCAGTTTGGGAATAAAGAAATCTTTTTATACGGCTGCAGAAAATAAATGTACGGTTTTAAGTCCTTACAACCCAAATGCTTTTCTCCAGTAGCGTACCCAAGGGGGCACACTGGTAATTCTGCCCACCCCAACAGTGTTTCCACCTATCCCTTTCCCAGACTTAAAGGAAAGCCCCATCCCCTCAATTCCGGGACACCAGTTTTGCCTTGAGTCACAACCCTATCCGCAAATGATTTCCCTATTTTCGAGTAGAAATTTTCCCACGGGGGATCCCTTGCCCAAAAAAAACGATTACTTGAAAAAGTTTTTGATGTCACATCCCGGGCTGCAGAAAGACGCCCTCGGGTTGGGGCTAGTGCTCTAAACTAAAAGTGTCTTTAGTTTTTCCCCTAGTTTTTCCAGATGGTGTTTAACGTCCTAGTTGACAGTGATTCTTGCAAAGTAAAAGGTCAAATTTTTTTGGGAACCAACCCCTTACATGTTGTAAGAGATGAAGATCCTTTTTTTTCCGGGGGCCAACACTTAAACCACACAGGTTGTTCCCCCCTTCAGAGCAAATCCCAAAATCTTTTTGACCTTTTCATTTAATCCTTCCCCCCTTTAATAGAGGATAAATTTTGTCACCTGACCAGGGGTCGGTGCTTTTTCCTACCGGGGAGACCTCATCCACTTCACTGGACAGTCTGTTCCACCAGTTAAAGGAGAAAAAACTTAGCCCCACTGACTTCCCAGTTAAGTAAAGCGTTTTTTGACTCGGTTTGAACAAAGGGTCGAAAAAACCCATTGTTTTAAAACCAGGGGAAGATGGGGTTTTTAACCGAACTTATTTTTCCCATGGGTATTCCATTTGGGAACCTGGAAACCTAAACCTATCTACTTTCCTGCATACAGAATCCCCTCATTCACAAGTTGCGTCGCAGAAAAAATTGATAAATTAAAAATGTTTGATGAGGGGGAATTTTATTGCACCTAGAAATTTCCCCCTTTGGGAATGCACCCCCTTGATCTGACCTAAAAAGGGAAAGGGAAATTTGGGCCCCCGGGTGATTGATTTTAGGAATTTTAAACGCAAAACCCAATTCCAGACTTTTCCCCACTTCCTGTCGGGGTACCTTTTACGCAAAAAGGGGAGATAACAAAGTCTTCTGGGCCCCCTAGACTTGTTCCCCCGGGGGGGTTTTGGGCAAGTCCCTCTTCACGATGACACCAAAGAAAAACAGTTTTTCCCCCACCCCCACAGGGTAAATTACCATTTCCCCCGGGAGGGGGGGGGTTGGGGGGGGGTTTAAACATCTTTCTCCTTTTCACATTCTCTAGACTCAGCCCAAAATACTTTTTAAGGTCGATAGGAAAAAGTATTAGGTGTACTTAGACGACAAAAAACGTCATGTCCGAAGACTTTGGGCCCACACTCTGAAAAGACTTGTTTAACCATAATTTGGGAAAGTTTTGAAGAAGAAAATTTAAAGACAAACTGTCTAAATTAAATTTTTTCCAACCCAGAAGTTAAGTTTCTTGGTCATTTTACCACCCCCTAGAGGGGTTCCCAACGAGACCAAAGTAAAGTAACGCATTTACAAAATTTTCCCAAACCCCCCAAAACTGCTGTTTCCGTAAGATCCTTTGTAAGCTTGGGGCATTTTTTATAGATTTTTTCTTTTGCTAATTTTTCTTCCATACCCGCTCCTCTAAGAGTTCTTAAGGGAAAAATGCTCCTTTGTTGGGCCTTCCGTCAAGAAAGAGCATTCCAAACTCTAAAAAAAAAAAGGGTAACATCGCTCCAAATTTTAAATTCCCCAAATTTTTTTAAGCCCCTTCTATCTGACAACTGAAAGCTTTCAATTGGGAAAAGGTGCCGTACCCAGCTCAGAAAACTGATTTGCAAATACAAATTTCAGTTTTTCATTGCCAGCCGAGTCCTTAAAGAAGGCTAAAAAAAATTTTTACATAACCCGGGGCAAGAAAATTTAGCAAAAGTATGGTTTTTTAAAAGGGACTTCCGAGACTTATTTACCCGTAAAACCCGTTTTATGTCCTTTACAGACCATGCGCCCACTGATACCTTTAAATTTTCCCGACCAAACAGCCTACTGGGAAAGGGTTTGCCAATGGACCTTGAAATATCCAAGAGTTCACTTTCCCCCTTTTGAAAATTTACCCCGGCAAGTCCCAAAAGTGTCGCAGAAAGCTTTATTTGGGGCACGGTTTGTGTAGTTACTGGGAATCCCCATTTACTGTCGAGGAAGTTTAAAAATGCACAAAGAATAAAAACCCTTTTGGGCTGGTGGATTTTGACCCCTCCCCGGGAAAAATTTTCATTTTTACTGTAAAAGCCACAACACCCATTAGTTCTTTTTTAAGAGTCCAAAAATTACTGTATCAAACAGCCGAGTTGGGCACTCCAAGCAGAAAAAGTTTTTCCAGTTATAATTACAATTTACTAGTGAACAACTCTACAGCTTGGGTTTATATTCGGCCCCAAATGTTTTCCCCACCCTGGTAAGGATCGTTTTAGTAAAAAACCAGAATGAAATACTTTTGGGGCCCCGTAAAGGGAACTGACAAATTTCCCCAGTATGGTTAAAGAAATGTAATGTCTGTAGCCAGCATAAAGGAAATTTCAATGGGTTTTAACCCAATCCAAAGTGTACCAACCCCCAGCGAACCCGGGGGGGAAAGAGTTGCCCTTTTATTTGTTAACAATTTTTTAAATGCCCCCCTCCAAGGCAACAAAATATCCCCGTGTGTTTTGGTAGACCATTTCACCAGATATTTTAGTTAGTTTTCCCATTGCAAGAAAAGACCCGCAGAGACAGTAGCTAGAGCGTTTAAAGAACCCTCCTCTGCAGGCATTTCCCCCCCAAAATCCTTTTAAAAAGAAAAATGGAGGTGAATTCTTTTAAATGAAAACCTTTGAAAATTTGTGGGAAATTTTAAAAATCCTAAAAACCACCATTGTTTTTTCATCATCCTCATCACACACACACACACACAACACACACACAACCACACACACACCCCACACACACACATACACACACACAAACACACACACACACACACAACCCCACAAAACACACAACACACACACAAACCCTTTACGTCAGGGACATACTGGATTATGCAGCACCAGTTTAGAACCCCACACCTTTAAAACCCAACACGTCAAGTTTTTGGGGGGGTTGGAAGGTTTGCAACAAAAACTAATCCCAGAGCAAAAGGGGGTTTTTCCTACAAGAAAGGTTTAGGGAAATGGCCCCGACGACACTGGAGGAAAAGGGGGGTCCCGGAAACATGATTTAAAGACATATAAAATTCTTCGCGGGAAAAACAAGGTGGAAAGAAGACGGGGATGTTTCCAGAGATAGAACCCCAGACAACAAGGGGTCGAAATTGGTAGTTGAAGGGCTCAGAAATCAAAGGGGTGTTTTGGGAAGTTTTTTTTCATCACAGAGTTTTTTCAGGCCCCTGGGAAAAGCCTAGAAAGTGACGTAGTGGGGGCGGGAAAACCCTACATAGTTTTAAGGCAGTTTTGATAAACTCATCGAGCAGGGGTAGAGAGGACCCATTTGCAATCATGAAGAGGCGGGCCAGGAGCCCATGAATCGACACCTGCAACCACAAACTTTTGAGTACCCTGTATAAATATAAATATATATATATAAATACATAAATATATATATATATATATAAAAATAGATATAGTATATATATATATATATATTTTTAAAAATAATATTTAAAAATGTGTGTTGGGAAAATATAATTTTAAATATTTTATAACATATAAATATATTAATAATAATATATATATATATATAATATAATTTTATATATAAATAAATATATTTCATATATATTAAAAAATAAATTATAAAATATATATATATATATATATTATATAAAATATCATATAAAATATATAGTATATATATATATAAAAAAATATTATATATAAAATATATCTTTTAATAAAATATTAAAATAAAAAATATATATAAAATATTTAAATGTATATTATTAATATATAATAAATATTATTTTAAAAATATATATATATATAAAATATAATTATAATTATATATATATTTTTATATTTTAAAATTAATATAAAATATTTCAATAGGAAATTTTAATTTCCAAAATAAAGGGACAGAAAATTAAGAGATACATTGTTGACTAAAGGGGGCATGTAAGGTTTAAAAAAATGGAGTTACGTTTTGGGATCACCGATTAAAAAGGCGAAAATCTCACCACCCTCAGAGCTGGGGCGTGTTTCCCCAAAATTTCAGCAGGGAATTAAACCCCCTTTTTAAAAACCGCACCTTGGGGGCCGCTGGGGCAGAAAAAACTCCCCTGGGGCCCTAAGTTTCCCCGATTTAGTCTTTTTTTTTAGCTCTTAAGGAAATTTTTGCACCTTTTTTTCCCCCTGAGCCCCAAAGGGCTCTGACCTGTGGGGAAAAAACAAAAGAGGGTGGGCAAGGCTTCATATTTTCTAACTTTTGGGACCTTCCCCAAGCTGGCAGCTGCCCCTCCCCTTTCCCCCCTGGTGGTTTTGGAAATAGGGATACCCAAAGGGAGATGCCTAGCATATTCCCCCCAAAACCCCCCCTGCTTCCCATCTGTCCAGGCTTTAAAGGGGATACCCCTGGGCGCTTCCCGGGTGCCATCAGATCTGCATAGTTGGGGGGGCCTCCCTTTCTGCTGACATCCACTGGGTTTTGAGGCCCTCTTTTATAATTTTATTAACCCCCATTCTTGCAATTTTTTCCCCCGGGTTTTTCGGCACACAAACCAAAGGGACCCCGAAAAACGGTCTGCTGCTTCCTGCCACAAATACACCTGTGTTCGGCGAGAATAGGGCGGCAATTTGAAGGGGAACACCGATCGGGTGGTCTGTGGGTCGAGGGGGTGTGCCCCAAAGGCCCGGGGGTTGGGAAAAACCAATAGAAAAATCCCCACCAAGGGAAAGGCCTTCCACCCGCCAGCAGGGGGGGTCTATCCTTCCCCGACACACTCTGAAGCAATTTTTGAGGGTATTTTTCCAAAAATTGGACCATCCCCTGCAATTGTGTGTATTTTTGGGGGGGGCAGGGCTGGTTTCTGAGACCGGGTTTGATTATCTCAGAAACCCTTTTCTCCCCCTAATTTAATTTTTTGGGCCCGGGCTCCAAAAATTTTCCCCAAATTTTTAGGGAGGGAAAACCCCTGGGTAAAAAAGTTCTCGGGGCAAATACACGAGGCAAAAAGCAGGGAACGCAATCTGTGAGGGCTTGGGGGGGGGGACAAACCAAAGCCCCCTATCGACTGGAAATGTAGTTTGGTTCCACGCCCTCTTTTAGATAAGGTTAAGTACTTTTGTAAAAATCTGCCTCAGAATACGCCATATTCGTGCAAATAGGTTTTTTCATGGTTGAAGGGGCACATCTTAGGAAAATGCAACCCCGGGCAGGCCTCAACAATTTTTGAAAGGGAAAAAGGCTCGTGGGTGTCCGAAAATTTCCTATTTGTTTTCCATTCCCCCTTAAATCTTCCAGTTTTTTTTTCCGAGAATTTTTGCAATGGGATTGCTTCCCAGAGGCCTTTCCCAGCAAGACACTATTTTGGTTTTGGGGGGAATGACTGCTGCTTTCCGGTAGTTTTGATCTCCCTGCATTTTAAACACTTGTTGACTACTGGGGATGATTTTTTCCCTTTGGATGGTTTTAGGGCGAGAAAACCCCTTTCCCTTCCCCATGTCCTTACCTGTGTAAGGTCATTGGAGAGGGCCCTTTTTTACCGCATGTGTCATCTTCCAGGGAAACCCGATGTTTTACTCGCTGGTCAGTCGAAATGGATTTTCCCAACTCTGTACAGAAAAGGGAAAATGGTGCAAGAGGGTCTCCTTTTTACACCCTCCGATAGGGATTTTTATTCTCTCCAAAAGAAGCAATGTTCCCCGCTATACCCAGCTGAAAAAAGGGGAAAAAGACCAGGGAAATGTTTTTTAAAAGCTGCAATACCACGTCTTTTTTCCCGGAGATTGGGCGCATTCTTTGAAATCTAATTTTACCCTGCATTGCCTCAAAGGGAGGTTTTTTGATAATACGCCCTTTTTGCATTTAACCCTGCTTCCTTCCCCTTAGAGACCCCAAAGCCCAAACTGGTTTTTGGTTTAAGCATCATGGGGTTTCCCGTTGGGACGAAAAACTTCGGACAGCAGCCTTTTGGGTAAGAGCCCCCCCTTTAAAAGGTTTTCCTACTTCAATTTCGGAAACCCCCCCACCCTTCTTTTAATGGGACAAAATGTTTTCAAACCCAAAAAAAAAGGTCTAATTTCATCAGGGGGTCAGACCAACCAAGGGAATTTTTTGACGAACCTTGTGATCTCGAAAGCAGTGTCCCCTGCAATTTCCCCCCAAAAACTGGGTTAAAACCCTTTCCTTTAAATGCCCGTGGCCCTTTTTCCAGGTAACCCCCCGCAGACCAATGGGAACGACATTATTGATTTGTAAATGTCTGAGTTTCCACAATCAATGGGTTTCCCTAGTTGGGGCCGATGTTTGGAACTGTTTGGGGCCACTTTTTGGTTTTTCCCCGGCAGGGGGGGGCTTTCCCCTTTAAATGCGTTTCCCCCGTGTCACATCCCGGGGGCAACTGTATCTTCACTGGTAAAATTCTTATTGTCCCCCACCTTTTGTTGCCCCCCTTCAATTTTTTTTGCTCACTTGGACTCTGACTTTTTCACTGTCGTGGAGGGGGGTTCTGCCTCTCCCTTTTTTTGTTTTCGGGGAAGGGGGAATGAGGTTATCAAATCAAAAAAAATCTCTTAAGGTTTTTTAAATTTTCATTGAGGCTAGCCTCTTCCCCCTTTTTTTCTTTCCGGGTAAGCAAAACAAAATTTTCCAAAAATAGAAGGGTTTTGCCAGCCTTGATGGTTGGTGGGGGATTTTTGATAGGGAACCTCGTTTTCTTTTTCAGGAGGGCTGGGAAGTTTTTTCCCCGCTGCGTGTGGGCGGGGTGCTTTGGGAATTTTGTATGAAATGTCCCCCATACCGGGTTTCTTTAAAAGCTTCCAAGAAATTTTTCTGATTAATGAAATCTTTTGGGGTGGGGTTTAAGGTTTCCTTTAGGTGGCTCTGGATCATCACTTTCCACAGGAGGGCACCTAACCAGGGCAAAACCGTGTTTGCAGAGGAAACCATTAATTTGGGGCAACGAAGCTGTAAGCATGACCGACACGCCCCTCCTAGTATTTTCCCCCGTTTCCATTTCCCCGGCTTTCTTTTCTTTCCCCCTGGTTGGCACCATCTGCTTTGACTAAACAATAGGAGTTGGGAAAATGACCTGCGGGTGGGGATGGTGCGTGGAAGGGATGAACTTGAACCCCGGTGGCCTGGTGGAGTTTGAGGGGCTGGGGGGGAAGGGGGAAAACTTCCCCTGGGAATTAGGTGGGGATGCGCAGGTTTGTTGAGTGGGGTTATCCCGGGGAGTACAACACACATGGACTTGCACACTATATATTGTTCACACTGGTCTTACAATACACAAAACTTTATTTGTTTCCCAGGGTGAACTATGAACAATGTGGGTATGGGCACTGCTGAACCAATGTGTTCACTCACCATCTAGTTACACATCCCACCTCTTCCACCCACCCCCGTGACGTGGGGGTGGATGCACTGACTGGTCACTAATTCGTTAACTTTAAAATTTCACATTGTTTTTCCATAATATATCCCTCAATTAGTCCATGTATCGACACAATCATTTCCAAGTTAACTGGAGCATGTGCATGGTGCTGGATATAGATGTTTTTATAAGAGTTTCTCGAGGTCTGTATGTACGATAATCTGGCCGGGTACTCATACACAGTATAGGCCTTATATTCCCCCACCTCCACTGGCCATCTTCCTCACCACCACCACTCACCAACATTCACAAACTGCACAACACATCGACAATTTACCTTGAAACGGTTGCAGTGAAATGTCTTCTCGCTTCACTGGAATCTTCACAGAGAAATTCACAATAAGTCCTGTTTGAGTTATATATAAATATAATATATATATATATATATATATATATATATAAAAAAATATATATTAAAAATAATTATAAATATAAAAAACACGATCTCTTGGCAGAAGGAGAACTCGAAACCCACGAACTTAGGACAAGGTACGCAGTGCTTTAACCAAACTACCACACTGACAATACCTTGGCGTGTAGCATGAGCTACACTTTGATCCCAAAGGGAAGCCACTTTCAGGGAGAAGCCTACAGCTTTCATCTCACCCCTGCATGCATCAGCCTTACTAGAGATTTGAACAATGCAAGGAATTCGCGAGAGCATGCGAAAATTTTAACACAAACACTGATCTCTGCTGAAAAAGACTCGAACCTACGAACCTTTGGACAAGGTACGCAGTTGGGTTTTAACCAATACCCAAACTGGACCAATACCTGGCGTGTAGCAAAGAGCTACACGTTGAATCCAAGGCAGCCAGCTTTTCAGGGAAGGGTTCAGCTTTTCATCCATCCCCCGCATGCATCAGCCTACTAGAATTAGAACCAAAGCAAGGGAATTCGTGAGAGCATGCGGGAAAAAACAAAACACTGATCTCTGGCTGAAGGAGATCGAACCTACGAATCTAGGACAAGGACGCAGTGCTTTACCAATCTACCCACACTGGACCAATACCTTGGCGTGTACCCTGAGCTACACGTTTGATCCAAGGCAGCCAGCTTTGGAGAAGGCTTACACTTTTCATCTCATTCCCTGCATTGCATCAGCCTTACTAGAGATTTTAACAATGCAAGGAATTCACGAGAGCATCGAAATATAAAACAAACAAATGATTTCTGGGGGGTGAAAGGGGACTCGAACCTACGAACCTAGGACAAGGTACCAGTGCTTTACCAATCTACCCACACTGAAATAAACCCTTTGGGGTTAGCATGAGTAAAACGTTTTTATCCAAGGCAGACAGCTTTCAGGGAAAGCTTACAGCTTTTCATTTCCCCCCTGCATGCACAGCCTTACTAGAGATTTGAACATGCAAGGAATTCGCAAGAGCATGCGAAATATACACAAAACACTGACTCTGGCTGAAGGTTCGTAGGTTCGGTCCCCCATTCACCAGAGATCAGTGTTGGTATATTCGCAAGCTCCGCGAGTACCTGTATATATATAATTATATATATTATTTTATATAATATAATTTATATATATAAATATATATAATAATATATTATATAATATTATATTATATAATTATAAAATGCTGCAGGGCTCTGAGCTTTACTGCCCCAATTCACGAGGAATTATATGTATTTGCTGTGATGCGCAAACCGACCCTTTATGGTCTCCAGGTCCTTAACTGTTCCAAAACCCCAAGTTTTGGGAAGCAGACACAAGAGGTCAACAACATTTTTAAAAGAATCCTTGCAACTGGATGCCCAGCAAGAGAAGCCCCGATTACTAGCAGTCCCCAAAAATACCCACAACCCAGCATACACCCAGACAGGGTCACCAAATATCCTTGAAGAAGACAAACTAGCAGGAACTATACTGTGTGTCCCCACGGCTGACACCTAATCCCACAGTGGGGCGACAGGGAGGAGCTGCTGACCACAGGAGGAGCTGCTGACCACAGGGGGGAGCTGCTGACCAAGGGAGGGGTACAAGATCAGAAGTACAGGGCATAACCAAAAGTTCAATTTGTCCCCCAAC
>NC_069489.1:8615853-8653761 GCF_026875155.1 Cherax quadricarinatus | reverse complement strand
CCTCTGACTTCTTCGGCTATACTTATCTCTTGCCCTTTTGAGTCCTCATTTACCACACTTATCACTTGTATACTGCTACTTTTATAATTTTCACTCCACTTTTGGTAATTTACCCTACTTATTTGTGATGACACCCAACCTGTTATGGCGGCCTACTCCCTCAGGCCTACTGCTGCCACCACCTCTGCTTATATATATTTATGTATACATATATATATCCCCTTTCTGGCTAGCTTGTTCACGCTGTGTGATACATCACATTTTGTCGTTACCACCCTCTCTTAATTCTATTTGGTCTTTTCTCTTTAGTCACTCGCTTTGTACTTTGTATATATGTAACAATGTGGCAACAGGTGCCCACTAGGCCTCAACGAACTGGCACTTTGAAATTTTGTTGTATAATTTCAGGCTTTCTCTCGCCTTAACTTTATTTATTTTTTCTAATACATTGGTTATCACTTGTAGGGTTGTTCACTGACGTTGTCACTAACACTGGATGCTTCTAGCTGCTAAAACACGCCCTAAAAGGACTAAGATCCTCGGAGCCTGGCGCTTGTGACCCACTACACTGTCTCCACTGTCTACACTGTGTGCGTGAGTGTGTGTCTGTGTGTGTGTGCGTGAGTGTGTGTCTGTGTGTGTGTCTGTGTGTGTCTGTGTGTGTGTCTATGTGTCTCTCTGTGTGCGTCTCTGTGTCTGTGTGTGTGTCTCTGTGTCTGTGTGTGTGTCTGTGTGTGCGTCTCTGTATGTGTGTGTGTGTGTGCGTGTGTGAGTGTGTGTGTGGGTATGTGTATGCGTGTGTGTGTGTGTGTACTCACCTATTGTACTCACCTATTTGTGGTTGCAGGGGTCGAGTCATAGCTCCTGGCCCCGCCTCTTCACTGATTGCTACTAGGTCCTCTCTCTCCCTGCTCCATGAGCTTTATCATACCTCGCCTTAAACTATGTATGGTACCCGCCTCCACTACTTCACTTTCTATGCTATTCCACGGCTTGACTACTCTATGACTGAAGAAATACTTCCTAACATCCCTTTGATTCATCTTTGTCTTCAACTTCCAATTGTGACCTCTTGTGTCTGTGTCCCATCTCTGGAACATCCCGTCTTTGTCCACCTTGTCTATTCTGCGCAGTATTTTATATGTCGTTATCATGTCTCCCCTGACCCTCCTAGCCTCCAGTGTCGTCAGGCAGATTTCCCTCAACCTTTCTTCGTAGGACAATCCCCGTAGCTCTGGGACCAATCTTGTTGCAAACCTTTGCACTTTCTCTAATTTCTTGACGTGCTTGACTAGATGTGGATTCCAAACTGGTGCTGCATACTCCAGTATGGGCCTGACGTAAATGGTATACAGAGTCTTGAACGACTCCTTACTGAGGTATCGGAACGCTATCCGTAGGTTTGCCAGGCGCCCGTATGCTGCAGCCGTTATCTGATTGATGTGCGCCTCAGGAGATATGCTCTGTGTTATACTCACCCACAGGTCTTTTTCCTTGAGTGAGGTTTGCAGAATTTGGCCATCTAAACTATATCGTGTCTGCGGTCTTCTTTGCCCTTCCCCAATCTTCATGACTTTGCATTTGGCGGGGTTAAACTCAAGGAGCCAGTTGCTGGACCAGGCTCGTAGCCTGTCCAGGTCTCTTTGTAGTCCTGCCTGATCCTCATCCGATTTGATTCACATCGTCCGCAAACAAGGACACTTCTGAGTCTATCCCTTCCGTTATGTCATTCTCCTATACCAAGAACAGCACAGGTCCTAGGACTGACCCCTGTGGAACCCCGCTTGTGACAGGCGCCCACTTTGACACCTCGTCACGTACCATGACTCGTTGTTGCATCCCTGTAAGGTATTCTCTTATCCATTGCAGTGCCTTTCCTGTTATGTGTGCCTGATCCTCTATCTTTTGCAGTAACCTCTTGTGAGGAACTGTGTCGAAGGCCTTCTTGCAGTCCAAGAAAATGCAGTCGATCCACCCCTCTCTCTCTTGTCTGACTTCTGTTACCTTGTCATAAAACTCTAATAGGTTTGTGACACAGGATTTTCCCTCCCTGAAACCATGTTGGTTGTCAATTATACACTTGTTTCTTTCCAGGTGCTCCACCACTCTCCTCCTGATGATCTTCTCCATGACCTTGCATACTATACATGTTTAGTGATACAGGTCTGTAGTTTGGTGCCTCATGTCTGTCTCCCTTTTTAAAAATTGGGACTACATTTGCCATCTTCCATTCCTCGGGGAGTTGCCCAGTTTCAAATGATGTGTTGAAGATCTTTGTTAATGGTACACACAATGTCTCTGCTCCCTCTTTAAGGACCCACGGAGAGATGTTGTCTGGTCCCACCGCCTTTGAGGTGTCAAGTTCGCATAGCAGCTTCTTCACCTCCTCCTTGGTTATATGTACCTCATCCAGCACTTGCTGGTGCACCCCCCTGCTCTGATTTCCTGGAATCCTACTGGTTTCCATTGTAAATGCTTCTTTAAATCTTGTGTTGAGCTCCTGACATACCTCCCGGTCGTTTCTTGTGAATTCCCCATCACCCTTCCTCAGTCTGATTACCTGGTCCTTGACTGTTGTTTTCCTTCTGATGTGGCTGTACAACAGCTTCGGGTCAGTCTTGACTTTCGATGCTATGTCATTTTCGTATTGCCGCTGAGCCTCCCTTCTTATCTGTGCATATTCATTTCTGGCTCTTCGGCTAATCTCTTTATTTTCCTGAGTTCTCTGACTTCTGTACCTTTTCTATTCCCTAGTACACCTAGTTTTTGCCTCCCTACACCTTTGAGTGAACCAAGGACTCGTTCTGTTCTTCCCATTATTTCTGTTTCCCTTGGGAACAAACTCTCCTCTGCCTCCTTGCATTTTGTTGCCACATAGTCCATCATTTCTTGTACTGGTTTTCCTCTCAGTTCCCTCTCCCACTGAATGTCTTGAAAGAAGTTCCTCAAGCCTGAGTAGTTCCCCCTTTTGTAGTTTGGTTTTTCCCACCCTATTCCTGCTGCTCTCTCCAATTGGAGCTAAACTATGTAGTCGAACACAGAACCACATGATCACTAGCTCCCAGGGGCCCTTTTCAACATGATATCCTCGATGTCGAACTACTAAAGGTGAATAAAAGGTCCTCTTGGGGTTATCCTCTCCCTCTTCGGTAGTGTCCTTTTAACATGTTTGCATGAGGTTTTCCAGACCACATCCAACTTGGCCCCCCATGTTTGGGGACCCCATGGGGCCCCAGGTTTTCCCATCAACTCCTTGTGATTGAAATCCCCCATAACTATAACTTTGCCCCCATGTGGCTCTCCTGGCCACCTCGGTGGTGTCGACCATTGCTCTGTTGCTCTCATCGATTCGGGTGTGTGTGGGTGTTGTTTGTGGTGTGTGTGTGTGTGTGTGTGTGTACTCACCTAGTTGTACTCACCTAGTTGAGGTTGCAGGGTCGAGTCCAAGCTCCGGCCTGCCTTTTCACTGGTCGCTACTGGTCATCCCCCATGAACCATGACTTTATCATACCTCTGCTTAAAGCTGTGTATGGTTCCTGTTTCCCACTACATCGCTTCCAAGCTATTCCCTTCCAACTCTCGTGGTGAAGTATATTTTCCTAACATCCCGTGATTCTCTGTTCTTAAAATTTCCAAAACTGTGCCCCCTTTTGCTGCGTCCAACTCTGAAACGTCCTGTCTCTGCCCCCTTGTCAATTCCCCAGTATTTTTAAGTCGTTATCAGTCCCCCTACCTCCCCCATCCTCCGGGTGTCTCAGCTTTTTTCCCCTTTTAACCCTCTCCTCGAAGGACATACCTTTTAGCTCTGGGACTAGTCTTGTTGAAAACCCTTTTGCACTTTCTCTATTTCTTTTTATGCTTGGCTAGGTGTGGGTTCCAAATGGTGCCCCATACCCCAATTGGGTAACGTTCACGGTGTACGGGGCCCTGAACGACCTTATTAAATGTCTGAATGTTTTTCTGGGTTTTTGTCAGGCGCCCATATGCTGCAGGGGGTTATTTGGTTGATGGCGCTTCAGGGATATCCCTGGTGTCATACTCCCCCCCAAGATTTTTCCTTGAGTGGGGTTTGAAGTTTTGGGTCCCCTAGACTGTACTCCATCTGCGGTCTTTTTTTGCCCTTCCCCAATTTTTAGACTTTGCCTTGGGGATTGAACCCAGGACCCAAATTGCTGAATCAATCTGCAGCCAGTCCAGTTTCCCTTTGTAGTTCTGCCTGGTCTTCGATAAAATAAATTCTCATAAATTTTCCGTCATCTGCAAACAAAACCCTCTAGTTATCCTTCGTTATGTCGTTCAAAAATACAGAAGCAGCCTGGTCCTGGGCTGACCCCTGGGGAAACCCCCGCGGGTCACGGGTCCCCACTCTGTCCCCTCGGCCGTATTATTACTCGCGCTGTCTTCCCGACAATTTTCCCCGTGTCCTTTGTAGTGCCTTTCCCCTGTTCCCCCTTTCTTGGCCCTCTAGTTTTTCACTAATCTCTTGTTGATGTGTCAAACGCCCTTGCGCCAAAAAAAGCAATCCACCCACCCCTTCTCTTTGTCTTACTGCTGTCACCATGTCATAAAAACCCTGGTTTGTGACACAGGATTTCCCATCCCAAAAAAACCATATTGGCTGCTCTTGTGAATCATTCCTTTCTGGGTGTTCCCCACTTTTCCCCCTGAAAATCTTCTCAGACTATGATATTTACATGCATGACATGACTGTATTTTTGTGTTTCTGTCTGTCTCTTTTTTAAAGTTTTGGATACATTTGCTGTCTTCCATCCCTCGGGCAATTCCCTTTTTCGATAGATGTATTAAATTTTGATGTTGGGTACACACAGCGCCCCCTCCCTCTATCGGACCCTGGAGAGATGTTACCGGCCCCCAATGTCTTTGAGGTATCTAGCTCATCAAAAGGGCCTCTTCACTTCTTCCTCGGTTGAGTGTATGTGCCAGCCCCTGGTGGTGTCCCCCATTCTCCGTTTTCGGAGCCACTTCTTTCCTCTCAACACTTCTTTGAATCTTTGTTGATTCCTCATATACTTTCGGTCATTTTTTTGTTGTCTCCCTCTTCCTTCCCTTAAACCCTGATTACCGGTCCTTGACTGTTGTTTTCCTCCTGATTGGCTGTATAACAGTTTGGGGTCAGTTTTTGGGGTTTTCGCTGCTATGTCGTTTTCATATTGTCTTGGGGCCCTCCCTTTTTATCTGTGATATTCTTTCTGTCTACGACTGCTCTTCTTATTCCCTGGGTCCTTTCCTTTCTATATTTCTTCTTCCCTAGCCACGGGTTTTTTCCCCTACTTGCCCCTTTGGGTTGAACCATGGCATCCTGTTTTTTTCATTATTCCTTTTTCCCCTTTGGGGTACAACCTCCCTCACCCTCCTTGCACATTGTTGCTACATTTTCCCACTCTCATTAACGGCTTCCCTGCCAGTTTCTTCCCACTAAACCTCTTTAGGAAGTTTCTCTTTTTCCTATGTAGTCCCTTTCTTGTAGTTTGGCTTTATTTGCCCGGGCCCGTCCTGTTCCCCCTCCACTTGCAGCTCTCTGTGTATTCGAGCCAAAACCACACGATTGCTGGCCCCAAGGGATCTTTCACTGTGATGTCCTCGTATCTCACTACTCAAGGTGAATACTAAGATACTAAGTCCAGTCCTGGGGTTTTCCCCCTCCCCTCTCATAAAAGGTTTCCAGTACCACGCCATCATCTTGCCCTCCATTTTCTTGGCCCCCATTGGCTCCAAGTTCCCCGTCGATCTTTGGGGTTTAAAAGTCCCTCATGATCATGAGCTTGCCCTGCATGCTGGCTTTCTCCCCACTGCAGCCAAGTGTCAACCATAGCATATTGCTCTCGTCATACTTTGCCCGGGCTCCTGCGTTCTGTGGGGGTTATACCCCTCCTTTACCCCCTTTTGGGACCTCCAGAGTGAAGCGTTCCCGTTTGTAATCCTTTCTTCTCCGCTTTTCCCCTCTCTCCAGCTCAAAAAAATTTCCCATATGAGAGTAAACAATGTGCAACATCGGGGTATCTTTTTGTAAGTTTCGCCATCCATGGCTTTATCAATAAAAATTCTAGGACATAACTTGAAGACAGTAAACAGTAAAAAGATGAGAAATCAGTCCCTCAACCTAGGATAGGTGCAAACAGCACCTAGTCGTGGAGATTCTGAAGCAAAGAAAGAATTCGGGCGCTTTCTTTTTATATAAGCGCCAGAATTCTTTCTTCTGCTTCAAAAATCTCCACGACTATGGTGCTGTTCGCACTACTCCTGGGTTGGGGGAAAACGTTTACCTCTTTCGTACATATTTACTGTCTTCAAGTTATGCCCTAAATTTTTGTATTGAAAAAACCAGGGGATGGGAAACGTCTAAAATAAAGATACCAGATGTTCCCCACATGGTCTTACTCTCATCTTGTCGGTATTTATACCATTTCGACACAAAATTCCATCATTTTTGATCAGCAGGGGCACCCTCCACCCCCACCCCTGTTCCTTCTGTCTTTCTCAGGATTGGTATCCCCGTTGGAAAGATGGCTTTTGTTATCTACCTGAAATTTGGGTTTTCGTGAGAGCTATGTTTCCCGGGTGATGCCTCTTTGACTCTTTCGTGCCACTCCCCCCAATTTGTTTGTTTTTCCATACCCCAAACCCCAGGAGCCCAAAGGGCCTTTTTCCTGGGGTAAAGGGAGCAAAATAAAAACAGCAAAAATTTTTGATTATTATCCTTCATCATTTTAAAAACAATATGTACACTATATACACTAAGTCGTGATATGTATTAGTGCACTCCACGGTAACAAGGCAGAATAGAACCCCAAAAGAGAGCAGACCGTGCTTCAACCAGCTCTAGAGGGAAATGACAATGGCAGCAGGGGTGGTACCCAATAACCTCTGTGAATGCCAAAACCATCTTTTTATTGGCGGGGAACCTGGTTACTAGTTGAACGAGGGGCCCCCGACGCCAACTTCAGTCCCTGGTTTGCTGGTTGGGTGAGTAGCCTGAAAAGAGGGTGTGTACATGCGCCGAATAAAGGTTAAATACTCCTTGCTCCCACACCCCCACCTCAGAAGGCCGGGATTGGGTTGCCACCTCTCAGTGGAAACCGTGCTGCCATGGACAAA
This sequence comes from Cherax quadricarinatus, assembly GCF_026875155.1. Classification (NCBI taxonomy): domain Eukaryota; kingdom Metazoa; phylum Arthropoda; class Malacostraca; order Decapoda; family Parastacidae; genus Cherax; species Cherax quadricarinatus. Next base: position 8,646,645 of record NC_069489.1, on the reverse strand, counting down.
ATAATGGGATCGCCTTTCCTCTCCACCATCCAACTCTTAGAGAGAGTCGTTTTTTCTCGTGAAAAAAAAACCCAAAACCTAAACCAGAGGAGAAGCAGTCAGTCGGGCTAGCATGGGCCCCAAGTAAAGGGGGGATGGTACCCCGCATTCTCACAAAAAAAAGCCCCACCCCGGGGGATAAAAAAAGGGGGCTAAAATGGGTTCCCCAAAAGAAACCAACATTCAACCTTTTTAAAATAATATATTTAAAAATCTAGATAAGATCTCCCAAACATATTTTCTTTCCCGGCAATGTTTTTAAATTTCTGAGAGAGTTTTTTGCACCCCTTGAACCCCAAACCATGACCTTGTGTGTTTTCTTCTGGCTTGGAGATATACTAAAGGGATTGTGATCACTGTAGACGGTGACCCCCTGCAAGGTTGGCCCACAAAAACATTGAAATGCTCCCAAGCCAGTACCAGGAAGGGCTTCTTTTTCAAGGGAGAGTAAAGCCTCTGATGCGGCTTGAACTTGGCCGAAAAGTACACACAGGGTGAATTTCCCGTTCTCGTTTTGCAATAGACTGCCCCAAACCCCCCAGACTCAAAAGCATCAACCTGAAATGAAAAGATTTGGAGAAGTCTGGAGAAAAAAGAAGGGTGCAGTAACAAAAATCTTTTTGTTTTATCAAAAGCACTTTGACATTCTGGGTCTTTAAGTGAATTTTGGGACTGGTAAGAGAGGTAAGAGGGGCTAAAAAATATTGAGAAATTTTACGAATCTTCTGTAAAATCCTATCATCCCTAGGAAACGTTGAAAAATTTTCCTTTCATGAGGAACGGATAATCTTTAATAGCAAGAACTTTGCAAGTTTGGAGCAACTTTACCAAATTACTTCATGGCAGAAAAAAATGACAGGGGGCGGGCCAAAGGAAGTTTAGAAAAATTTAACATTTAAATGGGAACTCTGAAAGGTCTAAAAAAGACCTTAAGTTAAGTATTGTTGACCCCAAGTATCAGACACCACAACAATACATCCGGGTACGCTGCCGTCCCTTCAAGTCCTTTATAACCTGAGGGTAAGTTTCTGGAATGAAGAGGGGGATTTTTTTCATTCCGAAGGGGGTAACTGTGTATTGATAATGACTTCCGGGAAATTTACGGGAAGAGTTTTCCTTCGCCTTATCCGTCAAAGGTCCCGTAGAAACCCTTTAAAGGGAGATCTAACTTGGACACAAAGTGCCTTACCACAAAGTCAATTACGTATCCAGACGGGAAGAGGGTAAGTCTTGTTTGTGCCCCTCATTACCTTCTAGTCTTACACATCCGAAACCCCCATCACCTTTTTAACAAGGATGCCGGTGAAGCCCAGGGATAGGATCCTCCACAAACCATGCTCTAACAAAAATTTATTCCTGCAAATAGCCTCGTTTTTCAGGATTAGCTCGTAGGGGGGAGTTTATAGGTTTAGATTTCCCACATCACATCATAAAATTTAACGTACATTTTTTTGGCACATCCGAAAAAAAACATTAGGGTTGACTGTAGAACCCTAGTTAAAATTTGTTGCTTGCTTTGATAGTCCCTCCTTTAAAAGGGGGTAGGATCCTTGGGGGGACAGAATTTGAAAGTTTAACATTAATTTCAGAAATAGAGTGCAAAGAACGGGCCCGTTCAGAGGAGAGGACAGAGTCATTACTGGGACTTTTTTGGGTGTAAAAAAAGATTTTTAATTGATTAAGGGGTAATTTTTAGTTTTTGGGCCCTTTATAAAGAGGCTACCCCATTTTTTCATCAGAAAATTTTACTTAAAAATTTGCAAGGCCCGTAAATCAGCTTTCAAGGTGTGGCCGGGCATGGGTTTCCCTGCACCAACCCCTTTTTTTCTCCTGGATGGAAGGGGGAATTGGCACTTCGTCATACCCCTTTTTCATCTTATTTTGGCTGTCTTTAGGTTAGCCTTGGCAAAACGACTGCCACCTGAAACCCTTTGAAAAGGGTTGTAGAGGTTGAGCAAACTTTTCTCCCATCCACCTTCTTTGAGCACCCGAAGAGGACCTCGTACTTGTGCCCAAGATCAGCTAAAACGGACTATACCCGGTAATCTTGCACCGTTTCTCGCACAGAGAATAGCAAAAAAGGGTAGTGATTATCCCATCCGTAGGAAAGTGCATGAAAAAAGTTCTCACTGGTTTTTAACGTTGATGTAATTTTTCCCAAGGGGCCCCGGGGGATGAGGTGATAGGCATGGAAAATTGTGATTATCCTTACCTAGTTAATGCTTCCAAATGCTTTGGATGGTATTACCTTTGGCACTTCGAATAGTTTTGGAATGCCAAAACAAGAAATAAAAACTGGTTAAAGTTTGAGAATAGCTTTAGATTAATACTGCACATGGGAATTGCTTCAGGGTATCTATTACTCTTTCCATAATTGCAATTTTAAAAATTTTATTTCCGACTTTGACCTAGGTAGTGGACCTACACAATCTAAATTAAATCTGCAAAAGGTTCTCCATCGGCAGGTATAGGGTTTGGGGAGGTGCAGGTTTTTAAAGGAATGTCCATTTCCCTATTGGACATCTCGGCAAAACCTGATATGATTCTTTACATCCGCTTTTTAAATTTTTGGGTAATAAAATTCTTTTGTGATTTTAAAAAGGTCTTTTAATTCCTCGTGACCTCCTAATGAAGTTTATGACATATTCAATTTTTGAGGTCAAAATTTTTGGAAAAACTAACCTAATGAAGGTTCAGAGAACCAACATGTTGAATATTAGACACATGTGCAACTCTTGGGGTTTTTATTTAGGAAAAAGTTTCGCCACACAGTGGTTTATCAGTCATCGTGGGAAACTTGAAAAAAACAGGGGGAGAATGAGGAATCAGTCCCCCCAACCTTTAGTCGATGTGTTCAAGATTTATGGAATGAACACATGGACTAAGGTTTTAGGGACTGATTACCTATTTCCCCCCGTTCTTCAAGTTTTTCAGTATGGCTGATAACCACTGTGTGGGGAAAGTTTCCTCGTAAAAATACCCCCGAGTTGCCCCATTGTCTAATTTATCAAAAACTAACCGTCAGCAATTGCCGCCCCCTATCTCCTTTCCAGTCTCAGTGCAGATCAAATAATGTTTTTAAGTTCATACTTCACCGGATGATCCAAAGAGGATTTACCCATGGCTGCGTGAAAACGAATTTTTAAAAAAGGGTCCTTTCGTTGTTCCTCCTGGAAGGCAGTCCCCCTCCCATACATTTAAAATGCTCCAAACTTCAGAACACCCGTGAAACCTTTCTTTTTTTTTCTTTTTCTTTTTCTTCTCTTCCCCTTTTCCCCTTTCCTTTCTCCTTGGGGTTTTCTTTTCCTGTCTGTGTTTCTGTTCCTTTTCATTTATTTCACCCCTTCCCCTTTCACGCACCCCTGGCGCTTGCTCTCCCTCTGTGGGGACCTACTCTCTTGCAGTGCTCCCCCCTTTTTGGTATTTGACTGGGTCGTCTTCCCTTTTTTCCCATTCTCCACTACCACTATACTACCCCTTTTTTCTTTTATATACTACAAACGATAAAATTAAGACACATGTGCAGCGTCTGGTTTCTTTGTTTTGGCGTTTCGCCCCCCAGATGGCGAAACGTCTTGAGGGGATGCCCCGGGGGTTGTGCTGTGTCTTAATTTCATTTGTCGGGATTAAACAATTCTTGTTTCACTATACTATACTACTATATACCACCCCTCTTCCGCCTAAATAGCCGTCCTGCTCCCCCTTGGTTAGCTTAGAAAGGTTTTCACACGTATTCACAGACGATAGATTACATTAGCAGAGCAGAAACAGCACACTTCAGCTCACAGTCCCCCACGTGGACAGCACATGGGGTTTGCCGAAAGGAAGAGGGAGATGTTCCGGGACACGACGGATGACCGGATTTAGAAATGGACGACTCGGGTTTAGAAATGGGGGCGCAATCCTAGCGAAGAAGTTTCGAGCCCCCATGTCATCAGAGGAAAAATCTCCCGTTTGACAAGCCTAACCATGCAGCCCGAGAATACGGAAAGGGTGGTCAATGGAACGTAAAACACGCCGTCCCTCCAAGGAGCAGGTAACCAGCTCAAATCACCTTCAGATTCAAGGGAAAAGGGTTAGGGGAAACAAAACCCTTGGCGTGGTTACACACTGGGGAAAACAGCACAAACGGGTTCAGATATGGTTCAACTTAGTGGAAACCAATACTGACTCCTACAAAGGGGGAAAGCCCTATCACCTTGAAGAAAGTCATGGAGACGACTGCTCCTTCACCCCGGGGGAACGGATTTTAGGCAGAAAAAAACACCAAGGGTTTTGTGATGCGATACCCCTGTGATGCCCTCGATGCAGTAGAGCTCACCCCCTGTCGGTCAGCTCAGCGTCTAAGGGAAAACCGGCAGGCAATGCACCAACCCGGCTTTTCCCCATTCACTGTAGGGCCGCTGCCATCCCCGCTGGACCCTTTGGTTCTTGGGGCCCGGTACGTGTCAGGACCTTCACGGCAGAACCGTTTGCTGTTTCAAGTGCCAGCATTTGGACCCTGGGTGCACTCTGTCGAACGAGTAATCTGCGGGTCTGCAGCCGCCCCCCCTACAGAGGAACATCCCAAGCTGAAAAAATGCATCGCCACCCACCCACGATGCCCCAATTGCAGGGAGAAACACCATGCCGGAACCCCGAGCCCCGAGGGCTACTAGAATTTGTGAGGCCCGGGAAAACCCAACGACGAGACAGCAGACTACGGCGGCATCACCCCCAGCGACATGGGTGCAGGGGAATCCTGCATACTGCAGAACTCTCATCTCAACCCAACTCAATGCCCCGGGAAATTTTCCCACCCTTTTAAAACTCAACCAGGCGTCATGAACAGGAGCTTCCCCCCCAACTACGCACGCAAAAAAATGAGGAAAAGCGGGGCCCCAAAAGGAAACATCTGGGAATGCAATCACAGACGGCACTACACGAGCCCCACCGGGCCCCCTTGCCAGGCACAACCCCTATGCGGCTGTGGCTGCACCTCACCAGCAATGCCCGGGGACACAACCTGGCATTTTCAGCAAAAGCCCACGGTGTGACATGAAAAAATACAACCCCCAGCAGCCCCACAATTTTCACAGCCCCGATAAGTCCCTCTTTAACCCACCCAACGCAGGCCCCCAACAGAGAGGATCTTTAACACTTCAAGGCATTCATGGAATTATCGCAACGCAATCACCCCCACGGAAAACGAGCGTTCCCGGGAGAGGGGAGCACACTCCTGAGGGGTGCTTATGACAGAGCAGGAAACTGGGTGCATGAATCCCCCAATTATCAGAGGGGACAAGCCCAGTCCCCAGCTCAGGAACGCTGGATGGGTAACTTCAGTCGCTTATGAGGCACACTAGCTGAATGTCCGGAACAGTGCTTTAAAAAAATAGTGAAATTCCAAACGCTTATTGCTGAACAGTGAAAATCAATTTTCCCTTCAGGAGCCCGGGGGTCATCTCAAGATTAAGACCCGTTTCCAGGACCTGGTCCGGCGAACATTATCATCATACCTCTGGTTTGTGTGACTTTGTCAATGGCCAAGTCGGACCCCAAACGTCGTCAAAATTTTCTCTTTTATGTGCGGGTTATTTGTGTATCTTTAGTCCGGATTTTGGGCCTTTTTTGTTATAAGGGTTTCAATCAAAATACGCTGCACCCGATTTTCGAAAGTAACGACCCCACTTGCTTTATCCCGCTGGTTAAAAGCTTTGGTCTGTTGCCGCACAAAAACAACCAGGGATTGACCAAGCTGTCGCCGCCTAATTTAAAAAAAATTTTGTCCAGCGGGATACTGTTTGCTCCCAAAACGTGGTTTTTTACACTTGATAATCGGGAAAATTCAGCGTCTTTTAAACGACGTTAAATTTCCCGTGCCTAACCAAAAAATGCTGTGTCAACCAACGATGCCCAAAGCTTGTTCCGGCCACCTCAAGGCTCGAGTCTGTTCTCGAAATTTCGAAAAAATTTTTCTGGGTTTGGCCTCATTTAAGCGGGAACAAGCTGTACTGCTTTCTGTAAACTAAAAACATTTACAGAATACAAAAAAAGCCCCCTTTCTCTTTCCCCTCAAATTCTTTTTTTTGCAAATGCCTCTGTTCCCCGTCGCTCAAGATTGATTTTTTCCAGCTCAAGTGCCCAAAGCCGCTGATTCCCTTGAGACAACCCCGCTGCACTAAAGACCATTTTGCTCCCTAGGGTATCATCTTCCTCCGCGAGAAATAGTATTTTTGCCCTAGCTCCGTAGAGGGAGGAGTCTGATGTGCCATTCTTTTTCTCGAAGTTTGTCAGTAAACAGTGAAAGAGTTGCACAGCTGTGAAGTGCGTTTATATTTTTAATGCAAATGGAACGAACATTTTTCCAAAAACGTGAAGGGACAAAATTTTGGGAGGTTTTTGAAAGTATATGCCGAACCAGACGCTGACTCCCCAGGTGGCACAAAAAATTATTCGCCCAGCGCAGTTCGATTGAGAATACCCCAACGAAAAACGTTAATTTGCAGAACACACTTAGTATCACAGTACGATTGCAGAATATGCATACCCAAGGTGGATACGCAATACCAAAGCGGCTGCAAAAATCTTCACACCCAAAAGGCTAGTAGCAATGACACGCAAAATTTTTAAGAAAAGCCAACAGCGCTAACCTGTTTTACAAGATTGACCGTAGCAAAGCGAGCACACGAAAAAAGCTAGTTACGAGTGTTGAACGATCCCCCCAATAGCAAGGCTGACCATAGCAAGCAAATGACACGCAAAATTTGTAAAGCGTTGGCAAAAACTAATGCAATGCCAGCAGCAAGCTGACAATGTTCCGCTACCAGCTTTACCTGGCCAACCCTTTCTCTAAGCCAGCTTCAGCTCTCGGACAGGCTCCCATATTACAACCCAGGAGTCCAAATGGCCTGTTATCCTGGTGTAAAGGGGGCAAATAAACACAGCGAAAATTTTGACTTATATTATCCTTTATCAATTTAGAACAGCAATATTTACCCTATATACACTATGTACAGTGATAGGTATTTGCACCCAGGTAAGCAAGGCAGAATAGAAGCTAAAAAGAGCAGACCGGCCTCAACCGCTCTAGAATGGGAATAACTAGGGCAGAGAGGGAGTGGTCCCCCATAACCTCTGCGATTGCCAAAAAAAACCCTCTTCTGATTGGGTGGAACCCCGGGTTTCTAGTTAACGAGTGTTGTGTGTGTGTGTGTGTGTGTGTGTGTGTTGTGGTTGTGTGTGGTTTGTGTGTGTGTGTGTGTGTGTGTTTGGGTGTGTGTTTTGTCTGGAGTGTGTATGGTGTGTGTGTGTGTGTGAGTGTGTTTGTGTGTGTGTAAATGTGTGTATGTAGTGTGTGTGTATCTGGTATGTAGGGGGTTTTGTGTGTGTGTGTGGTGTGTGTGTGTACTCCCTAGTTTTGGTTGCAGGGGTCGAGTAAATCCGTCCCCCTTTTTCACTGGCCGCTGCTGGGGGCACCCCCCTGTCCATGGCTTTATATACCCCTGCTTTAAAAACTATGTATGGATCCTGCCTCCACTCATCGCTTCACAAACTTTTCCACTTCCTGAAAATCTGTGGCTGCGAAATACTTCCCTAACATCCCGTGATTTACGTGTCTTAATTCCAACTGTGACCCCTTGTTGCTGTTTTCCCATTCTGAACATCCTGTCTTTTTCCACCTTGTCATTCCTTAAGATTTTTTATGTTTTATCTGCCCCCCCTATCTTCCCGTCCCCGTGTGTTTAGGTTGATTTCCCTTAACCCCTTCTCGTATGACATACACCCTTTGCTCTGGGAATAGTCTTGTTTCAAAACCCTTTTCACTTTCTCTAGTTTCTTTTTTGTGCTTGGGGTAGATGTGGGTTCCAAATTGTGCGATACTCAAAAATGGGGCCAAAAGTCCCCGGTGTCAGGTTGAACGGTTCCTTATTAAGATGTCGGAATGGTTCTGAGGTTTGCCAGGGGCCCCACATGTGCAGAGTTATTTGGTTGACGAGCGCCCCAGGGGAATGTCTGGGGTTTTTTTCTACCCCCCAAAATGTTTTTCCCCTTTAGTGGGTTTTTAGTCTGGCCCCTCTGTGGGCTTCTTTTCCCTTCTCGAATTTATGACTGCACTTGTGGGTTGAAACCCCGGAGCCATTTTCAGGACCCGGGCCCCGCATTCTGTCCTAATTCCTTTGTAGTTCTGCTTCGTCGACGACAAATTTTTTAATAAGTCACATCATCTGAAACAAGGCATTCGGAGTCTTTTCCTTCAGTCGGTCGTTCACAAATACCAAAAAAGCCCTTCCTAAGCTGACCCCCGTGGAACCCCCCTCGTCACAGAAATTTCTGCATCCCTGACAGTATTCCCTGACATTGTAGTGCCTTCCCTGTTTTTTCCCCCCCCCTGATCCTCCAGTTTTTTTCCTAATCCCTCGTGGAAAGTGCCAAAGGCCTTCTTTCAGTACAAAAAAATCAATTACCAACCCCTTCCCCTTTCTCTTCCCGCTGTCACCCTGTCATAGAACTCCAGTAGGGTTGGCAAGGGGGAAGAGAGGAAGATTTGTGTGTGTGTGTGAACTCCCTATTTGTACTCGCCCTTTTTTGGTTGCAGGGGTCGATTCATCTCCTGGCCCCTTAATCTCTCCCGGCAAACCTTTGCAATTTTTTTAGCTTCCTTACAGCTTGGCTAGTGTGGGTTCCAATGGGCTGCATACTCCCTATGGTCCTAACATACACATGTACACGGTCCGAATGATTTCTTATTAAAATGTCGGAATGCTGTTTTAGGTTTTCTAGGCGTCGTATGCTGGATCAGTTATTTGCTTGTGGCGCCTCTGAAGTGGCCCCGTGTTATGTTTATGCCCTGATCCTTTTCCCTTTGGGGAGGTTTGAGTCTCTGGCCCCTGATGTTCTCTGTCTGTGATCTTTTTTGCCCTTTTCCAATCTTCAGCTTTTCACTTGACGGGGATAAAATCCAGAAGCCAGTTGCTGGGGCCATCCCGTAGCTGTCCAGATCCCTTTGTAAATTTGACTTTTCCTCGCCATTGAATTTTTCTCATCAAATTTATATCCCCGGCAAACGGGGGCACTTGGAAGGTTTTTTCCCCTTTATTCATGTGATTCAAAAATTACCAGAAAAAAGCACCGGTTCAAAGGGTTTTGCCCCCTTTGGGAAACCCCCAACTCTTTACAGCTGCCCATTTTGACACCTTTTCCACGCACCATAAACTCGCTTTTTCCCTTCCCTAACGGTGTTCCCGGACCCATTTTTCCCTTTCCTTTTTAAATTCCTGCCTTTTCCCCACCAAAAAAATGCGGCTACCCCCCCCTCTTTCTCTTGTTTACTACTGTCGCCCTGTCATAGAACTCCAGTGGGTTTTTTAAAACGGGGAATTTCCCATTCCTGGGGCCCGTGCGGGGTTGTCATCGATAATCTTTTCCTTTCTGGGATGCTTCCATTTCCTTTTGAAAATTTTCCCCAGGGACTTTGCAAAACCTACTTTTAAGTTAAAACCTGGTCTGTATTTAAATTTGTTCATGTCAGCCCCCCTTTTCCAAAAATGTGGACATTTGTTTGTCTTCCACCCTTTGGGGGTTTTTCATAAATTTAAAAGCCCTACCCCGGGTATTTGCCCTTTCTCGCAGATGAGTTGGATTTTTAATTAGTGGAAACACTTAGCGCCTTGCTTCTTCTCTCGGCCCAGGGAGAGAAATTTTTGGGCACCATCGCCTTTGGGGGTATCTAGCTTGCACCCCTTTTTTACAAATTTCCCCCCGGTTGTATGTATTGGTAAAAACACTTGAGGGTAAAGCCCCTCTCTCTGTTTTTGGGGGAGTCCCTTCTGTCCCCAATTTGTGAACACTTTTTTGAATCTCAGGTTAAGTCCTCACTACTTCTTTGGTTTCGTTTCTTGTGATTCCTCTCCTTTCCCCTCGGCCTAATTACTTGTTTTTTTTACTGTTGTTTTCCCCCGATGTGGTTTGAAAAAATCACCTTCAGGTCAGTTTTGGGCTTTTGTGTATGTCATTTTCGTATTGCCATTGGGCCCCCTTACTTATCTGTGTATACCTTTTTTGGCCCCTCTTAAAAAACTGCTCTCCTTATTCCCCTGGACCCTTTTGTCTTCTTTTTTTAAATTCCTTTCTCTCGCTCATTTGGGGTTGTGGCTTCCCTACACCTTTGAGTGAAAAAAAGGGCTTTTCCTATCTTTCTCGTTTTTACGGGTTATTTCCCCCCACTAAAAATCCCCCCTCCCCTTCATTGCTTTACTGTTTTTCACATTTTCAACCCATCTCTTTTACTGATTTCTGTATCAGTTTTTGGCCCCAAATAAACGTCGCCCAAAGTTTTTGCTTCATCCCTTGCATACCCCCCTTTTTTGTATTTTTGGGCTTCATTTGTCCTAACCTTCCCCCCCTTGCTTCCCACTTTATTTTGTAACTCTACTATGAATTAAAAAGTCAGAACCACATGATCGCGGGCCCCCAAAAGGGTCTTTCAAAAGGTGAGGGTTCCCCCAATTTTTGCTGTATCAAGATGAAAAACTGGGCGGGGTTCCCCTTTTGGCCCTTTCCTCTCCTCTCTCTCAGGCAGTTTTTTCCCTTACATGTTGGTACATGAGGTTTTCCGTCCACCCCCAACCCATTTTACCCTTTCCCAGTTTCTGGGTAGTCATGGGGCCCTCCGGTTCCCCCAGCAAATTTCCCTTGGGGTTTGAATTCACACGAAAATCGGGCAGCTTTGCCCTGCTCGATCAGCCCTTCGGGCCCACTTCGCCAGTGTGTCCATCTTTCGCTCTATTTTTTTTCCATCAAACTTTTGCCTTGGCCTCCTGTTTTTCCCAGTGGTGGGTTTTACATCACGGCAATTACCACCTTGGGACCTTTCAAAATAAAGTGTTCCAAATTACTTTAAAAAACAATAAGAAAGGGGGAACCATGCAGGGGGGGCCTTTGCTGGCCCATACTAGGCAGGCCCTTTTTCCATTCATCCCCAAAACCCCAAATTTTTAAATGCCACCCAAGAAATGGGGCTCTGTGTAAAAAAGTCCACCCCAAACCCAAAACCTTCTGTTGCTTACACTTTTTGGGATAAAACCCCGGGTAATCTATTTGGTTTTTTCCCGGGTACCCTTAGGCATTGCTGTTTTGGGTTTTAAGGTTGCTGCTCACCATAACCCACAAGCCTTTTCGCAATCTGTTGGCTAAGTTTACATCATTTAACTTTTAAGTCTGGGGTTAGGGGGCACTCCCAAGTTAAAAGACACCTTGCTTTATCTACATTAAAATGCATCTGCCATTTTCTGACCAAGAATAAGTTTGTTTTAAAACCTCCCGAAGTTCCATAACATCTACGTTTGAATCAATTATCCTCCAAAATTTTTTGTCATCGGCGGGAAATTTTCTCATATCAATTGTAATTCCCCCATCAAGATCATTGAATATAATTATAAACAACAAAAGGGCCCCAAAACTGATCCTGTGGAACGCCATTGTTACAGATCCCCACTCCCGGGTTTAACCCCTTTTTTGGACTCCCCTTTCTTTCCTGTCAGTGAGCCCTGCTCGATCCACGAGAGCACTTTTCCCCCCAAAGCCAAGAGCTGGGCCCCTTTTCTTTAACAGTCTTGGGCGGAACCCCTACCCCAAAAACCTTACTAAAATCTAAGTAAATAAATCAAAATTTTTTATTGTGGGCAACAGCCTCAAAAGCTTTTCTGAAGAAAGTTAAAAAAATTTGTTAGACAAGACCCGGGGGTCTTGTGAATCCCTGTGATAATAATTAATCAAGCTATGATTATCGAGAGGGGTTCTTATAATCTCAGGGTTTTAATTGACTTTTTTTAATTTGCCTACAAAATTTAGGTAGGCTTATTGGGCGGGAAATTTGGGGGTAAAAGATTTTTTCCCCTGTTTTAAAAATTGGAATCAATTTGCCATCTTCCCATATCAGGCATAACCCCTGTTTGAAGAGATAAATTAAAAATTTAGTTAAAAGGTTTACAGAGTTCCCCCTTTTTCCTTCCTCAAGGGAACCCCTTTTAAAAACCTTTAAACAGACCCGGAAAATTATTTTGCTTCAGTCTGTTTTTCTGCTTCAAACCATCTCCCTGTGACTGTGTTTTTAATAAATTTTTCTTCTTCTAGCCCACCCCCCCCGTACCCCCCCCCCCCCCAAAATTTCTAGAATATTGTTAGTGTCCCTTTTGTGCAAAAATTTGGGGAAAAAAAATTTTAAAATTTTAAAACATTTCTTCTCTTTGTTTAGTAAGGGTGGGCCCTTTTGTTTTTTTAAGGGGACCCATCTTTCTCTAACTTTTTTTTCTTGACCTGGAAAAAAAATTTTTGGGGGTTTGTTTTAGAAACCCTAGCAACTTTAAATTCATAGTCCCTTTTAGCTTTTTTATCCCCCTTTTTTAAAGTCCCCCCTTAATGTAAATACTGATTCATAGGATGACCCCCCCCCTTTTTGATACGCCCAAAAAATTCCTTTCTTATGCCCCAGTAGAAATTTTAGCCATTATTCCCTCCATTTTGGGGGCATTTCTATTTGATCTTTTAAATTTTTTTATATGGGAAAAAAACGCTCTTTGGGGCAGATGTATTGGGGTTTAGAAAAAATGTCATTTGATAGCTCTCTTCGTTACCCCCAAATTTTAACAGTTTATAAGTGTTCTCTAAGCCCATCGTAATCTGCCCAAGCGAAAAACTGGGGTGTTTTCTGGGGTTATCGTAATTTGTTTCTTTTCCCTTCAATGCTAAAAAGTAAAAATTTTTTTGTGGGCGTTGCACCCCGTTCCTCTGAAAATTTTTAAATTATTAACAAAAGGGATTTATTTTTTGCCAAAAAATAAGTCAAGGGAGGTTATTTCCCCTTGTAGGGGTTTTGTCACAAACTGCTTCAAAAAAAATCCTGAACTAAATTCTAAGGGAAATCGTTTGATTCTAAATTCCCAGTTAAGAAATTCCAAACAACAGGGGCTAATGTTAAAGGGCTCCTAAATTACTCTTTTTTGTGCCTTGTGGGGTTTTTAAATTTTCCCCCCATATAGTTTCCTTTGGGCCCTTTAAATTTGGGGGACGGGTTTTTATCGCCCCCTAAAATCAGTTTTTCATGCCCCCCGAAAATTTTTTCCAAAAACCCGAATTGTATGTGTTACTTCAGAGTTAATACCCCTTTTTATGTAACAGTTTTAAACGACCCCGGACATTTCAAAGCCCCACCCCCAACCCCCCCCCCCAAACTTCTATCTTCTTGGAACAATTTAAAACCTGAATTTGGGGCTTTTGCAGGCATTTTTCCCGACTTTTTTTAATTAAACCAGTCTCAGTTAAGGCAAAAACCCTCAATGGGCCTGCACTAGCAAAATAATCTCAAACCCCGTCCATCTTATTCCTAGCATACGGCAAAATTTGCATAAATTTAAAATTGAAAGTCTCCCTTTTTCTTTGCCCCCTTTCCCGCTCATTTTTTATTTTTTAATAAACCTATTACTGGGCTTTATCACCCAAGGTCCCCGGTTTTCAAAAATCACCCGTTTTATTATTACTGTTCCCCCAGGACCGGGAATTTTGCTACATGGGCCTTTACTGTTTTCCTGCCAAAACCCTTTCCACTAAAATATTCCAGTTTTTTAAATTTCCCAAAATGCTCCCTCCACTGCAGTTGCCAGTGCTCCACCCCCCGATCTAGATAAGTGAAAACCCAAACCCCGGCATACATGTCCATTTTGCCATAAAAAGAGGTCCCCGTTGGGCAACGAATGTTTTCTGCATTTTCCTTACGTTTTGTCCAGCCGGCCCAAAGCAACCCAAATTTCCCCGGGGCAAACCCTTCATTTTTCCCAACTCCCCTCCTTGGCAAAATACCACATATGAGAGGGTTCCCACCCTTATCCTAATTATTTCTATTGCTGACCTATTACCTGCTAATCAGGTCTTCACTCCTACGTCTGCCAACATCGTTGCCTCCAGCACTGAGACAGATAATAGGATTGCTCCCATTACCTCTCATGATGTCATCCAGACGGCTAACAATATCCTCCATCCCGGCCCAGGAAAGCAAACTCTCTGTCTCCTATCCTGTCCTTCAAGCAGAACGCCCTATCCATATACCTAACTTGGCTATCCCCAACAACAACAATATTCGTACCTTCCTTGGTGTCGTTCGTCGTGACGTTCCCAGTAGTCGACTCACATTCGTCGGGTAGCACTGAGAATGTATTGGATGTTTCCACAACAGTTTCCACGGCAGTCTCTTTCTTCTTCATCGTTTCTACCTTTCCATTCGTCTTCTTGATCGTCAACTTCTTTCCCTGCTGTCCAGCCACTAACCAGTTTCCCTTCTTGACCTGAGGACTCAAAACAGGAGGACTATTACGAATCTTTTTGTTTTCCTCGGTCAGTCGCCGAATTTCAATATTTGCCAACCTCAATTCTTCGTTAAGCTGTTGGTAAAGTTGCTCGATGGAGGGCATCTTGCTTCAATTCTAGAGAGCGCGCAAACAGGTCTATTATATAATCTCTTGCTTTTTCTCTGTCTCCTCTCTCCAGCTCATCAAAATCCCATTCGTTTTCGATGAGCAGTGCCTCTCCTCCACCCCCTCTATTCATTCTGTCTTTTCTCAAGATCTGATATCTCATCAGAAACATGGCATCTGTTATCATTCCACTGAGCTTGGTTTCTGTGAGAGCTATGATGTCTGGTGATTCCTCTTTGACTCTTTCACGACACTCCTCACACTTATTCGTTATTCCATCAGCATTGGTGCACCATATATAACAAATAATAAAAAAAAGTTCAATACCGTGGCTGGAACAATACACGAATAACCTGCATATAGAAGAGAGTAGCTTACGACAACATTTCAGTTCGACTTAGACCATTTACAGTCACACTAACAAGGAGAGAAGAAGGGAGTAATATATATATATATATTATATATAATATATATATATATATATATATATATATATATATATATATATATATATATATAATAATATGTATATATATATATATACTATATATATATATATATATATATATATATATATACACACACTGATCTCTGGCTGAAGGAGACTCGAACCTACGAACCTTGGAACAAGGTACGCAGTGCATTACCAATCTACCCACACTGGACCAATGCCTTGGAGTCCAGCTTGCGCTAGACTTTGATTCAAGGCAGCCAGCTTTCAGGAGAAGGCTTACAGCTTTTCATCTCTCTGCCTGCTCTCGCGAATTCCTTGCATTGTAATATCTCTAGTAAGGCTGATGGATGCTGGAGGTGAGATGAAAATCTGTAAGCCTTCTCCCTGAAAGCTGGCTGCCTTGGATCAAAGTTCTAGTGCAATGGCTCCAACGGTATTGGTCAGTGTGGGTAGATTGGTAAAGCACTGGTACCTTGTTCCAAGGTTCGTAGGTTCGAGTCTCCTCCAGCCAGAGATCAGTGTATATATATATATATATATATATATATATATATATATATATATATATATATATATATATATATATATATATATATATATATATATATACACTGCTATTACTTCACTGCTCCCTCTCTCATTCCTGTCCCTGTTTGCTATCCTATATGTACTCCTTTCTCTCCTTTTTTTTAGTGTGACTTTGTAAATGGTCCTTGTCGAACAGAAACGTCGTCTTAAGCTCCTTATTTCTATGTGCAAGTTATTTGTGTAATGTGTGTGGTATATCATATCTTTATTGTCCTCTCCAACACTGTGCTCTGGGGGGGGGGTGTGAAGGTGGAGGACCTGGAAGTGTGCTGTAGGATTCTACAGCATAGTGTAGGGTGGTTTGTATTGGGATTGTGTGTTTGGTTCCGGGGCTCCTGGGTTGGTTCTGTGTGTGCTTAAGCAGATGAGTTGCACTGCTCTGGTTGTCCTCTGATGATTCTATCCTTGTCTCTCTTCCTAGCCCATTTTGCCTCTGTGTCCTCTCCCTCAGCTGCTGTCATTCTGTTCTTATGTCTAGGTCTAGGAACACCCTCTTGTACATTGACGATTCCTTCAGCCGTGATTTCTCTTGCAGAATCCTGTTTCACACTGTTTCTGTCTTGAAAATTACCTTGACCAGCCAATGTCTCCCCTTCAAGTGCCCCCTTGTTCTCTGAAAATTTACTGTCTCAGTCGTGTCCTGTTTTTCTTCCTCCTGTCTTTCATTGTGTGTCTTCCCCTCACTCTCCTGAAGCCCATGAATAAACACTAACTTTCCCCTCTCCTCCTCCTATTGCCTTTCACTCTGTGTTTCCAGATCCCATTTGTACATGGCCATTGTCACCCTTATTTTTTTCCTGTAGCTCTTGGTGGTATTGTCGTGCTACTACCTATGACCTATCCCCCTCTCCATCTTCTTCCTCCCTTTTCTGCTAATATCCGTGCTCCCAACTGCTCTCCAACTACGCTGATAGGGCCTTAATGTAAGTTTTGTCTCCTTCCTTTCCATTTGACTCCTCGTTCAGTAGGGGAGTACCAGCTTCTGTTGCTAAGTCTCCTCTGACAAATAGCCCTCTAAGTTGCTTCAGCCTTCGGCTTCGACTTGTGTCTCCCATTTCTTCTTCTCCTCCTTCACCCTCTTTTCCAATTTTACAGAAAGCTCTGCCTTCATCCTTTTCTCCATTCTCGCAGACAGCTCACCTAGTTTGCTCTCCCACTCTTTTTCCATCCTTTTACAGTGCTCTTCCATCCATTTTTCCTTACCAGAACCATCTTCCTCTAATCCTCTAAGCTTTTGACTTCTGAGGCAACATTTTTTGGGGGGAGGGGGGTTGTGTGAGTGAGTGGGAGTGGGAGGTTTTAAGGAGGAGAGAGATGGGGGGTTAGGTGTTATAGTGATGTGTATGTGAGGAAGTGCGGAAGTTTTCAATTGGGAAAAAGATGGGGAGAGGGCAAGAGATGAGGAGAGGGATAGCTGGGGAGAGGGAGGGGAGACAGGGAGAGTGACAGGGGGTGGAGAAAGAGAGAGAGGGGGTTGGAAGGGAGGGAGGGAGAGGAATTAAAAGAGTGGGTGTGAAAATTTGTTTGGGCTGCCTCCAAGTGAGTCGCCTACCCTAGCAAACTCTGTTGACACCGAGCTCTGAGGTGGGTACCTCAGCCTCACAAGTGGCTTATAGGACAGATTTTCACAAATGATTGGTATTGCAAGAAACTCGCCTGCAATATTCATTCGTAATTAGTGTCCTGCCTGCACCTCAGAAATTCCTATATCCAAGAGGGTAAGTATCCCCTAGTATAACTATGCAGACTCAGACACTAGCTTCTAGACTGCTCTGAGACACTGGTACTTACTGGGCATGCTTTGTCTGTTGCAACCGGGCCCACAGAGACTCACTCACAATCTCCCCAGACACTGGCCAGTAATCTACGAGAAACAGTGGAGATTTTGTCTTACTGTATGGGCCTGATGGAGGAGGTCATCTACGGCACATCGAGGTGCCTCTACCAGATTTCCCCAGGTCTCAGATGTGAAGACACGTGGGGGCGCCGACTGCTGATCACGGCACGTCTTGTCTTGATGGTGTCCGTCTTAAGAAGGATGAGCTGGTCCTTCTTCCAGACCCTCGTTTCTTCGTTCAAACTAGGGCTGCCAGTTCTCCCTAGCTAACTTACCCTAGTGTTTGCCTATATTATCGGCCTATTACTACCTATGTTAAGGTCTTAGGTCAACATTATTATTATCTACAGTTGCCTCAATAATCCTAATATTAATATACTTTCAGTAAGACTACCTACTCCTTCCCTGAAGAGTAAATCTATAAATTAAATAAGCTTACCAACAATCGCCAACCAGAGAATGCTTTGTTTGGGAGGGTTTAAGGGCCGCCCAGCCCAGCCGTCCCATACGGCCATGCTAGATTTGTCCGGTGGAACTTTAGGGACCAAATAAATTTCCACAGTGGGGTTTGAGGGGTGGGATAGAGAGAGTGAGAGAGTGGGAGGGGAAGGTGGAGACAGTGGCAGAGGTGAAGAGAGATAGGGGAAGGATTGGGAGGTATAAGGGTACAAGAAGAGATGGGAAAGGGAAGTGAGGGAATGGCAAAGGGGAGAGGTGGAAGGGAGAGGAAGGGGGAGGAGGAGGATAGAAGGAAGATGTAGAGGAAGAGTGGAGAGAGAGAGGGGGTGTGTGAGAGTGAATATGAGGGTGAGGTAGGGAGGTAGAGAGTAGGAAAAGAGGTAGGGAGAGGGAGAGAGAGAGGGGGAAGGGGAGACAGTGGCAAAAGTAGACACATGTGGATGGGGAAAGGGGAGGGAATAAGGGGAGAGAGAGGGGAAGGGACATTCACAGGAGGGGGAGAGAGAAGGGGAGAGGAAGAAATAGATCGATAGAGGCCGAGTGTGTAATAAGGGTTTGTAAGTGGTTAGTGTTTGTGAGGAGTTGGTGGTTCCTGTTTCTATATATTGGCTAACGGTTTCAGGTTGTGTGTGCACATGTATGTATGTCAGTCTCTTCTCATGTTTACACTGTTATTTAAGTTACTGTCAGTTTCAAAAACATTTTTGTCTCGCTCCTTCACCTGTTTTCAGCTATGTTAGTCTATGTTTGTCTGACCTTAGCGCCTGCCAAGCGCTCACTGATATGTGTGTCGACCTAGCATGTGGTATTACCACTTCCTTTCTCTGCTTCTCTTCCCTACTAAAAGTTAAGTGCTCTGTGTATGATAATCAGCTCTCCAGAGCAGGGTTTATGACCCCAACTATCAGTGATGCAGGACCAGTATGTGCAACCTCACACTCAAATACAAACAAGTGATTTGCACATTTCATCTGGCAGGTGTCTTCCAGGATCTGTGCTCAGTTGTGGATGTGCAATGATTCTCTTTGCGATGGCACTCCTGGTCCCTTACTGCTCATTTCCTTTCTTCTTCACTGTATTTATTATTTTCACATGAGCCACTCTAGGATTTCACTATGCTAGAGGTGAACAATTTAACCTGTTATCGAACACACTCATTTCTGGGAAAAACACCAGAGTCCCGAGAATGCTGGATATTTTCCCATTTTTCCCCCTTCACTATACGACTGTTTTATTATTCACTAACTCACTTACCATTATCTCTTATCTCTCTGGCTTGGGTTACACTTATTCTGGTTGAATTTGCTGGTATTTGCTTGTGGAAACACCACCCATGCCATGGTTTGTGCCAACAGTGCCACACTAGGTCTCCGGTCTCTCTCCCTCTTGGCACTGAATCTACTTTCAAATTGCTTTATGTAAGTTGTATCCTTCACCTTCCTTTTCTGGTTTGTGTCACTCATGTATCACTTCTCGGGTTGTTCACTGACACTGACAACTGTCGGTGATTCTTGTAAGGAAACCACTGAAGATTCACGATCCCTATATGATGCAGTCACTCTGATGTGTGTTTGAACTCAGCTAGTCGTGGTTGAAAGCCTCTTCACTAGCCACTACTGGGTCACTCTTCCCGCTCCATGAGTTTTATCATACCTCTTCTTAAAGCTATGTATGGATCTAGCCTCCACTATATCGCTTCCTGAACTATTCCACTTCCTGACTACTCTGTGACTCAAGAAATACTTCCTAACATCCCTGTGATTCATCTGAGCTTCAGCTTCCAGTTATGACCCTTTCTTGCCTCCCATCTCTGGAACATTCTGTCTCTGTTCACATTGTCGATTCCTCTCAGTATTTTATATGTCGTTATCATGTCCCCCCTATCTCTCCTGTCCTCCATTGTCGTCAGGTCCTTTAACCTCTCCTCGCAAGACATACCCCTTAGCTCCGGAACTAGTATTTTTGTGTGTGTGTGAGTGTATGTGTGTGTGTGTGTGTGTGTGTGTGTGTGTGTGTGTGTGTGTGTGTGTGTGTGTGTGTGTGTGTGTGTGTGTGTGTGTGTGTGTTTGTGTGTGTGTGTGTGTGTGTAGGAGTGTGAGTGTACTCACCTATTTTATGGTTGTAGGAGTCGAGTTTTAGCTCCTGGCCCCGCCTGTTCACTGGTTGCTGCTGTGTCCTCTTTCTCCCCGCTCCATAAGCATTACCAAACCTCGTCTTGAAACTATGTATGGTTTCCACGTCTACTACGCCACTTTCTAGGCTATTCCACTGCCTGACAACTCTATGACTGAAGAAATACTTCCTAACATCCCTTTGACTCATCTGCGTCTTCAACTTCCAATTGTGACCTCTTGTTTCTGTGTCCCATCACTGGAACATCCTGTCTTTGTCCACCATGTCTATTCAGCGCAGTATTTTATATGTCGTTATCATGTCTCCCCTGACCCTCCTGTCCTCCAGTGTCCTCAGGCCGATTTCCCTTAACCTTTCTTCACAGGACATTTCCCTTAGCTCTGGAAATAACCTTGTCGCAAACCTTTGGACTTTCTCTAATTTCTTGACGTGCTTGATCAAATGCGGGTTCCAAACAGGTGCTGCATACTCCAGTATGGGCCTGACGTACACGGTGTACAGTGTCTTGAACGATTCCTTACTAAGGTATCGGAACGCTGTTCTCAGGTTTGCCAGGCGCCCATATGCTACAGCAGTTATCTGGTTAATGTTTGCTTCAGGAGACATGTTCGGTGTTATACTCACAACAAGATCTTTCTCCTTGAGGGAGGTTTCCAGTCTTTGCCCACCTAGCCTATACTCCGTCTGGGGTCTTCTGTGCCCTTCCCCGATCTTTATGACTTTGCATTTGGCGGGGTTAAATTCGAGAAGCCAGTTGCTGGACCAGGTGTCCAGTCTGTCCAGGTCTCTTTGAAGTCCTGCCCGATCCTCATCTGAATTAATTCTCCTCATTAACTTCACATTATCTGTGTGTGTGCATGTATGTGTGTGTGTGTGTGTGTGTGTGTGTGTGTGTGTGTGTGTGTGTGTGTGCTCACCTATTTGTGGTTGCAGGGGTCGATTCACAGCTCCTGGCCCCGCCTCTTCTCTGATTGCTACTAGGTCCTCTGTCTCCCTGCCCCATGAGCTCTATCATACCTCGCCTTAAAACTATGTATGGTTCCTGCCTCCACTACATCATTTTCTAGGCTATTCCATGGCCTGACTACTCTATGACTGAAGAAATACTTCCTAACATCCCTTTGATTCATCTGAGTCTTCAACTTCCAATTGTGACCTCTTGTGTCTGTGTCCCATCTCTGGGACATCCCGTCTTTGTCCACCTCGTCTATTCTGCGCAGTATTTTATATGTCGTTATCATGTCTCCCCTGACCCTCCTGTCCTCCAGTGTCGTCAGGCCGATTTCCCTCAACCTTTCTTCATAGGACAATCCACGTAGCTCTGGGACTAGTCTTGTTGCAAACCTTTGCACTTTCTCTAATTCTTGACGTGCTTGACTAGGTGTGGATTCCAAACTGGTGCTGCATACTCCAGTATGGGCCTGACGTAGATGGTATACAGAGTCTTAAACGAATCCTTACTGAGGTATCGGAACGCTCTCCGTAGGTTTGCCAGGCTCCCGTATGCTGCAGCAGTTATCTGATTGATGTGCGCCTCAGGAGATATGCTCGGTGTTATACTCACCCCCAGATCTTTTTCCTTGAGTGAGGTTTGCAGTCTTTGGCCATCTAAACTATATTGTGTCTGCGGTCTTCTTTGCCTTCCCCAATCTTTATGACTTTGCATTTGGCAGGGTTAAATTCAAGGAGCCAGTTGCTGGACCAGGCTTGTAGCCTGTCCAGGTCTCTTTGTAGTCCTGCCTGATCCTCGTCCGATTTGATTTCTTCTCATTAACTTCACATCATCTGCAAACAAGGACACTTCTGAGTCTATCCCTCCCGTTATGTCGTTCACATATACCAAGAACAGCACAGGTCCTAGGACTGACCCCTGTGGAACCCCCCTTGTCACAGGCGCCCACTCTGACACCTCGTCGCGTACCATGACTCGTTGTTGCCTCCCTGTCAGATATTCTCTGATCCATTGCAGTGCCTTTCCTGTTATGTGTGCCTGGTCCTCTAGCTTTTGCAGTAACCTCTTGTGAGGAACTGTGTGGAAGGTCTTCTTGCAGTCCAAAAATATGCAGTCGATCAACCCCTCTCTCTCTTGTCTTACTTCTGTCACCTTGTCATAAAACTCTAGTAGGTTTGTGACACAGGATTTTCCTTCCCTGAAACCATGCTGGTTGTCAATTATACACTTGTTTCTTTCCAGGTGCCCCACCACTCTCCTCCTGATGATCTTCTCCATACCTTGCATACTATACACGTTAGTGATACAGGTCTGTAGTTAGTGCCTTGTCTGTCTCCCTTTTTTAAAAATTGGGACTACATTTGCCATTTTCCATACCTCAGGGAGTTGCCCAGTTTCAAATGATGTGTTGAAGATCTTTGTTAATGGCCCACACAATATTTCTGCTCCTTCTTTAAGGACCCCTGGAGAGTGTTGTCTGGTCCCATCGCCTTTGAGGTGTCAAGTTCGCATAGCAGCTTCTTCACCTCCTCCCTTTGGGTTTTATGTACCTCATCCAGCACTTGCTGGTGTGCCCCCCTGTTCTGATTTCTTGGAGTCCTACTGGTTTCCACTGTAAATACCTCTTTAAATCTTGTGTTGAGCTCCTGGGCAAACCCCTCGGTCGTTTCTTGTGAATTCCCCATCACCCTTCCTCAGTCTGATTACCTGGTCCTTGACTGTTTGTTTTCCTCCTGATGTGGCTGTACAACAGCTTCGGGTCAGTCTTACTTTTGATGCTATGTCATTTTCATATTTTTTGAGCCTCCCCTTTTTATCTGTGCTATTCGTTTTGACTCTTCGGCTGATTTCTTTTTTTTTCTGAGTTCTGTGTCCCTTTTGTACCTTTTTCCATTCTTAGTACACCTAGTTTTTGCCTCCCTACACCTTTTTGGGGGAACAAAGGGCCCTTCGTTTTTCCCCTTATTTTTTGTTTCCCCGGGAACAAACCTCCCTCTGCCTCCTTGCTTTTTTTGCTACTAGTCCATCATTTTTGTCTGGTTTACCTGTGTTTTCCCCCTCCCACTGAATGTTTGAAGGGAAATTTTCCCATCCTAGTGTTCCCCTTTGTAGTTTGGTTTTTCCCCCGCCTATTCCTGCTACTCTCTCCACTTTGGAGCTCAAAATGTAGCGAAGCACAGAACCACTGATCACTAGCTCCCAGGGGGCCCTTTCATACATGATACCCTCATGTCCGAACTACTCATGGTGAATAAAAAGGGTCCAGTCTTCGGGTTTCCCTTCCTCTCTCTCGTAGTGTCTCTAACATTTTGATGCATGGGTTTTCCAGTCCCACATCCATCATCTTGGCTCCCCGTTTCGGGACCCCATGGGCTCCAGGTTTTCCCAGTCAACTTTGTGATTGAAAACCCATAACTAGTAATTTTGCTCCCCCCAGGTGCCTCGGCCCCGGCTGTGTGTCGACATTGCTCTTTGCTCTTCATCGTTTCTTTTTTGGCCCCCTGATTTCTGGGGGGGTTGTACATTACTGCAATTATCACCTTATGCCCCTCATACGGATTTTCCTCTAAGTAGTCCTTTCGCCCGTGCCTCCTTCCCTTTCCTTTTTTTCTCAAAACCCCACGGGTTTTTAATAAGCATGCAACTCCTCCCCCCCCTCCCTCCCTCTGTCTTTTCTGGGATTTGATACCCGGGATGGAAAGATTGAATTGTTATTTTCGGGTGAGTTTTGTTTCTGTGATGCTATTATGTCGGGGATGCTCTTTGTTCTTTCGTCCCCTCCTCATCCCTTTTGTTTATCTGCATTTGTATCCACACCTTCAACTTTTTTCTAAAAATGTGGTTGGGAGGTATTTTGGGGGTTGGGGGAAGTGGGAACCTGGTATGGCTCTGGGGGCCTGGGGGAAAACGCTCTCGCTTCACACGGTGGGGGGCCCGGGGTTTCGTTCCCACCAGAGTAGAAACATTGGACGTGTTTTTTTCCACTGTTGTCTATGTTCCCCATCAGTAAAATGGGTACCGGGGTGTTGTCGACTGTGTGGGTCGCTCCGGGGACATTGCCCTAAGGGGGCCGGTCAAGACCGGGCCGGGGGGGCTTTTGACCCCGGAACTCCCCCAGGTAAACCCCGGTAAACTCTCTCTCCAGGAATATGGGTTGTTGCTGTGGGGGGGGGAGTTTGTAATGTTGGGTGGGGCTTTGGATGTGGCTGGGTTTTTGTTTTAGAGTGTTTGGTTGCACGGGGGTTGAACGGGTTGGGAGGCTTCAAAGGAAAGTTGTGGGGGAGGATGTTTTTGTCTTCTTCCGGGGTTGGATCCCCTTTTGTTTTTTCCCACCCCTCTCTTTCCTCCTTTCCCCCTTTGTTTTTCCTCTCTCAGTTTCTCCTTTTCTTTTTGTTTCTGTCCGTCGAGATACCCCTTCCGATGCCGTCTGTCCCTTAATCTGCTTTTCCTGCAGGATCCTGATCCATTTGTTCTGCTTGAAGGTCACTCTCACGGGCCGGGGTTCTTTTTTTTAAAAACCCCCCCTATTCCCCGAAATTTTCCAGCGGGTCATTCGTCTTCCCCTATTGCTTTCATGATGCTTTTCAATTGCTTTTTTCCCCTTTTTTCTTGCTTCATAGTTTCCGCTTCGACTTCCTGGTGCCCATACACAAAGACTGCCCTCCCCCTTTCATTCCCCCCACTGCTTTTCCCCCTGTGTTCCCCCTCTTTTTAATTTTGGGTTTTCCCTCCACTGCAGTTTTCCTTTCACCTTTTTCCTGGAAATGTACTTGGGCCAGTGGCCTGTCATTTTCCCTTCTCGGTTTTCCTTTGGGGCTCTGGTTGTCTGTTAGGGCCCCCAATAAAGCTTAGCTTTTCATTTGCTACGTCTCCTCTGATAAAGTTTTCCCCATGCAGTTTTCCCCCTTCTTGCCCTCGCCCCCTTTTTTGGGGCTGAGGTAGCAGTTTTGTTGTTAACCCCAAAATGTATTTGTCTTTAGGCTGTTAGATTTTTAAATTTCCTTTTCTAAACTCTGATCCTAGCTTCTGCGCTTTGACATGCACCCTCCCATTCCCTGCTTTCCTATCTATCCTCTCTTCCTTTCTCTAAAAATTTTCTTTAGTTTCTTTTCCCATTCATGACCCCTTTTTGAGCTCTGTCCCAAATCTTCCTTTGTAGTTTCCTCTCCTGTCCCCTTGGTTTTTCTTGTTTCTCTTGGCAACCCATTTTTTTTTTATCCTGATTCTTCAGAGTGGGAAACCTATGTGTTCTATGTTAGGTTGTAGTGTGATGTCAGAGTGTGGGGGGGAAGTAGTGGAGGAAACTGGGTATGTGGGAGCGGGGGTGGGGAGGGTTAGGGGGGGAAGGGGAGGGGAGGGTGATGAGGGAGGGAGGGATCAGGGGAAGTGTGAGATGTCGGGGGAGGGGGGAGGTATGTGTGTTTGGATGTGTGGTGTGTGTGTGTGTGTGTTTGGGGTGTGTGTGTGTGTGTGGTGTGTGTGGTGTGTGTTGTGTGTGTGTGTGTGTGTGTGTGTGTGTGTGTGTGTGTTGTGTGTGTGTGTAATTTTGTGTGGAATTATGTGTGGGTTTTTTTAGTCCGAAAGGTAGGTGGTTTGCGTTGTAATGGAAATCCAGTGGGCCTTTTGGGTGCCCACACCTTCTTTGACCTGACCCCCCAAACCCCGGGATTTCCCGGAATTACTTTTCTGTTGTGTACTCACCTGTTGAGGTTGCGGGGGGGCGAGTCCGAGCTCCTGGCTCCGCCTCTTCACTGATCCTACTAGGTCACTCTCCCCGAGCCGTGAGCTTTTTCATACCCCTGCTTAAAGATGTATGGGTCCTCCCCACTACATCCTTCCAAAAAATATTTCCCCTTACTATACTCTGTGGCTGAAGAAATTTCCTAACATTTCCCCCGTGATTCATCTGTGTTTCAGCTTCCAACTGTGTCCCCTTTTTACTGTGTCCAATTTGGAACTCCTGTCTTTTTTCCACTTGTCAATTCCCCTAGTTTTTGTAGTCGTTATCATGTCCCCCCCTTTTCTCCTGTCCCCCAGTGTCGTCAGGTTGTTTCCCTTAACCTTCCTTAGGGCTACCTCTTAGCTCTGGGATAGTCTAGTTGACTATCTGTTTCTTACGTGCTTGGTAGGTGTGGGTTCCAAAAAAGGGGCCCATACTCCCAAAATGTGTTTTTGTGTTTTGGTTGTGTGTGTGTGTTGTGTGTGGTTGTGTGTGTGTGTGTATGTGTGTATGTGTGTCACCTATTTGTACTCACCTATTTTTGGTTGCAGGGGGCGGTCTTAGCTCCTGGCCCCCCCCTGGCCCTGTTATTGTGTGGTGTGGGATGTGTGTGTTGTGTATTTTGTGTGGTTTTGTGTGTGTGTGTGTGTGTGTGGTGTGTGTGTGGTGTGTGTGTTGTGTTTGTGTATGTGTTGTATATTGTGTGTGTGGTTTTTGTGTGTGTGGTGTGCGTTGTGGTGTTTGTTGTTTTTTGTGGTATGTGTGTGTGTGTGTGTGTGGTGTGTGTGTGTGGTGTGTGGTGTGTGTGTGTAATTATGTGTCGAATTATTTGGGTTTATTTTGTGTCTGAAAAGTAGGTGGCTTGTGCTTGGGGTGTTTGTAGTTTCAGTTTTCGCTTGTGTCCCCAAACCTCTTGTGATGACTCTCACCCTACAGTGCTGCCCCGCCGACCTGCTTATAGTGAGTTAATCTTGTTCAATTGGTTTCCATTTTCTAAACCTTATTGAATACTTGAGTGCCCATTCTTTATGTGTATGAGAGTTGACCATTCAATTAGTTGGCGGTTAAATTGGGAACCCGGAAAACCCCCCAACCCAAAAACCACTATAGGTGATACAGTTTTTGAGTGCACTGTAGCACTGTTTGTCCAGGTCAAAAGGACGTCCCGGCGTAATCCAGCTCGATGTACGCCTGGGTAGATCCACCTCAATTTTTTCGTTAAAAATTACCCCATTCACTGTATTTCTTTTATTTGGGCACACGATTGTTTAACTTTTTTACTTTTTTGGTGTGTGTGTGTGAGTGTGTGTTTTGTGTTGTGTGTGGTGTGTGTTGTGTGTGTGTGTTGTGTGTGTGTGTGTTGTTGGGTTTTGTGTGTGTGTACTCACCAATTGTGGTGCAGGGGTCGAGACTCTTCACAATCGTACTAGATCCCCTCTCTGCATCCTGAGCTTTTTCATACCCCGGATAAAACTATGTATATTTCCCGCCTCCACTCGTCCCTTGCTAGGCATTCCACTTTCCCGACGATCTAGACTGAAGAAATCTTCCTAACATCCCCTTACCGTCTGAGTCTTCAGTTCCAATTGTGTCCTTTGTTTTGGTCCCCCTCCCCGGAAATCCTGTCTGTCGTTATCATGTCCCCCTGACCTTTTTGTCCTCCATGTTGTCAGTCCGATTTCCCTCAACCTTTCATTTTACGACTTTCTGGGTTGGAAAAAGCCCCTTTTTGCAAACGTTTGTACTTTTTCCCAAAATTATGACGTGCTTGAGCGGTTTTGGGTTCCCGACTGGTGCTGCATACTCCAATTGAAACCCAACGTACGCGTGTACAGTGTCTTTAACGATTCCTTATTTGGTATCAAACGTTTCTCGGTTTTCTGGGGCCCATATACTGCAGCAGTTATCTGGTTTATGTGTGCCCCCGGATAGTTTCCGGTGTTAAAGTACCCCCAAGATCTTTCTTTGAGTGAGATTTGTAGTCTTTGTCCACCTAGCCTATACTCTGTCTGCGGCCTTCTTTGCCCATCTCCAATCTTCATGACTTTGCATTTGGAAGGGTTGAATTCGAGAAGCCAGTTTCTGTACCATGTGTCCAGCCTGTCCAGGTCTCTTTGTAGTCGTGCCTCATCCTCATCCGATTTAATTCTTCTCATCAACTTCACATCATCTGCAAATAGGGTCACTTCAGAGTCTATCCCTTCCATCATGTCATTCACATATATCAAAAATAGAACTGGTCCTAGAACTGACCCCTGTGGGACCCCGCTCATCACAGGCGCCCACTGTGGTACCTCTTCACGTACCATGACTCGTTGTTGCCTCCCTGTCAGGTATTCTCTGATCCATTGCATTGCCCTCCCTGTTATATGCGCCTGATCCTCCAGCTTCTGCACTAATCTCTTGTGAGGAACTGCGTCGAAGGCCTTCCTGCAGTCCAGGAAAATGCAATCCTCCCACCCCTCTCTCATGTATCTTACTTCTGCTATCTTTTCATAAAACTCCAGAAGGTTTGTGACACAGGATTTGCCTTCCATGAATCTATGCTGGTTGTCATTTAAAATGTGCTCGATTTTAAATAATTATTTTCTCTCAGTTTTTACACAGGAAGACACTAACAATATTCCAGTAATTAATTTTTATAGTGGGCTAGAAGAAGATAAATTATGTAACATCACAGTCACTAGTGAAATGGTTGTGAAGCAGATAGACAGACTGAAGGAAAATAAGTCGCCGGGTCCTGATGAGGTTTTTTCAAGGGTTCTTAAGGAATGCAAAATGGAACTCTGTGAACCATTAACTAATATTTTTAATTTATCTCTTCAAACAGGTGTAGTGTCTGATATGTGGAAGATGGCTAATGTAATTCCTATTTTTAAAACAGGGGACAAGTCGTTACCGTCAAATTACCGCCCAATAAGCCTGACCTCAATGTAGGCAAATTACTAGAGAGTCAATTATAGCTGAGATTATAAGAAGCCATCTCGATAAGCATAGCTTGATTAATGATACTCAGCATGGATTCACAAGAGGCCGGTCTTGTCTAACTAATTTATTAACTTTCTTCAGTAAAGCTTTTGAGGCTGTTGACCACGATAAAGAATTTGATATTATTTACTTAGATTTTAGTAAGGCTTTTGATAGAGTTCCGCACCATAGAATGTTAAAGAAAGTGGCAGCTCATGGCATTGGGGGAAAAGTGCTCTCGTGGATCGAGTCATGGCTCACTGACAGGAAGCAGAGAGTGTCCATAAATGGGGTTAAATTCGAGTGGGGATCAGTAACAAGTGGCGTTCCACAGGGATCAGTCTTGGGCACGTGTTGTTTTATAATATATATCAATGATCTTGATGAGGAATTACTAGTTGATATGAGCAAATTCGCCGATGACACAAAGATAGGTAGGATAATTGATTCAAACGTAGACGTTATGGAACTTCTGGAGGATTTAAACAAACTCTATTCTTGATCAGAAAAGTGGCAGATGCAGTTCAATGTAGATAAATGCAAGGTTCTTAAGCTTGGGAGTGCCCATAACCCTAGTACTTATAAGTTAAATGATGTAGAACTTAGCCATACAGATTGCGAAAAGGACTTGGGGGTTATGGTGAGCAGCAACCTTAAACCAAGACAGAAATGCCTAAGCATACATAATAAGGCAAATAGATTACTAGGATTTATATCAAGAAGTGTAAGCAACAGAAGTCCAGAGGTTATACTGCAGCTTTATACATCATTAGTAAGGCCTCACCTAGATTATGCAGCTCAGTTCTGGTCTCCATATTACAGAATGGACATAAATTCGTTAGAAAACATTCAGCGTAGGATGACTAAATTAATACATAGCATTAAAAATCTTCCTTATGAAGAAAGATTGAAGACTCTTAAGTTACATTCACTTGTTAGACGAAGAATGAGGGGAGACCTGATCGAAGGTGAAGGAAAAATTAGGACCTCTGAAATCTGGGAATGGACAGCTGACGGATAATGAACTGGAAATGTGTTCCTTATTTAATGACTATTTTTTGTCAGTTTTTACACAGGTTGATGTAAATGAGATTCCAGTAATTAACAATTATTTAGTTCCTGATGAATTTAAGTTAACTAATATTACTGTCACGAGGGACATGGTTATTAAACAGATAGACAAACTGAAACAAAATAAGTCCCCGGGACCCGATGAGTTGTTTTCAAGGGTACTTAAGGAATGCAAGATGGAGCTTAGTCAGCCATTAACGAGTGTATTCAATGCGTCCATCCTTACCAGTGTTGTGCCAGAGTTGTGGAAGATGGTAAAAGTGGTTCCTATATTCAAATCAGGGGATAAGTCCACTCCTTCAAATTACCGTCCAATAAAACCTGACATCTATAGTGGGCAAGTTATTAGAATCAATTATAGCTGACATGAAGTCACCTTGAAGAGCATAACTTGATAAATGAATCTCAGCATGGATTCACGAGAGGTCGTTCCTGCCTGACAAACTTAAATGACGTTCTTCAATAGAACATTTGAGGCAGTTGACAGTGATAAGGAATATGATATTGTTTATTTGGATTTTAGTAAAACCTTCGCCAGAGTACCTCACAAGAGACTCTTAAGAAAGTGGCAGCTCATGGTATAGGAGGTAAGTTCTAGCATGGATTGAGGCATGGCTTACCAAAAGAAAGCAGAGAGTTACCATTAATGGAGTGAAATCTGAATGGGGAAATTTGTCCTAGTGGGGTTCCACAAGGATCAGTTTTAGGCCCTCTCCTGTTCATAATTTACTTTTAAAGACCTTGACGAAGGGATTACTAGTGAATGAGGGAAGTTTGCTGATGATACAAAGATAGGCCGTATAAAATTTACTCTGAGGAGGATATCAATGAACTCCAGGACAATTTGAACAAATTAATGTCTTGGTCTGAAAAATGGCAGATGAAGTTTAATGTGGATAAGTGTAAGGTACTTGCCCTTGGTAATGAAAATTACCCTCGAAGCTATAATTAGGTGAAGTAGAGCTTGGTCATACAGAATGTGAAAAAAAACTTGGGAGTCATGGTAAGCAGAAATCTAAAGCCAAGACAGCAGTGCCTTAATGTGCGCAACAATGCCAACAGATTACTTGGATTTTTTCTCAAGAAGTATAAATAAAGAAACCCAAAAATTATTTTACAATGTTT
>NC_069489.1:8585628-8615353 GCF_026875155.1 Cherax quadricarinatus | reverse complement strand
GAAGGAAGGGGGGGCCGGAGCTCGGACTCCCCCCCGGCAACCCAATAGGGAGTACCAAACTCACCACAAACAAGAAGAAAGGACTACACTGAAAGAGAGGGTACAGAGACGCAAGGAGGAACGAGAAGCAACGAAATGAGCAGGACCCAGCACAGGAGAAAGGGCAAACCACCCACAGAATCTCCAAAAAAAGACCCCAACCGCGCACCCAAAAGCAATTGAGAAAACCTATACTAAACCATTCCTTTCCCCGGGCCCCCAACCCCCCATATCAAAACCTCACCCCAACACTGCCCCTTAGGGGTTTTTTGACCCCCCCCCCATCAAAAAACCCCACCTACCCACAGCCCATATAGGCCCCCACAAGGCTCTCGCCCCCCCAACCCCAATATTTTGCATGCCCAATGATAGAAAAGAAACTGGGTTTTGGTAAAAAAAGCGGAGGGAATAAAAATAAACATGAGGGGGGAAAACAAAAGAATCAGTAAAAAATCCCAGACATCTAGCAGTCACAAAAACAAAACTCGCTGAGACAAAAAACACACACATTTTCCCCAAACAGGATATAGTCCTGGGGAAGATAAAGGAGTAGGGGGGGGGGGGGTTGAAATGTCATAAAAAACCATGGGGATTTGGGGAAAATGGAAGGCATGGACTGTTTGGGGAAAAAGAGACTACATTGTAGGTCCCAATTTCAGCCCGGGGAAAACATAAGTAGTCGGAGTGATGTATAACCCCCCACAGAATGCAGGGGCCCAAGAGAGGGTCGAAAAAAACAACAGGGTGATGTGGAAAACCTGGCGAGGTGGCAAGAAGAGCTCACTCGAGCAGAGCAAAGTTATGGAAATGGGCGATTTCAACCACAGGGAGATCGATGGGAAAAACCCGGGGAACAAGGGGGTCCCGAAACATGGGACCAAGTGATGGATTGGACTTGAAAACCCCAGCATCAACATGTCAGGGGCCAACCAGAGAGGAAAGGGGGGGTTTAGCCAGCAAAACTGGTTTGTGTTCCCCTGAGCAGTTCAGACTTGGGAAAAACTTACGGAGGGCCCCCTTTGGGGCTAGCGTTCACGGGGTTTCCCTGAGTTTTTTTATATAGTAGGTTACAAGTGGAAAAGGTAACGGGAAAAGGGGGGGGGAAAAGGCCCAAATTTTAAAAGGGGGGATTTACACGGGTTTATGGGGAAACTTCCTGAAGGGAGGTTATTTGGGCAGAAAAAAGGGTAGGAAAACCCAGTAAACGAGATGAGGGAAAATGTGGCAAAAAAGTGCAAGGAGGCAGGGGAAAAGGGGTTTTTTTTCCCCAAGGGGGGAAACAGAAAAAATTTAAAAAGCCCCAAACGAGCCCTTGGTTTACCCAAAGGGTGTAGGGAGGCAAAAAACTAAGTGAAACAGAAAATTTGGAAAAAGGTTTACAGGGGCATAGGACCCAGGAAAAAAAGGAAAGATTGGGAAAAAGAGCCAGAAAGGGAGTATGAAACGGGAAAAGGAGGGAGGCCAGGACATTTAGGGAAAAAGGGAACTTTAGCATCGAAAGTAAAATTTGACCCTTAAACTGGGTATAGCCCCATTAGGGGGAAGAAAAAACTTAAAGGACCATGTAATAAGGCTGAGGAAAAAAAGGTGGAAAAACTCACAAAAAACGATAAAAGAGGTATGTGAGGAGTAAAACACGAGTTTTAAAGGAAGTATTTACAGTGAGACGGGGAAGGGAAATCTGGGGGGACAGCCCAGAGGGGGGACCCCAGAAAGGGAAACCCCAAAAAGTGTTGGACGTTTTTAAATACTGTTGAGGAGGAGGTGAAGAAACTGAAAGGGGGAAAACGATCCCCTAAAAGGGCAATGGGCCCGGAAAAAAATTTTTCCCCGTGGGTCCTTAGAGAGGGGGGCGATATTTTTGCGTGTGCCACTTACCAAAATTCTTCAACCCCGCCCCGGGAAAACTGGGCAACAAACCTGAGGGGAATACGGAAAATTTGTAGTTCCCCTTTTTTAAAAAAGGGGAGACAGAAAAGAGGACCTAAACTTTTGACCTGGGTCATTGACGTTTTAAGTATGCAAAATTATAGAAAAAGTTTTATGGGGGAAAAAGGAGTTTTGGAGCCCCTGGAACGGAAAAAGGGAGTATAAATGCCAACCGGGCACGGATTCATGGAAGGAAAAAACCCCCTTTGTGTCACAAACCTTCGGGAGTTTTATGAAAAAAAACCAGAAGTAAAAAAAACACGAGAGAGGGGGGTTGGGTTGATTGAAACTTCTTGGGACTGCAAAAAAGGCCTTTGACACATTTCCTCACAAGAAAAAAAAATGAAGAACTAGAGCATCAGGGCCCCCTATAAAAGGAAGGGCACTGCAATGGATCAGAGAATACCTGAAGGGAGGGGAAAAACGAGTCATGATACGTTAATGATGTATCCAGTGGGGACCTGTGGGCGATCGGGGGTTTCCCAAGGACCGGTCCAGGACCCCGTGCTATTTTTGGTTTGTGAAACCCAAAATGTGGAAGGGGTAGACTCAGAAGTGTCCCTGTTTGCAGATGATGTGAAGTTAATGAAAAGAATTAAATAAAATAGGACCAGGGGAGGGGCCTAATGGAAATATGCAGCCCTGTTTGGGAAACCCCCACCTTTATTAAAAACAGTCAAGAAACTAGAAAAAGTGTAAAGGTTTTTGCCACAAGGTTTTTTTCCCGGTAAAAGGGGGAAAGTCCTATGAAGAAGATTAGGGGGAAAACGGCCTGGGGCGACACTGGAGGGGCAGGGGGTAGGGGGGGAGACATGTTTAAAGACATATAAAAAACTGCGTGGAATTTAAAAAAGGGGGACAAAGACAGGATGTTCCAGGGAGGGGGCACAGAAAAAAGAAAGGCCCCCAATTTGGGAAATTTAAGGGAAAAAATGAGTCAGAGGGAAAATTTGGAAGTTTTTTTTCAAGGGTTTTTGAGTTGTAAGGCAGTTGGGAAAAGCCCAGAAAAAACGTAGTCGAGGCAGGAAACCCTAAAAAAGTTTTAAAATGAGGTTTGATAAAAATTTTTTATGGAGGGGGGAGAGAGGGGCCCCGTTAAAACCCGGTTTAAAAAGGGGGGGGGCCAGGAGCTAAGACTCGACCCTTTCAACCACAAATTTGGTGAGTTTGGAAAAAGGGGGAGTACACACACTCACACACACAAACATATATACACCCACACACAAACACACACACGCACACACACACACAAACACACACATACACACACAGACACAAACACACACACACACAAACACACACACACAAACGCACACACACACATATACCTACAAACCCCCAAACACACACACACACTCACACACACTCAAATTAATGGACAGACACACACACACAAACAAACACACACACACACACACACACACACACACACACACCACACACACAACACACACATAGACACACACACACACAAACAGACACAGACAAAACACACACACACATGCACACACACACACACACACTCACACACACACAGACAAACACACACACACACACACACATAAACACACACACACACACACAACAAACAAACACACTCCACACACACATACACATGCACCGACACACACACATACACACACACACGCGCACACACACACACTCACACACACACACACACACACACGAGGCCAGGAGCTGAGTCTCGACCCCTGCAACTACAATTAGGTGAGTACACACATGCACACAGACAGAGAATAGGGGGGTGCTCGAATGGGGAGAGAACCGACCGATCAAGCTGATTCTCAGGACGTAAACATTGCGGCACAGGATCTTCCAAGAGAAACCACTGTTGAAATATTCGGAAGAGTACAAGAGGGTGTTCCTAGACAGAGACAGAACATAAGCAGAACGACAGCAGCTGAGGGAGAGGACAAAAAAGCGAAAGAAGCTAGGAAAGGAGACGAGGATAGAACCAGCAGAGGTCAGTCAGAGCAGAACAGAACAGCAAGGGCAAGCACACATACAACTATTCTCATAACCCCAAAAACCTATCACACCATCCCAACACACACTGCAATCCATACCCAAAGCCTCCACCCAACACCGAGCTATAGAATCCCACAGTATGTTACCAGGTCTCCCACCTTCACAGGCCCCCAAAACCACAGTGTTGGAAAGGAAACTGAAGGTATGGTACACAAACGCTGATGGAATAACAAATAAGTTGGAGGAGTGGCACGAAAGAGTCAAAGAGGCATCACCAGACATCATAGCTCTCACATAAACCAAGCTGACAGGTATGATAACAGATGCCATCTTTCCAACGGGATACCAAATCCTGAGGAAAGACAGAGGGAACAGGGGGGGGGAGGAGGAGGAGCATTGCTGATCAAAAATCTCTGGAATTTTGATGAGCTGGAGAGAGGAGACAGCGGAGAAGAAAGTGATTACATAGCTGGAACGCTTCACTCTGGAGTCCCAAGGTGGTAATAGCAGTGATGTTAACCCACCACAGAACAGCAGGAGGCCAAGGCAAGAGTACGACGAGAGCAATAGAGGGATGGTTAACACACTGCTGCAGTGGCCAGAGAGACTCATTCAAGCAGTGCAAAGCTCCTGATCCATGGTAACTTTAAACCACCAAGGAGATACATGGAGGGCTAAGTGAATGAATGGAATTGGTACAGGAAAACCTAAGATTACCAACGGTAAGGGACACTACAAGAGAGAGATGAAGGAGGATGAAACCAGCAAGGCTGGACTCAGTTATTCACCTGAAGTAGTGCTAGATATCGAGGACCATCACATATGAAAGATCCCCTTGGGGCCAGGTATCATGGGGTTTGAGCTTCGAATACACAGTAAAGCTGCAAGTGGATGGTTAAGCAGAATGCCGGACAAATGAATAGCCCAAACAACAAGAAAGGGTGACTACACAGGAATGAGAAACTTCCGGAAAGATAGTTCAGTGGGACAGAGAACTGGCAGGGAATCCAGTTCATGAAGATGAATGGAATATGTAGCACCAATGTGCAAGGAGGCTTGAGAGAGATTTTTAACCAAGGAAACAGGAATAATGAAAAAAGACAAGGATGAGCCCATGTTGCACTCCAAAGGTGCAAGGAGGCAAAAACCAAGTGTCAAGGGAATTGACGATAATATAGAAGGCAAAGGACCCAGAGAATAAGGAGAGCAGTCGAAGCCCGAAACGAATGTGCACAGATCGTAGGGAGGCCCAAAGACAATAAGGAAAACGAACAAAGCAGAGCGAAAGCCAAAATCTGACCCAAACTGTTAAACAGCCACATAAGGAAGAAAACAACAGTCAAGGACCAGTGTAAATTCAGCAAGGAAGGAATGAGGAGAGACAAAAAGAATGACCGTTGAAAAGTATGGAGGAACTCAACATGAGATTCAAAGAATGTCAGAGAGGAGACTGAAGGGGCCTCAAGAAAGACAGAGATGTGGGCACACTCAAGTTCTAGAGCACAGAGCACACATCAGAGGAAGAAAGTGAGAGTCTTCTAGAGAGAGCAGATACCTCAAAGGCAATGGGGCCTAGTCGACATAACATCTCCCCGAGGGTAATGAGAGTGAGAGAAGAGGCGCTAAGTGTACCCCTAACTACAATATTCAATAATATCTATCGAAGACATGTGGGATTGCCTCGGCATGGAAGACAGCAAATGTAGTCCAATCTTTAAAAAAGGAGACAGAACACGAAGCAATAAACTACAGACCAGTGTCACTACATGTATAGTATGCCAAATTCATGGAAAGATTTATCAGAGAAGAGTGGGGAACACCTAGAAAGGAATGATCTCATCAACAGCACCCAACATGGTTTCATAACAGGAAATCCTGTGTCACAAACCAACTGAAGTTCTATGACATTGTGACAGCAGTAAGACAAGAGGAGAGAGGTGGTGGATTGCATATTCTATGGACTGCAAGAAGGCGTTTGAACACTGTTCCCCACCACACAAGAGAATTGGAGTCGATGGGAAACTGGAGGACCAAGCATGGATACAGGGAAGGCACTACAAAGTATCAGGAATACTTGTCAGTAAGACACAGCTGAGTCATGGATAGCGTGGCGGAGGTTTCAGAGTGTGCACCTGTAGACCGCGGGGTCCCACAGGGGTCAGTCCTAGGACCATTGCTGATTCTGGTATTTGTGAACGACATTACGGAAGGAATAGACTCTGAGGTGTCCCTGTTTGCAGATGAATGTGAAGTTGATTAGAAGAATTTCACGTCAATCGAAGACCAAGGCTGAACTACAAAAGATCTGGACCGCTACAGACCAGGTCCAGCAATTGTCTCCAGGAGTTCAATCCGCACCAGTGCAAATCATGAAGAATGGGGAAGGACAAATAAGACCGCAGACAGAGTACATTCTAGGGGTCCTAGACTAAAAAAACCACACGTCAAGGAAAAAGTTTTAGGGTGAGTGATGAACACCAGGCACATCTCCTGTAGTGCACATCAACAAAATAACTGCTGCAGCAAATGGGTGCCTGGCTATCCCAGAACAACATTCCGATATATATAAGGGAACGTTCAGCGACCCTGTACAGACCGTGAAGTTTAGGGGCAGGCCATACTAGGAGTATGCGGCAACCAGTTTGGACCCACAAAAAAGCCAAGGCACGTAAAGAAACTAGAGCAAGTGCAAAGTGGTTTGGCAACAAGACTAGTCTCAGAGCTAGAGGTATGTCCAACGAGGAGAGGTTAAGGGAAATCAACCTGACGACACTGGAGGACAGGAGAGAATGGGGGACCTGATAACGACATACAAATACTGAGAGGAATTGACAAGTGGACAAGACAGGATGTACCAGATATTGTACACAGCAACAAGGGGACACAGTATGGAAGTTGAAGACAAGATGAATGACAGGGATTTAGTGAATTATTTCTCACCACAGAGTGGTCATGTTAAGTGGAATAGTTTGGGAATGCGATATAGTAGGAGGCAGGATGCCATACATAGCATTAAGCAGAGTATGATAAAGCACACGGTTCAGGGAGAGTGACTAGTTAGCGAACAGCAGTGAAGAGTCGGGGTCAGGAGCTCGACACGACCCCTGCAAACCTCAATAAGGTGAGTACAACTATGTGAGTACACACATACACACAACAAACACACACACACGACGACAACAACCCACACACCAGACACACACACTCGGTGGAGCAAATGGGTGTGAAAATAGAACCAGGATGAGACACGGGCTCCAAGGACGAACTGGGAGGAGGAATGGGAGTGTAGAGTCTCAAAAAAAGGGAGGAAGACTGGGAAAGGAGACATATGATGCTGTAAAGGAAGATGGAAAGAGGTTAGCAGCAGAATGCAGTAAGGTATGTAAACAACAGGCCACAGCAGCCAGAAAATCAAGATAGAGAGATTAGAAGAGGAGCAGAGACATCTGAACAGCACAGACAACAAAGATGTTATAGAAGGTAGCATCGGCAATGGCATTACATGAAACACAACAACAGGTCTGAAGGGAAGCATGGTAAACTAAACTGTATGCAGAGGTCCTGTCAACCCACATGGGCCAAACAAAGACAGGGAGCACACTAGGACAGAATGAGAGGTTGGAAGAAATTGAAGGAACTAGGACATGTGCAAGGACCTTACCAGATACCTGAGGGGGCCAGGAACAGGTGAGTAAGAAGGACAAACCAAGAAGCATAGGGGCCATAACTAGGGAAGGGACTGAAGGAAGGAACACTCCACGGGAAGGAACTAAAACACATCAGAGGATGCAATGGGAGTAACAGTGGGAGGTGGAAAGGGAGTGGTCCGTGTTTGTCTATGGGCTCCAAGAAGCCAAGGGGGACAACTTCGAAGAAATAAAACATGAGGAGAAAAAAATGATTGAAGGCATCATGAAAACAATAGGTGAGGAAGATATGACACAGGTGACAAATTTTCAGAGAATTGGGTGGTTTGCGAGTGGAAGGATATGGCCTGTCAAAGTAATTTTCAAGGAAGAATCAGTTCAAACTAGGATTCTGCAAGAGAAAGCAAGACTGGGGGACAAACAGGGGTACCAGAGAGTATACCTCGACCAGCGACAGAACACAAGAAGAAAGGACTACACTGAAAGAGAGGGTACAGAGACGCAAGGAGGAATGAGAGGCATTGACGAAGATGAGCAGGCCCCAGACACAGGAGGAAGGGCAAACACACCCACAGAATCTCCCACCAAAAGACTCCAACTGCGACATTCCAACGCAACTAAGCAACCTATACTACAACCCACTCACTGTTCACTCTGCCACCAACCCCCATATCAGAAACCTCACACCAATAGCTGTTCCTTATTGGCATTCTGACCCCACCCCCATCATCACAAACCCCACCTACACACAGCCCCATATAGGCCCCCACCAAGGCTCTCGTTCCCCAACCCCAATATTGTTGCAGGACCACAATGAAAGAAAAGAAACTGAAAGTTTGGTACACAAACGCGGATGGAATAACGAATAAACATGAGAGTGGAAAAGAAAGAATCAGTGAGAACTCCCCAGACATCATAGCAGTCACAGAAGCAAAACTCACTGAGAAAATAACAGACACAATCTTCCAACGGGATATCAGATCCTGAGGAAAAATAGAAGGAGTAGAAGGGGAGGAGGGGTTGCACTGCTCATAAAACACCGATGGGGATTTGAGGAAATGGAAAGCATGGACATGATTGGAGAAAGAGACTACATTGAATGTACAATTCAGCCGAGAACACAAAGCAGTCATTAGAGTGATGTATAATCCACCACAGAACTGCAGGAGGCCAAGAGAGGAGTACGAAGAAAACAACAGGGTGATGGTGGACACACTGGCTGAGTGGCAAGAAGAGCTCACCGAGCAGCCAAAGTTACTAGTAATGGCGATTTCAACCACATAGATCGCTGGGACAAACCTGGACCCACAGGGGGTCCCAAAACATGGAGAGCAAGAAGGTTTGGGGTATTTTGAAAACCTCATATTCAACTGTCAGGGACACTACCAAGAGAGGGGGGAGCCAGCAAACGGATCTGTGTTCCCCCTGAGCGTTCAGACTTTGAGGCATCACTTACGGGGGCCCCTTGGGAGCTGGGGGGTCACGGGGTTCTGATTTTTGAAAATATAGTGATTTTACAAGTAAAAAGGGAACAGGAATTTGAAGGGGACAGGCCAAACAAAAAAAGGGGGGACACCAGGTAGGGAAAAACTTTCTGCGGAGGGGCATGGGACAGAAAAAGGTAGGAAAATCATAAAGAGATGTTGAAATATGTGGCAAAAAAGTGCAAGGAGGCAGAGGAAAGGTTTTTTCCCCAAGGGAAACAAAAAAACGGAAGACCAAAAACGAGTCCTTTTTTTAACCCGAAGGGGTGGGAAAAGGCAAAAATAAGTGCAGCAGAAAAGGGGAAAAGGGTACGGGAGACATGGGCCCGGAAAAAAAGGATTAGTAAAGAGCCAGAAACGAGTAGCACAGAAAAGGAGGGAGGCCCACGACATTTCGAAAACGACATAGCATCGAAAGTCAAATCTGCCCAAAACGCTGTAAGCCACATTAGGAGGAAGAAAACCCAAAAGGGACCGGGTAAAGGCTGGGGAAAGAAGGTAGAACCACAAAAACAATCAAGAGGTATTTGAGGAGTAACATGAATTAAAGGGAAGTATTTACATGGAACGGGAAGGCCTCTGGGGGGACAAAATGGGGACCCCAGCAAGGAAACACCAACAATTTTGGGGGACGACAACTACAGATAAGAGGGGGTGAAGAAACGGCAAAGGGACATCGTACCTAAAAGGGGCAAGGGGACCGGACAACATCCCCAAGTAGGTCCTTAGAGAGGGAGCAGATATGCGTGCGGCCACTCCCCACAACTTTAAACACGTTCGGGAAATTGGGCAACTACCTGAGGTATGGGAGAGGGCAAATGTGTTCCCATTTTTAAAAAAGGACCCAAAAAGGGGCACTAACATGCCTTGTTATTGACGTGTTAGTATCAAAGTTTGGAGAAATTATCCAGGGAGAGGGGGGAGCCCGGGAAAGGAAACAAAATATAAATGAAAACCAGCAGGTTTCAGGGAAGGAAAATCTGTGCCCAAAAACCTTCTGGAGTTTTTAATAAAAAAACAGAAGAAAAACCGGAGAGGGGGTGGGTGATTGCATCTTCTTGGGACTAAAAGAAGGCCTTTGAAAAAGTTCCCAAAATGATTAGTGCAGAAGCAAGAGATCGGGTGCATAAAACAGAAGGGCTCGAAAAGGGATCGAATCCCTGACGGGGGGAGGAACACGAGCGTTGTACGTAACGATGTATCACAGGGCACCTGTGAGGGCGGGGTCCCACAGGGCGGTCCTGGGACCTGCATTTTTGGTAAAATTGAACGACATGATGGAAGAATTAGACTCAGAATGTCACTTTTGCAGATGTGTGAATTTAAAAAGGGAAATTTTAAATCAATGAGGACCAGGAGGACTTAAAGAACCGGGAAAGACTGCACCTGGTCTAAAAAATTGGCATCTAATTTAATACTGCCAAAGCAAAGTCATGAAAAAAGGGGAAAGGGGGAAAAAGATGCCAAAACTGCAAACCCCCTTAAGGAAAAGATTTTGGGGGTGGTATAAACGAGCTTCTCCAAAAAGCCCATCACCCAATAACTGCGCAGCATAGGTCGCCGGGCAAAACCTGAAACAGCTTTCCAAACCCTTTTAAAAAAATCTTCAGACCTGCCCCATGTATGCTACCCATACTGGATATGCACACTTTTTGGGAACCGCACATGAAAAGCACGTCAAGTAACTAGGAAAGTACAAAGGTTTGACAAGGTTAGTTCCAACGGGGAATGCCCTTTTGAAGAAAGGGTTTAAAAGGGAAACACCTGACACACTGGGGACGGTTATGGTCACGGGAGACATGATAACGACATTAAAATACTGTGCTGAATAGCATGGGGACAAAGACAGGATTTTCCCAGGATTGTACACAAAAAAAAGGGGTCACAAGGGGGAATTAAGACACTTGATAAAAGGGATTTAGGAAGTATTTCTTCAGTCATAATTGTCGGGCAGTGGAATAGCCTAGAAATGACGTAGGGGACGTGGGAACCGACATAGTTTTAAGAAGGTTATAAAGCTATGGAGCGTGAGAGAGAGGCCCAAGTAGCAAACCATGAAGACGGGGGGCCGGACTAAAATCGACCCCTTAAACCCATAAAATAGGGAGTACACTCACACTCAACCCACACACACACACACAAAAGGGGTAGGAGATCATCAGAGGAGATGGTGGGGCACCGGGAAAAACAATGTATAATTGACAACAAGCAGGGTTTCGGGGAAGGAAAATCCGTTCACAAAACCTATAAGTTTTATGAAAAGGGTGACAAAAGTAAGACAAAGAGAGGGGGGTGGATCGCTGCTATTTTTGACTGCAAAAGGCCTTCGACACAGTTTCTCAAAAAGGATACTGCAAAAGCAAGGATCGGGCACACATAACAGGAAAGGCACTGCAATGGATCAGAAATCCCACAGGGAGGCAACAAGAGCATGGTACGCACGGGGTATCAGAGGGGGCCCTGTTGAAAGGGGGGTTTCCCACGGGGGTCAGTCCTAGGACCGGCTGTTTTTGGGTGGGTTATGTGAACGACATTACCAAATGCCCTTTTTTTGCAGTGATGCGAACTAATAAAAGAATCAAATCGGTAAGGATCGGGCAGGACTAAAAAGGGAACCTGGACACCTACAAGCCGGCCCGCAATGGTCCTTAAATTTTTAACACGCCAAATGCAAAGTCATAAAGTTTTGGGGAAGGCAAGAAGACGCAACAAAAATTTTTTAGATGGCCAAAGATGCAAACCTCGTCAAGGAAAAAGATCGGGGGGGTGAGTAAAACACCGAGAAATTTCCCCTGAGGCCCCACATCAACAATAACGCTGCAGCATAGGGGCCTTTTGGAAACCTCCGATAGCGTTCCATCCCTAAGTAAAAATTCGTTAAGACTCTGTTCCATTTGCGTGGGCCCATACTGGATTGCGCACCATTTGAATCCACACCTAGTAAACACTCAAAAAATTTAAAGAAAGTGCAAAGTTTGCAACAAGATACCCCAGAGCTAGGGGGATTGCCCTACGAAGAAATTTTTGAGGGAAATGGGCCTGACGAAATGGAGGCAGGGGGGCGGGGGAGACATGAAACGACATACAAAATACTGCAGGGAAAGAAAGGTGGACAAAACGGGATTTTCCCAGAAAGGGGACACAGACACAAGAGGTCAAAATTTGGGAAGTTGAAGAATCAGATGAATCAAAGGGATTTTTAGGAATATTCTTCAGTCATAGAGTACAGGCCGGGGAATAGCCTACAAATGACGTAGGGGAGGGGGGGAACCTGCAAAATTTTAAGGGCGGGGTAAGATAGAAAGGGGGACAGGAGAAGAGGACCGTAGCACCGAAGTGGGGGGGCCGGGGCGGGCCGACCCCGAAAAACCACAAATGGGGTAGTACAAATAGGAGTACAACACACCCACACACACACACACACACACACCACACACACACCACCATACACACAAACACACAACAACACACCCCACACACACACAAACACACACACACCACAAAACCCCAACCACACCAACACCACATACAACAAACCACACACACACACCACACAAACACCCACACACACAACACACACACCAACACACAACACAACACACACATACCACACAAAACAACACACACTCCACACACACACCCACAAAACACACACACACCACCCACATACACACACACAAACACAACACACCACACACACAAACACACACACACAAACACACCCCACACACACACACACAACACACACACACCACACTCACTCATACCACAAAAATTACAGTCCCGAGCTAAGGGGTTGCCCTTCGGGGAGAGATAAAGGACCTGACGACAATGGGGCGGGAGAGATACTGGGACATATGACGACATAAAAACAAAGGGGGAAACGACGATGGGGAAATGACTGAATTTTCCCAAAAGGGGGAGCAAGAAAGGTCAAAATTGGGAAAACTGAAGCCGATAATAAAGGGGATTTGGGAAGTATTTCAAAAGTCACAGGTAGCGGAAGGGAATTTTTGGGAAAGCGATAAGTGGGGGCTGTACCCTTTTCATAGCTTTAAGAAGGGGGTATGATAAAACCATGGAGGGGGAAGGGGAAACCCAGTAGGGCCCAATGAAAAGGAGGGTCAAGAGCTGTGACCGCCCCTTTCAACCACGACTAACTGAGTTCACACACACACAGAGTGACCCACCCATGGGGATCGTGAATTTTCAGGGGTTTTTGTCCATCAAGGTCATCCTTACAAGATTCACCCATTGTCAGTGTCTGACAACCCGGAAATGATAAAAAAAGGGAGTAAACAAACCCAAGAAAAGTAAGGGAAAGGAACAACTTTTGAAAATTTGAAAAGCAAAAGGGGGGACCAGACCAGGGCATTTCAAAAAAAAAAGGAAAAAGGGGGGTTTAAAAAATAAAAAATAAAAATATTGAAACCCCA
The DNA here is from genome assembly GCF_026875155.1 of Cherax quadricarinatus. NCBI lineage: Eukaryota > Metazoa > Arthropoda > Malacostraca > Decapoda > Parastacidae > Cherax > Cherax quadricarinatus. The sequence continues at coordinate 8,601,829 of NC_069489.1, read as the reverse complement.
ACCCAGAGAGATAAGAGAAAAGATAAGTGAGTTAGTGAATAATAAAACAGTCTAAGTGAAGGGGAAAAAAAGGGAAAATATCCAACCCCTTCTCGGGGCTCTGGTGTTTTTTTTTTTTCCCAAAAAGAGTGTATTCGATAATGGTTTAAAATTTTCACCCCTAGCTATAAAAATCCCAGGTGGGTCATGGAAAAAAATAAATACAGTGAAGAAAAACACACGTGTGACTTTGTCAATGGCCAAGTCGGACCAAAACGTCGTCGTAAGCTTCTCTTTTTATTGCGGGGTTTTTTTGTACTTCCAGTCACGGGATTTTGCCTTTTTGTTATTTATTTTCGGAAGAAGAAAAGGAAATGGCAGTAAGGGGCCAGGATGCCATCACAAAGAGAAACGCCATCCACAACTGACCAGATCCGGAACACCCTGCCCCAAAGAAATTAAATTACCTTTTATGGGTTAATGTAGTTCACACATGGCCTGCACCCCTGATAGTTATTTATAAAACCCCGCCTGGAGAGCTGATTACAACACAGAGCACTTAACTTTTAGTAGGGGAAAAAAGCAGAGAAAGGAAGTGGAATACCCAAGCTAGGCCCGCACACAAAAAGTGAGCGCTTGGGAGGCGCTAAGGTCAGACAAACATAGCTAAAAAAAAGCTGAAAAAAGGGGAAGGGTGAACAAAAAAGTTTTTGAAACTAACAAATTAAAAAACATGTAAAAAAAAGAGACGAAGACATTCACTTCACAAAACCTAAAAACCCTTAGCCAATATATAAACAGGAACACCAACTCTCCAAAACAACCACATATAAACCCCTTCTTTCCATCGGCCTCCCTCCCTCTATTTTTTCCTCTCCCCCTTTTCTCTCCCCCTCCTGTGAATGTCCCTTCATTCTCTCTCTCCTCATTCCCCCCCCTTTTTCCCCATCCCCAAAGTGCTCCCTTGCCACTGTCTCCCTTCCCCCTCTGTTTTCCCTCTCCCCTGCCCTTTTCCCACTCTATACCTCCCTACCTCCCCCCCATAATCAAATCTCTCACCACACCCCCTCTCACCCTTCCCCTACATCTTTCCCTTCCCACCTCCCCCTCCACCTTCCTTCCCTCCCCCGCTCCCCCCCCTTTTCATTCCCTCACCCCTTTCCCCTCTCTTCTTTTATCCCTAACCTCCCAATCCTTCCCTACCTCTTCACCTCTGCCACTGTCTCCACCCTTCCCTCCCACCTCCACTCTCTCCACCCCCCCCTAAAAACCCCCTCTTTAATTCCCTTCCCTCCCCCCCTTTACCCCATCTCTCTCTATCCCCTTTTACCTTCCCCACCCCCCTTTACCTCCCCGTCTCCCCCCCTCCCCCGCTATCCCTTCCCCTCATGCCCTCCTCCCCCCCAAATTTTTTCCCCATTGAAAACTTTCCCCCCTTTCCCCACACGCACACACATAAAACCCAACCCCCCCCCTCTCTCCTCCTTAAAAAAATTCCCCCTCCCCCACTCACACAACCCCCCCCCCCGGAAAAAAAAGTTGGCTCAAAGGGAAGTCAAAAGTTGAGGTTTTGAGGAAAACGTTTCTGGTAAGAAAAATGGTTAAGGCAATGTAAAAATGGAAAAAGAGTGGGGGAGCAAACTTGGGAGCTGTCTGGAGAATGGAGAAAAGATAAGGCAAAAGGTTTCGTAAAATTTTGGGAAAAAAGGGTGGGGAGGGAAGAAGAAATGGGGGTCCAACAAGGGAAACCCAAGGCTGAAGAACTTCAGGGGTGTTGGTCAGAGGAACTTTGCAACAGAAGCTTGTCTCCCCTACTGAACGAGGGTCAAATGGAAAGGGAAGGGAACAAAAACTTCACAAGGCCCCATCAGCGCTTGGAGAGCGTTTTGGGGGCAGGGAAATTTGCAGAAAAAAGGAGGAAAAGGGGGAGAGGGGGATAGTCAGAGGTAGACACGACCATGCCACCCAAAACTACAGGAAAAAAATAAGGGAGACAATAGCCATGTACAAATGGGACCTGGAAAAAAAGATGAAAGGGAAAGGGAGGGGGAGAGGGGAAAAAAAATCGTTTTATTCTGGGGTTCGGGAGTGAGGGGAAGACAAAATTAAAGACAGGGGGAAAAAAACAGACAAGACTGAAGGGGGGAAAATTGGCTGGGCAAACTAATTTTTAGACAGAAAAGGTGAAACGGATCCGAAAGAAATCACGGCTGAAGGAATCGCAACATACAAGAGGGTTTCCTAACCTAGACATAATAAAAGAAAGACAGCATGTGAGGTAAGACACAAGCAAAAAGTTAGGATTTTATTTTTGAAACGTTTCGCCTACAGTGGCTTTTTCAACGATACATAAACTTTTTTGTACTCGACTGAAGAAGCCTACTGTGTAGGGGAAACGTTTCGAAATAAAATACCTAACGTTGCATATGTTCTTACCTCACAACCCGTCAGTATTTTATACATTTTAAGGGAATCTGCAACACTGCAACACAAGGTACTTGGTACAGACCCGCAAACAACTTTCGACAACCCCTATAGGAGAACGGCTGGATTTTAGAGGGGCCTGCCCCCCAACATCTGCGTTTTTTCTTCACTAGTGACCTACGTTCACCTCCTGGCGCTATATAAGGCTCCCTCCTGTCACTTTTAAACCCAATCGTTTTCAGACATGAAACAATGCTCTTCTCCAACTGAGGGGTCACCCCCAAAACTTTAAGGGGGATGGACTGATTACACCGTCTTCAAAATCTTTTTTGCTTAAAACAACTTTTCTGTCTGACTGAAGATGTAGGGGAAAAAGTTTTGAAATAAAGATCCTAACTTTGCAAGTGTCTTACCTCCCAAACCCGTCGGTATTTTTTACAATTTTTAAAGTTTTAGAAAGCAGCAGAGAGGGGGAAGACCAGAGGCAAAATGGGCTAGTAAAAGAGACAACCAAGATACAGAGGGAAAACCAGAACAGGCAAAATCATCTGCTTAACACACAAGAATCAACCCAGGAGCCCCGCAACCCAAAAAACACTACCCCAAAACAAAACACCCTACACTACTGTAGAATCCCCCAGCACACTTCCAGGGCCTCCCCTTCACAGACCCCCAGAGCAAGTGTGGAGACGACCTGAAAATTGAAACCACACACTTTTAAAAAATAACTTGCACAAAGAAATAAGGGCTTAAAAACGACGTTCTGTTCGACAAGGACCATTTACAAAAGTCAAGTAACAAAAAAGGGGAAAAAAGGAGTACATATAATAGCAAACAGGGACAAATGGGAGAGGGAGCGGAATAATAGTAGTATGTATATAATTTTATATATAAAATATATATTAAATTTTAATTTTAATATATATATGCAAAGGGGAATTTTGCGAGAAAATGCGAATATACACAAACAGTCTCGCTGAAGGGAATCGAAACAACCTTAGGACAAAAGGGACGCATGCTTTCCCAAACTACCCACACGGCCAATACCTTGGGGGGCATGACTACAATTTGATCCAAGGACCAGCTTTTAGGAGAAGGCTTACAGCTTTACTTATACCCGCTGCACACCTTTCTAAGTTTTAAAATATATATATATGTTATATATATATATTTATATAATATATTATATTAAAATATAATAAATATATATTTTATATATATATTAAAAATTTTAAAAATATATATATATTAATATATATATTTTTATATATAAAATATTATAAATATATATCTATATATATATAAAATTTTATATATAATATTATAATATAATATATAATTATATATATATATTTATATATATATATATAATATATTTAAATATATAAATATATAATATAAAATATATATATATATTTTATAAATATTATTTTATATATATATTTATATATATATAAATTAAATTTTTATATATTATATAATATATATATTAATATTATAATTATATATTAAAAATTTTTTATATATAAAAAAGGAATCGCAGGGGGCAGGGAAATTAAAAAACGAACTCTGCTGAAGGAATCGAAACCCACAACCTTTGGGAAAAAGGGATGCAGGCTTTACCAATTACCCAAATGGACCAAACCAGGGTCCGCTTGCCTAGACTTTGATCCAAGCACCCCTTTCAGGGGAAAAGGGTTACACTTTTTTCTCATCCCCTGCTGCATCACCTTTCTAGAGATATTAAAAAATGCAAGGATTCGCAATAGCAGGCAGAAGATGAAAAAATTTAAACCTTCTCCCGAAAGCTGGCTGCCTTGGGTCAAAATCTAGCGCAAGCTGGGCCCAGGCATTGGGCCCGTGTTTGGTAGTTTTGGGAAAGCACTGCGTACTTTCTTCCAGGTTTGGTTCGAGCTCCTTTACCCGGGCAGGTTTTGTGTGTATATAATTTTAATATATATATATATATATAATTTTAATATATATATAATATATATATATATATATTTCCCTCCTTCTTGTTATTGTGACTTTTTTAAATGGTTTAAGTCGAACTGAAATGTTTCGTAAGTCACTCCTTCTTTAGCGGTTATTTAGTTTGTTCCAGCCACGGATTGATTTTTTTTTATTTTTTGTTAATATGGGGACCCCAAACTGATGGAATAACGAAAAAGTGTGAGGAGAGTCGTGAAAGAGTCAAAGAGGAATCACCAGACATCATAGCTCTCACAGAAACCAAGCTCAGTGGAATGATGACAGTTGCCATGTTTCTGATGAGATATCAGATCTTGAGAAAAGACAGAAGGAACAGACGGGGTGGAGGAGAGGCACTGCTCATCGAAAACGAATGAGATTTTAATGAGCTGGAGAGAGGAGACAGAGAAAAAGCAAGAGATTATATATTAGGAACACTTCAGTCTGAAGGTCCCAAGGTGGTAATTGCAGTGATGTATAACCCACCACCGGACAGCAGGAGGCCAAGGCAAGAGTTTGATGAAAACAATAGAGCGATGGTGGACACACTGGACGAAGTAGCCAGAAGGGCTGATGTAAGCAGGGCAAATCTGATGATTACGTGTGAATTCAACCACAAGGAAATCGACTGGGAGAACCTGGAGCCACATGACTACCCAGAAACGTGGAGGGCTAAGATGATGGACGTGGTACTGGAAAACCTCATGTACCAACATGTAAGGGGCACTGCCAGAGAGAGAGAGGAGAGGATGAACCAGTGAGACAAAACCTAGTATTCATCTTGAGTACAGCAGATATTGAGGACATTACATTTGAAAGACCCATTGGGGCCAGCGATCATGTGGTTCTGAGCTTTGAATTCATAGTAGAGTTACAAGTGGGAAGCAGGAAGGTTAGGACAAATGATGCCAAACTAAAATAAAGGGGGCTATGCAGGCATGAAGAATTTCTTTGACGACGTTCAATGGGACAGAAAACTGGTACAGTAGTCAGTAAACGAGATTATGGAATATGTGACAACAGTATGCAATGAAGCTGAGGGGAGATCAGAGTGGGGAGAGTAACAGTAATAACGAGAAAGATAGGAAAAGCCGTTTGTTCACCCAAAGGTGTAGGGAAGACACAACCAAGTGAGCTAGAGAATGGAAGAAATATAGAAGACAATGGATTCAGGAGAATAAGGAGAGCAGTTGTAGAGCCAAAAATGAGTATACACAGATAAGTAGGAAGGCCCAATGGCAATACGAAAATGACATAGCAGCAAAAGCCAAATCTGACCTCAAGCTGTTGTTCAGCCACATCAGGAGGAAAACAACAGTAAAGAACCAAGTAATCAGGCTGAGGAAGAAAGGAAGGGAGATCACTAGAAACGACCACGAAGTATGTGAGGAGCTCAACCTGAGATTCAAAAAAGTGATCACAGTGGAGACAGAAGGGACTCCCGAAAGACAGAGAGATGGGGCTCACCATCAAGTGTTGGATGCAATACATACAACCTAGGAAGTAGTGAAGAGGCTGCTAAGCTAGATACCTCAAAGGCGATGCGGCCAGATAACATCTCTCCAAGGGTCCTGAGAGAAGAAGCAGAGGTGCTATGTGTATCACTAATAATAATCTCAACTCATCTGTCGAGAAAGGGCAACAACCCGATGTAAGACTTCAAATGGATGGAAAACATCAAATGGATGGAAGACATCAAATGTCCACATTTTTGAAAAAGGAGGCTGACATGAAGCATTCAACTACAGACCCGTATAACTAACATGTATTGTATGCAAAGTCATGGAGAATATTACCAAAAGAGTTGTGAAGCATCCAGAAAGGGAACGAGCTTATCGATGACAACCAGCTCAGACTCAGGAATGGGAAATCCTGTGTTTTAAACCTACTGGAGTTCTATGACAGGGCGACAGTAGTAAGACAAGAGAAAGAGGGGTGGTATTTTCTGCATTTTCTTGGAGGAACAGGCAGGAATAACAAGGAAGCCACTACAATGGGTCAGGGAACACCTGTTAGGAAGATAACAGAGAGTCATGGTGCGTGGAGAGGTGTCAGAGTGGGCAGCTGTAAAGAGTGGGGTTGCATAGGGGTCAGTCTTAGAACCGGTGCTGTTTCTGGTATTTGTGAATCACATGAATAAAGGAATAGACTTCGAAGTGTCCCTGTTTGCAGATGATATGAAATTGATGAGAAGAATTCAAACGGACGAGGATAAGTCAGAATTACAAAGGGATCTTGACAGGCTAAAGGAGTGGTCCAGTAACTGGCTCCTGGACTTTATCCCCTTCGAGTGCAAAGTCATGAAGATTGGAGAAGGGGGCTAGAGACTACAAACCTCACTCAAGGAAAAGGATCTTGGCATGAACATAACACAGGGCACATCTTCAGAGGCGCATATCAAGCAAATAACTGATCCAGCATACGAGCGCCTAGTAAACCTAAGAACAGCATTCCGGCATCTTAATAAGAAATCATTCAGGACCCTGTGCAGTGTGTATGTTAGGACCATATTGGAGGATGCAGCACCAGTTTGGAACCCACACCTACCCAAGCATGTAAGGAACCTAGAAAAATTGCAAAGGTTTGCAACAAGTCTAATCCCGGAGCTAAGGGATATGTCCTACAAGGAGAGTTTAAGGGGCCAGGAGCTATGAATCGACCCTTGCAACCGCAAATAGGTGAGTACAAATAGGTGAGTACAAATAGGTGAGTTCACACACACACACACACATCTTCCTCTCTTCCCCCTTCCCACCTTTGGATTTTATTAAGGGTGCAGCAGAAAGAAAGAGAGAAATTTTGGGTGGGTAGATTGTTTTTCTTGGACGTAAAAGGCTTTTGGCACAGTTCCACACAGGGATTATCAAAACTGGGGGAATCAGGCGGGGATAACGGGGAAAGGCACTAAAATAGATAGGAATCCCTGTGGGATGATAGTGGCAAGTCCTTGACGGTGGGGTTCCACAGGGGGTCGTCTTAGGACGGGTTTTTGCGTTTTGGGTATTTGTTGAACGACAGGGACGATTTTTTAAAAACTCGAAAGTGTCCTTGTTTGCGTGATATGTTTTGTTTTATTAGAAAAGAACTGAATCGATCGGACCAGGCAAAACCTACAAAGGGAAAATTAGGGACAGAAGGGGGAGGCCCCTGGTTCAGCAAAAAATGGGGCCCTGGATTTTCCCCCCCAAAAAATAAAAGTAGAAGTTTTAGAAAGGGCAAAAAAGGGGAAAGTGGGACGTTATGGAGCCAGCCCCCAAAAACCCCCCAAGGAAAAAGTTTGGGGTGATTAACACCAGGCACCCCTGACTGCCCACCCAAAAAAAATGTGAGCAATGGGGCCCCCCCCAAACCCCCTCAAACACACCAAAACAAAAAAACCAAACCCTTACACCATTTTACCCATAAAAACCCCACCAAACCCACACACCAAAACACAAAGAAACTAGAGAAAGGCAAAGGTTTGCAACAAGATACCCCCAAGCTAAGAGGTATGTCCTCCGAGGAGAGGTTTAAAGGGAAATAAACCCTGACAATGGGGACAGAGAGATGGGGGGGGACATGATAACGACAACAAAATACGAGAGGAATTGACAAGGGGGACAAAGACAGATGTTCCAGAGTTGGACACAGTAAAAAGGGGGACACATTTGGAACTGAAGACACGAGAATCCGGGGATGTTAGGAAGTATTTCTTCAGCCACACAGTAGTCATAAGTGGAAATTTTGGGGAACATGTAAGTGGAACAACCAAACGTAGTTTTAAGCAGGGGATGATAAAGTCATGGCTCGGGGAAAAGAGGTACGATCAGGAAGAGGGGGGGCCAGGAGTGGGACTCGCCCCCCGCAACCAAAACTGGTAGTACAACTAGGTGATACACACAAAAACACACAAAAACCACACAAATCACCACACAAACCCCACACACAACACACACACAACACACACACACACACACACACACACAAAAACACACAACACCACACATACCCCCAAACACACTCGTTCAACAGTAACCGGGTTCCAGCCAATCAGAAAAGGTTTTTGGAATGCAAGGGGTTTTGGGTACCATTTCCCCTGCTCCCGTTGTCTTTCCCATTCAGAGGGTTTGAAGAGGGTCTGCTCCTTGTGGTTTCTATTCCCTTGCTTACCGTTGATTGTACAAATCCCTATCACGTACAAGTGTATATTGTTCATATTGCTGTTTAGATTGAAAAGGATAATATAAGTCAAAACTTTTTTGCTGTTTTTTTTTGCTCCCTTTACACCCCGGGAAAAACAGGTCATTTATCCGGGGGTTGTAATTTTGGGGTACCTTCGGGCTGAAGCTGGACTTAGAAAAGGGTTGAGCCTGGGGTGAAGCTGGTACAGGAACTTTGTGGAGCTTGTTTTTGGCATTGCATTGCTTTGCCAATGCTTTAAAATTTTTTTGCGGCAGTTGCTTTGCTATGGTCCCTTGCATTGTTGGATCTTTAACACTCGCACTAGCTTGTTTGTGGCTCACTTTGTACGGTAAATTTTGAAGAACAGTGTGTACGGGCTTCTGGCATTGTTTTACAAATTTTTTTTCCCAGTTGCTACACCCTGTTCGGGGGGAAATTTTAGCACTAGTTTTTGCTATTGTGATCCCCCTTTGTATCTATTCTGCAATCGTACGTCAAACTAAGGGGTTTCGCAAAAACTTTTACGTTGGGATATTCTGAAATGTACTGTCAAAACTAAGCGTTTTCTGCAAATAACGTTACGTTGGGGGTATTCGCAATCACAGGCATAGCTAAGTGTGTTCTGCAATTAACGTTTACTTGGGGGTATTCTGCAATCGTACTTGCATAGCGAAAAAATTTCAACCAACGACAACGTTGGGGTCGGTATATACTTTGCTACCACCTAAATTGCCCCTACAAGGGTTGTTGGAAAATTGCTCTTTCCCATTGGCTTTTAAATACAAACGACCTCCAGCTGTGAACTGCGTTCATGATTCCCGACAAACTTCGGAAGAAGAGTGCACATCAACTCCTCCCTCTAGGGGAGCTGGGGCAAAAACTACTAGTTCTCGCAGGAGGAAGATGATATATCAAGGGAGCAAAATTCAGTAATTTTCAGCACGTTGTCCGATAAAAAGGGGCGTTGGCACTTGACTGGAAAAAAATCAATCTTAGCACACTAAGGAACAGAAGCATTTGCAAAAGAAGAATTTGATAGGGAAAGAGAAAAAGGCAGTTTTCGTTTTTTTAAAGATTTTAGTTTACGAAACAGTACACTTTTTTTCCCCCGTTTCAATGACCAAACCCAGAAAATTTTTTCGAAAGTTTCGAAAATCAGGCTCGACCTTTAGGTCCCCAAAACACTTTGGGGGGCTCGTTGGTTCACCAGCTTTTTTGGAAAGGGCACGGGGAATTTACGCAGGTTAAATACGCGAAGTTTCGTTGCAAGTAGTGAAAACCAAAGTTTTGGGGCATATACATGTATCCCGCTGGGACAACAATTTTTTTTAATAGCAGGCGAAGTTTGGGTCAACCCCTGGTTGTTTTTTGTGGACACAGACCAAAGTTTTTAAACCAGCGGTAAAAGCAAGGGGTTCGTTACTTTCAAAAATCGGGGCAGCGTATTCTGACTGACAACCTGCTAGTCCGGGGGACCAGAGATCGAGCTTTCTGCAGGATCGTAAATTAACCACTGCATTGGGGGCAGCGGTTGGTTGATACCTTCCAAACAAACCCGCCCCTTTGTCAAGGGGTCTCGTCTCCTTTTCAACAGCCTGGCATAAGCAAGATCGTCAACCTTTGGGGAAATGAAGTGCCACCGGGGGGAGAACGTCTACGTCAACCACTAATCACCTGTGACCCCGCTTCCCCTTTAGGGTCAACCACTGAGAGACAAATATCAACATTCCCCATTCGAAAACCAGTATCAGAGAGAAACAGCCAGAGGACACCATTGCAACGTCACGGGAAGAAAGGGGCAAGCCTTCGTTTGCTTCCTTTGTAACAAAGTGGGGTCACATCCGCCCAAAATGCCCCCACAAACCCCAACCCTTTGGGAAAAATCTCTAATATCCATATAACATGCCCCCGGAGAAGTGAAAAAGGGAGGGGCCTTTATTTTGTAAGGTCTTTTTTTCCCCTTCGGGAAAACTCCAAAACACTGAATCAAAAACCTTAATAGTCGGAGCATATTGCTTCTTAAAAAAGGGAATATTACCCCTCCTAAGAAATTTCCCTTTAAATTTCCCCTTGTTTTTTTGAAAGATTTGGGGGAGCTATAATATTCCCCCCTTTGCAAAAATTTATGACAGGAAAATTTTACACGGGGTCTTGCTGTGGGGATCCAAAGGTTTCCCAATAAAAATCATGTTATTACTGGGAAAAATTGCTACTGCAAATGTGTGTCCTGTCCCTTAATGATTAATTTTTTCTCCGTGTTGGCCTAATCGGGCAAAATCCCAAGGTTTTCTGGCAGAATTTTTGGCCCTTCCTTGGACCTCGATCTCGGAATAGCATTTTTTTTTCTAGAAAACGGCCGACCTCATAATCAAGGAAAAACCCCCGATCAAGCCTTCCTACCCCCGGGTTGCAGAATTCCCAATATTCGTTTCATTTCGAGCGCTGCCTTCCGGGGGAGGAACAGCGAAAGGACCTTTATTTAAATTCGTTTTTCAACAGCCAGGGGAAAATCCTCTTTGGATCACCGGTCAAGTAAATTTAAAAACGATTATTTGACTGCCCTAACTGGTAAGGAGATAGGGGGCCGGCAACTGTCTGATGGGTTAGTTTTTCCCAAAAAAGTTTAAACCCCTCATAATATAGCTCAAAATCTTCATTAGGGGTCACTTATGAATTACAAAGACCTTGTATGAATCACAAAAAAATTTTTAAATTTGCCAAAATTAAAGCGGATGGAAGATCTATCAGGGTTGCCGAGAATTAGAAAGTGGGGAAACCGGGACATTCCTTTAAAACTGCACCTCCCCAAACCCATCCCTGCCAGGAGAATTTTTTTGAAATTTAAAATTATAGATTGTTTTTGCCACTACTAGGTCAAAGTCAAAAAAAAAAAAAAAACATATTTTTTACCAAAGGGATAGGTAACCAGATATCCTGAAGAAATTTCCCCATGCACAGTTAATCTAAATCCTTTCCAAAGTTTAAAAAAATTTATTTTTTTTTTGGCTTTCCCTAAAATATTCAAAGTGATAAAGGTACTAACTTCACTCCCAAAGCATTTAAGGAAGCTTAACGGGTTAAAGGGATAATCCCATTTTTCCACTGCCTATCCCCCTCAGTCCCAAGGTCCCTTTGGAAAGTTTACTCAGACGTTAAAAACCATGATAAGAACTTTTTGCATGCACTTTCTACGGACTGGGAAAAATCACTCCCTTTGTTGCTATTCTCTGTGCGAGAAACGGAAAAGGGTCTAGGGGTTAGTCCGTTTGAACTGATTTTTGGGGCACAATGTACGGGGTCCTTGGGGTGCCCCAAAGAAGGTGGATGGGAGAAGACTTTTAGCTCAACACTCTAAAACCCCTCTTCAATGTTGATGTGGCACTCAGTTAGATAAGGCTAAAAAAAAGACAGCTCAAAATAAGATGAAACAGGGGTATGACAGAATACAAAATTCCCGCCCCTTTCCCCATCCGGGAGACAAAGTGTTGCGCAGGAACCTAACCTGGCCACACCTTGAAAGCTAGATTTCGGACCTTTGCAAATTTTAAGTAAAAAATCTGATGTAAATTAAAGTGGTAGCTCCCCTTTATTAGACCCTCAAAAACGAAACTTACTATATTAAAATAAAAACTTTTCTTCAAAAAACGTCTCAGTAATGACTCTGTCCTCTATTCTGAGGAGACTCTGATTTTTGCACTCTATTTCTGAAAATTTAAAGTTAAATTTCAAATTCTGTATCCTCAAGGGTCCTGCCCTTTAATGGAGGGACTATCTGAAATGCAAGCAAAAAAGTTTTTCTGAGCTTCACAGTCAACCCTAATGTTTTTTTCGGATGTGCCGAAAAAATGTACGTTAGGTTATCAGATGTAGATGTGGGAAAATCTAAACCTATTAAACCTCCCCCTACAGAGCTAAACCCGAAAAGCAAGGGGTACTTCAGCAGGAAGTAGAATTTTGTTTTAAAACATGGTTTTTGTGGAGGGGTCATTATCCATGGGGTTCACCGTGCATCCTTTAAAAAGGCTGATGGAGGGTTTCGTATTGAAAAAGACTACCGTAAGTGAATGAGGTCCAATCACAGATGCTTTCCCTCTTCCTCGCGGATGACGTAATTGACTTTTTGGGTAAGGATACTTTTTTAACCAAGTTAGACCCTTAAAGGTTACATCAGGGGACCTTTGACGGACAAGGGGAAGGAAAACTCTCATTATCAAAACCAGTTACCCCCCCGGAATGAAAAAATCCCCCTCTTTTATTCCCGAAACTTATCCATAAGGCTATTAAAAGACTTGAAGGCCGCAGCGTACCCGGATGATATTGTTTGGTGTCTAATACTTTGGATCAACACCTACTTAACCTTTCAATTCCCATTTTTCTGTTAATTTATCTAAATCCCTTTGGGCCCGGCCCCTGTCACTTTTTTACCCTGAAGTAATTTGGTAAAGTTGCTCCCAAACTTGCTAAAGTTCTTGCATAAAGTTACCATTCCTCATGATAGGAAATCTCTTTACGTTTCCTAGGCAGATAGGATTTTACAGAAGTTCTGTAAGAATTTTCAGATATTGTAACCCCTCTTACCTCTCTTACCCTCCAAATTCCCTTTTAAATTTGGCCCAGAATGTGAAATGCTTTTTTAAAAACAAAAAGATTATTGTGAAATGCACCCATTCTTTTGTCTCCAGACTCTCCCAAAACCTTTTTTATTACAGGTTGTGCTTGGAGTCGGGGGTTTGGGGCAGTAAAATTGCAAAAGGAAAACGAGGAGTTGCAGCCTGTAGCGTACTTCTGCAAAAATTTAAGTCGCATCAGAGGCTTTTCCTCCCTTGAAAAAAAACCCTCCCCGGACTGGGGTTGGGGGCATTTCGAGTTTAAAGGGCCAACCGCAGGGACCGCTGAATAACAATCCTTTTGTATATCTCCAACCATGAAAAACCCAAAACAAGGCCATGCGTTGGGGTTTAAGGATGCAACAATACTCTCTAAAAATTGTTGGCAGACTCATTTTTTAGAGTTTAACTATATTATTTAATTAGGTTGGTGTTGGGTTACTTGTGGGGAACCCTTTTATACCCTTTTTTTTTTTATCCCCTGGGGTGGGGTTTTTTTTTTGGAGAGGATCGGGTACCCTCCGCCTGTTCTTGGGCCATGTAGCCCCACTGCGCGTCTCACCGATTTGGGTTTTTGGGTTTTTTTCACGGAAAAACTGAGCTCTACTAAGAGTTGGATGGGGGAGAGGGAAAAGGGGTCCCATTTTTTTGTGCCATGGCGGCCGGTTTCCATGAGAGGTGGCAAACCAAAACCTGAGCCTTCTCGGGGGGGGGGTGCCATGCAAGGGGTATAGCCTTTTTTCGGCGCATGTACACACACCCATTTCAGGGTATCCCCCCAACAAAAAGCAGGGGATGGAGTTACGATTGGGCCCCCTCGTTTTAACTAGTAACCAGGTTCCACCAAAAAAAGAAAAGGGTTTTGGGATTTGCAGAGGTAATGTGGGATACTCCCGTGTGCCCCTTTTCACCCTTTTTAGATGGTTGAAGCACGGGCTGCTCTCTTGTGGCTTTTATTTCCCCCTTGCTTTCCTTGGAGTGCACTAATACCTATCACTGTTTATGTTTTAGTGTACATATTTCGTTCTAAAATTTTATGAAGGATAAAGGCCCTTTTGGGCCCTGGGTTGCAGTATGGAATAAAAAAAAGTGGGGGGAGTTGCACGAGAGAGTCAAAAAGGCATCCCCGGGCATCATACTCTCACAGAAACCAAGCTTACAGGTATGATAACAGATGCCATCTTTCCCAATGGGGTACCAGACCTAGGAAAGCAGAAGGAACAGGGGGGGGTAGGATGGCACTGCTGACAAAAAAATGATGGAATTTTGAAAAGCTGGAGAGAGGAGACGGGAGGAAAGGATTACATAGCGGGAACGCTTCACTCTGGACCCCCAAAGGGGTAATAGTGATGTAAAACCCCCACGAGCAGCGGAGGCCAGGGCAAGATATTTCGAGAGCAATATAGCGATGTTAAACACTGGCTGCAGTGGCCCGAAGAGTCAGCAGCGGGGAAAAACCCTGATCAGGGTGACTTTTAAACCCCAAGGAGATGACTGGAGAATGGAGCCCCCATGGGGGGCCCAAGATACATGGAGGGCTAAGAGACGGACGGGTACTGGAAACCTTCATGGAGAGGGGAGGAAACCATGGTAGTGCAATATTTAGGATATCACATATAAAGATCCCTTGGGGCCCGCGATCATGTGGTTTGACTAATACCCAAAGCCAATGGGGGCAGGAACATCTCTCCCTGGTCCTGAGAGAGGGGGCAGAGGCCTATGTAACCTCTAACAAAATTTTCAATACTCTATCGAAACGGGGGAATTTCCTGGGCATTTAAACAGCAAATGTAGTCCCCAAACTTTAAAAAATAGACGCATTAAGCACTAAACTACAACGAGCCATGCATGTAAGTATCAAAGCTGGGGAAGATTACAGGAAAATGGTGCAACACCTAGAAAGGAAAGATCTCATCAACGCACCCAAAAGGCTTCAGGGGCCGGGAAATCGTGTCACAAACCTAATGGGGTTCAAAAACATGGTGACACTTTAAAACAAGAAGAGAGGGGGGGGGGTGGTTGCATTTTCCCCTTGGACTGCAAGAAGGCGCTTGACACAGTACCACAAAAGGATAAGTGAAAAAAGGGGGACTAAGCAGGGATAACAGGGAAGGGACTAAAAAAGGGCAGGGAAAATTGTCGGAAGAAGCGCGAGTAAATTACGGCCGAGGGACAAGTAGGCACCCGTGCCACGGGGGCCCCCCAGGGGCAGTCCCAGGACCAGTGCTTTTCTGGTATTTTTGGGGAAAATATCGGGGAAAAAATAACACCCGGGTTCCCTGTTTCAGATACTTGAAATTTGATGAAATTCTTTGATAGAAAGTGTTTGGTAGAGTTATTTTTTAAAGAATTAAATAAGACGGAGAATGGATAGCAGAGAAC
The DNA here is from genome assembly GCF_026875155.1 of Cherax quadricarinatus. NCBI lineage: Eukaryota > Metazoa > Arthropoda > Malacostraca > Decapoda > Parastacidae > Cherax > Cherax quadricarinatus. The sequence continues at coordinate 8,586,302 of NC_069489.1, read as the reverse complement.
AAGGGCTTTTGGGAAAAGTAGGGGTTTGTGGGCCCGGGTTTTTTTCAGTGAAACATATAATGAGCATATTTAGATAAGGCTAAAAATCTTGTGGATTTTTTGGGTTTTGGAAAAGGCTATGAAGGGTGGTAGGGGGCAATGTGGCAGATGTTGAAGTGCATGGTGTAGGAGGAGGTTTACTGAAACAGTGAAAGTTTTTTTCAGGGTGTGAGGGTCAAGTTAGGTAAGAGGAAAAGGAAATTTTTTCCCATAAAAGTAGGCCTTAGACAAAGGAGTGTGATGCACCGGGTTGTTTAAAATATTTATGATGGGGTTGTAAGAGAATAAAAGCGAGGGTCTTGGAAGAGGGGGAGTTTAAAAAATAAAAAACAAATTAAATGGGGGTTTCCAAGTTGCCCCTTTTTTATGACACTTGCTCTAGGGGGATTCTGAGAGAAGTTGCAAGATTTGGGAGAAATTTGGGAGGGGTGCAAAAAGAAAATTAAAGGGGAAACAGGGAAAAAGAAGGTTATGAGGATAAAAAAAAGTTTGGTGATGAAAGATTGAATATCAATTGGGGGGAAGAGTAGGAGGGGGTAAAAGTATTTAATATTTGGGGGGGTGGACGTGTCAGCGGATGGGGGATGAAAGATAGGTGAATCATAGAATTGATGAGGGGGAAAGGGGGTGGGGAG
>NC_069489.1:8570550-8585128 GCF_026875155.1 Cherax quadricarinatus | reverse complement strand
AAAAGGGCTCATGCGTAGTTTTCTTGGTTCGTAATTTTTATGCACGGTTTACCCCGAACCTTACTGATCTAACAGACATCTTATCCGACTTTCTTAAAAAGTCTGTGAAGGAACCTCTTGAACTTTCCGATGCAGCATGGGAAAAGTTTAATGAGATTAAAAGCATCTTTTCGAAAGACCCTATACTTAAGATTCCAGATATTAATAAAACATTTTGTTTAAGAACTGATGCCTCCAATACTGGATTAGGTGCAGTGTTACTACAATACCATGATGATACTCCCTTCCCTGTATGCTTCCTAAGCCGGAAACTCCTTCCCACAGAAATGAGGTACTCCACCATAGAAAAGGAACGTTTGGCCCTTGTGTGGGAAATCTCCAAACTTAAATTTTATTTGCTGGGAAAAGAATTCATTTTAGAAACGGACCACAAACCTTTGATATACCTAGAAACTTTTAAGGGAACCAACAGTCGCCTCTTGAGGTGGACATTGGCACTCCAGGCTTTTAAGTTCCATATTGTGTATATCAATGGTTCATCCAATTATTTCTCTGACTGGTTAAGTCGTGACAGTCAGTAGAAGATTTGTTGCCTTACGCAGCTTCCACATGTTAGAACTTTTTCCTCGCCTATTCTTCTTATACTCCTTGACTATAAGTCTTGATATGGGGGAGTGTGAGGGAAAAGTTCAATAGATAGGAGTAGCGAGGGAGTATATAGTAAGAATAGTTTCATTGCCGGCTACTTGTTAAGGTAGGGCAAGTCAAGCTCCCGTTATTCCTGCCTTTTTTTCCCCCCCTTCCCGAAAGTGATAGTTTGCTTGCCGGCTACTTGTTAAGGTAGGGTAAGTCCAGCTCCCGCTATTCCCGCCTTTTCTCCCCCACCACTAAAGTGATAGTTTGATTGCTGGCTGCTTGTTAACGTAGGGTCAGTCTAGCTCCCACTATCGCTTCTCCTCCCTCTTCCCCCCCCCCCGAAAGGTGACGTGTGGGGCTCTGGTCAAACAGTAAATCACTCGACTCACAGCTCCCAACACTACTGTAAGTACATGCCTGCCTTGTATTCTAGTGGATTTATTGGTTAAAAGCTTCACTTTTGACCAATAATAAACTTAGTCCTTTCAGTCTTGCTCTAAGCTGACTGTTGTAATAATCACCACACCTTTTTTTTTTTTGTATTGTACTTATCATGGAGAGTGATTATTTAGGCAGTGGGTAACCTGTCTATCTTTCCAGCTTGGATGACAGAGAGGGTCACCTGTCAATCAATGAGAAGAACTGATGGAGATATACTAACGTCCTGAGACTTCCCATTTTTGGATTTAATTACCTGTGCACCTGTATGAAATTGCAAGACGTAACCCCTCATCATTGCAGCTGTAAAGAACCTGCTTTCCTGTCATCGGGATATAATACTCAAGGCTATACTGTGAAGAACTAGCCAGTGGGTTGTAACCAACAACTGCGACCCCATCATCAGCAAAGGCTACGATTTCAACAACACACCATGTCACCAATATCAGACACCTCTATAAATATTAGCGTTGAATTCAGTTATCATTTATATTTTTCATTTTTCATTTTCTTTAATATAGGATTAATATTTCATATTTAAATTTAAATTTCTATATAATAAAGTGTTTAAGTTTGTCTGTTATTATTTCTTTTTCTAGTCATTAATTTTCCTGAGGAGGAGCCAGCCTTAGTAATACTGTCTGAAGTTATTATAGGGCTGAGTAAGCCTTCACACACACACACATATACCACACACACACACACACACACCACACACACCACACACACCCACTAACACAGACACCACACACACACACCACACACACACACACCCAACAACACCCCACACACCACACCCCACACACACACACCCCAAACACAGACACACACACCATACACACACACACCACACATACACACCACCACACACACACACCACACACACACCAAACACACACCAACACACACCCACACACACCCCACACACACACACCACGCACAAACACCATACCACACACACACACAGAGACACACATGCACATATGCACACACACACACACACACACATGCACATATGCACACACACACACAGATACACACACCCACACAGCCTACACAACTTGACACAAACACGTACCCCCCTCCCCAAAACCACCTCTCCCCTTCCCTAACCCTCACCTTAGCCACCTACCCCCCCCCCAAACCCACATAACCCTCCCCAAACCATCTAGCCCCCCCAACTACCTCCCACCCTCCAATAACCATCCCCCCCCTCCCCATAACCATCCATCCTCTCTCTCCCTCAAACATCTAAAACCCCCCCCCCCAACTATTCTTCCCCTCCAATACCATCCTCCCTCTCCCCCCACAACCGTCCTTCCCCTCTCCTCCTAACCATCTATTCCCCCCCTAACCACCCCTCCCCCCTTCTGTGGAGCAAGGGGGGACCTAGAACCAGGGTGAGGACAAGGGGCTCCAAGGACGAATCTGGGAGGGAGGAATGGGAGGTAGAGCTCAAAAAAAGGAGGAAGACTGGGGGAAGGAGACTAGATGAGCTGGAAAGGAAGATGGAAGAGAGGTTAGCAGCAGAATGCAGAGGGTGGAAGCAACAGGCCACAGCAGCAGAAATTTAAGATAGTGAGATTAGAAGAGGAGCTGAGGGATCTGAAACAGCACAGAGCAAAGATATTACAGAAGTAGCATCGGCAATGGCTACATCAAACACAGACAACAGGTCTGAAGGAAGCATGGAAACTAAACTGTATGCAGAGGTCCTGTCAAACCCACATGGGGCCAAAACAAAAACAGGGAGCACATAGGGCAGATGAGAGGTTGGAAGGGCATTGAAGGAACAAGGACATGTGCAAGGACCTTACCAATACCTGTGGGGCCAGGAACAGGTGAGCAGGAATGACAAACCAAGAAGCATAGGGGCCCATAACTAGGGAAGGGACTGAAGGAAGGAACACTCCCCGGGAAGGAACTAAAACATATCAGAGGATGCAATGGGAGTCACAGTGGGAGGTGGAAAGGGAAGATCCGTGTTTGTCTATGGGCTAGAGTCCGCTAGACGAAGCTAAAGGGGAAATTTATGATGAAAGATAGCAGGAGGAGAAAAAAGCGATTGAAGATATCATGAAGATGATAGGTGAGGAGGGACATGACCCAGGTGGCAAATTTTCGGAGAATTTGGGGGGTTCACAAAGAAAAGGAAAAAGGCCTCTCAAAGTAATTTTCAAGGCAGAATCAACCCGAACCATGATCCTGCAGGAGAAAACACGGCTGAGAGGCAAGCAGGGTTTTCCCGAGTGTGTACCCCGATCGAGACAGAACACAGGACGAAAGGAAGACGATTGAAGAGAGAGTTCAAAAACGAAAGGAGAAATGGGAGGAAATGAAAAGGAGAGCAGAATAACCCAGGATCAAATGGAAGGACAAGCACACCCCCGGGAAACACCTGCAGAAGGACTCCAGCCACAACACCCCAAGGCAACTGAACAATCAATCCAAACCACACACACCGACCCTCTGTTTCCCCCCCACACACAGTTACGTATTAAACAGAATTTGAAGTTTGGTACACAAATGAGATGGATTAACGAATAAACATGGGAATGGCAACAAAGAATCAATGAGAAGTCCCAGAATCTAGAAGTTACAGAAACAAAACTCAGGGAGACAAAACAAAGCAATTTTCCCCACCGGGATACCAGATCATGAGGAAAGATAGAAGGGGCAGGGGGGGGGTGGGGTTGCTTGCTCATAAGAAACAGTGGAAATTCGAAAAAATGGAAGGCATGATAGAGGGAGAAAGAGATACATGCAGGTACATTTCAGTCTGGGGAACCAAAGTGGCATTGCGGATGTATAATCCCCCACAAAAAGCAGGGGGCCCAAGAAGGAAATATGAAAAGAGAAACAAGCAATGGTTAGACCCCTTGCTGAGGTGGCAAAAAGGTCACTCCCAGCAGAGCAAAGTTGCTGTTAGGGGGGGATTTCAACCACGGGAGATTGACTGGGAAAACCTGCAGCTACAGGGGGGTCCGAAACATGGAGAGCCAGGATTTGGAGGGGTCGGGAAAAACCCAGCACCAACATTTTAAGGACACTACCAGAGTGATGGGGGAGGATAACCAGAAAGATTGGCCCTTGGTTTTTCACCCTGGGCAGCTCAAATTTAAAGGAATAAGTATTAGATTCCCCTAGGACTAGTGCCCACGGGGTTCTGTGTTTTAAAACATAGTAGAGCTGCAAGTGGAGAGAAAAAAGGAGTTTTAATGGGAAAAAAAATGACTAAAAAGAGGGATACATAGGTTGAAGAACTTCCTGCAGGAGGTCCAGTGGGGCAGAGAACTGGCGGAAAACCGTAAATGAAATGATGGAAATGTAACAACAAAAAGCAAGGAGGAGAGGAAGTTTTTTCCAAGGGCAAATAAAAACGGGAAGACCCGAATGAGCCCGGTTTACCCCACGGGGTAAGGAGGCAAAAACAAAGTCTTTGAGAAGGAAAAAGTACAGAAGGCAGAGAAACACAAAATAGGGGTCAGTCGCGAGCCGGAATGGGTATGCCCCAGGGAAGGAGGGGGGCCCAGCGACAGTTGAAAAAGACATAGCACGAGAATCAAAATGCCCAAAACTGTTGTTAGACCAAACAGGGGAAAACAACAGTCAAAACCAGGTGATCAGATTATGGACAAAGGTGGACAACTCCAAGACATGATGGAGGGTTTTGAGGAGTGAACTTTGGGTTTAAGGGAAATTTTTACGTAAGGGCAGGAAGGCTGTTGGAAGAAGACAGAAGGGAACATCAAGAGGGAATTACCCCAAAAAGTGTTGGATACATACGAACAATGAGGGGGAGGTGAGATGCCCTTTAAATGACTTGACACCTAAAAACGTGGGACCGGAAAAAATTCCCCATGGGGCCTTGAGAAGGAGCAGAGATGTGTGGTGCTTTAACCACAATTTCAACACTTTTCCTTGAAACTGGGCAACTACCTGAAAAATGGAAGACAGCAATGTAGTCCCCATATTTAAGAAAGGAAACAGAAACGAGGCACTAAACTACAGACCTGTGTCTCTGACATGTATTGTGTGCAAAGTCAGGAGAAGATTATCAGGAGGAGAGTGGTCGAACACCTGGAAAGGAACAAGATTATAAATAAAAAACCAGCATGGGTTCATGGAAGGCAATCTTGTATCACAAACCTCCTGGAGTTTTATGACAAGGTAACAGAAGTAAGACACGAGAGAGAGGGGTGTGTAGATTGCGTTTTCCTAGACTGCAGGAAGGCCTTTGACACAGTTCCCCACAAGAGATTAGTGCAGAAGCTGGATTATCATGCGCATGTAAAAGGGAGGGCACTGCAATAGATAAGGGAATACCTGACAGGGAGGCAGCAACGAGTCATTGTACGTGAAGAGGTATCACAGTGGGCACCTGTTACGAGCGGGGTCCCACAGGGGTCAGTTCTAGGACCATGATGGAATGAATAGACTCTGAAGTGTCCCTGTTCGCAGATGACGTAAAGTTGATGAGAAGAATTAAATCGGACGAGGATGAGGCAGGACTGAAAAGACACCTGGACAGGCTGGACATGTGGTCCAGTGACTGGCTTCCCCGAATTCAATCCAGCCAATGCAAAGTCATGAAGATTGGGAGGGGGCAAAGAAAAGACCGCAGACAGAGTAATAAAGGGAAAGGGGGACAAAACTACAGACCTCACTGAGGGAAAAGACCTTGGGGTGACCATAACACCGAGCACATCACCGGAGGCACAAAATCAACCCCAAATAACTCTGCAGCATAACGGGCGCCTGGCAAAACCTGAGAATAGCGTTCCGATACCTTAATAAGGGAAACGTTCAAGACACTGTACACTGTGTATGTTAGGCCCAACTGGAGTATGCAGCACCATTCTGGAACCCACACCTGGTCAAGCACGTCAAGAAGTTAGAGAAAGTACAAAGGTTTGCAACAAGGCTAGTCCCAAGCTCAAGGGAATGTCGTACAAGGAAAGGTTAAGGGAAATCGGACTGACGACAGTGGAGACAGAAGGGTCAGGGAGACATGATAACGACATACAAGATACTGCGGGGGAATAGACAAGGTGAACAGAGATATGATTTCCAGGGAGGGACACAGGACAAGGGGTCACAACTGGGAAGCTGAAGACTCAGACGAGTCACAGGGACGTTAGGAAGTATTTCTTCAGTCATAGAGTTGTCAACAAGTGGAATAGCCTAGCACGTGAAGTAGTGGAGGCAGGAACCATACATAGTTTTAAGAAGAGGATGACAAAGCTCAGGGAAACAGAAGAAAGAGGACCCAGTAGCGATCAGTGAAGAGGCGGGCCAGGAGCGAGTCTCGACCCTCTGCAGCCACAATTAGGTGAGTATAATTAGGTGAGTACACACACACACACACATACATGCACACACACAGATGATGTGAAGTTAATTAGGAGAATTAAATCAGATGAGGATCGTGCAGGAACTTAAAAGAGACCGGGACAGACGGGACACCTGGCCAGCAACTGGTTTCTCAATTTTAAACCCCCGCCAAATGCAAAGTCAAAAGACGGGAAGGCCAAAGCCCCCAGACGGGAAAAAGGCTAGGGGGCCAAAGACTGCAAACTTCGCTCAAGGAGAAAGATCTTTTTTGATATAACCCCGAGCATGTCTCCTAAGCAAACATCAACCAATAACTGCTGTAGCATATGGGCGTCGGCAAACCTGAGAACAGCTTCCGATACCTTAGTAAAGGAATCGTTCAAGCACGTACCCGGTTTTTCGGCCCATACGGAGTATGCAGCACCCGTTTTGAACCCGCATATACAAGCACGTCAAAAATTAGAGAAAATCCAAAGGTTGCGACAAGGTTATTTCCAAACTAAGGGAAATGTCCTGTGAAAAAGGTTAAGGGAAATCGGCCCGAGGACACTGGAGGACAGAAGGGTCGGGGGGAAAATGAAAAAGACAAAAAAATACTTGCTGAATAGACAGGTAGACAAAGACAGGATGTTCCCGAATGGGACCCAAAAAAAAAGAGATCACAATTGGAATTGAAGACACAGATGAGTCAAAGGGGTGTTAGGAAATTTTCTTTATCATAATTTTTCAGGCAGTGGAATAGCCAGAAAGGACGTAGTTACGGGGAACCATACATTGTTTTAAGACAGGGTTTTTTAAAGCTTTTGGACGGGGAGAGGGGGACCCAGCTGCAACCAGTGAACAGGGGGGGCCAGGAACAAGACTCACTCCTACAACCAAAAATAGTGAGTACACTCACACTAAAAACACACACACACACACAAAGAGAGAGAGGGGAGGAAACCAAAGGCTGGGCTTAGTATTCCCTTTAAGTCAGATTCGAGGACATCCATAAAAACCCCTTTGGGGGCCCTGACCATGTGGGGTTTTAAAAAAACTTCGAATACCAGTGAGCACAAGTGGGGGAACAGGAAGGCCAGGGCGAAAGAAGCCAAACTACAAGAAGGGGATACACAGGAAAAAGGAACTAAACCTGAACGGGTTCAGTGGGCAGGAACTGGCGGGAAGCCAGTTAATGAGAGATGGAATATGTAGCAACAAAAGCAAGGAGGCTGAGGAAGGTTTGTACCCAAGGGTTTCAGCATTAATGAAAAAGCCAGGTAGCCCATGGTTACCCAAAGGTGCAGGGAGGCAAAAACCAAGTTTTGCTAGGGAATGGAAGAAATATATAAGGCAAAGGACCCGGAGAATAAGGAAAACAGTCGTAGAGCCAGAAACGAATATGCACAGATAAGAAGGGGGGCCCCAAAAACAATATGAAAAAGACATAGCAGCGAAAGCCAAATCTGACCCCAAACTGTTGTACAGCCACATCAGGAGGAAAAAACAACAGTCAAGGACCAGGTAATCAGGCTAAGGAAGGAAGGAGGAGAGACAACAAGAAAATGACCGTGAAGTATGTGAAGAACTCAACAAGAGATTCAAAGAAGTGTTCACAGAGGAACAGAAGGGACTCCAGAAAGACGGAGAGGTGGGGCACACCCCCAAGTGCTGGACACAGTGCACACAACCGAGGAAGAAGTGAAGAGGCTTCTGAGTGAGCTAGATACCTCAAAGGCAATGGGGCCAGATAACATCTCCCCATGGGTTTTGAGAGAGGGAGCAGAGGCGCTATGTGTACCCCTAACAACCAATATTCAATACATCTATCGAAACAGGGAGATTGCCTGAGGCATGGGAAGACAGAAAATGTAGTCCCAATCTTTAAAAAAGAGACAGACATGAAGCATTAAACTACAGACCAGTGTCACTGACATTATAGTATGCAAAATCATGGAAAAGATTATCAGGAGAAGAGTGGTGGAACCCCTAGAAAGGAATGATCTCATCAACAGCAGCCAACATGGTTTCAGGGACGGAAAATCCTGTGTCACAAACCTACTGGAGTTCTATGACATGGTGACAGCAGTTAAGACAAGAGAGAGAGGGGTGGGTGGATTGCATTTTTTGGACTGCAAGAAGGCGTTTGACACAGTTCCACACAAAGATTGGTGCAAAACTGGAGGACCAAGCAGGGATAACAGGGAAGGCACTACAATGGATCAGGGAATACTTGTCAGGAAGAACAGCAGCGAGTCATGGTACGTGGCGAGGTGTCAGAGTGGGCACCTGTGACCAGCGGGGTCCCGCAGGGGTCAGTCCTAGGACCAGTGCTGTTTCTGGTATTTGTGAACGACATGACGGAAGAGAATAGACTCCCGAGGTGTCCCTGTTTGCAGATGACGTGAAGTTGATGAGAAGAAATTTACTCGATCGAAGACCAGGCAGAACTACAAAGGGATTTTGGACAGGCTGCAGACCTGGTCCAGCAATTGGCTTCTGGAGTTCAATCCCACCAAGTGCAAAGTCATGAAGATTGGGGAAGGGCAAAGAAGGCCGCAGACGGAGTAACAGTCTAGGGTCAGAGACTAAAAAACCTCACCAAGGAAAAAGATCTTGGGGTGAGTATAAAACCAGGCACTCTCCCGAAGCGCACATCAACCAAATAACTGCTGCAGCATATGGGCCTAGCAAACCTCAGAACAGCATTCCGACATCTTAATAGGAATCATTCAGGGGCCCTGTACACCGTGTATGTTTTGGCCCATATTGGAGTATGCGGCACCAGTTTTTGGGAACCCACACCTAGCCAAGCACGTGAAGAAACTAGAGAAAGTGCAAAGGTTTGCAAAAGAGTAGTCCCCCGAGCTAAGAGGTATGTCCTACGAGGGGAGGTTAAGGGAAATCAACCTGACGACACTGGAGACAGGAGAGATAGGGGGGACATGATAACGACATACAAAATACTGAGAGGAATTGACAAGGTGGACAAAGACAGATGTTCCAGAGATTGGACACAGTAACAAGGGACACAGTTGGAAGCTGAAGACACAGATGAATCACAGGGATGTTAGGAAGTATTTCTTCAGCCACAGAAGTCATTTAAATGGAATAGGTTTTGGGAAGCGAGTAGTGGAGGGGGGGGTCCATAATAGCTTTTAAACGAGGTAGATAAAACCACGGCTCGGGGGAGTGACCCAGTAGCGATCAGTGAAGAGGCGGGGGCCCGGACTCGGACTCGACCCCCCAACCTAAAAAGGTGGTACAAATGGTGGTACACACCCCACAAAAAAAACACACACAACACACACACACAACACCACACCACTCATACACACACTCACAACACCACACACACACACACACACCACCACACACACACACACACCACACACACACACACACGCACACACCACCACAACGCACACACCAACAACACTCAACACAACAAAAATACTATCCGGAGCAAAGGGGGGTATGCTTGGGGAGGGGTTTAAAAAGGCCCTGACGCAATGGAGGAAAGAGATGGGGGGGACTTGAAACGACATAAAAATAGAGAGAATGACAATGTGGACAGAGACAGAATGCTCCAAGGGGGGACGTAAGAAAGGGTCATAATTGGGAGCTGAAGCTCAGATGAATCACAGGGATGTTAGGAAGTATATCTTGAGTCACAGAGTAGTCAGGAAGTGGAATAGTTTAGGAAGCGATATAGTTGAGGCTGGATCCATATATAGCTTTAAGAAGAGGTATGATAAAACTCATGGAGCGGGAAGAGTGTCCCAGTAGTGGCCAGTGAAGAGGCGGGGTCAAGAGCTGTGACTCGACCCTTTCAATCACGACTAGCTGAGTTCACACACACATCAGAGTGACTGCATCATATAGGGATCGTGAATCTTCAGTGGTTTCTTGTCCATCAAGGTCATCCTTACAAGAATCACCGACAGTTGTCAGTGTCAGTGAACAACCCGAGAAGTGATACATGAGTGACACAAACCAGAAAAGGAAGGTGAAGGATACAACTTACATAAAGCAATTTGAAAGTAGATTCAGTCTCAAGAGGGAGAGAGAGACCGGAGACCTAGTGTGGCACTGTTGGCACAAGCCATGACATGGGTGGTGTTTCCACAAGCAAATGCCAGCAAATTCAACCAGAATAAGTGTAACCCAAGCCAGAGAGATAAGAGATAATGGTAAGTGAGTTAGTGAATAATAAAACAGTCGTATAGTGAAAGGGGAAAAAATGGGAAAATATGCAGCATTCACGGGACTCTGGTGTTTTTCCCAGAAATGAGTGAGTTCGATAACAGGTTAAATTGTTCACCTCTAGCATAGTGAAATCCTAGAGTGGCTCATGTGAAAATAATAAATATAGTGAAGAAGAAAGGAAATGAGCAGTATGGGACCAGGAGTGCAATCACAAAGAGAATCATTGCACAATCCACAATGAGCAGAGATCCTGGAAGGACACCGCCAGATGAAATAATATGCAAATCACCTGTTTGTGATTGAATGTGAGGTTGCACACACCTGGTCCTGCATCACTGATAGTTGGGGTCATAAATCCTGCTCTGAGAGCTGATTATCATACACAGAGCACTTAACCTTTAGTAGGAAGAGAAGCAGAGAAAGGAAGGGTAATATCACATGCTAGGTTGACACACATAACAGTGAGCGCTTGGCAGGCGCTAAGGTCAGACAAACATAGGGGCTAACATAGCTGAAAACAGGTGAAGGAGCGAGAAAAAAATGTTTTGAAACTGACATAACTTAAATAACAGAGTAAACATGAGAAGAGACTGACATACATACATGTGCACAACAACCTGAAACCGTTAGCCAATATATAGAAACGGGAAAACCCCCAATCCTAAAAACACAAACCCACTTACAAACCTATTACACATCGGCCTTATCATATTTCTTCCTTCCCCTTCTCTCTCCCTCCTGTGAATGTCCCTTTCCCCTCTCTCTCCCTTATTCCTCCCTTTCCCCATCACATGTGTCTCTTGCCCGTCTCCTTCCCCCTCTCTCTCCCTTCCCTACCCTTTCCCATCTCTACTCCTTACCTCCCCTCTATTCATTCTCTCTCACAACCCCTCTCTCTCTCACTCTCCTCTAATCTTCCTCTATCCTCCTCCTCCACCTTCCTCTCCCTTCACCTCCCCCCCCCTTTGTCACCCCTCACTTCCCTTTCCCCTCTCTTCTTGTACCCCCTAACCTCTCATTCTTTCCCCTATCTCTCTTCACCTCTGCCACTCTCTCCCCCTTTCCCCCTCCCCTCTCTCACTCTCTCCATCCACCCCAAACCCATCTTTAATTCCTCTCCCCCTCCTCCCATCCAAACCCCCTATCTCTCTATTTCCCCTTCTTACTCTTTCTCCACCCCTTCACTTCCCTGTCTCCCCTCCTCTCCCCAGTTATCCCTCCCTTTTCATCTCTTGCCCTCCCCATCTTTTTCCCAATTGAAAACTTCCGCATTCCTCACATGACATCACTATAACACCTAAACCCCATCTCTCCTCTTAAACTCCCTCCCATCACTCACAACCCCCTCCCCCAAAAAACGTTGATCAGAAGGAAGTCAAAAGCTTAGAGAAATTTGAGAAAATGTTTGTAAAGGAAAATGATGGAAGAGCAATGTAAAAGGATGGAAAAGAGTGGAGAGCAAACTATGGCTGCTGCGAGAATGGAGAAAAGGAGAAGGGAGGCTTTCTGTAAAATTGGAAAAAAGGGGGGGAGGGAAAAGAAATGGGAGACAAAAGTCAAAGCCAAGGCTGAGCAACAAAGAGGGTTATTTTTTCGGGGAGACTTAGCAACAGGCTGGTACTCCCCTATAAAGGAGGGTCAAATGGAAAGAAAGGAGAAAAAACTTATTTTAAGGCCCCTATCGCGTAGTTGGAGGCAGTTGGAGCACGGTATTACAGGAAAGGGGGGAAAGAAGAGGAGGGGGGATAGGCATAGGTAGTAGCACGACCATACCCCCAAAGAGCTACAGGAAAAAAATAAGGGAGAAAGGGCCCATGTACAAACGGGCCCTGGAAACACAGAGTGAAAGGCAATTTGGGAGGAGGGGAGGGGAAAGTCGTGTTATTCATGGGCTTCAGGAGAGTGGGGGGAAGACACAAAAAAAAAGACAGGGGAGGAAAAACAGGACACGATGAGACAGTGATTTTCAGAGAACAGGGGGCATTAAAGGGGGGAGACTGGCTGGTCAACTTTTTCAAGCAGAAACAGTTAAAACAGGATTCTGAAAGGAAATGGGCTAAAGGGAAATCGTCAACATCAAGGGGGGGTTTTCCCTAGAACAGACAAAGAATGAATGACGCAGCTGAGGGAGGGGGACACAAGGCAAAAGGGGTAGGCAGGAAGGAGCAATTTGAATCAGCAGAGGCAACCGAGCAGTGCAATATCTGCTTAAGCACACAATCCCACCCCAGGACCCCCGAAACCCAAAACAAACTATCCCAACACAAACCACCCCCACATGTTTAGAACCCAAGCACACTTTCCAGGTCCCCCCTTCAAACCCCCCAGGCACAGTGTGGAGGGACACTGAAGAATGATATCCAACACATTACACAAAAACTTGAATAGAAAAAAGGAGTTAAGACGACGTTTCTGTTCGACAAGGACCATTTACAAAGTCACACTAAAAAAAAGGAGAGAAAGGAGTACATATAGGATAGCAAACAGGGACAGGAATGAGAGAGGGAGCAGTGAAGTAATAGTAGTAGTATAGTAGTACAATATATATATATATATATATATATATATATATATATATATATATATATATATATATATATATATATATATAATACAAGGAATTCGCAAGAGCAGGCGAAATATACACAAACACTGATCTCTGGCTGAAGGAGACTCGAACCTACGAACCATGGAACAAGGTACGCAGTGCTTTACCAATCTACCCACACTGGACCAATACCTTGGAGTCCAGCTTGCGCTAGACTTTGATCCAAGGCAGCCAGCTTTCAGGGAGAAGGCTTACAGATTTTCATCTCACCTCCAGCATCCATCAGCCTTACTAGACATATTAACAATGCAAGGAATTCGCAAGAGCAGGTGGATGAGATGAAAAGCTGTAAGCCTTCTCCCTGAAAGCTGGCTGCCTTGAATCAAAGTCTAGCGCAAGCTGGACTCCAAGGCATTGGTTCCAGTGTGGGTTGATTGGTAATGCACTGCGTACCTTGTTCCAAGGTTCGTAGGTTCGAGTCTCCTTCAGCCAGAGATCAGTGTATATATATATATATATATATATATATATATATATATATATTTTTATATATATATATATATATATATATTATATATATTATAAATATATACATATAAATATATATAGATACTAAATATATATATATAGTATATATATATATATTATATATATATATTATATATATATATATATTATATATACTCCTTCTTCTCTGCTTCTTGTTAGTGTGACTGTAAATGGTCTAAGTCGGAACTGAAATGTTGTCGTAAGCTATCTTTTCTATATGGCATGTTATTCGTGTATGTTTCCAGCCAGGTAATTAGTTTTTTTTTAGTAATTGTTATATATGGTGACACAATGCTGAGGAATAACGAATAAGTTGGGAGTGACGTGAAAGAGTCAAAGAGGAATCAACAGACACACAGCTTCACAGAAAACCAAGTCTCAGTGGAATGATAACAGATGCCAGTTTCTGATGAATATCAGATTTGAGAAAAGACAGAAGGAACAGAGGGGGTGGAGGGAGGAGAGGCAACTCTATTCGAAAACAAGGGATTTTGATGAGCTGGAGAGAGGAGACAGAGAAATGAGCAAAGATTATATTATAGGAACACTTCAGTCTGAAGGTCCCAAGGTGGTAATTGCAGTGATGTATAACCCACCACTGAACAGCAGGAGGCCAAGGCAAGAGTTTGATGAAAACAATAGAGCGATGGTGGACACACTGGCGGAAGTGGCCAGAAGGGCTGATGCGAGCAGGGCAAAGCTGCTGATTACCTGTGAATTCAACCACAAGGAAATCGACTGGGAGAACCAGGAGCCACATGACTACCCAGAAACGTGGAAGGCGAAGATGATGGAGGTGGTACTGGAAAACCTCATGTACCAACATGTAAGGGGCACTGCCAGAGAGAGAGGAGAGGATGAACCAGTGAGACAAGACCTAGTATT